>OZ014532.1:45077738-46307738 GCA_963966105.1 Volucella zonaria | reverse complement strand
CCTCTAGAAGCGTTGGACATTTACACCACCCTGTTTAATAATGCACATTATCCAGCGCATTGGAAAACGGCGGTGGTTCAACCTATCCCCATAAAGGGGAAGGATATATCCAATCCGGCGAAGCTCCGGTCGATAAGTCTCCTTCCGAATATCAGTAAGGTGTTTGAAAAAGTAATCAATAGAGCTCTGTCTAGGTGGGTTGAGGACAAACATATAGTTCCGGATAATCAATTCGGTTTTAAGGCGGGACATGATATCTCACATGCCGCGTCTAAACTGGTGTCCGATATGCAATGGAAAAAAGGCAAAAACCAATGTACTGGTGCCTGCCTTGTTGACTTGGAGAAGGCCTTCGACACCGTATGGTTAGAGGGTCTTTTTTATAAGCTGACTAGGCTGGGGATCAGTAAACCACTCTTGTACATTCTTTATAATATGCTAACCAACAGACAGTTCATCGTGAAAAATGGCGATGTGACTTCTGTTGGAATATTTCAAATTAAAAATGGTCTTCAGCAAGGAGCGGTCAATTCGCCGATCCTATTCAACATTTATACAAGCGACTTGATAGGTTCACTTCCCCATACTATTGCGTACGCAGACGATTTGATAGCGTACAGAACAGGTCCAAAAATCGAGGTCATTAATACTCTCTTGCAGCGTGACTTCGATAAGATAAGACGATTTTGCGATGACTGGAAGTTGAAAATCAACTTTCAGAAGTCGGAAACCATTCTCTTTAGGACGCCGATGTCTAGAGCCTCTAGGGATACCAGAAAAAATTGGCGAAAGTTCTCGATCATTGGACAACACGGACAGCCACTTGCCTGTCGGAATGTAGTCAGATACCTTGGGATCTGGCTAGATCAGTTTCTGTATTTTGACAAAAATGTAGATGCTGCTCTGGCCAGAGCCAAAGGAGCTTTTGCCCTTACAAAGAGACTGTTTTATAGCAGCCAACTCGATGAGAGGGTAAAGGTAATCTGCTACATGGCCCTTATCAGGCCCATGCTGGTATTCGGGTGCCCCGTGTGGTTCAATGTACGAGCAAGCTTAATGGAAAAGATTCGGGTGTTTGAGAGGGCTTGCCTTAGGGCTTGTCTTCGCTTGTACAGAACACCAGAGTCGGAGTACAAAAAATTTTATCGTAATGAGGCCCTTTACAACAGGGCGAACCTAATACGAGTGGACAACTTCGTAATTAAGCTGACTCGAAGGCACATTGCAAGAGCAATGGCCTCGACGAATAACCTGATATCTGGGGCTTACTACCCCAACTACCTTTACCACGAGAGTGTGCGCTCTGACGGCTTCGTTCCACCGGAAGCATTCCTCTACCTAGATCAGATAGGGTTGATCCAGGATAGATCAGCGGTCCCGTTAATCTTCCATGTCGCTCGGAAAGCTGGGGACAGGCGACTCAACTACGGCAGAGACGTCGCACACGGCAGTGTGGATCGTCTCAGGTTCAGTAGGGCGGTGGGGAATCGCGATAAAAGGGATGTCGTTCGGCAGCACCAGCATTTCTGGTGGTTGAATGATGGAGAAGATGTTTCGTCGTCGTTTCCGTCAATTACGGACCAGCCTCACTAATGAGGCAGAGCTGACCAATCTATTTGCTTTGTGAATAGCAATGGCCAGCTTACATAGGTTTAGGTTAGCATTTAAGAATAATTATGTATAATATCTGTGTGTGTGTATTGTGTATGTAGGTTAGGTAGACTAAGGTTTATTTTAAGTTAGATATTAAGTTTTATAAAAAATGAATTTAGAGTAGCTTAGAGTACCTGTGTGGGGCCAATAAGTTAATATAAGATTGTTAAGTAATTTTAAGCTACCATTTAAGCATTTTTTGTTAGTGTGTAAGAGTTAATGATTTAGAAAATAAAATGCATTTAAAACTAAAACTAACTGAACGTTACGAAAGGTAATTTCTAATCCATTGAAGAAGAAAGAGTCATTGATCCCAAAAGCACGCATTTTCGACAAAAGAGTCTGATGCCAAACCCTGTCAAATGCCTTAGAAATATCAAGTGCAACTATCTTGCTTTCGCCAGATTGATGTACGCTTTGGTTCCACCTTTCGGTGAGACATTCCATCAAATCACCAGTGGACCTGTTGCTACGAAAACCATATTGCCGGTCATTGAGAAGTTTTCGTGTTTCGAGATATTTCATGAACTGTCGGTTTATCAGCGTTTCCATGACTTTGGAAAGAAGGGACGAAAGTACAATGGGTCTGTAGGAGGAGAGAGAGGAAGATTCGCCTTTTTTAGGAACGGGCTGGACAAATGCTGTTTTCCATCTTCTCGGAAAGAGTCCTGAAGTGGAGGATTGATGAAAAAGCTTACGCAATGGTTTTGCAAGCGGAAGAAAAACACATTCTTAGCGCATCAATGTACGAAAAGTATACATATTGCGATAGCATATACCGCTCTGTCTCACACGCTCTTAGTCTTAGCATCCGCCGCTGTGGAAGGGATGCTGGAATCGAACACCTTACATCTATAAACCAGAAGGTGTGAATCCTGACAGCTTACTAGGACTTGTTTCTTTGCAATATCGTTTGGTTCGAGGGGAAGTCCCTTAAAGTCAGCGGAAACTTGATGCTTAGATGATATGCACTTGTACTCGTGCAATCTGGGGCCATTCTAACTTTCTTTGACGGTCAATGACAGTGCTGTCTTTCTTGGAGGCGATGAATACTCCATTCAGGGCTAAGAAGCCCAGGTTTCATGATAGCTAACCTTGCTCTTCAGGTCAATCGGCAGTCGAAATACTGTGAAAATTGAAATCAGCAGTGGACATGGTATTTTTTCAAATTACATATTTTAATAAATTTCATAAAGGTTGTCCTTGTTGCACTTGTAATCACCGATACAAATTTATCTCCGTTACGATAGAATCAAGTCGCGTTCCAATTATAGGGGTTCTATTGTTATGCTCTTACAATGCGAAATCCACTCGAAATGATCTTTGCCAAACCCTTTCATTTAAATAACTGCAATAACTTTTTAATTAATCATAGATTCATTTAACACGAAACACTGGAACTGAATTGTCTTTGAATCCATAAGAAAAACTTGTGGAAATCGTTTGCAGGACACCAAGATACAACTTTCACAACAATTAGTTCGTTCTGGCAGCAACTTAATCGATGGTATTCGTCCTCATCCTTCGTCCCGTTCTCATCGCATTTCTTGTTCTCAGTCCCAGTCTCAGAGATGTCGTTGTCTGTTCAAGTGTTCCAATTACAAAATTTCAAACTTTTCCTCAAACTGCTGCAGATTTTTATTCCTAGTCCACGATATGATTGTCCAGCTGCAATAGCTTTCCTCCCTCCTAACGTTGGATCTATACAGAAATTATATTATTATATGGAGAAGTTCGTTTTAGACCACTTCAAAAGGACTATGGCTGGTGGATACTGGGAGTAGTAGTAGAGACGTTTAATCCACTCCTAGGCAGGTGGATTAAACACTTTCGCATTAAAGGACTGTAGATACCTTTCAGAATCCGGGTGTCCAACCCTTTTCGGTTCTTTTCTGCTCTCTACTTATATGCGTGTACATGTGGTATGTGAAACGAGTCGGAGTGTCTGAAGTTTTCGCTTAGGAAACTTTGTCCAGAGAAATGACAAAGTCGGAAAGTCTTAAACGGAAAGAAAGAGAAACGAACACCTGGATATCGTGATGTGGTGTCTTTTTGTTTTGACGAAAAGTTGTGTCGCTTTGATGCACTTAATCAGCAACAAGAAAAAGCGTGACTAAAGTTTAATCAATCTATGTATGTACATATGTGTTGTTGTTGGCCTATGTTGCAAGGGTTTCGTTTCAAACTTTTCGATTGGCAATTGTACGAGTATTATAGGAAGAGGGGTTGATTAGTTTTATCGTTTAATGACCCTTGTCTTTGGCGTGACTAGTGTGCGAGTTCTTGAGTTTGCCTTCCGACAAACTTTAAGTTGTGGAAACTATGTACAATATACAAGACACAAAATAAATAAAGTCTAGGTAGTTAGATTTTTAAAAAAAGAATATACCTCTTGGCTAAGTTGAATGTGCCCTTTTGTACAATAGCTCATTTGTAGAGATTCGCATTGAAGTTTCGATGACCCTGTTTCAAGGTACAAGGTACAAGGTCTTTTGACTTTTGACGGCTGCTGTAAAAACTTGTGAAGTTGACTGTGCTCGAGACTAGGTTTGCGCAAAATCTGATAGACAGCGAGGTCTCACAGTCTTTAGACTTTGACATCTATTTATGTAAGTATGAACGCCTGTCGTTTAAGTGGAGACTTGCACAATTTAATGCAACTCACGGACATAAGAAACAACAATCCACATGGGCGAAATATCTGCCTCGACAAGCAGGAACCGCAAAAGGTCCCCAGAAACTTAACCGGTCGTTTATTTCACGATGTTTAAACAAGTTTTACCACAGCCATCGAATATCCAATTATATTATTCGATGGCCCATCTTTTTGACTGCGTTGTCGTGGCAGGAAGAGTCAAAGACCCTAAAGTCCTTAAATAACCGCGGTAAGATGTCGTAATAGGAATCAAAGACGTCCAGACAATAAGTTAATTTGGTAAATTTTGTAGAGGAAACCTCACAGGATTTATCATATACCACCTTGATCAAAAATTTTTCGGAATTTATTCAGAAAATTTAAAATACAAGTTTATCCATCTAAATCTACACCCTGAATGACTCGAACTGTAACAAACTTCAGATTGCTGTAATTTCCAAACCGTTCATGACAGTGAGCTCAAATTTTGACACATGACAGATAATTTTATTATTTACAAGCCTTTTAAACCATTTGCGTCTCAGTTGTGTTGAAAAATTTTTATCCGCGATGGAATTCAAACGTGATAGTGTGATTGCTTTATATTTGGCTGGAAAACCACAAGTAGCTATTCTGCAACATAGGCAGAAATGGTTTGGAAAGTGAAGGCTCGAATTGAGCGAAATCCGCGTCGAAGTGGAAGAAAAATGGCTCATGAGCTCAACATATCGTTGGAACGGATGCAACACATACTGAAAAATGAGCTTGGGCTCAAGCCATTGAAGTTCCAAAAAGCACACGATCTTACACCGCAACAGAAAAAAGTTCGAGTCGAAAGAACGAAGGAATTGCTACGCTTGCAAGAAAGTGGTGAGTTGCCGAATTTGGTTTTTTTCGATGAGTCGCCATTTGTTATCGAGCAATATGTCAACAAACAAAATGACCGAGTTTACTTGCCAAAGAGGTTCTTCGAAAATTTACACCTTCGGACGGCCACCAGAAAGCAGGCAGCACCGATGGTGATGGTTTGGGCTGCCATAACCGCCGATGGTCGCTATCCGCTCGTATTTTTGGACCGTGGCGTCAAAATTAATGCGATCGTATACCGTGAAACTATCTTAGAGGCAGTATTGAAGCCTTGGGCAAACAATCATTTCGGTCGGAGACCGTGGACATTTCAATAAGACTCGGCACCGTCTCACAAAGCGCGCGTCAACCAAGATTGGTTAAAAAACAATGTTCCACACTTAATTTCTTCGACACAATGGATTGCAAATTCTCCGGATGCAAATCCGTTGGATTTCTCTGTCCGGGGTATTTTGGAGGCGAAGGTTGGCACTAAAAAATGAGGTGGTTTGGACCACCTCAAACAAGCACTTCGCCGGGAATGGGCCAAAATACCGCAGAGCCACTTGCGTGCAGCGTGCGATGCTTTCTTCGGCCGTCTCAAGGTCATTATTCGTGCCAAAGGTGGACATGTTCAAAACTACTGATACAATTTGAAAATTGATGTATTTTCCAACATTTTTTGCTTTGGCACAATAAAATTAATCAAAAAATAAAAAAAAATTATAGCATTTTAAAAAGTTGGAGTTCGAGTCATTCACCCTGTGTATTGTCGCCTTCAAAGTAATCTCCATCGACTGCAACACACTTATGACAGAGCACAACATTTTTTTATATTCGGTTTTCGGTATGTCCATCAGTGCTTCCTGCGATTTTTCCATTACTTCCTCTCGCTTGCTGAAACGCGTTCCCCGTTCTGTTCGATTGAACAGAAAGAAGCCACAGGGAGCCAAATCAGGTGAACTCGGTGGCTGTTGAATGGTATTTGTTGCATTTTTCGTCAAAAAATTACGAATAATGATGGCACTGTGCGACGGTGCGTTATCATGGTGCAAAATCCACGAGTTTTCTGCCCACAATTCTGGTCGATTTCGGCGAATTGCTTCACGCAAACGTCTCATAACGCCCAAATACGAGTAATACTCTTTGTTTACTGTCTGGCCTTCTGGCAAAAATTCATGATGCACTACACCGTTGTAATCCATGAAAACCGTGAGCATTGCCTTCTTTTTTGACTGAAAACGACGTGGTTTTTTTGGTCTCGGCTCATTTGGTGAACGCCATTCACTTGCCTGATGTCTAGATTGCGTGTCGTACTCATAAACCCACGGCCACGTCTCGTCTCCAGTAATGATCCTTTTGATGAATGTGGGATCGGATTCAGCCTCGCAAATCATCTCTTTTGCGGCGTCAACACGATCTATTTTCTGCATGAAATTGAGGTCTTTTGGCACCAACTTTGCTGCTACGGAAATGTCTTGGACCAATTCATAGGCAATTTTCAAGTCCTCCGCTATCTCTCTGATGGTTAATTTGCGGTTGTTGACCAACATTTCTTTTACTTCATCAATGTTTTCGTCGGTTTTCGATGTCGTGGTCTGCCATTGTGTTCATCATCTTCGATTGACTCACGACCACTTTTGAACCGCTCGTGCCACTGATAAAGGACCGTTTTCTTTAGAGAATCGTAAAAAATCGAAAACACTCACTTAGAGATGTACTCTTGGCTACATAACTTTTGCAAATGTCAAGCTATGACGCTAGGATTTAGAGGGAATGCCAACAACAGATTTACCAACTTAACAAAAAAAAAACAGAACTCAAATCGGAACATTGAGAGCGCCACACGGGAACTTTTTGATCAAGGTGGTATTATAGGACGCTCATAAACCATCGACGTCTTGCAAAGATGATGACGCAAACATCGATCTTATGGATGGCCTTTTCTCTAGTTTTTCTTTAAGTGCTAGAAAGAAGGACAATGGCTTACTTTTTTTGTCAGCATGTACTATTGATAAGCGGTCCTTCATTTTTGAAGGCTTCATGGCTTCGTTACTGAATATGTACTTTTCCACATATAAGACACATCGGCAGGTGTTGATTTGATAGAGATGAAATAAATCCAAACTTCAAGTAGTCCAAACAGTATTGTCTACATTTTTTTTTTCGGGTCTGCCATCATAAAAGCGAAATGTTCAGTTCAACTTTTTTAAAGTAATTTCAAAAAATACTTTAATACAAATCATATTAAAACGTTTTTTTTTTGGACTTACCCTGTTACTTCTTCATAAACTGCAGAAATATATGGTTACGCTACTAACGTTCGTAGGTAACTAAGGATTTTATAAATTTTTTTTCACTTTATTTTAATTCACTTTATTTATCTATGTAATCACTTTGTAATTTCTTGAAATAAATTAGTAGATGAGTGTGTTATCATTGATATTCAAGTTCCAACGAATTTCAAAACGCAAATGAACTTTCAACCTAAGTGCAAGCTTGTTATATAGTAAAATATCAGGAGCATGTTTGGACTTGAACTTGATCATGATTTTGTTCGTGTTAAATCGCGTATATCTTGAACGTTCCAAATAAGAACTTGTGTTAATTAATAGGGGTCGCTTTTTAGACCTCGTCGAACCTAAAATCAGTTTTCGTTATGTAGATCCATGGGATATCGACCACTTTGGGAATCCCTGACCTAGATCATAGTTCGCGCTTATGTCATCCATTATTTTAATTAAAGCTGTAGAGCAACTATGATTGGCTCGAAAACACGACTGAAGCAGAGACAGCAATCCATGTTCAGCAAGGCAATTAGTTATCTGCCGCTCAATAATCTTTTCGAAAAACTTTGATAAGCATGGGAGGATGCTAATAGGGTTAAAGTCTGTGGTCGAATTGGGATTTAATTTCTTCTTTACAAGAATGATCTTAGCCAACTTCCAACTGTCCGGAAAAGTCAAGCAAGTAAGGCAAAAGCTGATTACGCATGTGTAAGAACCCAGAAAGTGCAACAAAATCATTTTTATAAATCGAAGTGGTACTCCGTCAACAGCAATTGCATCAGATTTCAGAGAACGAATAGTATTGATAACCTTTATCTTTGATGCAACATTAAATTCAAAGCCATTTGGAACAAAAACTAGACTCTGTATTTGTCTGGAGACAAAAGCATTGTTAAGGTCGTTCACACTTGGTATGCTCTCACAGTCGTCTTTTTTTACTATCCGAACTGATTGAAGCTGAAATTGAACTACGTATTAATTTCCATGCGCTTAGCGATTGAAGCGGATTATATTAGCGTCAGGAGAAAAAAAGGAGTTTATCTAAACTAGCTTAGATACTTAGACAAAATTGTCAAAATCAGCTTTTTAGACATTGTACTTTTTTTAAAATTAATTTTCGCTCTTCGGCATTTATTAACAACTAAAATGTTTGTTAAACATTTATGGATATATGGAGTTTTTTCCTGAACGTAATAAAAAGTTACAATTTTAATTTCAAGGTTCCTACATCTCACTATCATATACTATTTTAGTAGATTCTTGTATATAAGAGGATATTAACTGAACTCAAAATTGGCTCTAAGTTAATCTCACTAAATGAGTTGTACGCTTAATCAAAATATTCTCGAAATATCACCGGAACAACAATATTCCTAGAAACGATAGGTTTTATGTGGAAGATAAAGTATTTACCTGCGATTTAACTGCAGGCCTGAAATTCGGCAGTGAGGATGGTGGCAATGTCTTAAAGCGTAAAGGTGGTACACCCTTTCAGGTGTAATAAATTTTATGAATGAATTACTGAATAGCATTCGTGAAACGTCAGTGAAAACTGCTGTTGGAAATTCAGCTTTTACACAATTGGCAAAATTAAAAAAAATAGCCGCTGTATCGAGCTCCTAAATAATCGTTTACACTTGTCTTCTGCAAGATGTGTAAACGTCTACGAGAATGAAGTTAACCAAAGAATTTAAAAATTTTAAATCTACAACGTCAATGGACTTAAAAATAAGTTGGAAGCAGTTGACCGGCAGTTGACATGAAATTGTTGAATATAATTGTATTGCTCGAAATTCATATATTAGACAACGAATTTGGTGGACTCAAGAATTTCATCAAAAGATGAAATCTACGATAGTAAAGGCCACTAACAATTTTTAATTAAATGGGAGTTGTGATAGTGATCCTGTATGAGAGCATACTTTTTTTTTTTTTTTTTTGAAACATTATTTCATATCAAAATTGAAAGCTAAAATATAAACACAATGTCAAAATATTAAACTTACGAGTACAAAGCTTTTCCAGTCTGTTATTGATTATTGTTATTGATTTTAGTTCGGTGCGGTTTAGAATTATAAAATACGAGTCAAGAGGAGCGCCCTAAAAAGATCATCGACAAATGACTCGAAAATACTTCGCGTCCAAACCATTTCATCGCAAAAAATTTAAACATATCACGTAGTACAGTGGATTCTGTTATTAAACGATATTTGGAAACGTTGACAGTTAAGCGAAAACAGAAAAGTGCAGCTAAAAGTGGAGCACATGATACAAATTTGGACAGGTTTTTTACCATCGTCAAAAACCGAACTATGTCACCCAGAGATGTTGCACGGAAATGTAATACTGACCAAACAATGGTTCAAAGATCTAAAAAACGTAACAGTCTAAAAACACGAAAAAAACAAAAAATACTAAAAGTTACTGAAAAGCAAAAAAAAGCCCGGAAGCTATACGAATTGATCGGCAACAAGATGGTTGACTATGGATGACGAAACTGATGTCAAAGCCGACTTTACTACTCTTCCAGGTGCGCAGTTTTACAACTCGTTTGAAGCTGAGATTCTTCCGCAATCAACAACATCGATTAGGATGGAAAAATTCGGGTCAAAATATCTCGTTTGGCAGGCCATTTACCAATGTGGACACAGAAGCTCATCGTTTATTACAACGGGAACAATTAACGGAGAAGTGTACATTAACGAGTGACTAAAAAAACGGTTGATTCCTTTCTTAAACAAACACGAGGGTTCAACATTATTTTGGCCAGATTTAGCTTCAGCTCACTATGCTCATACGACGTTGAGCTTTCTTGTTACTAAAAATGTCGACTTTGTACCAAAAGACATAAATCCACCCAATGTTCCACAGTGCCGTCCCATTGAAAGATATTGGGCTTTGGTCAAAGCTAAATTGGGGAAAAGTGAGCAGTGTGCAAAGAACGTAAAAGATTTTAGTGCTAAATGGAAAAGAGCGTCCAAAAAGAACACGGATATAACTGTCACCAACCTTAAAACAGCGTTTTAAAGCAAATAAAAAAAAATTTACATGAATTATGAAAATATTGGGTATATAACTTAATTGTGCGGTTTTTTTTTTTTCAAAATTTGAACGTTTATTTATGAAAAACATGGACAATAGTATTATTCAAAGTATTGTCCATCTGAAGCTATGACTTTTTCCCATCTTTCTGGCAATTTGTGGATCCCATCCCAAAAGAAATGCGCCGGCTTGGCAGCCAAGAATGAATCAAGCCAATTTTTGATATTCTGCTCTGATGTGAACCGTATTTCAGTGAGGGCGTTCTGCATCGACCGGAACAAATGGTAGTCAGAAGGGGCAAGGTCTGGGCTATAAGGCGGGTGGGGTAAGACTTCCCATCCACTGTTTTCCAAATAGTTCTTATTCGGAATAGCAATGTGGGGCCGAGCGTTGTCATGATGGAAAATTATTGCCTCTTGTCTGGTTGCATATTCCGGGCGTTTTTCGGCCACTGCTCTCTTCAAACGGATTAATTGTTTTCGGTGACGTTGTCCATTGATGGTTTCACCCGGTTTTAGCAGCTCATAATACAGCACACCCATCTGATCCCACCAAATACAGAGCATTACCTTCGCGCCATGGCTATTCGGCTTTGTCGTTGATTTGGCTGGTTGGCCGGGTTTCACATATGATTTTTTGCGCTTGGGGTTGTCGTAATGCAAAAATGACTTCCTTTTGTGGCGTTCCAGCAGCATTTCGGACATGCAAAACCGCCTTTCGACGTCTCTCGGCTTGAGTTCATGTGGAACCCAATTTCCTTGCATTTGAATATATCCAGCTGCTTTTAAACGTTTTGCAATGGCTGCTTGAGTGACACCCAAAGATTCTGCGAGCTCTTCTTGTGTTTGGCAACAATCTTCATAGCGTAATGCTTCTAGTTCTTCATCTTCTTGAAGCACTTCTTTTTTGGCTGCCCACGACGTTCATCGTCTTCCAAGCCAAAATCACCACTTTTAAATCGTGCAAACCACTTTTGGCACGTTCGCTCAGCTAGCGCATGTTCACCATAAACTTCCACCAAAATACGATGACTTTCGGCAGCAGTTTTCTTCATATTAAAGTAATGAAGAAGAACTCCCCGCAAAAACACTTTTTCAGGCACAAAGTTCGACATATTTGAGTGAAAAAAAAATATTGTTGTTTACGCTTCAAATGAATGACATATACTGAAATGACGTACAATGACAGTAGCTTTCCAACGCATGTTCCAATGGAATAATACAAGTTACGCCATCTCTTAGCAAACCGCACCGGTTGTAGACCCAATATTTTTTTTTTACTTTGAAGTTTGCTAATTTTATTCGTTTCAGTCTTTAGACGAGGCACAGTAACAAAATAAAATCTTGAAAAGTGTATTTTATTGATTCTACAAAATTCCTAGTGTTGACTCGTACTCGTAAATTGTAATTTTCTTGAAGTCTAACAGCATAGTACCAGGAATTTTCAAAAAAATACTTTTAGAACCTTGTAAAAATACAAATGTCTTAAAGGGAGAATTTCAAGATTTTTCAACATATCAAAACTAGGAATTGGACGATTGATTTTACAGTTATACCATACTGAAGCTTTGATTTCAATAAACCATTGTAGACAAGCTTTAAAATGGGCAGGCTACAGTAAAGACTAAGATGGTAGAATTGCCTCACAACTCTATTTAGATACTGCTTCAGATGATCTTTCCAACTGAGCTTATTATCCAATATGACACCTAAATATTTAAAATTGTTGACACGATCAATTTTGAAGCAGGGAACATTCCTTACTGTTAAAAGTAATAGACTCATTGCGGCTTTCTACTAAACAAAAACGTAAACACTTTGGCGAATGGTAAAGTCATCGCAGAATTTACCTTTGATGTTAAAAATCATGAATTTCGTCTTATTACTGATTAACAGCTTATGTTCCTTAAACCATCTTCTCAATATGTCTAGATTATTATTAACATCCGAACATAAATTAAGATAACTGTTATTCGAATACGAAAGAGCAGTATCATTGGCAAATGCTGTAATTTTGCCTATAAAGTGTTGGATAAACAACGAATTGATATATGTTAAAAGCAGAATTGGACCCAAAACAGATCCTTGCGGAACACCAACATTAACGAAATTCTGCGAACTAAAACAGTTATTGATTTTCGCCATTTGCTTTCGAATTTTTAAATACCAAGACAACCAATCATGAATAAAGCCTCTGAAACCCGCAGCATAAAGCTTACTTAACAACAGAGTGTGATCTATCATATCAAAAGCTTTAGTAATATCTATACATAAATAGAGTAGCTAGAATTTCGGATGAATTCAAACTGATATATATTTCACCAGTCAATTTTAATAAGGCACCTTCCGTAGATCTCCCACTTCTAAAACCATACTGACTACCACTAAAAAAATTGGTCCTGTCTAAGAATGATAAAATTCTGGATGAAATGGGGCGATAATTATTTAAAGTCATGATGTCACCCTTTTTATGGAGTGGCATTACTACTGCTGTCTTAAGTGAATCTGGGAAAATTCCCCGCTGTACGCAGAGATTGAAAATAAAACACAATACATCCGAAATTTCGAAAGAAATATTTTTCAGCACCGAGATGGAGATCTGATCACAAGAAGAAGAATTCGATTTTTTAAGCGATAGTTTAGTTTTCTGTATTTCAAATGCCGTAAACGGTTCGAAGAAAAAACTTTCTGGTTGAAAGTTTGCTTTCTTTAACGTAACATCGCTTTGGCAATAAGAGCTACCATCGTTCGGAAAACCCTGAGAAGAATTGACATTCGAAAAAAACTGATTAAATAAATTAGCAACTTCTAAGGGATCAGATACAGTTGAATTATTGCATTGTCATTTGATCTGTTTAAAATTTCGTTTATGATCCCCCGTTCCTTTTTAACGTTGCTCACATTTTCAGCTAATCTATTACTGAAGTAAGTATCTCTATATCTCGGTTTTTAGCTCTAAACATAATTTGTCATAATATTTTTTGAGTCCAACATTGTTAGGATGTTTTCTAACCCTTAACCACAGTTTCTTTTTCAATCTAATTTTCCTTAATAAATGGACAGTCATCCGTTGCTTAAGACATTGAAACTTGTTATTTTTATTATACATATACAATCTGACTACAATTGAATATATGAAATTGTAACTTCTTAAGGAACGAATCAAAAGCAATAGATGGATCCTGTGAATTGAATAAATGAAAAATCAATTTTATTAAATTCCTTATACTCGGATTGATTTATTCTGGATACGCTACTATCAAGTTGAATACTGGTCAAACTATGGCCAGTTAGTTTCAAATCATGGACCGCCGTCTTAAAATTGACAGAATTGTTTCTGTGCAGCTTTATAAATACGAAGGCTATTTCAAAATCAACCTCCGAAGTGAAAAATATTTTTTAAAAAAAACCAAAAACATTAATTTTTTGCACAAAATAGTTTTATTAACATCTAAATTATTTTTTTACATACCACCTTGATCAAAATGTTCCCGGCCACACCCACCGTGTGGCGCTCGCATTTTTCCGATTTGAGTTCTGTTTTTTTTGTCAAGTTGGTAAATCTGTTGTTGGCATTCCCTCTAAATCTTAGCGTCATAGCTTGACATTTTCTAAAGTTACGTAGCCAAGAGTACATCTATCTCTGTGTCTGTTGGCGATTTTTTACAATTTTAGAAATGGGTTTAAATTTGCAACAACGAACTTGTACTCGTATTCAATTTTACGTAAAAAACGGATTTAATGGTGCGCGACCGTTGGAAATGTTGGAAAAGTGTTTCGGCAAAGATTCTCTAAAGAAAAACGGTCGTTTACCAGTGGCATGAGCGCGAGCGGTTCAAAAGTGGTCGTGAGTTAATCGAAGATGATGAACACAATGGCAGACCATCGACATCGAAAACCGACGAAAACATTGATGAAGTAAAAGAAATGTTGGTCAACAACCGCAAATTAACCATCAGAAAGATAGCGGAGGACTTGAAAATTGCCTATGAATTGGTCCAAGACATTTTGGAAACTCACATTTCCGTAGCAGCAAAGTTGGTGCCAAAAGACCTTAATTTCATGCAGAAAAGAGATCGTGTTGACGCCGCAAAAGAGATGATTTGCGAGGCTGAATCCGATCCCACATTCATCAAAAGGATCATTACTGGAGACGAGACGTGGCCGTGGGTTTATGAGTACGACACGCAATCTAGACATCAGGCAAGTGAATGGCGTTCACCAAATGAGCCGAGACCAAAAAAACCACGTCGTTTTCAGTCAAAAAAGAAGGCAATGCTCACGGTTTTCATGGATTACAACGGTGTAGTGCATCATGAATTTTTGCCAGAAGGCCAGACAGTAAACAAAGAGTATTACTCGTATTTGGGCGTTATGAGACGTTTGCGTGAAGCAATTCGCCGAAATCGACCAGAATTGTGGGCAGAAAACTCGTGGATTTTGCACCATGATAACGCACCGTCGCACAGTGCCATCATTATTCGTAATTTTTTGACGAAAAATGGAACAAATACCATCCAACAGCCACCGAATTCACCTGATTTGGCTCCCTGTGGCTTCTTTCTGTTCAATCGAACAGAACGGGGAACGCGTTTCAGCAAGCGAGAGGAAGTAATGGAAAAATCGCAGGAAGCACTGATGGACATACCGAAAACCGAATATAAAAAAATGTTTCGAGGATTGGATCAAGCGCTGGCATAAGTGTGTTGCAGTCGATGGGGATTACTTTGAAGGGGAAAATATAGATTTGGATGAATAAACTTCCAATTTTCTGAATACATTCTGGGAACTTTTAGATCAAGATAGTAGTCTCTGTTTAAATCTATACATTTTTGGTAACGTGGAGCGAGCTTTTGTATATCCTCCTTAAAAAATGGCACAGCCATTGCGTTGAGGCATTGATTCACACCGTTCATAAGTTCCTCATTTCTTCCAAAATGTTGAGATGCAACGGATGATTTCAATTTTGGGAAAAGGTGATAATCACTTGATGCCAAATCAGGCACTGTAGGGAGGGTGATCAAAAATATCCCAATTGAACTCCTCCACTAAAGTTTTTGTGCGTGCAGCAGTGTGTGGCCGTGCGTTGTCATGCAGAAGCACCACACCTTTGGTAAGCATTCCTCGTCTTTTGTTCTGGATTGCTCTTCTCAACTTACGTAGAGTTCACAGTAAGCTGCTTCATTTGTTGTGTTTCCAGGTTCCATAAACTCAGTCAACAATATGCCTTTACTGTCCCAAAAAACTGTGGCCATCATTTTTCGATAGGAAAAAGTTTGTTTGAATTCTTTTGGCTTGTTTGGGGAATGAGTGTGCATCCATTGCTTTGACTGTTCTTTGCTTTCTAAGTTTACATACTGGACCCAAGTCTCATCTACAATCACAATTTGCCGTAAAAATTCTTCACCTCCCATTTCTAAACGTTCGAGAAATGCTTTTCCTGAATTGACACGTTGGGTCTTGTGGACATCTGTGAGCTGTTTTGGGACCCAACGGGCAGAGAACTTGTGGTAACCCAAGTTTTCAGACACGAATCTGTATAGAGTAGTTCGAGAAATCTCGAAAAATATTGTCGCAAGATCTGAAATCGTAAAACGCCTGTTTTGTCGAACAAATTGGTCAACTTGGCGAACCACGTCTTGATTCATGATCGATTTGCGCCCTTGGCCTCCTTCATTATGCATACACCAATCATGAATCGAACCATCACTCATCACTGTATTGCCGTAAACAGCACATAACCGACGATGAATTTGAGCTGCGCCATTTCCTTCGTCTTACAAAAAACGAATTACACTTCATACCACCTCATAGGCGGCGGGAGATAAAATTGTATTCTCCATGTTGAAACGGCAACTATTGGAAAGATACTGAACGAAAACGGTCGAAACTTGGCATATTATTAGAGAATAATGTAGTGGTTGCGACATGCGAAACACGTCACCGAAGTGCATGTATGTGATGCATTGTAACACATCGGAGGTTGATTTTGGAATAGCCCTCGTATATGGTCTAAGCAAACCCTAAACGAGTTGGTTGACTCAACAGAGATTCGAACCCAAACTGTCGACTGAATCAGACAAGATGCTAATATTCAAATCACCCACTAATATTATATTAGAATTTCCGAAAATCCTGAAAATTCTTCCAAAAAGGTTCGCACTGTACACTTATGTAATCTATACACGCATATAAAATAGTAAGACACACCTGAGATTTTGCAAGAAACATTACTTTCCAATTTGCAGTTTTTAATTTCACAACTTAGTACATTGTTTCTGAAAAATTATCATTATTATTAATTCTTATTATTAAGTAATAAATTACAATAATAATATATAAAAAAGAATATATAGCACTGGCTACCACGGCTATCGGCTATTCTGAAAAATACTTCGACACCGCCAGCACAATACGACGCATTACAGTTCGCTTCAAATCTATTGTAAAATTTGGTATTTTGTAATTAGATACCTCTTTTTCAAAAATCCAAATTTCAGAAAGAAAAACGAAATCAGGTAAATGATCCAAAGATGTAAGATGTGTGAAAAAAGTATCATAATTGGTCCTCATGCTTCAAATATTTTGATGAATGACCGAAGAACCTGGTTGTTGTTCATTGTTTGGATGATCACACTTTCCATCGAGGAACGGCGTGCTCAGTAATTGACTACTGTTTAATGCTGGAAATTGGCATAACTGATTCAACAGCTTTCGAATTGGAATGCAAACGTTTTTGGACTACATGCCTCTGGAAATTATATTGAAAGGTTTGGGTATTTTAACTTCCGTAAATGTCATCCAACTAAATCTGTTGCCGAAATTAATATGGAATGACGCTTTTAGAGACCAGTACCAATTGATTCTAAATAGTAAACTCGATCAACTGTGTAGAATGAACATCACTCCACACATGGAAACTCTTAGAGAAATTATAAGAAAGACTACCCCATTAAGACCAGTAAAGAGAAGCAAATGCAGCAATAACAAACAAAAGTGGTTTGACAGCGAATGCATGAAAGCAAGGGTAAAAGCATTTTCGTTTTTAAGACTCCTAGGACGATGCAACGCTGATATTTCTAAAACTCTTTATGCTGCTAACAAGAAGCTTAAAAGTCTTTGTTACACAAACAAAAAAATCTTTCAAACAGCGAAACTTGGCCTTTATAAGTAGTGCCAGGCCTTCTGCTGAATTTTGGAAGGACAAACAAATGTTATCTCTTGGTGTCTCAATGTCCAAAAACTTAGAGAGCACTTCAGAAATATGCAGTGCCTCTAACTGTTGATGAGTATCTGGACGCCCCATTTATTTTAACTGAAGTGCAGAAAGTCATTGATAATTGTAAAAAGGACAAAGCCCCTGGAGATGATCATGTTCGCTTTGAATTCTATAAGAAGAATCGTTCAGCAGAATTTACACTAGGGTTGATGGCGGAGTTCAACCGAATATACGAGTAGGTACGATTCTAATGGGAATTACAGATGTACCTCCTTTTTAAATGTGTATAAGCCCTCTTTGTTTAAGAAGACTTTCGCTCAGCATTTGACTCTATTGACGGTAACCTGCTGAACTATACACTGTACACGATAGGAGTATCCAGCAAAATTATCAATACGTTGAGAGCTTTGTAAGACGACAACATGGCGTTTGTGTGGGATGCTAAATCCGTATCTGGAGGACTCCGAATTACAATGGGCGTAAAACAAGGATGTATTCTTAGTGCACTGTTATTCACCCTATTTATTAATGGCATCACAGTTAGCATCAGAGGCGGTATTGAAATTAACCACACAAATATCCCTGCACTAATGTATGCAGATGACATCGTATTCCTTGCCGACACAGTTAATAATATGCAACTGAAGATAAATAGACTAAGAGACTATTGTAACACCTGGAATATGTTTGTCAACCTGCAGAAGGCGAAAATGAAGGTATTTCGAAAGGGAGGGAGCAGATACTCGCGAAATGAAACATGGAATTATCAAGGTGAACACATACGAGTACAAATTGTGAGAGAGTACAAATATCTGGGAGTCCTGACATGAATAAACACTTCGAAGTTAGGTGAAGCCGAATACGCAATTTCTTCAGTTTCGAGAAGCTGCATCAATAATAAATGTCTAATCAATAGTGCGAAACAACAAATAATCAGAGCAACTTCTATATATATCCTTCGGTATGGAGCACAAGGTTCTTCGTTATTGCATCAAAAAAGTCCTTAAGACTGCCAAGTAATACTCCAAATTATATGATTGATTTAGAAGCAGGGATCTCGTCTTTAATTACTGATGCACTTCGGTTCCATGCCAACTATATACTATATGTATATGTTAAAAGTTATGTCAATGGATGATGAAACGATACCAAAGTTAATTGTTTCGAGTTTGTTAGCAACGAAAACAAACTGTGTACAAGAGTTGGAAAGCCTAGCACATAACAGTGAACTCAACTTTAGTATTATGACCAGTGACCGTGAGCAGACTGCAACTTTGAGAGACAAATTTGATAGACTAATAGAAAAAACAGGACAACATTTGTATGAAACTTACGCCAACGAAGCCCAATCTTCAAAACACAGAGCAGTCTACAGAAAATGCGAATACAAAACATACAATAATACATACTTTTTAAACACCAATTCCATCGACATGATAAGTACAATTTTTAAAATAAGAGTTATGTCAACTAGTACCCCTAAATTACAGTGTGTTCCAGAAAAACGTGCTTTAAATTACTTCTTTCACTTTATTCGCACACATATGTTTGTAGCGAAATTATTTTCTGCATTTAATTGTCGATCGCGCATTGCTTTCATTTCCTCAGTATATTTCCATACTTCGGCGGTATAACTCATAACAAAATGAGTGCGCTTTTAATAAGCTTTTCGAAAGTGTTTCCTTAGTAACTCACCAAAAAGGGCCGCAAATGATTATTAAGTCGGCACCAAAATATTTAAAAAACATCAGCGGAATTTGTGAGAAGGTGGATAAAGAGGTATAAGGAAGCGAGGACATCCAACACGGTAATTTGTGAATTATTTCGGAAAAACCCAACAATTAGCCTGAGAAACGCGAAAGAAAAATGAACCAGGAAAGAACTTAAAGTGTCCATCAAAACAATACGATACAGTTTGGTAGAAACTAGCATCAAAAACAGAAGTATCAAAGTTGAACTGTTGCTAACCAGAAACCATATTGAAAAGAAGCTATGTTGGGCCACGCAAATTTAGACCGGGATTGTAGAAACGTCATACTTACAGATGAGTCATCTTTTTTGCCTTTGTTTATAATTATTGAAAGAAAATGAATGCTTATCGGCCAAAGAATTTGGGAAGTTAATAGTATTCATACATAACCCCGATGCACAATTTATGGTAAAATTATACTAGAAGGGTTTGCTAAAGTTTCCCGAATCTCTGGACCAAACAATTACGATTGGGTTAGACAAAAGGATAATGATCCAAAACATCGGAGTCACCTCTGCATGCGTTGGATATAGGAAAATGGTATAGAGAAGGACATCCTACAGACCTGATGCAAATCCGATGCAAGCGATAATACAGCTTGCACTGGTCTTGAAGCAAGTTTAGAGACGACAGAGTTTAGAATATGCGCAAAAATTAAGTGGTGGTTGCACTGCACTATAAGCAATTATAAACAATAATGGTGACTGGACTCCCTAGTAATATAATTGCAAAATTCATTTTGATACTTTAATAAAAAGATATGATTTCATAAAATTCTGGAATTTTTCATTGGTTTTTTAGACGCACGTTTCTGTTGAACACACTGTATATACGCGTACCACATTCTGCTGAACTCTCAACCATTTGTTGTTTTGGTTTTTTTTTTTTGTTTTTAAGAACTTAGCACTCAAGTGGGTATGAATACACTTATAACGCATGTGTTAAATTTTTCGGAAATGGGATAAAACGATGTTTGGGCTGTGTGGCTATTTCGCTCCATGTGGGTGGCATCCAACATTTAATGGGGAGATTAAATTGTTAGTGGAAGTTGGCTTGATGTTGATTTCAAGTCAACTACTCGTCTTGCTTGATTTTCGTTAACTGAAAAAAATGGGTGATATGTCTTTCAGGCGAGGCTGGGATTCGAACACCAAACTTTCCGATTTGGAAGCCAGTCCACTACCACTTGAGCCACGGCCACCCACGACCTATGCAATCTCAACGAAGGAGAAGATGTACTGAACTTTATCGCTAAATGTTCTATTTTTAAAGAGATACGGAGAAGCTTCTTTGGCACAAACCTACTGGAAGACGAGGATGCGAGGAACACCTTCAATGGTGAATGAGGCTGGGATGTGGTCTATAAATACACAGCGACAGCACTGAAATACAGGCGACAAATAGTCGAAGGCGATTTTTAAGATTATTCTTAAAATTATTGAAAAATTATTTTCTTGTTGCTTTTTTGTTCTTATCCATAATCTGCTCTTCTTACTAGACGACCCTCAGTCAAGCCAAATAGACCTGGAAATTATACAACTGTAAATATTTTTTTATTAATGCAATAAACAGTCTTATCTAACTAACCAGAGGACTTTTCAGGCATAGATGATGGTGATGATGCATATGGGAATGAATAATTTTATTTTTCAACGTAGTCTCCCTTGAGCTCTATACACTTTGTCCAACGCTTCTCCAATTTTTTTATCCCTTCCAAAAAAAATGATTTGTCGAGGTCCTGATGACTTCATCATTAGAGTCAAATCTTTTTCCACCAAGCCATTTCTTCAGGTTTGGGAACAAGAAGTAGTCGCTCGGAGCCAAATCTGGCGAATAGGGTGGATGAGGGAGCAATTCATAGCCCAATTCATGGATTTTTGCCATGGCAACTGCACATGTGTGCACCCTTGCATTGTCTTGGTGGAAAAGAACTTTTTTCTTGGCCAAATGAGGTCGTTTTTTTTTCAAATCGTCATTGAATCGGTCCAATAAGTTGGCATAATATTCCCCATTGATTGTTCTTCCCTTTTGAAGGTAGTCAATGTGGATTATCCCGCGTGCATCCCAAAAAACAGTCGCCATAACTTTATTGGCTGACAAACCCACCTTGGCCGTCTTTGGCGCCGATTCACCCTTAGAAACCCACTGTTTTGACTTTTGTTTGTTCTCTGGTGTGTTGTGATGGATCCATGTTTCGTCCACGGTTACAAAACGGCGCAAAAACTCCTCCATATTGCGATTAAACAACGCCAAAGTTGTTACACGATTGCGTTTGTGGTCGACTGTGAGCAAACGCGGCACCCATCTTGCGGAAAGCTTTCTCATGCCCAAGTATTCATTCAAAATTGAAACCACTGAGCCATGCGAGATCCCTACGGCTTCCACAATCTCTCGCACTTTCAATCTTCGGTCGGCCAACACCATATCGTGAATTTTTTCGATTGTTTCGGGTGTAGAGACCTCAATTGGGCGTCCAGGACGTTCGGCATCTTCAGTGCTTGTACGGCCGCAACGAAATTCAGTAAACCACTTTTTTACCATTGAAATCGATGGTGCAGAGTCCCCATAGTATTTATCAAGCTTAGCCTTGGTCTCGGTAATGGTTTTTTTTCGCAAGAAATAATGTCAAACACAAACTAACTGACGCAGCAAGTTTAAATTTTGACAGGAGTCAACTGACAAATGCTTGTTGACAGGAGCAGTGTTGCTGTTTCAGTAAAGAGGTCAGAAATTCAAAAATGCATGGACTTATTGACTTGACTTATTAATTAAAGAAAATCGAAATAACCATGTGGAAGATCAGAAAGATGGTAAGAAAGGATACGTTGACATCGATCCTGAGAAACATTACAATAGTGCTCTGTTGGCTGATGCTGCACCCAACAATATATACCGCAAAAAACTCCGGATCAAATGATGGAATGCCTAAGACAGTTTCAAATGGAAATAGAAGAACATCAAAGAGGGTTCTTTCTAGACATGAGACCATCTGTAATCTTGGGGGATATACACGTGTTGGGAAGAAAAAGATCGGATGACTCAATACTCGCAATACATTGGCTGAACCACTTCGTTTATCAAAGTACAAAATTGGGAATAATGAAGCTAAAACTCCATGCTCATGTTTTAAAAAAAAAATACCTACCTACCGAATATCTTGAAAAGCCTGCAGATTTTTCGAATTTGTATGCATTTCAGAAAGTAATGCCGTTTAATCCGTTTTCTTTGGACTGCATGGATATATGGGCATTTTGAAGTTTCCACTGGTTGAAATGTTTTAAGCATTGTCACTGTTTGAAAATGTGAAAAAAAATCCTTTTTATCAATTACGAACAGCATTGCATTTGGTTGATGATAGTGCAAAGGATCGAATTAACAAGGATAAATTGCATAAGGTTAGACCTATTCTGGATTACGTATGTCCGCAAGCGACTGCTAGAACATCCATTAGAAAAACTCTAAGCATTGATGAACAGTTGATACCTTTTAAGGGTTAACTATCCATAAAAAAATAAGCCATATCCGTGGGGAATAAAACTTTTCTTCCTCTGTGGAAAAGGCGGAATACCATATGAATTTGTTGTTTATCAAGGTGCGGTGCAGGGAAGTCCCAGGGATTTGGAGCAGTAGTTATTCATAAATTTACCAATAGAATTCCTAAAGTTACGGTTGGACACAAATTGTATTTTGATAACTTCTCCGAATCAACAGGTTTAGTGCACCGCCATTATTAAGCGACTAGGACTTACAGAACAACGGACGAGGTTCGTTAGATGATTTAATTGGTAGAAACGGAAGTATCATTATTACTAAATGGTTTGATAATAAATTAGGGCATATGGCCCCAAATTTTCTTGGGACTTGGTGGATCAACTTGTTTCATACTATCTCACTTTCCTGAAGTCAAACAAATGGACACTTTGAGTTATTGTGTATTTTATTTTTTATGTTGTCGTAGCAGTACCTTGGTTAGAATAACGTAAAGATGCAGGAGAAAAAGCGATTAAACTCAAAAAAAAAAAAAACAGCTTGACCTCATTCACTTCCGGGTGCAATGCAATGGTTGGCAAGGAAAAATCTTCAGTCAGCAGAGTTGGACGTCTTTCAAATAGTTCATTTTCAGGTCAGTCGAAGAAAGATTAACGGCGCTATGAAGCACCGATGAAAGATATTAAGTTGGATGGAGTTGGACACTTCCCACATCCTTATGATGAAACTTTGCCTGCACGTTACGAATTGGCAACTTGTACAAAAGGAATTTACATAAAATGAACAAAATGTAATGCACACTTAAGTATTCAACGTGGAAGCAATTATTTCCTCACTTCTCATACAACATAATATACAAGGTGTCTTCTAATTCGTCAAGGATAATTTGCGAAATGATTCTTGGGTATATTCTAAAAAAAAAATCGTTCTACATACAGTAAGGGTCTATTTCCAATGTTGATATCATTTACTGATGATTTAAGGAAAGGCTTACCCTGACCCATGTTAACGGGAATTACTCTGTTAATACTAATGGTAAAAAGTTCGTTTAGAACTTTATTTTTAGAAGAAATACCAGCTTTGTAACTGCGTTTAAATAAAGTTGTTATCGTGTTTAAGTCTTTAGATATCCAATTTCTGAGCTTCTTCCATTTTTCTTATTTTTCTTATCCATGAATTTGAGGTCACTTTTCTCCAGCAAATGTGTAATAAACATAATATTTTACTACTTTTTTCTTATGAACGTAACAATAATAAAAAAAAGTCATCAGTCAGTTTGCAGAAAAACGCATAGATTTTATGGTACTTGGGAAATCCTGCAGCAGGTAAAAAAGGGAATCTATGATTTTTTACCTACGTGTCTAGCTTTCCAAGATTTAATATTTTTCTAATAATTTTTTTTAAAAATTGGATAGGTATTAAAAACTTTTAAAGCGTGTTCGTTTATTTGACTACCTGTCAAAATCCTCATTTTCTTACCCTGTTCCTTAAAAGTTCTCAGAAAGAGTTACGTTTGGGATTTGAAAGCCTATTTCGAGAATTTACCCAATCAAAAATGGTATAAAAGATTAGAAAAAATATTCAATTCATCGGTTTATTTTTTTACGCCAAGGTTACAGTTACTTAGAAACGCTTTTTACGTTTATGGGCTGTGCAATGGAAGTTCAACGCGGAAGTTCCACA
Organism: Volucella zonaria; assembly: GCA_963966105.1. NCBI lineage: Eukaryota > Metazoa > Arthropoda > Insecta > Diptera > Syrphidae > Volucella > Volucella zonaria. The sequence goes on along the minus strand of OZ014532.1, from coordinate 46,283,134 downwards.
AGTAGGAAGAATTACGGCTGATGAAAGAATTCTAGAAGCTGTTACAACTGATACATCAATCAATATCACCACCATACATCTGTGCAAGAACTACTTCCCGATGATTTGGAAAAGAGACTTGGGTTTCCTAACTATTAGCTGGAGCGGAGCTCGGATCTGGTTGTTATTAGCAGAATTCTATGAACGGACGAATCTCAATTTACAAGATATGGAATCACACATTTTCATAATCTTCATACGTGGGCTGCGGACAATCAATATACAATGACACATAAAATCATTTCAGCGTCAATATATGAGCAGATGTACTAGGAAATAAGTTAATTGGCCCCTTCAAACTACCATTTAGACTGAATTCTACAAACTATATGGAGTTTTTGCGAAATGATTTACCAGAACTTTTGCAGGACATTCCACTGATTCAACTAGCTTCATCATATTTCGAACAGGCTGGTACTCCAGCCCACTATGGTCCTGAGGTTAAGAATTGCCTAGATGAAGAATACGGTAGGCGTTGGTTAGGAAGAAATGGACCATTCACTGGCCTGCAAGATCTCCTGTATGGGGAAGTATGAAAGGACTCGTTTATTCAACCGAAATAGCAACTTTATATGAATTGGAATAGCGTATTCTCGAAGCGTCATCAAAAGTGAGACAGTAGTTAGCATCAATAAACATTCGCAGTGAAGCCCAGAAATGGGCTCTAGCATGCATACAAAACCAAGGAGGACAGCTTGAGCACCTGTTATATCTGTTTTAGTACCCACATAAAATAAAAATTATCTAAAACCACACAAAATACATTTTTTTTCCATAGCCTTTGGGGCTTAAAGCAAAAAAACCCTTTTTTAATATTTTATTTGCTGCAGTATCATAAAATTTATGCGTTTTTCTGCAAACTTGTTGGTAATTTTTTTTTATTACTGTTGTTACGTTCATAAGAAAAAAATAGTAAAACGTTATATTTATTTCGCATTTTCTGGAAAGAAGTGACTTCAAAGTCAGAAATTAGCATGGGCAAGAAAAATGAAACAGATTTAGAAATTGAATATGTGAAGACTCAAACAAGATATCAATTTTATTTAAATGCAGTTACAAAGGCTGGCATTTCTTCTAAAAATAAAGTCCTCAACGAACTTTTTACCATTAGTATTAACAGAGTAATTCCCGTTAACATGGGCCAGGGCACACCAAAGTAAGCCTTTTCTTAAATACTACACCCTAAATGACTTGAACTACAATAAAGTCCAGACTGCTATAATTTCCAAACCGTTCATGACAGTGAGCTCAAATTTTGACACATGACACATAATTTTATTATTTACAAGCCCTTTAAACGATTTGCGTCTCAGTTGTGTTGAAAAATTTTTATCCGCGATGGAATTCAAACGTGATAGTGTTATTGCTTTATATTTGGCTGGAAAACCACAAGTAGCTATCGTTAGAGCCCTCCAGCACCTCAACGTGAATAAATCATTTGTATGTCGAACCATAGCTCGTTACCGTGATACTGGCAGCGTTGCACAACCCCATGGAGGTGGTCTTAAAAAAACAGCAACATCGGCAGAAATGATTCGGAAAGTGAAGGCTCGAATTGAGCGAAATCCGCGTCGAAGCGGAAGAAAAATGGCTCATGAGTTCAACATATCGTTGGAACGGATGCAACATATACTGAAAAATGAGCTTGGGTTCAAGGCCTTGAAGTTCCAAAAAGCACACGATCTTACACCGCAACAGAAAAAAGTTAGAGTCGAAAGAGCCAAGGAGTTGCTACGCTTGCACGAAAGTGCCGAATTTGATTTTTTCCGATGAGTCGCCATTTGTTATCGAGCAATATGTCAACAAACAAAATGACCGAGTTTACTTGCCAGAAAGGTTCTTCGAAAATTTACACCTTCGGACGGCCACCAGAAAGCAGGCGGCACCGATGATGATGGCTTGGGCCGCCATAGCCGCCATAACCGTCGATGGGCGCTCTCCGCTCGTATTTTTGGACCGTGCCGTCAAAATTAATGCTTGGAGGCAGTATTGAAGCCTTGGGCAAATAATCATTTCGGTCGGAGACCGTGGACATTCCAACAAGACTCGGCACCGTCTCACAAAGCGCGCGTCAACCAAGATTGGTTAAAAAACAATGCTCAACACTTCATTTCTTCGACACAATGGATTGCAAATTCTCCGGATGAAAATCCGTTGGAAATTATAGCATTTTAAAAAGTTGGAGTTCGAGTCAGGCACCCTGCTCAACATGATGGAAAACTTTCCTGATTTTGGCCGTTCTAAAAACCGCTTTCCACTGATTGACCCAATCATTGCGAAAACATGTTCGTGAAAACATTCCTGAAAGAACTGTATGGCAATACGAGAAAGCCAATTGTAGCCGACTTAACATATTCTTTAGGAAATTTAACTGGTTGTTGTGTTTCCTCGATAACGACGTGGATGCCGCTGCTGATATGGTCCTTGGATCATGGAATGAGTTCCTTTATCGCCTTATCGGATTAAGAGTGTCAACATAAAAGAAAAGGCATGGTACGACTCGAGCTGTAAAGAGGCTGTCAGGGTTAGAGAAATGTTTTTTCGACTGAGGAAAACCGAAAAAAGTTTAAACGAGCCAAGTATGACTGCAACGTCTTTTTCAAGCACGTGAAATTTCAATACGACTAAAAATTGAGCCCAAAAATACTACAATTTCCAAAGGTAGCAAAAATTGTTGGTCGTTCGTCAAAAACATTAGAAATTCTGTCAACGCTCATTTACAATGAAATTTCAGCTGTCAGCTCTTTGGACAAATCCAATCTGCTGGCTGCGCACTTTGCGGCCAGATCAACACTTCCAGATTGAGCTTTGTATTCGCTTACACTTGAATGGGACAAATCCACTTTCGCACTCGTGTAGTAGCAAGAGTACTTAAAGATATTAACATTCACAATTCCGCTGGTCCAGATGGTGTATCTCCCCTTCTTCTGAAGAGGTGCTCTTCCACGCTCTTCTCTTCAAGGTCATGGAAACGTTGATAAACCGTCAGCTCATGAAATATCTCGAAACACGAAAACTTCTCAATGATCGGCAATATGGTTTTCGCAGCAACAGGTCCACTGGTGATTTGAAGGCATTTCTCACCTAAAAGTGGAACCAAAGTCTACACCAATCTGGCGAAAACAAGATAGTTGCACTTGATATTTCTAAGGCATTTGACAGAGTTTGGCATCAGGCTTTTTTGTCGAAAATGCGTGCTCTTGGGATCGACGACTCTCTTTTTCAATGGATTAGAAATTACCTTTCGGAACGTTCAATTGAAGTTATCTTGGACCGTTTCAAGTCTGATGTTCACAAAATAAATGCTGTTGCGCCCCAGGGCTCCGTTCTGTCTCCGACACTCTTTTTAATTTTCATTAATGATCTCTTGTCTGCTATATTCCTTTGCTGATGACAGCACTCTCTGCTTCTCATATTCGTTCCCGGACTCACGCCCCTGCTCTTCGACTGTAGAACGGGAACGGCAGCGTATGCTAAGCTTATTAAATTCCGATATTAATAGCATAACCAATTGGGGAACTATCAACTGAGTAGAATTTAATGCTTCCAAAACTCAATGCTGTCTGATGTCGTTAAAGCGAAATTTGAACACCCAGCCATTATCTATGAATGGCACTTGCATCGCCGAAACCGATAAACTTTCCATTCTTTCCATCTGGTCAGGTGCTTCTAAGACCTCTTTACACTTGCTAGATAGGATCCAAAACCGTGCGATAAAACTCAATTGCACAAAACAATATTGCACAGTGATTCGACACCCTCGTAATGTCTCCTGTCTCAACTTGTTTTATCGCTATTTTCACCACCAGTGCTCCACCGAAATTGACAGTATCATTCCACCCCTTTTAACTTTTAACCGTAACACCCGTCTCGCTATGAATGCTCATCAGTATACCCACTTTCGGACGTACTCTAAAATATCGTGATTCATTCCTAAGCCATATAACTCGCTTATGGAATGCCCTGCCGAGCCCTTTATTTCCTAGTCACTGCACTTGCAAACATTTAAAACCAACGCACATCGGTATCTCTCTTTTTTCTCTCCCTAACTTCCCCTCGCCGTGCAAATATCTTAAGGGTACACAAAATTCCTTGTGCGCGCGCCAATTATAAAAAAAACAAATTGCCAACAATGTCAATCCACATTGTACATCAAAATGTCATACATATTACTTATAAATTGCTGTCATCCTAGCAAATTCTAGCAGTTTACTGGATCGGACAAGTGTTGGAAATTCACTTTCACTATATTTATGAGGAGCTTAAGTAATTGCAAAAGCATTACTATGAACTCGGGGCAGCTGTTAACACGGTATTACGTTCAACTAGTTCACACAACTGTTGGCTGGGCTGTTTGGTGCAAAACATCACTGTTAAGAAATTCATCTATGTTGGAACTGTGAATCTACCAAACCTGTGCTACTTTCGTTTGGTAAAAGATCCTAATTTAAGGGTCCTAACTTGAAACACCAGGATTACAATCTCCCTAACCTGAATCTGCAAGTTCTACTTCATAGCTCCGAGTATCGGATCATAAGAAGAAAAGCCGGGTTGATATTAGGGTTCTTAAAAAAAAAAAATAAAATAACAATTCATTTTGTGTTTTTCCTTGGCCTGCACTTTTTCTCTTGGAAACCATCTTGCCTACGAGACCCCTCACTCTGAAAGTTTCTTCAACTGTATGTTTTTATTGACAAGATTGTAGGAGCCAAACAATGTTTTAAAAGAAACGGCAGTTATGCTAAATACGACTCAGTTAACAAGGCATCCTACTGGCCTGGGTTTCAGGCTCAGAATTTAAGATCCAATCAGTTCTTATTAAAATTTGAGTTTACTACTGATTCTGTACCGTAAATCAAGAGTGCATTTGAGGTAATATCAGTAGTTACAGCTTCTTCCTCATAAAACAGTACGTGTTGCCCAATTCTGAATTTTTCACTTCATCATCGATGTACTTCAACGCTCTACAGGTACTTCTCTATGTACAAGTATAAGAAAATGACTCAGCGTTGTTTTTTTTTTACACAACCTTGAGTGGATCTGTTGATCCTATCATCAATCCCTAACTCAATTTTCCCATTAAACTAAATGCAAAAAACTTGCACGTACTCATACGTCCACTCGTGTCTGTGCAATTATGTATTCGCAAAGCGGAAACACATTCTAAGAAATGCCATAATACACGGCAATCATGCGATAACATCACAGACCCACTCGTTTATCTCATCCGCCTCTGCATTTTCCTATCCATCAACTTGTAATTATTTACTTAGCGAATCGATAAATATCTCATTGAATTTGAATTGAAATCGAAATCAAAGAAATTCTAAACACACCAACGCAACGCAAAACAAAGCAAAAGAAAACACAAAGCGAACTGGTATCGTATAAGCTTAGCATAGACTATAGACGAGACGATTATCTGTAGGATACACGTAAAATCGAGCGGCAAAAAAAAATCTCTCTCTTTGGGAACGAATCATTCGGAAAATCACATTCCACTCATCGAAGTGAGTCACTCGTACGCCCACTGAAATTCTCATTATCTGCGCCACAGCTACCGCCTCTAGTACTTTTGCCACAGCCGCAGCCACTTCCCAACGAAATCCATCAAGCATATCGATTAATTCACCAGGCGTCACTCATCCGAGACTTGGAGGAAAAATTTTCTACAAAAAGTAAAAAGAAAAACCAAACGAAATGAAGATTCTAAAAAAGCCTTTAAAAGGTAAGTGCTTTGGTTCTGGCCGTCCTCCGCATCCTTCAGGCCCTAGAGCCTACAGTAGCGCCATCGTAATGAAATCATAAAACCAATCATCGTGCCACCACCGAAGGCAACTTATCGCCCCCCCGTCATCTTACTCAAAGAGCAATGAATAGAATGGCAATGGTAAGGTGAGGGTGGAAAATGTATATGAGCACTAGCACGAGCACGAGTACGAGCATGAAGAAGATGGCAAAGCTCGGGTAGGGGGCGCAGACGAGAATGAGAACGAGAACGAGGACGAGGACGAGGACAAGGACTAGTGCGTCGATTATTGATTTACCGTGCTGGTGCTGGTTTGGTTACCTGACGCAGGCCATAAGGCATAAGCACATAAGCCCGTAAGTGCTCACCCCCGAAGTATGTTAGAGTTTTGTCGTCGTTTTATCAAATATGTTTGACGCATAGACATGACACAATCAAACTCCACATAGCTTGCTTTGTCGTTTTGTCCTAGAATTGTTTGCTGGCTGAATGATAAGAGTATGCTTTTCGTAGTTTCGAGGATATCTTGTTTAAATTTCACGCTGCGCATTAGCAGGGATTTTAAGGAATTACTTGCCCCCCACTGAGCGGCATATTTGACGCTACGTTACACAAATTGACATAAATGTGTTGTCTGTGCCCGGCACATTGCGACATGCAAGCATCCGCCGCGCCGATATCTACTTGAGAAACTAATTTTAGAAAGATCTGTCGTCATCGTGCCATCCTGTGGATTCGACGTGTATCCCTAGGCCATGGCATCAATCCAGATTGATGGGATAATCGCGAGCTTTTAATACTTTATAAGCGGTCGTTCAATGACGATGTCGAAGAAGAGGATGAGGACGAGGACGAGGACGAGAACGTGAACGTGAATGACGATTACTGAGGGTTACCACCACTACGCTCATTATTTATTGGATAGGAAGCGCGTGTGGTGAATAAATACGATGAACGTTGATAACTGAATGCTTACGACGATGACAGTATTGAATGATGGATGACTTTGAACAACCAGAATGGGATGGGTTATGATGTTTTCAGTATGGGGGGAGTTATTGCCGGTAGCAGGTAATTTATTGCTAACGATTTCCTTGCCACTTAGGGGGAAGGTTCAAATTAAAAAAATTGATTTGCTTTGCGGTAGGAAGGGCGCTTAACACTCACACTCATAACGCATATGTGAGTCCTCAAGTGATGTGTCGGTTTAGAGAGGGTGACGACACTAAGCGCTAAATTGTTAGCTCACACCTGTGTTTTCGGTTTTTTTTTTTTTTTTTTTTTAAATTCTCGATGGAGAAATATTCTGCAGAAAACCCGCGCGCACAGAATAAAGGTCAGGACGTCATTTTTTACGACTTACTTTGCCATCAAAGGCGGAACTACCTTAAGTTAGTTGAGGTCTTCTTTCAACCATGCGTTGGAATTAAAGACTCTTCTGGGTGGGCTTAAATTAAGTTCGCTGGGAAACTTCTTTCGCCAAAGATCCCCACGAAGTGGAATCGAAAACCACTCGAAAAATCTGACGTTCAAAACAAATTTTATATGATGTAGTCTGTTTCGCTAACGTTTATACTCTTGCGGAGGAGGATTGGAATGAGCCTCGTTGGTTTCTCTTGGTAATTGCCATTTAGGCCGAAGAAACAGCGATTGGAATTTAATTTCTGCTGATGGTATTGTCAGAATTATTAGCGGAGTCATACAAATTAAGGTGTTTATTGTGACATTCTGTTGATGATGTGTGTCCTTGCTTATTGATACCATGCACCTAGTTTTACTCTCATTCACAGTTAAACTCATTTTTGCTGCATCAAAAATGTATAAGCGACAGCTCGCTGCATTCTGCTAATCATGTCGATGTGAACAGCGTAAACATATACAAGTGTCTTACCTACATAAAATTAGAAAATTATGTACGAGTATCTAGAGTTGGTTTCTGGGTTCTCGACTCTGATGTTGAAGCAGTCACGTGACGAATGCGCATCAATTCGTATTAAATCTATTTTGATGTCAATGGTAAAGTTTCTTCCGACTTTACAGTGGAGATATTCTCAATTGTCATTTTGCACAATCTGACGAATTTGGCAGGTTGGCAAAACTAGTCTATTTCTATAGATGCTGTCATATGTGGCCATAAACTTAAGAAAAGGGTGGTAAGTGTGATTCCGGCCCTCTTGACTTTTCTCTAGAATCTGCGGTATCTTGCAGGCGATGTGCAGGATGCCCCAATTACTGTACCAGAAATAGATGCTGTATTTAAACGACTGAAAGATGGAAAAGCAGCTGGATCGGATGGAATCCCTACAGAATTTTACAAGTACGGAACACTGATTTCCGGGTGTTCACAAAAGGGTGCAGGTCCCTGCCATCCAACTACAGAGGCATATAGTTATAGAATGCATCTTACAAAGTATTTACAAGCATGTTTAAAAAAAAGATTAACCTCGTGGATAAACACTAATGGTCTACATAGTGCATTCCAAGTAATGTGAAAAGTATACCACCTTGATCAAAAAGTTCCCGGGGGACACCACCGTGTGGCGCTCCAATTTTTCCGAGTTGAGTTCTGTTTTTTTTTGTTAAGTTGGTAAATCTGTTGTTGACATTCCTTCTAAATCTTAACGTCATAGCTTGACATTTGCAAAAGTTACGTAGTCAAGAGTACATCTATCATTGTGTGTGTTGGCGATTTTTTACAATTATAGAAATGGATTTAAATTTGCAACAACGAACTTGTGTTAAATTTTGCGTATAAAACGGATTTAATGGTGCGCGAACGTTGGAAATGTTGAAAAAGTGTTTCGGCAATGATTCTCTAAAGAAAACGGTCGTTTACCAGTGGCATGAGCGCGAGCGGTTCAAAAGTGGTCGTGAGTCAATCGAAGATGATGAACGCAGTGGCAGACCATCGACATCGAAAACTGACGAAAACATTGATGAAGTAAAAGAAATGTTGGTCAATAACCGCAAATTAACCATCAGAGAGATAGCGGAGGACTTGAACATTGCCTATGGATCCGTCCAAGACATTTTGGTTAATGATTTGGGTTTCCGTCGTGTAGCAGCAAAGTTGGTGCCAAAAGACCTCAATTTCATACAGAACAGAGACCGTGTTGACGCCGCAAAAGAGATGATTTGCGAGGCTGAATCCGATTCCACATTCATCAAAAGGATCATTACTGGAGACGAGACGTGGGTTTATGAGTTCGACACGCAATCCAGACATCAAACAAGTGAATGGCGCTCACGAAATGAGCCGACACCAAAAAAAACCACGTCGTTTTCAGTCAAAAAAGAAGGCAATGCTCACGGTTTTCTTGGATTACAACGGTGTAGTGCATCATGAATTTTTGCCAGAAGGCCAGACAGTAGACAAAGAGTATTAAGGACTGAAACGAATAAAATCTGTAAATTTTAATACTGGCTATACTTCCAATGCGCAAAAATTGCAATCCCATTTTGCACCCAAATTAGCCTGTATATTCTCTAGTTTCAGTTTGTTATTGATTTTAGAATATGAATCAAGAGGAACGCCGTAAAAAGATCATCGACAAATGGCTCGAAAATACTTCGCGCCCAAATCTTTTCATCACAAAAAATTTAAACATAGCACGCAGTACAGTGGCTTCTGTTATTAAACGATATTTGGAGACGTTGACAGTTAAGCGAAAACAAAAAAGTGGAACACATGATACAAATTTGGACAGGAAAATAGTGGGTACCATCGTAAAAAACCGGACTATGTCATCCAGAGATGTTGCTCGGAAATGTAATACCAACCAAACAATGGTACAAAGATCTAAAAAACGTAACGGTCTAAAAACACGAAAAAAACAAAAAATACCAAAAGTTACTGAAAAGCAGAAAAAAGTCATAAAAACACGAGCCCGAAGGCTATACGAGTTGATCGGCAACAAGAAAGCGTGCTTGGTTTTGGATGACGAAACTTATGTCAAAGCCGACTTTACTACTCTTCCAGGTGCGCAGTCTTACAACTCGTTTGAAGCTGAGATTCTTCCGCAATCAACAACATCTATTGGGATGGAAAAATTCGGGTCAAAATATCTCGTTTGGCAGGCCATTTGCCAATGTGGACACAGAAGCTCATCGCTTATTACAACGGGAACAATTAACAGAGAAGTGTACATTAACAAGTGCCTACAAAAACGGTTGATTCTTTTCTTAAACACACAAGAGGGTTCAACATTATTTTGGCCAGATTTAGCTTCAGCTCACTATGTTCATGCGACGTTGGGCTTTCTTGTTGCTAAAAATGTCGACTTTGTCCCAAAAGACATGAATCCACTCAATGTTCCACAGTGCCGTCCCATGCCGTATTGGGCTTTGGTCAAAGCTAAATTGAGGAAAAGTGAGCAGTGTGCAAAGGACGTAAAAGATTTTAGTGCTAAATGGAAAAGAGCGTCCAAAAAGATCGCGGATGTAACTGTCGCCAACCTTATGAAGGACATTCGAAAGAAGTGAGGAAAGAAAGGAACCCAAAAAATTTTTTTATTTTTTGTAATTGTGAATGAATTTAATAAAAATAGAGTTTTAAAGCAAATAAAAAAATTTTATATGAATTACGAAAATAGTTTTTTTTTTTACTTTGAAATTTCCAAATTTTATTCAGTCCTTATTTGGGCGTTATGAGACGTTTGCGTTAAGCAATTCGTCGCAAGAGACCAGAATTGTGGGCAGAAAACTCGAGGATTTTGCACCATGATAACGCACCGTTGCGTTAATTCACCTGAATTTGCTCCCTTTGACTTGACTTTCTGTTCAATCGAGTTAAAAAACCACTACTGGGAACGCGTTCCAGCAGCCGAGAGGAAGTAATGGAAAACTCGCAGGAAGCACTGATGGACATACCGAAAACCGAATATAAAAAATGTTTCGAGGATTGGATCAAGCGCTGGCATAAGTATGTTGCAGTCGATGGGGATTACTCTGAAGGGGACAGTATAGATTTAGATGAATAAACTTGTATTTCCATTTTCTGAATACATTCCAGGAGCTTTTTGATCAAGGTAGTATTAGTTTTAAATCTCCAATTAGAGTCAGATTTGGAATTAGATTTGGAACCGGGTTTCGGTATACATAGAGTCACGTTTGGGGCGGTTTGAGACGGGTTTTAGTATTTTATTAGAGTCCGGTTTGGGACGGGAGTTGGAAATGGGATTAGGTAACTTAGAATTATCCTGTTTCTTTGTAGGTGTGTCGATCCATTTACAGATGCGCATCATTGATATTAGCACCAGCAAGGTTTTTAAATAACCACTCGTATCTACCAAGGAGGTCGAATTTAAAGTTTCGATTACCTTTCTGGTGAGATAGCTCCTCTGCACTGCCAGAACGCCGACAGCGTCTTAGATATTTTCGACGTAACATGTTTAATCCAGAGAAGATTGTTATCCAGGATGACACCCAAGTACTTATCATCTTTGGAGAATTGGATTTTGATGCTTTTAAGCACTAGATGAGTCAGACTTGGCACCTTCCTCCTTCTCGTAAAGAGGACAACCTAGGTTTTGAGAAGATTGACTGAAAGCCTTGTGCACCAGTCGTCGATCACGTCTACGGCTGCCTGCACTTCAGAGCAGACAGTCGCTACACGACAGTACAGCTACATCATCCCCGTATGCTTGCGCATAGATTTCAGAATTATTGAGCGCGTTGAGCATTGAGTCGACCAACACGCAAAATAGCAGTGGAGACAGAATTCCGCCTCGCGGGCCATCCCTGTTTACACACGCCACCACATTGATTTTATCAACAAAACTAGTGATTCGTCTACGCCGTGTTGTCTGGCCGAAATATACATCCCGTCAAATGTTGTGTTGTAGAAAGCACCCTCAACGTCGATGGAAATGCACAAGGCCTATTCCTTTTGTCGACTGCGCCTTCAATTCTGCCTACCAGATTCTGAATCGCCGACAGAGGATGTATTCGCAAGGCGGTTTTGCGCACATGGATCTCGGCCATTCTCTCGATGCTTTTGAGTATAAAGGAAGTCAGACTTACACGTCTGAAACTCTAGGTGAGCGAGTAGTCCTCCTTTCCAAATTTCAGTATAAGGACTACTCACTCTTCGCCAGGGAGTCACTATATATGCCAGTGCCAGGCGGGCAGTGAAAATTCTCTTCAAAGTTGCCTGCAGCTGGTTTATACCTTTTTGTAACATAACTGGTTAAATATCATCAGTGCCAGACGATTTGAAACCATAAAAACAGCATGTTTAATAGCCTCATCCGTTATCACAACCGATGAGTTATACCAGCTATGGCGTGTTGTGTTGTTCAGCTCACCGCCAGCTTCGTTGATAGGAGCTAGTTGTGAGCTGGTTCCCATTAGATTACCAGGGAAGTGAGATTCAAGCAGATTTTTTGAGTGGTTTCAGCCTGGTTGATCTTCCCCTTTGAGGATTTGACCAGACTACTGGTTTCACTGATAGTTTCGATCTATCCGCAAAAAGCTTTGTAAGAGGAGCTCTTCAAAGTCCGAATAAGCCTCTTAAAATCTTTTTGCTTTGATCTGTAAATATTCCAATCTTCCTCCAAATTAGTCTTAAGTCTTCTAGTCTTTAGGCCAGAACGCTGCTGGTCTGCGTTCCGCCATCGAACGAGCGGTTTGCAGGATGGCTTACTAGCTGGACATGCCATTTCGAAATACTTCGTGTTCGTGCCGTTCATGTTCTGAACAGCTTCCTCAAGCTTTTGTTTTGTCATGAGCATAGGGGAAGCACTATTGTACTTTTCGAGCTCGCCCTTAAGTTGATATCCAAAAGACCGCGGGTGGATTGTCGCTATTACGAGTACCACCTTGAGTATAATCCTTTCGGGTCACCTCCACACCATTAACTATTTTACGTCTAGTGTAGACGTCCTTGGTGCTTAGTTCGTCGTCTCACCTGGTTTCTTTCCAGAACCTTAGGATCTTTGACTGTTAAGCCTTCCTGCCACGTCAAGGCAGTGAAAAAAAGGAAGGACATTATGAGTACAATAAGTGAGGAACTCTCACCCCTTAATTACAATATATCCCGCACCGACCAGAACTTCCTATCATGTGTAATATACGCAACCGGGAAGAACGTAAGATGTCTACCAATTTCATTATAATTATGGGATCCGTTATAAAGGGTCTTTCAAAAGTCGCGCCTAGATATTAGTAGTGAAAATGGATGCACAGTCGATGGAACCTGAGAGAAGTCAATGAATGAAAAGAATGTCAGCAGCATTTCTACGTTCTTCTAACGAATTCATATTTAGAAGTTTGAGGCCTTCCTGATAGGGAGGTAAGATTAGAAGATCGTTCCAAAGTAGACCACGGAGAGCAAATCGGAGGAATCGACGTTGAATACCCTCGATTCGGGAAACATGAACCCGGTGAGGAGACTTTAATGACTCTCTCAACATCGTTAATAGTAAGAATGAAGAGAAGAGAACCAAGATGACTGCCTTGTGGAACTCCAGATGAGGCCAGGAATGGAACAGAAAGGGCGGATCTAAACCGAACACTACCGGTTTACCAGGTAAGAAGAAATCCATTTTAATAAGAAAGGCTCAAAGCCAAGAGCAGCCAATTTGAAGAGGATCAATTGATGAGATATCTTATCAAACGCTTTAATGAAATCAGTTGCGATTTCTTTGCCATTTTCTAAGGCTGAGAGAGCAAAAGACATGAATTCAACTAGATTTGTGGTAGTTGATCTACCTTTTAGAAAACCATGTTGTCGGGGTGAAATAAAAGACTTGCATTTGAAGCTTAACGCTTCGTATAAAATGCTTTCAAAGAGTTTGGGTATATGAGAGAGTTTAGCAATGGGACGATAATTGGTAGCTTCATGCTTAGATCCCTTCTTGTGTATCGGGATTATAAAAGAGGTCTTCCAAATCTGGGGAAATTCACCCTGTGTAAGCGGTAGACGAAAAAGGTAGGAAAGGGGTAGAGACAGGTTGGTAGAGCATTTCTTAAGAAACATGGAGGGGAGTCCGTCTGGGCCAGGTACAAATTCATCCTTAAGATTTAGTAACTTTTCTTCAATAACTGCAGGATCGAAATTTTGAATGAGAAAGACTCCAGTGGAAGAATTTGGTAGATCATTAAAGTAAGAGGGATCTGGTACGAAGAAGTTGTTGGCAAATGATTGCTTGAAGAATGTAGCAACAAAGTTGGCGATGGTAGGAGGATCACAGGAAGATTTGGTTTCAAAATCGAGGGAGGAAGAATAACCATCAGTCTTACTTTTGCAATTGACAAATTGAAAAAAGGACTTGGCGTCGTTTATGAGATTGGTTTGCGCACTATTCAGGTAGCGTTGATAGAGAGGATTATAGTGTTCAATGAAATGAAGAAGAGTGGATGCGAAGGAATACCGCCCATAAATTGTTTCTTTTGTTTCATAGAGAACGAAGTCTACGATTATACCAAGGAGGGGATGTAGAAGAAGTTATGGCGGGAATATGAAACATAGAGGGAGATGGATTTGAATATTTCTCTGTAAAAAATGGAGAGGGCAGCGACCAGAGATAGATTGGTAAACTCGAAAGAAGCCCTGCTTAGATAGGGATTGATTGTACGAAAATTAGCTTTGTGAAAATTGTAAGAAAATAGGACACCGGGGGGGGTTGTGGAAAAATGAGAGAAGCAGTGGAGGATGAAAGTTATCAATAGTTGAAAGAGATAGGGGACAACACGATACTGAGGAGTTGATGGGATCAGTTGTGAAGATAAGGTCTAATTGCCTTTCCATATATTGTAGTTGGAAACGCCACCGACTTGGCATAGACAAGAATCTGTTAACCGATCTAAGATGAGGCATTCCTTAGTAGAAATGGGATTGGAAGCGATGAAAAAAGTTAGGTCTTCAGATGGAGTCCACTTCAGCTGAGGCAGATTAAAATCGCTGGAGAAAAAGGCAAGTGCTTGGACACGGAAAGCCTTTTTACAATGACATGAAAACTGGACTTTTGATGATTGGAGACGGGTTACTCAATTACTGATTACTTCGTCATTTTTGTTGCAATTCAATTTTTGTTTTTTAGGTTCTTTGGTCTTATGAGACCAAAATTAACCGATTCCAGTCAGATAGCCGTTCTTGTTTCTGGACAAGCTCTTCAGATCCTCTAAAACCACAACAAGTCATACAAACGGTTAAAGATGGAGGAGGTTGTTTGATGATTTGGGTTTTTTTTTTTTGGTTGCGACAATGGATGTTGTAATCTTCTAGCCCGTGCCACCAATATGCACGATTCGCAACACCCGAATATTCGATGCCAGGAGTGCGCCTACGTACTAATCCACACCGCTACGTCCTTCAACCACTCTCCCCGCGGGACTGCCGTTAGGTATTACTTCGCGGGGCTGGTTAGCAGATCATGCTATTCTTCTTGTAATTGCTTCTTCAGCTCTTCTAACTTTTTCTATTCTTCTTAGCTCGTTTTATACAATTATCACAAATGTGCCGATTTCCATTCAATTTTCCTCCGACTGCAACATTTGGTCCATGAGTAGTATTGGACTGGGCAGATTAATTCTTCACTGCGAAAAGCGCCGGCAATGAAATATGGCGTGCTCCGTATCTTCCTCCTCGTTTGAGCATTCTGGGCACAAAGGGGAGCTTTAGTGTCCGAATCGGTGCAAGTATTTGCGATAGCCGTCGTGACCAGATAAGAACTGCGTAAGGTGGTAGTTGTTATCCCCATGTGCTCGTTTTGTCCAGGTCTCGATGTTCGGGATCAACTTGTAGGTCCATCTGCCTTTTGTACTATTATCCCACCTGGCTTGCCAGAGGGCTGCTGAAGCCGCTCGCTCTTCTCCTTTTATTCTTGCAATTTCACCAGCATCTTGTCGCCTTGGGGTTTTTCTATTATAAATTCTCAACATCTCGTCCGCTAGAATGTCGATCGGAACCATTCCTGCTATCACGAAGGCTGCTTCATCCGAGATTGTTCGAAATCCACAGATCGCTCTTAATGCACTGAGCCTGTATGCGGACAACAGATTTCTCTTGTTTGCTTTTATGGCGAGTGCCACCGCCCAGACCGGAGCAGCGTATAAGAGGACTGAGCTGACTACTCTAGATAGGAGAATCCTCCTAGCATATCCAGGTCCACCAATTTTTGGTAGTATTCTAGAAAGTGCTCCTTGCAGCAGTAAAGCCTTGTTAGTGGAGTACTCTACATATGCTTTGAACTGTAATCTGTATTACTCCCAGGTATTTGATTGATTCTTTCGATCGGATTATTTGCTGTCCCACCTGTATATTGGCGTATTCCACAATTCTTCTACTGGTAATTAAGACGGCTTCCGTTTTATGGTCCGCTAATTCTAGACCGGCGGATACTAGCCAGTCTTTGATGCGAATAATCGCTACATTTGTGGCTGACTCTATCTCCTTTATTTCTTTTGCCACCGTAACGACGGCAAATGTCGTCTGCAAATCCGATTACTTGAACTCCTCTCGGCAACATAAGCCTTAGCACTCCGTCATACATAATGTTCTATAGGAGTGGACCGAGTACTGATCCTTGTGGAACCCCAGCTGAAACGCTGTAGTATTTCCACCCTTCATCAGTTTCATACCTCAGTTTTCTGTTGGTAAAGTAGCTTTCTACTATCCTCAGCAAGTAATATGGCGTATTCATACTGGCTAGTGATTTTCTGATGAACGCCCAATTTGCCGAGTTAAAGGCATTTTTGATGTCCAAAGTCACCACTACACAGTATTTTTTGTACCATACGGCCATCTTTCTCCTTGTATCGCTTCGGCCGCAATGTCGACCACAGTTTTTACGACTTGAACAGTAGACCACGATTTTCTGAACCCAAACTGAAAGTCTCTCTTCTGCTACCGCGAGCAGTCTAGCATATATAATCCGTTGCAGTATCTTTCCCATTGTGTCTAGAAGGCATATTGGACGATACGAGGACGGTTCCCCAGGTGGCTTGTTTCCCTTTGGAAGCAGGACTAGGTGTTGTAGTTTCCAAGCATCCGGGAAAACTCCTTCTTCAAGACATTTTTGAATTGTTTCCATAAACATGTCTGGCCGCTTATGAATAGGTGCTTTTAGTGCCTTATTTGGTATGCCATCAGGTCTGGGCGCTTTACTGTCGCCTATCTTCCTGCATGCGTTTATGAGTTCATCCGCTGTGACTATTGGGATGTCCTCCGTGTTGGTCTCCCTAATGACATGGTACATAGTAGATGTACTTCAGGGGAAAAGGTGTTCTACTATGGAGCTTAGGATTGTTGGACATGTTATTTGCGGCGACCTGCTGCCCTTTATCTTAGTCATGACGATCCTGTATGCTGTACCCCAAGGGTTTATGTCGGCTTCTTCGCAAAGTTTTTAAAACATCTTGTCTTGCTCTCCTTGATTGCCTTTTGCCTTTGCTATTTTAAAACCAATAAGGTGTTCTTCAAAGCGATCTCTTCTCCTAGATCTTCGGACTTTGCGTCGGGTTTTTACGCACTTTGCTCTAAGCTTTTTTATTTCCTCATTCCACCAGTAGCATGGTGTTCCTCCTCTAGCACCCGTTTTTCTGGGCATTGATGCATCGCACGCAGTAGTGAGAATGCGGACGAGTTGTTGTATACAGGCTTCAGCTGTTCCGCTTTGAATTATGTTTCCGGTATTTATCATTTCTTCGAACTTCGAACGCGTACAGGTCAAAGTGTGTGTCCTTCCATCTTGGGCCCGTTCGTTTAGTGCGTTGCACGGTACCCTTCTCCTTCGTCTCAAAAATTATTGCTTGGTGGCCACTGTGCGTGTATTCTTCGCTGACTCGCCATTTTATAAGATGATTTGAGGGTGTATTACGCCTAACGGTATCGGCCCCGTGGTCAAGATTGATGGCGTAATGAGGAAAGAGCAGTACCTCAGTATTTTGGAGGAATATTTGCAAGTTGCTGTGGATGTGAAGCGAATGGAGGAAGATCGGATCATTTTCCAACAGGACGATGATCCAAAACATTCCTCAAAACTCATGAAAAATTGGCTAAATTGTCAAAAATTTCACTCTATGGAATGGCCTGCCCAGAGTCCGGATATGAATCCCATCGAAAACTTATGGGCTTATTTAAAAGGGCAGCTGTCAAGTTACCAAGACAGAAAGAATGGTACGCAGTTTCGCCGGAAACCGTACATAAACTCTACGAAATCATGCCGCGACGGCTTGATTCTTTAAAAAAGGCAAAAGGACTGTGGACAGATTATTAAAAACCTATTTTTTTATTTTATTTTTTTCTATGCGGTGCAAAACTACTATAACAATGGACTTGTCTTGTTTTTTGTTTTTTCTTACAATTTTGCTTTTCATTGAAATTTGCAATTTGTTAAATTACGAGTATTTTGTTTATCAATAAATGTAAACAGGTTAGAATAAGTTTTTATGCGAGAATTAAAGTGAATTTAGTAAAAATTCGTTAAGTTTTTTTTTCAATTGAATATAATTGTTACACTTTTGCCCTTCAGGGTACGTGGTGCGAAAACGATTCATCCTGTCGACCGTAAAATGGACGTAGCGCACGATAATTTGGCGAACCGAACCAATGTTTTCAAAATAAGTTTGCACAACTTGCACGCGTTGTTCTGGCGTTAATCTTTTCATCGTAAAATGGTAAAACGTACTAACCACAAATCAACTTTCAAATGTGAAATTGTTAATTTGTGGAAGCAGTTTTGTTAAAAACCAGCTCCCTAAAAAAGCACCCTTTATTATGTAGTATTGGGTCTACAAGTAAGTTTCCAGCGTTTGTCAGAGATGGCGCCACCAGTGGATCCCGGGCAGAAATGTCAAACCCCATGTGTTTTATTTGTAGGTTTCGTATCTGTCAACAACTTTGCAGCGTTATATTTGAGCAGTTCTATCGGTGTCATACATTTTATCGAGCAAAATCATGGCAAGTTTCCAGCCAAATAAACGTCATTTGCGGGAAGCGCTGCTTTTATTCTTTAATATGAAGAAAAGTGCGGCTGAGGCCTATCGTTTGCTTTCGGAAACTTATGGGGCGGAATGTATTGGTGAATCGACGTGCCGCGAGTGGTTCAAACGGTTCAAAAGTGGTGATTTTGGAGTTGAAGACAAAGATCGCCCCGGGAAAGCCGAAAAGTTTTGAAGACGAGGAATTGGACGCTTTACTGGATGAGGATCCGTGTCAGATTCAAGAAGAACTTGCTGCATCATTGGGCGTCACGCAACAAGCCGTTTCCCTGCGCCTAAAAGCACTGGGATTCATTCAAAATGTTGGAAACTGGGTGCCGTACGAATTGAAGCCAAGAGACGTCGAACGGCGATTTTGCTTGTCCGAAATGTTACTGCAGCGGTATAAAAATAAATCATTTTTGCATCGTATTGTCACTGGTGATGAGAAATGGACTTTCACGACAACGCTCGGCCACATGTTGCGGTTTCAGTGAAAAACTATTTGGAAAATAGTGGATGGGAAATTCTGCCTCACACGCCTTACAGTCCAGACTTGGCACCATCTGACTACCACTTGTTTAGTTCGATGCAGAACGCTCTTACGGGAATACGCTTCAGCTCAGTAGAGGAAATCAAAAATTGGCTCGAAAGACGAGAAATTCTGTTGGTCCGGAATTCATAAATTGCCAGAAAGATGGGGGGAAAGTTGTAGCTTCCGATGGACGATACTTTGAATAAAGCATTGTAACTATGTTTTCATAATAAAACTTCCAATTTTGGAAAAAAAAACGCTGGAAACTTACTTGTAGACCCAATACAGAACGGTCAAAAGAATCAGGCGATATCTGGTGATATACCTGTATTTAGTGCATACTATACATATGCATACACTTTTGTGTTTTAATAATACTCGTATGTTTTTGCCTCGTCACTCGAGGTCAAGTCGGCTTAAAAGACAGGCGTTTTTCCCTAATTGCTCTTGTTTTAAGAACTCGTGTACAAAATAAATGGAATACGAAGTAAAGTGCAACGCGTGTATTATTGTGATTATTCAAAGACATCACACATAATATCATAGTCGCTCACGGGCTTTTCGGAATCTGACAGCCACTCCGGGATTTCTTCACTATAATAACTTTTTAATGCCCCCATAACTGTCTTACCCAAAGGCTGCATTTTGTGGGTAAAATGGTGTGGTTAACACAATGTTGTTACATGTTTACGTGCGCAGAATCTATGAGATCGATGTTGCGCGTATGGTTGTAATGCCCATCTAAAATCAGTAGAACAGGATTCTCATTTGTTGGTTTAGTAAACCGCAAAAAGTGCCGAAACCGTTCAAAGAAAATAGCTATCTGTATTCAGCCAGAGGGACTGATAACACTTGACCATCGATCTTGCTGGAGCTCCATTCATGAGCCTAACATTCATATTTGCTCTAACGAAGATTATCAATGGATGAATAAAGCCTCCAGCGTTCATATACGAGGGCTATTCCAAAATACAATTCATCACATACATGCACTTCGGTGACGTGTTTCGCATGTCGCAACTACTACATTATTCTCTAATAATACTCGTATGCCAAGTTTCGACCGTTTTCGTTCAGTATTTTTCCAATAGTTTCCGTTTCAACATGGAGAATACAATTGTATCTCCCGCCGCCTGTGAGGTGGTATGAAGTGTAATTCGTTTTTTGCAAGACGAAGGAAATGGCGCAGCTCAAATTCATCGTCGGTTAGGTGCTGTTTACGGCAATACAGTGATGAGTGATGGTTCGGTTCATGATTGGTGTATGCATAATGAAGGAGGCCAAGGGCACAAATCGATCATGAATCAAGACGTGGTTCGCCAAGTTGACCAATTTGTTCGAGAAAACAGGCGTTTTACGATTTCAGATCTTGCGACAAGATTTTTCGAGATTTCTCGAACTACTCTATACAGATTCGTGTCTGAAAACTTGGGTTACCACAAGTTCTCTGCCCGTTGGGTCCCAAAACAGCTCGCAGATGTCCACAAGACCCAACGTGTCAATTCAGGAAAAGCATTTCTCGAACGTTTAGAAATGGAAGATGAAGAATTTTTACGGCAAATTGTGATTGTAGATGAGACTTGGGTCCAGTATGTAAACTTAGAAAGCAAAGAACAGTCAAAGCAATGGATGCACACTCATTCCCCAAACAAGCCAAAAGAATTCAAACAAACTTTTTCCTATCGAAAAATGATGGCCACAGTTTTTTGGGACAGTAAAGGCATATTGTTGACCGAGTTTATGGAACCTGGAAACACAACAAATGAAGCGGTTTACTGTGAAACTCTACGTAAGTTGAGAAGAGCAATTCAGAACAAAAGACGAGGAATGCTTACCAAAGGTGTGGTGCTTCTGCATGACAACGCACGGCCACACACTGCTGCACGCACAAAAACTTTAGTGGAGGAGTTCAATTGGGATATTTTTGATCACCCTCCCTACAGTCCTGATTTGGCATCAAGTGATTATCACCTTTTCCAAAAATTGAAATCATCCATTGCATCTCAACTTTTTGGAAGTAATGAGGAACTTATGAACGGTGTGAATCAATACCTCAACGCACTGACGGTGCCATTTTTTAAGGAGGGTATACAAAAGCTCGTCCCACGTTACCAAAAATGTATAGATTTAAACGGAGACTATGTAGAAAAATAATTTAGATGTTGATAAAACTATTTTGTGCAAAAATTAATGTTTTTGGTTTTTTTAAAAAATATTTTTCACTTCGGAGATTGATTTTGGAATAGCCCTCGTACTACACCCTGAATGACTCGAACTGCAACCAAGTTTAGACTGCTATAATTTCCAAACAAATAATTTTATTATTTACAAGCCTTTTAAACGATTTGCGTCTCAGTTGTGTTGAAAAATTTTTATCCGCGATGGAATTCAAACGTGATAGTGTTATTGCTTTGTATTTGGCTGGAAAACCACAAGTAGCTATCGTTAGAGCCCTCCAGCACCTCAACGTGAATAAATCATTTGTATCTCGAACCATAGCTCGTTACCGTGATACTGGCAGCGTTGCAAAACGCCATGGAGGTGGTCATAAAAAAACAGCAACATCGGCAGAAATGGTTCGGAAAGTGAAGGCTCGAATTGAGCGAAATCCGGGTCGAAGTGGAAGAAAAATGGCTCGTGAGCTCAACATATTGTTGGAACGGATGCAACATATACTGAAAAATGAGCTTGGGCTCAAGCCATTGAAGTTCCAAAAAGCACAAGATCTTACACCGCAACAGAAAAAAGTTAGAGTCGAAAGAGCGAAGGAGTTGCTACGCTTGCACGAAAGTGGTGAGTTGCCGAATTTGGTTTTTTCCAGTGAATCGCCGTTTGTTATCGAGCAATATGCCAACAAACAAAATGACCGAGTTTACTTGCCAGAGAGGTCCTTCGAAAATTTACACCATCGGACGGCCACCAGAAAGCAGGCAGCACCCATGGTGATGGTTTGGGCCGCCGTAACCCCCGATGATCGCTCTCCGCTCGTATTTTTGGACCGTGGCGTCAAAATTAATGCGATTGTGTACCGTGAAACTATCTTAGAGGCAGTATTGAAGCCTTGGGCAAACAATCATTGCGGTCGGAGACCGTGGACATTTCAAAAAGACTTGGCACCGTCTCACAAAGCGCGCGTCAACCAGGATTGGTTAAAAAACAATGTTCCACACTTAATTTCTTCGACACAATGGATTGCAAATTCTCCGGATGCAAATCCGTTGGATTTCTCTGGGGTATTTTGAAGGCGAAGGTTGACACTAAAAAATACCAAAGCTTGGACTACCTCAAACAAGCACTTCGCCGCACTTGCGTGCAGCGTGCAATGCTCTCTTCGGCCGTCTCAAGGCCATTATTCGTGCCAAAGGTGGACATGTTCAAAACTACTGATACAATTTGAAAATTGATGTATTTTCCAACATTTTTTGCTTTGGCACAATAAAATTTATCAAAAAATAAAGAAAAATTATAGCATTTTCAAAAGTTGGAGTTCGAGTCATTCACCCTGTATATTTATAATTTTAATAAAAAAAAATAATCTGACTAAACTAAACTTATAGAAAACATTTGGGCGTAGCGGTAAGGTCTACGAACGAGGAAGGCAGGACAACGATAGGAATCACTTCTCGCTTCAGCACCGCAATTATGAGGCCATTGGTTATACACATTACTAACTTATTTCTTTACTAATAAATGATATTCACCAATAAATTGGAAAAAAAACCTCCCATTTTCTTTAACTGTTGTCTTTTACTTTATTTACGTGAACCGATATTATTGTTTAGACCCTTTTTTATGAAAACCTTGAAGAAGATACATAACCTTTAACTGTTAAAGAAATTTTTTATTTCAGATCTACGTTTTTTACTTGTTGAAAAACAATAAATTATGAAATTCAAATTAATTAAATATTTATGTTTCTCTTTTCTCTTTTTTCTAGGTAAGTTCTATTGGTATTTTCCTTGCCTCAGAGGTAAGATTTTTATCGAATTCTATTTGTTGTATGCATATTTCTTCCAATCATATTTTTAGTAACCTTCACCACTTCTAGTATTCTACACCGAAAGAACGTTTAACCTCTCTTAAACTTTCTTAAGGACAAAGCCTTCCATAACAATGATAAAAAATAAAGTTTTCCAGAGCAATTTGTCAATCTTCATGTCCCTTGGGATAAATAAGAATTTGGTAAAGCATTTTCGCCTCTTCAGATTTTAACAACGCATTTCGATTCCGTTTAGCTAATTCCCAAAAAGCTGGGTTTCTCCTCTACTATACTTCTCAATTTGTGTAATGCCTCTTCATTCTTTCTAGAATAGCGAGTAACTATTCATTGTCACTTCGACCTTCTCAAAAGCTCTGGTAGAGCTAGCTTTTGAATGATAGTAGTGTTTAATTCAAGTATAGTTACCATAGCAACAAATTCTCTTATATTTTGAAGAACGTATTCATATATCATTCACATCTTCGAAGCAGAGTGTGACATTTGTAATTATTGTGTCACTTATTCCTAGCGTACTTGGATGGTTAGCAAAAGCGTAATGCCTCATCATGATACCAGCAAGCTGACAAAGTCGCTGACCTCTTAGAAACATCAGGGTCTGTGACCTGGGGATTCATGCGATTTGCAGTTATGCTCATCTCAATGGAAGCCTAAACCAAGCACGCAGGCAGTCCTAACGCAGATTCGGGGTCTGAGAAACTGTGTTCTGAGCCTTGCTTAGCAAGTTCTTCCGCGATTGCAATTCCCGTGATCCTATTGTGACCTGTGACCCAAACAAGACTCAGTGGATTCAGCCTTCGAACTAGCCCTCAGATAGTGAGAGAATTGAGCAAAGCTTTAAGCACAGCTTGGCTGTCGCTACAGACGCAGATACTTCTTCCTTTTCACCCATTTTTCACAATATGCAGAAAGGCCCTATCTAACCGATACCGGCGGATGTATAGGATATGCTCGTAATTGTTGTTATCGTAGCATAGATTCAAAAGGCCTTCTTCGGTAATATGCTCCATGTCTTTTTCTAGTTCTTTTGCACTTGCAGAAAGCTGAGCTAAGCGCATTGGATATGTTCGCAAGATATTGTACGTTAGTGCAAAGAAGTTTGACGAGTGTTACGGTTAAAGGTTTGAAGGGGGCGGAATGCTACTGGCAATTTCTATGGGGCATTGGTGGTTCAAATACCGATAAAACAAAGTGAGACAGGAGACATTACGTCGGTGTTCGAGAGTGTGACTGATGTTAGTGTCACTTATGAATTTTATCGCACGATTTTAAAGCCTATCTAGCAGGTGCAGAGATGTTTTAGGGGCACCTGACCAGATGTGGGCATTGTACTCCAATTTTGCGCTGATGATGCCTTATCCATATATTGAGCCCCTGATCAGAGGGGGTGAAATATTTCTTACATCGTTTGAGGACACCTAAATATTTCGCAGCATTTTTAACGACATCGACACGTCATTCCAACGTAAGTTGTCACTGACACACATACCGAGAATGGAAAGTTTTTCGGTTTCGACGACGCAAATTGTATTCATGGATAATGGCTGGGCATTTAAATTTCGCTTTAACAACAGCAGACGGCATTGTGTTTTGAAGCATGAAACTTTACTCAGTCAAGGGTTGCCCAATTGTTTATACTGTTAAAATCGGAATTTAATGAGTTTAACATACGCTGCCGCCCCCGTTCTGCAGTCGAAGAGCAGGGACGTGAACCCGGTAACGAATATGAAAAGCAGAGAGTACTGTCGTCAGCAAAGGAGTATATCGGATTAGAACTAGCAGACAAGAGGTCATTGATGGAAATTAAAAAGAGTGTCAGAGACAGTACGGAGCCCTGGGGCACACCAGCATTTACAGCATTTATCTTGTGAGCTTGAAACTATCCAAGACAACTTGAAATGAACGTTCCGAAAGTTAGTTTCTCATCCATTGAAGACTCTCCTCTTCCAAGAGCACGCATTTTCGACAGAAGAGCCTGATGCTAAACTCTGTCAAATGCCTTAGAAATATCAGGTGCAACTATCTTGCTTTCACCAGATTGATGTATGCTTTGGTTCCACTTTTCGGTGAGACTTGCTATCATATCGCCAGTGGACCTGTTGCTACGAAAACCGTATTGCCGGTCATTGAGGAGTTTTCGTGTTTCGATTCATTCATTGTTCTATGAGCTGACGGTTTATCAGCCTTTCCTTGACCTTGGAAAAATGCGTCTGTAGAAGAAGAGAGAAGAAGATTCGCCTTTTTTTGGAACGGGCTTGGCAAAAGCTGTTTTCTATTTGCTCGGAAAGAGCTCTAGAGAGTGCAAAGCGACTTGAAACCATCAAAGGAACAAATGAACATTAAACGACGTGTTTGTGCATTAACACAATCGATGGCCGCAACCAGCTGCGGTGTATGGTATGGCTCACTTACAGCTTTGATGATAGGAACTGGCTGTAAGCTGCTTCCGTTCAGTTCAAAACATTTTTTGAAGGGACGTGACATTATTTCTTCTATGCTTCACTGACTGAACGTTGGCTCTTTTCTTAAGTTCTAGGCGTGACTTTCCCTAAATTATGTCCATTTAGTATGTGCTGGCTGTTGGGTGCAATAGAAATAGGGTAGGCACTGAGAGGTGTCAACTTAGCGGTGCCCGGTGTTGTAACTGATCCTACACATCAATTGTGCTTAATTGTGGGAACCATCGAATACTGGTCGATGTCCGTCCGGACTCGACTTGCCAAACTTGTAAGTGCGACCAGTTGACCAGCAAGCAAAATAGCAACACTATAAACGCGACAGTGGATGAATTCCCCAGATGGGATAAAAAAAGGCTTTATCCGGGCTACTCCAACTTATTTGGATACTAAGACAGTGCCTTGGAAAAGAGATGGTGGCGGATAAGCCCTTAATTGACCAAAGGCAGCGTTCCCATCCCCGAATCTGTTCCTGGCTTCGGTTTAACCGACCCTTTGTCGTAGGGATATCTACAATGGAACAGGTTGGGGATTGCGTCGTCGGGGTAGCTGGAAAAGAAACAGGTACGAAGCAATAACGAACCTTGGATACGGACGGATCTACTGTCGACAACCCCTGCAAACGAAACAGGGACAACGAATTTCGGATCTGTACGTGGAATTCTAGGTCCCATAATATGCCGCGTGCATCCGAATACTAGCGTCGGCCCTGGACAACTGCAAAGCAGATGTTACCACCATCTAAGAAATGCGATGCGATGATCCGGACAAAAAGAGGATGAAAAACTGCAGCATTTACTATCGACGGCAAAAGCAGTGCCTATTTGGATGCGGGTTTTTTGTTAGAGGCAGGCTTAGGCGAGAAGTCTTGAGTTTCTGGCATGTTAACCGTATTAAGGCTAGACTTGTCAACATTAGTCTTATTTTCCCGCACGCCCTCCTGGAGAAGAAAGATGATGACACCAAAGATAGCTTCTACGAGCTCAGCTAGAAAGAGATGGCATCTTTGGTAGTACTGTCGGAAGGTATAGCCTGCGCGACACCACTTCCGATAACGGATTTAGGCTAATCGACTTTGCAGCGGGGCAAAACATTATCGTAGATAGCACGCGGTTCTCGCATCTCGGTATTTATAAGGGACTTGGAAAACTCCTGATCAATCAACCGTCAGCGAGATTGACCATACTGCCGTTGACGCAAGGCACTCCTCCAGTATTATGGATGTCCGAACGTCCCGAGGGGCCTACATCGACTCGGACCATTACTTTGTTGTAGCCTAGGTATGATTGTGGATATCCCGAACATTGCAAAGGTAGGGTAATACTGTGAGGAAGTTTGACGTCGGACTGCTACAATTGCAAGAGATCACCAAACCCTTTTTCGACAGAGCCTCTCTTAATCTCTTAGGGGGTTCTATGCCGTGAACATTAAGTATAGAAGACAAGTGGCAACATCGACAAAAAGGTACAAGAGATGCGCCTCTGATGTGCCGAGTTTCTCTCGGACACAGAACCGAAACCCCTTTTTTGACGACGAGTGCCGGCAAGCACATGCAGCTAAGCAAGATGCATACAAAGAGGCGCTGTATAGTAGAACCAGAGCTGCCAACGAACTCTACGAGCATAAGAGGTGAGACGAACACCGGTTTCTCAGGAGGATACTCCAGAAATGAGATTAGAAAGTTTAACTAAGAGGTAAAAAAAGCACGCAACAACAACAAATTCCGGAGCGAAGCCTGTAGAGACGAACAACTAAACATAGTAGCAGAGTCACAGTCGATGCTGAGTATTTGGAAAGTGCATTTCTGCGTCAGGCAAAATGAACCTTCAAACCTGGACAAAATCGATCAACGGTTTCGTCCACCCGACCTGGATGAAGTGATGACACCCATATCTAAGCTTAAATCCAACAAAGCTGCTGGACCGGATGGCTTGACTGTCGAGCGCTCTTCAAAATGACAGGCGTGACTTGGTAAGGAGCATACATCAACTCATCTGTAAAATACGGTCGGACGAAAGTATGCCCGATGAATGGATCAATGGATCTGCGCCAACTACAGAGGCTTAAGTCTTCTTAACATCGCCTACAAGATCCTATCTGCCGTATTGTGTGAACACCTGAAACCTTTCTGATTGGTCCATATGAGTGTAGCTTTAGGCCAGGAATACCCACTATCGACAAAATATTTATACTACAGCAGATCTTGGAAGAAAACCTATGAGCTCCAAATAGATGCACGCCACCAATTCCACGTATTACAGTATCTATGGAGAATTCGTCCGTTTGTCTTTTGTGCAGGATGACGGTGGAAAATGCACGCTGCTCCATCAAGGTCGGTAAGAACTTATCGAAACCTCCGATGTCAAGAATTTATACAATCATGCGATTTCTTTATCATCTTTCTTCAAAGAATAGTGCAAAACTCACGCGCCAATACGAAAGGCACAATCCTTCAAAAGTGCGTCCGATTACTAGCATTCGCCGATGATATTGACATAATCGGAGGAAAGCAGCGTGATATCAATGGCGCTTTCGAGAGTATTGACGCGGAAGTGGGGAGGTGGGCTTAAACGGTCAACGGAGCAAAATTAGGTACAAGGTGGGTGGGCGAGACTCAAGTGGTAGTGTATCTGCTTCTCAATAAGATGGTTCGGCGTTCAATCCCAACCGCGCCCGGAAAACAGTCCTTTTTTCAGGAAACTAAAATCTCGTAAGATGAATGGTAGCCTAAAATACAGCAACAAGTCAATTTACACTAAAATTTAGTCTCCCCATTAAAGTGCCCCATGGAGAATAACCACTGAGCCCACACATCTTTCTCTCTCTTTCTCTATCCACTTAACACGTGTTCCGGCATTTTAAGTGTTAAGCTCTTAAAAAAAAGGTATGTTCCAAAGTAAGAAGGACTTTTTAAAAATAAGGACAGCAACAAGTTTTTTTTTTTGGCAAAACCCATCTATCTTATTCAAAATAGTCCCCTTCCGATTCAATACAGCACGTTCTAAAAGCCTGTCGAATGAGTGTTTTAAAGCGTCGTCGGTAGGGTTGTCCTTCAGGATGTCGGTACAAGCCTTTTGAATAGCAACTACGTCAATGTGACGCTTTCCGAAATCCAGCGATTACGAGGAGTGGTTGACAGTTAAAATGCGATTTATAATCTCGATCGATGAGATGGCGCATTATCGTTCAACAAACGCCAACTTCCTTCTGCGCGATATTCTGGCCAAGATAAAATTGTGCATTAACTGTTTGCCCGATGGAACGAAGTCTTTATGAATAATACCATTGGAATCGTAGAACCAAATCAACATTGTCTTCACTTTTGAGTGCTCCAAACGAAATTTTTTGGGTTTTGGCTCGCCTGGCGCCTTCCACCCGGTACTTTGGCGCTTGGTTTTTGAATCATATTGAAAACACAATGTTTCATCACTAGTTGTAAAGGAAGTTTTTGTTCCCTTTGCCCTTCTTGATGATGTCCTTCGAATGGTGAATTCTGAGAAAATTTTTCTCGATGCTTATTTTTGTACCGATGACACAAACATACTTTCACTTCAGACGCAATAAATCCGCCTCTATTCGTCCAAATGTTATGAAATTTTGACAAAACAGCAGTGAAGTATCTACCTTTCCGACGCATGTAATTGACAATAGATGGCCTCACTAGAAATACCTATTTTCAAAGAGTCCCGTTTACTTTGAAAAGTTTCCGACCGCAACGTAAAGATAGCGGCACTCGTCAATAAAAGCTAGTAAATGCTAGTTGTGCATCTTTTGACAGTTACTTACCGACGTTTCAGTCATTTTGGATGCGCAGTTTTTAGTTGACAGTCGTTTGAGTGAATCGATGTGAGTGTTTTTTGTGAAAATGGAAAAAATTGAGTATCGAGTATGTTATTAAATTCTTGTTTTTGAAAGGCAATACGCCTACGCAAATCAAAAATGAGTTGGACTCTGTGTATGGGGACTCTGCACCATCATTTACCACAGTGAAATTTTGGGCAGCTGAATTTAAACGTGGCCATAAGAGCTTGGGAGCTGATGAACGTTCTGGACGTCCAAAAACTGACGATAACATTGCTAAAGTTCACCAGATGGTGTTAGACGACCGCCGAATTAAAGTGAGAGAGATAGTAGAGGTTATGAAGATGTCCAAAGAACGTGTTTGTTACATATTAAATCAAGATTTCGGCATGACCCGTTGGGTGCCGCGTTTGCTTAAGTTAGACCAAATACGTGTTCGAATGAACATTTCCAACACTCTGTTGGCGCAGTTTAGGCGCGATAAATCAGAGTTTTGTCTCCGATTAATTACTGTAGATGAAACTTGGATACACCATTATACGCCCGAAACAAAAATTCAGTCAAAATAGTGGACTGCAGAGGGCGAGCCGCCTCCAAAAAAAGCAAAAACTGTTTTTTCGGCTGAGAAAGTGATGGCGACTGCTTTTTGGGATAGTAAAGGAGTTATCTTAATCGATTATCTTCAAAAAGGAAAAACCATTACACGAGCATACTACGCATCATTACTTGCCAAGCTGAAGGCAGAAATTGCGGAAAAACGGCCAAATTTGCAGAAAAAGACAACGCGCCGTCTCACACCTCAGCGGTTGCCATGGCGAAAATTCATGAATTACGGTTTGAACTGCTTGACCATCCGCCTTATTCACCAGATCTAGTCCCAAGCGACTTCATTTTGTTCCCTCATCGAAAAACTTCGTTAACAAATATTTTGCAGAGAAGAACGCCAAGCACTATTTGGGCGGGTTAGAGAGATGGGAGCATCGCTGGAAGAAGTTTGTAGAGTTACAAGGAGACTAGGTAGAAAAATAAAAAAAAAAATCGAGAAAAAATTTCTTGTATCACTTGTATCACCCTCGTATATACTGTCAACGAGACAGGACTGCCAACAGCAACAACAGCCAACGGACAAAACGCCACCCTCTACAGGTATAACTTTGAGGTAGTTAAGGACTTTGTCTACCTAGGCTCTTCTATGAATTCAGACAACGACATAAGCGCGGATATCAAACGAAGAATAACTCTTGCCAACCGCTACTTCTTTGGGCTAAGAAGGCAATTGTGCTAGCCTTTCCCTCTCTCGAACATCGAAAGTGACCCTGTATAGGACCCTAATATCCACTGTGGTGAGTTATTGCGCAGAGGCATGGATTTTATCAAAGATAGGGGTTGCATAGCGACATCGGCTTAGCCAGAAGTGTGAAGATCGAACGACCGAGGTGGCTGGATCATATAGGGCGGATTGACTGTAATGCTCCTATTCGAAAAACCTTCGAATTCGCCCCCGAGGGACAGTGACGTAAAGGAAGGACGCGCACTCAAGTGCAAGAGGACCTCAACCAACTTAGAATGCGAAACTCTAGGCAGCTAACTAAAGATCGAGCTGGCTGGAGACGCTTGTTGTTTAAAGTCCAGATCGCATCACCTTAAGTAAGTAAGTAAGTAAGTATGTGCTGGCATCTATGCTTCGGCGACAAGTTTTCCTCTACTATTACGAAGAATCTGCGTTCCAAGCTTAAATTCGATGGTCAGTTTCTTTGCTCATTGATATCCTTGAGTAGGAACACTGCGTATAGCATTTTTTTCTGGAGTGGGTGGCTTCTCAATATTGCTGTAATGTATTGTATTCAATGTCGAACTCCTTTTTTTATCTTATCTCCTATAGCGGTGCATTTCTGACTTTGCCTGCTACAAGCTGATGGTCAGAGTTGAATTTTGTCGCTTCGAATGTGTGTCTTTTCAAAATACTTGATGCGCGCCCATCATCCCTTAGCCCGCCTTTGATTGCAGTTGCAAAATATTTGCACATTGTGCTAAAAACTCAAACACTTCCTTCTTCATTAAAATTGTTCCCAACTACCAATTGATCCATGTGAACTGTACTCGAACAAACCCAATCCAAACTGAACTATGTGAGTTCAGCCCCTAACTGCTTCCACACGAATGCGATGATCGACGAAACAAATCACTTCCTATGGCATACTCCCAAGTTTCAACACTAAATAAAACACTCCACACTGATGGCGAATAAATTTCACAATATTGAGCCAAATATGACATCAACTCCACTACATCATCGCGACATGTTGAATGGCTCAAACATAACCCACAACCCTCGGCCTTCACGTAAAACAGCAAATCAAATAAATCACATTCTTCGCAAGCTCTACTACCTCGGTTGCAACCCCAAGCCAACCTTCAAATGTCGTGAAGGGGGAAGGGAGCAAAAGCTAATTTCAGAAGTCCAAAGCATGCCACAACTAAAGCAAATCGAGTTCTACGAATACTACACTCGTATTTACCAAGCCCAAGTAGAAGTTATTCATACGACTACTCCTGTATGAAGCGTGTCAGGCAAGCTATTTTAAAATGTCATTACAATGGTCACGGGATTTGATGACTATGCGGACTATGCGGCCATTACCAGCCATTACCAGCCATAGAGAGGTCAGGGTCGTTGCGGTAGAGTGCACACTGCTGGAACAATACAAAACTACCCCTTTCCGACGTCATGATGCTATTCGATATGTTCCTATTCGTTTAAGTACGTCCAGTCATACTAGGCATGCAAGTACGCCCAGTGTACGTATACAAACACAAACCACATTTTCTGTATTGTGATTTTCACTTTCTCCTTTTCTAGTTGGTCTAAGCGCACCCCCATAGTCAAAGGGTTCAGATTGTATGTACTCGCACATATGTAAGTTGGCCATGATTTGTTATTGAAAGTCATTGAGAGCAATCAAACTTAAATACCAGAAAGAAGGTAACAACAACATGAAAGAGCCGAGGTCTAACACCCTCAATTGCCGTGTACATATGGCATATTCGTATGTGTAAATTTGTAAATTCGGAAATTCATATCTTGAAAATCCTTTTAGCCTTAGATACTCGTACATTTAATCGTTCGCACATTTCCAACTGAAGGAGGTATTTGTATGTTCACAGAAATTGAATTTAAATGAAATCTCCCGTATGATAAGGGTAGGAGGTTGGTACATAAAATCAATACAAAAATTGTTCAAGTACCCGGAAAGTGCCGGAAGTTGGATTCTCGGAAAATTGAACCACAAATTGAACATGCTAATTGGTGTGGGTCGGCCATTAATTAAGCAAAGAGAGTGCGCATGAAGTGAATGTGAATATTTCTGGCATGTTACGAGTACGATATGAGTGCGACCTATAATGGTCCAAAGTGCGACACTTTTGAAATTTTAATTTCTAGAAATTATTGTTTGTATTTGTACAGAAGCGTTGTTGGAAAACTAGAAATCCGGAAACATAAATAAATGCTGCTGCAATTGAGTTAGCACACTTCAAACAAGGAGATCAACTGAGATTGGGGAAATTGTCCTACTGCCAAAGCTCTGTTGGTCTTCTAGAGTAGTCTTAGATAAATTTCAATTGTCTGAAGAAGAACTTCCCCAAGAATCACAGCAAGACTTGTTTCTTTGACTTGCCTATTTACATCACAGTGACAGCTCAGGTACTAAGCAATATAAAAGACAACTTCCAGGTAGGTTCCAAAAATAAGGCCTCCTTACGAGGGTTGTCTGAAAATGACCGCACAATGATATCAGAGATGTTTTCTCAAATTTTTTTTGAAGTGATACTTCTTTGCGCTCGGTAGAGTAAGTTCGTTTCATGGGAATGCCTATGTAACGAAAATGTGCAACGCTATCCCCTCTAACGCCACGCAGTCGAGTTGGTAGTGTGGATCGCTAGAGCTGTGAGCGCTTTAATGCAACGTTTCGTTACAGGCATCTCACGCATATAGCCATATATATATGAATGTGTTTGTATTAGGAGTGGGTATAAATGTATTTGCATATACAAGAATCAACTCAGGTATGCGAACGGATCATTCTGTTCCGCAAATATGAAAAACGCATGAAGGAGAAGAACGAATAACATGATTCCACCCCTGATACATACACTAACTACTTTATCCGATCGTGTTATCGTTTTTAACATTTTCTGCGTTTTTTTCCGTTTTTTGTTCGTTTCGTAAATGTAGTTACTGTCAGCCAGGAGTGGAATTAACAAGAAAAAGTTGCGTTTATTTTACATTGAAAACAACGGTTTCATTTGGGTGGATGAGACGAAAATTGTTTTTGGTTTTCTCGCAGTGCATGATTATAATTTCTCGTTAATGCTACTTATTAGTTAGTTAACTAGTTATATTTCTTTAAATAACTGTTTCGTTTGGTTAACACAAACACCGAAAACGACCCATATCTAGTGTGTATATGTTATGTGCCTGTAGTCGAAGCGACCGCGACGCCACAAAACTCTACTCCCCAGTTAGCCCAGCGGCCACATTGTATACAGCGTTATATTTATTTTTTGGGAAAGATTTTTGTGAAAAATTCAGTTAAAAAGAATTTCAAATTTCATTTTCTACACATAAATAATATTATGTGTATAGTGTAAATAAATAATATTGGGCATATAACTTAATTCGTTCGGTTTTTTTTTTCAAAATTTTAAAGTTTATTTAAAAAAAACATGTACAATAGTATTATTCAAAGTATTGCCTATCTGAAGCTATGACTTTTTCCCATCTTTCTGGCAATTTGTGGATCCCATCCCAAAAGAACTGCGCCGGC
This sequence comes from Volucella zonaria, assembly GCA_963966105.1. Classification (NCBI taxonomy): domain Eukaryota; kingdom Metazoa; phylum Arthropoda; class Insecta; order Diptera; family Syrphidae; genus Volucella; species Volucella zonaria. The sequence goes on along the minus strand of OZ014532.1, from coordinate 46,248,810 downwards.
TTGGCAACCAAGAATGAATCAAGACAATTTTTGATATTCTGCTCTGATGTGAACCGTATTTCAATGAGGGCGTTCTGCATCGACCGGAACAAATGGTAGTCAGAAGGGGCAAGGTCTGGGCTATAAGGCGGGTGGGGTAAGACTTCCCATCCACTGTTTTCCAAATAGTTCTTACCCGGCATAGCAACGTGGGGCCGAGCGTTGTCATGATGGAAAATTATTGCCTCGTGTCTGGTCGCATATTCCGGGCGTTTTTCGGCCACTGCTCTCTTCAAACGGATTAATTGTGTTCGGTAGCGTTGTCCATTGATGGTTTCACCTGGCTTTAGCAGCTCATAATACAGCACACCCATCTGATCCCACCAAATACAGAGCATTACCTTCGCGCCATGGATATTCGGCTTTGCCGTTGATTTGGCTGGTTGGCCGGGTTTCACATATGATTTTTTGCGCTTGGGGTTGTCGTAATGGATCCATTTTTCATCACCAATAACAATCCGATGCAAGAATAACTTCCTTTTGTGGCGTTCCAGCAGCATTTCGGACATGCAAAACCGCCTTTCGACGTCTCTCGGCTTGAGTTCATGTGGAACCCAATTTCCTTCCTTTTGAATATGTCCAGTTGCTTTTAAACGTTTTGTGTTAGTCAACAATCTTCATAGAGTAATGCTTCCAGTTATTCATCTTCAAACTTTTTTGGCTGCCCAGGACGTTCATCGTCTTCCAAGCCAAAATCACCACTTTTAAATCGTGCAAACCACTTTTGGCACGTTCGCTCAGCTAGCGCATGTTCACCATAAACTTCCACCAAAATACGACGACTTTCGGCAGCAGTTTTCTTCATATTAAAGTACGAGGGCGGGTCAATAAGTCGGTGACTTTTGGATTAAAACACAGATTTTTTGATAAAAAAATAATTTTATTTTTCCACGTAGTCTCCCTTGAGCTCTATGAACTTTGTCCAACGCTTCTCCAATTTTTTTATCCCTTCCAAAAAAAATGATTTGTCGAGGTCCTCAAAATAGGTCTTTGTTTGCGAGATGACTTCATCATTGGAGTCAAATCTTTTTCCACCAAGCCATTTCTTCAGGTTTGGGAACAAGAAGTAGTCGCTCGGAGCCAAATCTGGTGAATAGGGTGGATGAGGGAGCAATTCATAGCCCAATTCATGGATTTTTGCCATGGCAACTGCACATGTGTGCACCCTTGCATTGTCTTGGTGGAAAAGAACTTTTTTCTTGGCCAAATGAGGTCGTTTTTTTTTCAAATTGTCATTGAATCGGTCCAATAAGTTGGCATAATATTCCCCATTGATTATTCTTCCCTTTTGAAGGTAGTCAATGTGGATTATCCCGCATGCATCCCAAAAAACAGTCGCCATAACTTTATTGGCTGACAAACCCACCTTGGCCTTCTTTAGCGCCGATTCACCCTTAGAAACCCACTGTTTTGACTGTTGTTTGTTCTCTGGTGTGTTGTGATGGATCCATGTTTCGTCCACGGTTACAAAACGGCGCAAAAACTCCTCCATATTGCGATTAAACAACGCCAAACCTTCCTGTGAAGTTGTTACACGATTGCGTTTGTGGTCGACTGTGAGCAAACGCGGCACCCATCTTGCGGAAAGCTTTCTCATGCCCAAGTGATCATTCAAAATTGAAACCACTGAGCCATGCGAGATCCCTACGGCTTCCACAATCTCTCGCACTTTCAATCTTCGGTCGGCCAACACCATATCGTGAATTTTTTCGATTGTTTCGGGTGTAGAGACCTCAACTGGGCGTCCAGGACGTTCGGCATCTTCAGTGCTTGTACGGCCACAACGAAATTCAGTAAACCACTTTTTTACCATTGAAATCGATGGTGCAGAGTCCCCATAGTATTTATCAAGCTTAGCCTTGGTCTCGGTAATGGTTTTTTTTCGCAAGAAATAATGCTTAATAAGCACACGAAATTCACTTTTTTCCATTTTCTCCTCAAATTAGTGAGTAGTCTGATAAAAATAGCTGTCAAACACAAACTAACTGACGCAGCAAGTTTAAATTTTGACAGGAGTCAACTGACAGATGCCTGTTGACAGGAGCAGTGTTGCTGTTTCAGTAAAGACTTATTGACCCGCCCTCGTATGTGTCCCAAATATGAATGTTTATTCACGTCAAGTTAATACTATTTCTGTAAATTCTGATTTGGCAGTGGGAGAAATATGTTCTTCACAGTTAACTCTAGATAATGGCCAGCAAATTGTAATGATAGCTATTTACGAGTATATCTCTCCCAATCAAACATTGAAAAAAAATAATGGAGTTTATTTTCCAATCTCTTCTACTTTATAGTAATAAAGTTCCCTATAGCGAGTATATAAATAAAGATATTTCTCAACTACCCATTATTTTAAGTGGAGATTTTAATATCAATTTCGCTTTAGACGAGGCACAACATTGATAGACTTTTTAGATCGCGAATTTAATCTGAAAATTAATAGTGATCGTAATACATCCACTACGAAATCTGGTAGTAAAATTGGGGTAGGGTTTGTTAGATATTTAGATAAATTATGATCGAGAATTTATATTTCATATTTTAGTTATCATAAGCCTATTGTTTCGTGCTTAGAGAATGATTAAGACGATAATGATAATGTAGAATGATAATAAATTGAAAAAAAAATGATAAAATTTCAATTAATAGTGTATAAATAATATTGGGTCTACAAGTAAGTTTCCAGGGTTTGTCAGAGATGGCGCCACCAGTGGATCCCGGGCAGAAATGTCAGACCCCATGTGTTTTATTTGTAGGTTTTGTATCTGTCAACAACTTTGCAGCGTTATATTTGAGCAGTTCTATCGGTGTCGTACATTTTATCGAGCAAAATCATGGCAAGTTTCCAGCCAAATAAACGTCATTTGCGGGAACCACTGCTTTTATTCTTTAATATGAAGAAAAGTGCGGCTGAGGCCTATCTTTTGCTTTCGGAAACTTATGGGGCGGAATGTATTGGTGAATCAACGTGCCGCGAGTGGTTCAAACGGTTCAAAAGTGGTGATTTTGGAGTTGAAGACAAAGATCGCCCCGGAAAGCCGTGGTGTAGCGGTGGCCGGGTGGCCGTGGTGTAGTGGTACTAGCAATCGCTCCTCACTCGGAGGGTCAAGGTTCGAATCCTAGCCACGACAAGCTTTCATTTGTGTAATTGGAACTCAGTCAGAAAAATCTGCGTGTGAAGGCATAACACTGACATGTAGATTTGGCTGTTGTAGGGTTTTTCAAGCACAAAACAACCGTTAAAATTCACAACCTCACATTCCGAGAGAAGAAAAATCTCTCCGTCCTATTCGGACTCCCACCCCTGGAGAGTCAATATCGAAACCAAACACACCTGAGTTTCAAACCGCTACATCACAAACTTTCCTTTCTCCTCCTTCTATCTTTCCGCCCGCGCCCTGGCAACAGTATAGGCGCGCGTAAATTATAAAAAAAAAAAAAAAAAGCCGAAAAGTTTTGAAGACGAGGAATTGGACGCTTTACTGGATGAGGATCCGTGTCAGATTCAAGAAGAACTTGCTGCATCATTGGGCGTCACGCAATAAGCCGTTTCCCTGCACCTAAAAGCACTGGGATTCATTCAAAAGGTTGGAAACTGGGTGCCGTACGAATTGAAGCCAAGAGACGTCGAACTGCGATTTTCCATGTCCGAAATGTTACTGCAGCGGTATAAAAATAAATCATTTTTGCATCGTATTGTCACTGGTGATGAGAAATGGATTTATTATGATAATCCTAAACGCAGAAAATCGTATACAAAGCCCGGCGAGCCCGCCCAATCGACACCGAAACGAAATATTCACGTGAATAAGGTCATGCTTTGCATATGGTGGGATCAAAAGGGTGTCGTATACTACGAACTGCTTCCGAGTGGTGAAACCATCAAAGGACCATTATATCGAACCCAACTAATTCGTTTGAAGCGGGCATTAAAAGAAAAACGGCCAGAATATGAGACCAGGCATGAGTCCGTCATTTTTCATCACGACAACGCTCGGCCACATGTTGCGGTTTCGGTGAAAAACTATTTGGTAAATAGTGGATGGGAAATTCTGCCTGACCCGCCTTACAGTCCAGACTTGGCACCATCTGACTACCACTTGTTTTGTTCGATGCAGAACGCTCTTACGGGAATACGCTTCAGCTCAGTAGAGGAAATCGAAAATTGGCTCGATACGTTCTTGGGCTCGAAAGACGAGAAATTTTTTTGGTCCGGAATTCATAAATTGCCTGAAAGATGGGGGAAAGTTGTAGCTTCCGATGGACGATACTTTGAATAAAGCATTGTAACTATGTTTTCATAATAAAACTTCAAATTTTGGAAAAAAAAACGCTGGAAACTTACTTGTAGAAACAATATCATTTAACAAATTTCCTAACCCTTTCCCGAATGATAAAAAAATTAAATATTACAATTAATAGTGTGCAAGTAATATCCTCAATCAAATATAACCTCTTGCCTAGTATGTTTGTGAGTTCGGCGAAGTTTCACTTCAGTAGCGTATTTTATGACACGTTTTCTTTTATTTTTTTCTAATTCAGCTATTTCAGCAGAAATCACTGGACTAGACAAGGACATTCTTGACAGATGCCATCATCTGCTGTAGTGTCTCTCGTCAGGATACAACATAAATATTACAACTTTTAAAAAATATTCCCTAGATATCGCGCGTAAACTGGTTACTACCTATCCGTGGTACAAATTGCCGTCATCAGTATACGAGGGCGGGTCAATAAGTCCGTGACTTTTGGATTAAAACAGATTTTTTGATAAAAAAATAATTTTATTTTTCAACGTAGTCTCCCTTGAGCTCTATACACTTTGTCCAACGCTTCTCCAATTTTTTTATCCCTTCCAAAAAAAATGATTTGTCGAGGTCCTCAAAATGACGAGATGACTTCATCATTGGAGTCAAATCTTTTTCCACCAAGCCATTTCTTCAGGTTTGGGAACAAGAAGTAGTCGCTCGGAGCCAAATCTGGAGAATAGGGTGGATGAGGGAGCAATTCATAGCCCAATTCATGGATTTTTGCCATGGCAACTGCACATGTGTGCACCCTTGCATTGTCTTGGTGGAAAAGAACTTTTTTCTTGGCCAAATGAGGTCGTTTTTTTTTCAAATCGTCATTGAATCGGTCCAATAAGTTGGCATAATATTCCCCATTGATTGTTCTTCCCTTTTGAAGGTAGTCAATGTGGATTATCCCGCGTGCATCCCAAAAAACAGTCGCCATAACTTTATTGGCTGACAAACCCACCTTGGCCTTCTTTGGCGCCGATTCACCCTTAGAAACCCACTGTTTTGACTGTTGTTTGTTGTGATAGATCCATATTTCGTCCACGGTTACAAAACGGCGCAAAAACTCCTCCATATTGCGATTAAACAACGCCAAACCTTCCTGTGAAGTTGTTACACGATTGCGTTTGTGGTCGACTGTGAGCAAACGCGGCACCCATCTTGCGGAAAGCTTTCTCATGCCCAAGTGATCATTCAAAATTGAAACCACTGAGCCATGCGAGATCCCTACGGCTTCCACAATCTCTCGCACTTTCAATCTTCGGTCGGCCAACACCATATCGTGAATTTTTTCGATTGTTTCGGGTGTAGAGACCTCAACTGGGCGTCCAGGACGTTCGGCATCTTCAGTGCTTGTACGGCCACAACGAAATTCAGTAAACCACTTTTTTACCATTGAAATCGATGGTGCAGTATTTATCAAGCTTAGCCTTGGTCTCGGTAATGGTTTTTTTTCGCAAGAAATAATGCTTAATAAGCACACGAAATTCACTTTTTTCCATTTTCTCCTCAAATTAGTGAGTAGTCTGATAAAAATAGCTGTCAAACACAAACTAACTGACGTAGCAAGTTTAAATTTTGACAGGAGTCAACTGACAAATGCCTGTTGACAGGAGCAGTGTTGCTGTTTCAGTAAAGAGGTCAGAAATTCAAAAATGCACGGAATTATTGACCCGCCCTCGTATAAAGCACTGATTCATGAATCGGAAGTGATTGAGAACTCCCTATTGCCAATAGGTGAGCTATCGGAGGAAGCAGCCGAATCCTGTAATAAGTTAGTTAGGCAGTTTAGGCGTGACAACACCAGGAAAATGTCTCGGGTTGCCACAAACACCGACTTGATGAACAGGCCTCTTCTCAATTCTGACCCTTTTATTTCTGGTCTCAGGAAGTTGCCACGAAAGAAGAAGTCTCTTCTATCAAAAGAGATATTACATTTGTTAGCTGTATAGATAGAGTAGAAAATTTAGAAGTAGATTAGTTATAGTTACGATACCATTTAATCTTGGATTAGCTCGATATTTAAATTTTATTTTCTAGATGGGTATTTCAAATCTTTACAATGCGGTTTCAGGATGAAAACCCATAAAAGTTGACAGAAATGTTACGCATTTGTTGTCTTTCCAAACTATGGAAGTAATTTCATTTTCGTCGTAAGATGCAACGAACTCTTCAGAAGAGCCTCTAAGCTGAGATTTGAAGTCATGGTCTGTTGGTAATTTACAATTTGAAATTCTATTCCTTCTAATTGTACCCAAAGATAAGATTCCTGTTATACAAAATAAATTTGAAGCATTATGTTCAGTATATTTGCTTACCTAAACGAGCCAAATATATTTGAAGGAGAATGGAAGTATAGAAATTATCAAAATAAAGCTTGAAATTTTGATAGCGTGGAACTTCCCTACAATATTACTAGGAGCTCCCAAGTCTGTTTCTTAAGTAAATCTTTTAGCTTCCATATTTTCCAACCCAGTGTATATTTCAAATTTGTAGACGTAGCCAGATACTCCACATAATACAAAAAGTTTAAAGCCTCATTTGTGAGGCTTAGCCGGAAGATATTGCTTAAGGTGATGTTTGGATTTGGAAGCATAAATTTGTTCATCGACTGACAAACACTCTTCCATGGGGACCGATAAAAACTTTTTCTGAAGGGAGTTGATAACAGGACGAATTTTGTGAAGTTTGTCAAAGTCCGGGTGGTTTTTATCAGCTATTGCTAACATATTGTTGTTGAAATGTAAAGCAGCTCGAATGCTCTCAAAATGATTGACGGTCATTGCGTTTTTAACGATATTATTCCCAAGTTCCGTGTCCCAATAATTCCGAATATTGAAATATTTAATAAAAGATGACAATATGAGAATTATCAAATACTTTTGTAGTTCTAGATCATTCAAGGTAAAGTTCTTGTATCGGATTTTTTGACGTTGAATAGAAATTCGTTTCATCGACAATTTTTTTGAGCAAATTATCATCAAAAAAGTACTTGAAACATTCGTATGGGGTTTCGAGGTCAGAGATATTTCTAGGAAGTTCGCTTGAGCCCTTGAAAGCTATTTTTTCCTCGTCTAAAATCAAATTTTTCCTTTTCCATATGGAGATTTTTTACGTTTACTGTGGTGTGGATAGTGTTAGGGGTATAAGCGATATCAGTAGCAGTAACTTCATTTTCTATGGATTCTAAATTCAGCTCAAGTGATTCCTGTGTTCCAAGCAACTGCTCCAAATTATTTACCGTTAGCAGTTCAGTTTTCAGTTCAGTTTAAATGCATTTTTTATTATACTTCATTAATTAATTCTTACAGGCTATACAAAAAAACGCTTAAAAATTAGCTTAAATACCTTAAAAGTAATCTAATTATAACTTACTGGCCCCATGCGGGCACTCTAGGTTAAACATAATACTTAATCTATGTCTTTCGACGTTCCTTACAGTCTATTTTGTTTTTTACATTTATTAACACTAAAACTAAGAAAATGGATTTTAATAAAAAAAAAAAAAACTTAGTGTCTGGACTTTTTTTTGTTATAATATAAAACTGTTAGCAGTTTAGAAATTATGTCTTCTTTCGGAATTAATTCACCGAGTTCTGAATCCCTTCAGCATCATCTTCTCTTTCAATTGGGATATCGGAGAAAAACAAATCACGCATTTTATCCTCAGATATTATTTTTCCATCTACCTTGTATTCCATTTTGGTTTTTTTTTTTCACAAAATAACCTATGTACATATAATTTTTTTTTCTTTATCACCACTAAAATCAAAAAATACAGCAGCTATTCCTGGCTATTGCTTTCCTTATACAACGAAAATAATAGGAACAAAAAACCTTCTAATGCATGGAGATTCATATATGAATCATTACAAACAATCAATATTACACAAATGTATTATTCTCGATCTATGAAATATAAAAAAAAATCAACAGCCAAAAACACGGGGAATATGCAAATATTTTTTCCAACTTACTTTTTAAAGAAAATTATTACCTTTTTTTCACTGGCAGAAAGTTTTTTTTTCATCTACTCACACCAGAACACCAGTAACAGAATGAAAAGGAATGTGTGTATGCAGAATTTGCAAATAACCCTATGCCCCAGAGGAATTTAATACAGACAACAGTTGTTCATTTAGACGAGTGTTTTTAAAAAAAATCGTTAAAACACCATTATGATTCATATATGAATCACCATGCACTATAGGGTTAATTGTCTGTAGGTCTAAGAACAATTATGTTATTTTACAATACGTTCATACGAAAGCCCTATGACCGCCTTTCTTAGGAAGTGGAACCACTGTGCAGTGGTTGGATCCAGAAAAAAAAAACCAAAACTAGGTCTCACGCAGAAAAGGTTATGGTGACGATCTGGTGGACATCGAAAGGATCAATTCACTTTTCATTTCTTCAACCAAGCGAAACGATAAATGCAGTCAAATGTTCTTAGGAAATCGACATATTGCATGTGAAATTGGCTAAAAAGCAACCTGCGTTGGCAAATAGCCATGATCCGATTCTATTACATGATAATGCTAGACCCCATACATCACGCGTAACGGTGCAAAAACTGCTACAGCCGGGATTTTAAATTCTTCCGCATCCACCGTGCTCTCCTGATATTTCTCCAACGGACTCCACTCTCCACTTTCCGCAGTGTGGAGTCAATTTATCGGCAGAAGGTATTCCGAAACCGAGCAGAGGTCATAAAAGCCTTTGAAAACTTTAAGCGTCCAAAAATTAAGCCTTCTATAAAAAAGGAAAAAGGAATAATGAATTTTGAATCTAAGCTGCTAGCAGTGCTTTCTCGAATATTACCAAACATTGAGGTAACTTTAATGTTTGCACTTGTCAGCCCAGTCCTTTTTTACATCATCCATTCCAAGGGCATACTAATGACCCTCAAATAAATATATTATTAAAATAATCAAGGAAGACTAAACGGCAGCGTCAATAGCTATGTAATCGATCTCCGAATTGATCTGGATTACCGAGGTTAGAATAAAGTAAGTTCGTAGGAACAACTGTCTATTATTACGACTATGAGGGCCTTCGAACATATAGACACCGATTTGTAGACGAGTAATACAGTCCGAATCGATTCCGAGCGACGAAAGAGTCGGAAACTTTTTCATAAGCGAGCACATAAGGAATTATTTTTATCAACTTTTCGGTGTTCTCTCTGGGAGTCAAACCTAAATTTGTGCCGTAGTAGCCAACGAACTTAACCAATGGATCACGCCAATCACACAAGTATCATTGAAGCCGACCTGACATATTGCACGTTTACTACACTTGATATCTGCGACTGAAGAAAAGCAATGCGAATGTACATATACATATTTGCTCAGCATAGATCGACCCTATGGTCATAATGGAATTTTTCAATCTTTACATAAAATGCCTATGACATGAAACCAGTCCTCACCATATCATCAAACATTCGGTGTCGTCATCACTTCCACAGCAAGCGTGACAGGAGTGGCATAGAAAACGTAGGCGCTAAGGTGCTAATATTTTGCTCACAGGGCGCCCAACTTTCAATAATCCAAGCATTCCTAACTTGGTCCCGAAGTTCTCCTCCGAGTTTTGCTGAACAATTTTTATTGTGTACTGGATCCCAAGGACAAAACCCAGTAAATTCTGCGACTGCATTCAGACAAACTTTGTTTCTTTGTTTTTGCTCTTCCGAACTGCTCTTCACATTACTCATGTAGCTCATTGCCTTCAGTATTGCGTATGTATTCGCTTGGAACACAAACGTACATAAATTTGATTTATGAATGATGGGGTCTAAAAAGTCCATGAACATTCACATTGCTCTCGCAGCTCGGATTTAGCTCGAAGGAATTTCTGAGAACAACGCAAGTCGACTTCATATATTCGCTGTGACAGAAGTCTCTGTGTCATTTTGTTAGTCCCGAGACCTTCGAAGGAAAGTCGAAACACAAAGTCATCGATACACCAGTTTCCTAGGGTTGAAAATAGACATAATTAAAGTAATCGCGTATCCGGAAATTTTGGCTACTCTGGTATCAGGAATGTGCCCTTTTAGTAATTAGTAAAATCACAGAGAGGGCTCTGACTAAGCTCTACTTGTGAAAAACTATCCTTTAAACCCTCACGGGTCCACGGCAATAAATACAACTCAACTCCACTGCACCGTAGTATTTCGTCTTTCCTCACATATGGGGCGCCAGTATCATTCAGCAAAGTTCAAAGAACGTATGGTTTATCTTTTATGGATACCAAGTGAACGTTCCCAAATGAAGTTCTGGGCTTCTGCAATCGCTTTCCCGACACAGATCTGCAAAAAGAGTACACTCAGAGTAAAATCCTCAGCTTGAGTGCTTCCTGGACTTCAATCAATCAATCAATCACAACGTAGTAGGTAGTCGACGGTTAAACACGATTTTCGGTGTCGCATCAGGTGTTTCCTATTGAACTGAACGTTCTGAGTCTTTTTACCAGGGTATTCCGGACAAGCGTGGATGATGCCCTGTCCAATCCCCAAATCCTAGTCACAGTCACATGAAAGGGAATTGAACAAGTGGCGTGAATTCTTAATAAATTATCTTTTTGACTGTATACCTCTAGGCAATGCCGATGGGATCATTGTAAGTAGGGTAGGAAGTCGTCAGACTCTATCATATGTGTTATCGATTTGAACATCTCCGCCTTATTTTGGGCTTGAGGCTACGTTTCGCAGGTCTTTGGAGATCATCTTATCATTAGAGACCAGCTCTTTTGTTCCGAAAGTAAATTTAAATAAAACCCAGTTAGATTTCGGTCAAATTTTTATTTCAATATATTGCTTGGATCTTACCATTATAAATTGAATATAACATCTTTCAAAGGTCCTGCACGAGAGTACGAGTAATTTTGGATGACTTGTCGATCATAATTTGACGAATATTCGTTTCAAAGCGCCATGAGTTTACGGATTGTGTGCCTAAGCACGATCCCCACAAAAGGAATTTCAACGGCGAAAAATCACACGATCTTGGTGGCCAGTTCACGTCAATTAATCGCGAAATAACTTGTCCAGGAAATGTTTCTTAGTATACAGCCGAAACGGGTCGTGTTGTGTGAGATGTGGCACCGTCTTGTTGAAACCACATGTCTTCCGCATCCGTATCTACGATTTGAGGCGTAAACAGATTCGGTTTACATTTGGCTATAGCGATGAGAATTGACGGTGACGGTTACACCTTCCTTATTTTAAAATGACACACTACCAGACCAAACTGCACACCATACAGTGCCTTTTTGTGGATGCAATGGTCTTTCGACAATTACGAGTACATGTGGATTTTCACTTACCCATTTGTGACAATTTTGTTTGTTAACGTATCCACCGAGTGAAAAATGAGCCTTGTCACTGAAGAAAATATTGTGTGGAAATTGGTCATCCAAACGCTGATGTTCAAGCATAAAATCGCCGAATGTGCTACACACTCCGTGGTCAGTTGGCTTCAATTCGTGTGTGGGTTGAACAGGTGGATCGTACAGCTTCTTCTAACTCAACAAATCTATTTAACATAGATATGTGGAAATCCATCTGATATCTCCCTGCTGTATAAGCCTCTCTGGCAATTTAACTTGCTGGATTTGACATTTTTTGAGTTTTTCTGATGAAGTAGTACTTCTCTTAAAATGTGCCACAACTCTTTTTATTTTCTCGATATCGTCCTTGAAAAGTTTTAAAGCATCATCCACCACCAAGTTGAGCGTATGAGCATAGCAACCAAAGTGGTTCCATTTCAAGTAATCTTTAATAGTTCTCTTCATGTTGGAAGCATTGTCGCTTACAATAAAGTTTACTTTGTTTTGGAGATTCCACTTCCTAATCAATTCACCTATCTCATCTGCGATATTGAAGCATGGGTACCTTCAAAGTGACAGCATCCAAGCAATACGGTCTTGAACTCAATATCTTGGCTTATGTAGTGACCAGTTACTGCTATGTGCTATATATAAGTCTCAGTTACCTTTGAAGTCCACAAATCCGTAGTGATACAGACATTTTCTACTTCTTTTGAGACCTGGTCCTCGGTTTTTGTATAAATTTCCTGTAGCAGTGATTCAGAAACTGTTTTTCTACTTGGGAGCTCTTTCCTCAACTAAGCTGAATGGGTGAAAACCATCAACAACCATGTCTAACACATCAAGGTCAATCGCTTTCTTTTGTTCGGCACCAATTTTTTTTTTTTAAACATTTGAGTCCATAACTTTTTGGCGTTTAAACTGCGGCCTATCACTAACTTGAGTCCTTACTGCTGCCTTTGTTGAGTTTGAAGCTGGATTTGATTTATGGGCTCATCTGATGAAACTAATGATGAGTAAACCAAAACATGTTATCTCATTAAATGTGATTTTAGGTTGGCAGTTGTTGATTTAAAACTAAAAATGTCTTTACAAATGTTACAAACTGCTTTTCTGCTTGCATTTTTTTCAAAATGGTTCCATAAGGCACTAGTATTTTTCCGTGCCGACATCTTCAGTATCTATAAGGTTAATTTTACAGAAATACGCTAAGTATGCAAATTTTATAATATGTAGTTAGTTACTAAATAATTTTCTTTTTTACAAATACATACAGTATGCAGCAAAAGTCTTGATACCCCAACCCATTTTCTCTTCATCGCAGGATAGTATGTTATTAAACGCCTTTAAACAAGTTGTTTCTTTGCTCATAATATATGTTTATTTGTACATTTTGAAATCCAGAAATAAAAAACCAAACAATTCATTCAAAAAAAATAAAAAAAATAAAAATGTTCCGTTGCATCCAAAAATAACACAGCAAAAGTGTTGATACCCTTGAAGAAAAGTATAACAAATCTTAAACTATACTATAATTTTGCAAATATAAGATTTACCTAATACTTGGTTGGATATCCGTTGAGTTCTTCAACTTCCTTAAGGCGTTCTGACATCGAATGCGTTAATTTTTTTAGGTATTCAGTTGAAATTTCTTGCCACTCTGCCAGAAGTAAGGCTTTCAACTGCGGCTTCGACGTTATAACATGTTTGCGTAAGCGTTTCTCTAAGTGATCCCAAAGGTGCTCTATTGGGTTGAGATCCGGGCTTTGTGGTGGTGTTACAAGCAAGTGAGGGGCTCTATGTATCAACCACATTTTTACAATTTGGGCGACATGTTTGGGATCATTGTCCTGTTGAAAGTAAAAATCGGTGGCAATTCCCATTTTTTGTGCACTTTGAAGCAAATTTTCTTGCAGTATTTTTAAATACACTTCCTTTGTCATGATTTCGTCGATTATAACTGAGTTTCCGACGCCAAACGTGGACATACAGCCCCATACCATAATCGTGTTTTTCGGATTTAAAGCCTCATTTGGTTTTCTCCACACCTTGGAACAGCTATCTGAGCCAAAAATATTGAACTTTGACTCGTCTGAAAAAATTACCTTATCCCAGAAGTCGAATCTTTTATTCTTGAATTCCTTAGCAAAGTCCAATCTTTTCTTTTTATTTGTTTCGCTGATTAAAGGCTTTCTTCTAGCAGTGCAGGACCTATACCCCTTTCTTTGTATGCACCTGCGTACTGTGTCAGCTGAAACAATTGTATATAGAGAATTCTCTAGCTTTGTGACTATCTTTGGCGCACTTTCAAAAGGATTTTCTTGAATAATATTCTCACTCGCTCGTTCATCTCTAGCCGTTAAGGAACGAGGACGCCCAGATCTTGTTTTGTTTTCGATTCTTTTTTCTGTTTTATATCTGTTGATTACTTTTTGAACAGTAGGTTTAGTTCTCCGAATTATTGCAGCGATTTGTGAATATGATTTTCCATCTTTATGAGCGTTTATGATAATTTTTCTTTCTTCTATTGTTAATTCTCTTCTCCCCATTTTAAAAAAAATACTATCTACTCACTTTATTGTGTTACACCAACTTCGGATTTTGTCGAACTAAATAAATTTATTTTTACTTTACATCGAAGATCGTCATATTCTGACACACAATCCTTATCGCTTAAAATTTACCGTTATTTTTGTAAAAGAACATGCATAAACCAAGAGTATCAACACTTTTGCTGTGTTATTTTTGGATGCAACGGAACATTTTTATTTTTTTTATTTTTTTGAATGAATTGTTTGGTTTTTTATTTCTGGATTTCAAAATGTACAAATAAACATATATTATGAGCAAAGAAACAACTTGTTTGAAGGCGTTTAATAACATACTATCCAGCGATGAAGAGAAAATGGGTTGGGGTATCAAGACTTTTGCTGCATACTGTATGTAAAATGTTCTCAGACAACCAGTTTACTAGTCTAAACTTTTATCCACCCAAATGAAATCGTTGTTTTTAATGTAAAATAAACCCAACTTTTCCTTGTTGATTCCACCACTGGATGACAGTAACTACGTTCACGAAACAAGCGAAAAACCGTTTGTATATCTTTTAGTGCAAACGAACAAAAAACGGGAAAAAATGCAAAAATGTTAAAAACGAAAAAAAAACAAGTTTAACTACTTCCCCGATCGTTATCGTTTTTTGTCGTTTTTACCATTTTCTGCGTTTTTTCCGTTTTTTCCGTGATATGAAAACACTTTTTCCTTCGTTTCGTGAATGTAGTTACTGTCAGCCAGGGGCACTATGTATCAGGGTGGGATCATGTTATTTGCTTTTCTCCTTCATGCGCTTTTCATATTTGCGGAACAGAATGATCCGTTCGCATACCTGAGTTGAATTTTGTGTATGCAAATAGATAAATGTAGCTACTAAAATATATAAACTGTTTTTTTTTATCAAAATAAAACGGTTACATCGTTACGAGATGAAAAACTGTTCGTTTTATTTATACCCACTCCTACTATACACTTGCAATAATCAGTAGCCAAATTTCAGATTCCACAGCCAACTGTCTGAAAATTCTCTGGAATGGAAATAGACAACAGTCCAAGTATTCTCAGGATATTCTGAAGGCCAATTGAAACTAATTTACTCTATCATTTCATGTTGAAAGCCTACTGAGATATAATAAAACTTTCATTCAAACAAATCAATCAACTCCTCGCAGTCACTTTCTTATATCCTGTCTATAAATTCACCACAAAACTCGTAAACCTTTTATCTACAACCTCCCCGCGGTACCTCTGTCTTTTAAACCCGCACCTTGACTTTTAAAACAGCTGTTGAATTTTTGTAAAAGAATGAGACAAGTTAAAGCGCTACCAATTCAAAGATCCTATTTCCAGGAAGCACAATAAATAAATTCTATCAACTTTATCCTAATTTGAATATTTTTTCCGTTCTTCGAGAGCAGATGTCATAACATTTGCAAAGACATACTCGTAAATGGCAAATGTTCCCCTCGAACGTCCCGAACTCAACCCATAATGCTCCATAAATCAGATAAAATCTGGTTCCGTCCCGGAAACATATACGCCTCCGTTCTCCATAAAGCACATCTTTTTCATCGTTTGTTGCTTAGGAACATCAAAAAAAGAAACGGAAATGTTGAGGGTAGTATCTTTAGTCTCTAGTCTCTATATTTGCAATTGGAACAGTAATAGAACAACCAAATAGACCCACAATATTATGGGATTTGAACTATGAAACATCCTCATAGATCATAGATACGTGTGTTATTGGCATTTGGTGTAATCAGGTTTAGCCCAAATTGCTGTAATGATTAGGAGACTATGGCAAGACGTGGTAATTGTTGGTGATTCCGTATATTCAAGATTATGGAAATGGGAATGTTAACACATTGCAACTCTAGAGAGGGGAAAATTGTGCTAATTATTTATTTGAAGTAGAAAATCTCTAAGGTGTATAAGGGATGGTAATCTCAATTATGGTTGAAGGACATAAAGATTTTTAGGACTGTTGGAAAATTAACAGCGACTTTTCGGCAAAATTTACTGGCAAAAACAGTTTTCGTATTAATTTTTGATTGTGTTTATCTATCTTCGCAACAAAAAAACACTTATTTTTGCCTAGACACCCTCAGTTTTTTGGTGACAGCTACGAATACATATTAGTTTTTTACCTCATATACGAGTACATATTTATGTTTGAATAACGTAATTTCTGCGACTAGATAGCTATCATATTCGACAAGTTTAACTATTTACTGATATTGGTTAAGGGGTTAAATATTCCACGAAAGTGTTTACTGTTACGTGTGTGGAGAACTAACTTTTATGTTTCAGCGCCGATATTTCACACTATTATTGTAGTAACCAAATGTTATTTGGACTACTTTGGTTTTCTTGTACAATACGTCATCAAGAGGCAAATCCTGGGTTCCACATATCTGCTGTGTAACATGTGTGAGACTTCTATTGGGTTCGACTAAATGGTTTTCACATATGCTCCTTGCGGTGCCAATGATTTGCAAGGAGCCAAAAGATCATGCAAGTGGTTGTTATTTTTGTTTGACTGTTATAAAAGGTATTACAACTTTTACACGATGAGCCTTTTCTCTATTCTGTTCTGAACTTTAATTTTGTGAGGCTGTGGCTTTTCCATGCCTCTAATTTGACAGCTCTCTTTTATTTTTTCTTTCGGCTGTGAAGTGTTTAGAGCTCTCTAAACAAACATTTTAATTTATCCTTTGAACTATAAATTCCTGCCGTCAGTTTTTGCCAATTGCTCTTCATGTGGAACGAAAAGAAATGAAGAGAATTAGAAAAACAACGAACAAGGAGAAGAAGAGACGTCAAAAAAGAGCCACTGAAGCTCTACCCGCCACTTACCGAATTGTGGTTTTTGGCTTTTGCACTTGTGTAATTTCAGTCATGACCCAGGACGTGTAAGACGTATACGTATATGTGTAATACCAGACTAAGTTTCAATTTAATTCAATTCAATTTTTATTCATTATTCTTAACACAATATTTTGACTACTATTTACAATATTTACAATTTCCCAGCTTGAGAATAGTTAAGGGGCATTTTAGCAAAAATAATAATAACAAAATTAGAGATATGGTTGTCCCACTTTTTATATAAAATAAAATTATTGTGGGGTGAACAATAACGAACAATTAAATTGTGATACATATACAATTTTTATAATTATTCAAAGCAATTATTAAATGCAGTAGTAAGGAGAAAAATAAATTTTAATTGATGTACAAATAAAAAGAATTTTGTACTTAATGTGCTTTCCATTAAATAAAATAATCTAATCTAAATCGATTAAATTACCATTAAAAACGAAAGAAACGAGGATGGAAACATATCTAATTCTGTTAACATCAAATAATAACAGGTGCGTAGTGATGTAACTTACCAAATTCCACCACAATGTAGTCCCTGTTCCAATCCACAATTCAATTTCATGTGGTTAAAATTCCATCTCCGTAAGCAAATTATCCACTACTGCTTTATTTACAGAAGCCCCAAACTGTATAGCAATTCGACTTTTAACGAATTCGATGCGCTGTCTGACTCCATTCAAAGAATTGTATCCCTGTATCCTCATACTGAAATCGTTATTACAGGCGATTTCAATATAGAAAATTCTGGATGGCTTCGACATTCTGGACTGAAAAAACCCGAAGGACGGTGTGTTGAGATCTTTGCTGCGGAAAATAATTTAACCCAGCTTGTAAATGAGCTCACACGAATACCAGACGTTGATAGTCATACCGCCAACACCCTGGACTTGTTATTAACCTCTCACCCTGACAAGTACTGCGTTGATGTGCTCTCCTCTCTAGGCTCGTCGGACCATTGTGTCATACCAGCTAAATTCTCATATACCCACCACACAGTTAGAGAAAAGATTCCTAAAAGAACCGTATGGCAATACGAGAATGCCAATTGGAGCGGACTTATCAACTTCTTTAGGAATTTTAACTGGTCGTTATGTTTCCTAGATAACGACGCGGATGCCGCTGCTGACATGATCATAGAAACTATTCTCTTTGGAATGAGATGCTTTATCCCTCATCGGATGAAGAGTATCAAACCAAAAAAAAAAGACGTGCTACGACTCGAGCTACAAAGAGGCTGTCAGGGGTAGAGAATTGTTTTTTCGGTCCTACAAGACCAATCCGACAGAGGAAAACCGAAAAAAGTTTAAACGAGCCAGAAATGACTGCAACGTCTTTCTCAACAGTGTGAAATTCCAGTACGACCAAAAACTGAGGCAAAAACACTGCAATGTCCCAAAGGCAGTACAAATTTTTGGTCGTTCGTCAAAAACATTAGAAATTCTGCCTCATCCTCCATCCCAACGCTCATTAACAATGACATTCCAGCTGTCAGCTCATTGGACAACTCCAATCTGCTTAACTGCTTAACACTTAAGTGCGTCGAATCTTCAATCCACATTCACAAATCCGCTGGTCCAGATGGATCCCCTTCTTCTGATGAAGTGTTCTTCCTCGGTGGCAAAACCACTGCGTAAGCTTTTTCATCAATCCTATTCTTTGGGACATTTTTCGAACAGATGGAAATGGCATTTTTCCAGCCCGTTCCTAAAAAAGACGAATCTTCTTCTCTCTCCTCCTACAGACCCATTGCACTTACGTCCCTTCTTTCCAAGGTCATGGAAACGCTGGTACACCTTCAGCTCATGAAATATCTCGAAACACGAAAACTTCTCAATGACCGGCGGTATGGTTTTCGTTGCAAAAGGTCCACTGGTGATTTGATGGCATGTCTCACCGAGAAGTGGAACCAAAGTCTACACCAATCTGGCGAAAGCAAGATAGTTGCATTTGATATTTCTAACGCATTTGACAGAGTTTGGCATCAGGCTCTTTTGTCGAAAATACGTGCGATCAGTACTAATCTTTGTGGTATCTGCTAACTCGCACACCTTCAATTTCCGGTCAGCCAACACCATTTCATGTATTTTTTTGACATTGTCCTCTGTAACCGCATCGGAAGGCCTGCCGCTGCGGACTTGATCGGTAGTGGAGTTGCGACCACCACGAAACTCTCGAAACCAATATTCTTTTGTTTCCTTCGCCGTTTTGCCTCTCAAAAAATAATGTTTTATGAGAGAACGAAAATCGTTTTTGTCCATACTCAACATGATGCCAAACACGTCAACAACAATCATCTGTCAAAACAAAACTAAAAACAGTTGCGCACTGAAATTTGACATGTCTGCCTAAATATGAACGGACTTCAAGGCACCATAACTTTTTTTTGCAGTAGCAGCGCATTCTGGCGGTCAAGGGTGTCACTTTTCACTCCATCTAGTATAAGAACGATAGAAAAAAAATTTAAAGAAAACAATGGATTCTGGCTTTATTTTGAAGTTACGTTCATTCCATAGCACATGGAATAGCACATCATTTTAATGGCCGTTTCGGGTTCGCCGGCAGTACTTCAAGCGGTCGCACAGTGCGGCATTTGTATGGAAATTAAGACAAAAATCCTTAATTCAAATTCATATGTACAGATTTTATTTTTACATATTTTTCCTTAAATATGAAATATAAAGTCAGGAAAACAATTGAGTTAAGCTATAATTATTCTTAAACTAAACTACTGTCATCGCTATCTTCAAGCTCTGTATCAGATAAATCAATTTCGTCAAATGAGGAAGAATTTATATTTTCTGAATTATTCGACAAATCTTCAATTTGTAAGTACACACTTATTTTTGAGATATCCTATTTGATTTCCTTGAAGAAATATTTATATGTGTCAAATTAGAAGATCGGAGGTAAGCAATAAAAGGTTCATAAGATCCGTGTTTGTCTGTCCCCTAGTCATCTTACGCGTGTGGTTTAATCGATTTTTTCTTATTTCCTTATGTCTAGCCTAAAAAGCCTTTTCGAAAGAATCGGTGACATTACAGCCATGAATTGGGATCTTACGGATGCTACTTGACATGTAATACCAATTATTCTAACTTATATATAAATCTTTTGTTTCTTTTAGTAAAATTTTAAACTTCTGAACATTTATTTTTATACCTGACGATAAAACTGTTAAAATCGTGTGAAAGTTTTTTTATTAAATTTGAATCTATTCCTGTGATTTCTGAACAGATTTCTGAGTCCTTAAAGAACCTTCTTGCCGTATTTCCATTATTTGTGGATCCATAACCCGGTTTTGGCTTATCCACTAAAAGCCCTATACGAATTTTAAAAAGGTCTTAAATTTTTTTTTATTTTTGGCGAATATAGTCTGATTTTCAGCTCCTCTTACTTGCCACATATTTAGTGGCAAACGATAAGAAATGTCAAGAAGGCATTCAAAACACCTTATCCACGTATGCAGAGTGGATAAGCCAAAACGGTAATGTGATAATATGTAAAATATACTTCCATCTAGCATTGTAAAATGAAGTTCGTTCTTAGCTAGATAATTGGCGAATAGTATTTTTCCTTAAGAACTCTGGCTCCCTTACTAAATGCTGATTCTGCTTCATAAAAATTAACTTAATAGGTCTGCAAAACAATGTGGAGAAGGAGGAACATGGGTTGACCCATAACTCAGTTTTATTGTCATCTACTAATTTGAGAGGAACAAAAGCTATCAAGGAGATAAATTCATCAGTTTGAGATGTATTTTCCGCGAATTTCTGTTTGTAAAGGCCCACTTGCAAATTAGCTTTAAGTCTGAGACGCGATCGATGTCAAAGGTTTTTAAAATGCTTTGTAGGGTAATGCCTAATAGCTCCTGTAGGTTAACCTTTGCAGATATTGCACTTACAGATACATTTGGTAAAAAAAGTTTTCTAGCTTGCCGCAGAGTCTTGACGGTTGGAAAATAGTTCTTAGATTGCTTATTCATAAAACTGCGGAGAATATTATACTTTCTTTCAGAAAGGTCAAGGTCAAAATATAAAGCAAGAACTTGATGAGGACTTAAAGCCGGCTGATGTTGACTAGTTGATGTTGATCTTTAAATATCGAATGCAAAACTAAGTTCTTCAACGGAGCATGAATTTATCAGATCTTGAATTCTTCATTTTTTTTGTCTTTAGAGATGCTTCCTCAAACCTTACTAAAGGTCTCCCGCTACGAGTTCCTTCCTGCGGCTCTCCAGTGTATCTTGATGGTGTTGGTCGCAGATCGCTTTCTGTATCAGTTGGTATCAATAGTTCTTTTTGTACCCACTTTGAATACCACTTAAATATTTGCAATCTTTCCGCTTTCTGCTCATCGTTAAACAATAACAATTTTGGCATTTAAACTATCAGAACAGTCATTTAAATTTAAAAGAGATTTCAGTTTATGCATAACTTAACACAATTTCGAATCGTTGGGTATTGCACTGGGAAAAAATTCACTCTTACTAGGGTAGCAATTTGTAGCAAAATAAAGTAGCACAAGAAAGAAGACAGTCTGATATATGACTTATGCATAGTAATTAAATGCACAGAACATTTTGCGCCCAATTTTTTTAAAGATTATTTAAAATGAAGAAATATTTTTTTTTATTTTTTTAACAATTCACTTTATCACGCTATATATTTTAATATATCTAAAAAAAATTGGTACTTATACTAAAATAACAAACCTTCTCCCAAATTCGACATGATTTTTGTTCCAAATTTTACACGCACTAGAACAAAACAACACTTCTTCACAGCAAGCAAAATTGAAACTAATAAAATTGCAACATGATCGTTCTACTCAATGCAGTGCTACCGCAAGTACCGTTATGTTTTAAGAGAAAACATTTTTGTTTTTGTTTGATTGAGTCATTTTTCTACAATAATACACGGTTTTTTTATTTTTGTCCAAAGGTTGCCGCACTGTGGGTCTGCCCAATTTTTGATGACTCGGTCCAATATATGCCGCGTTAATCCGGCAATAGCGTGTCGAATGTTGGCCTCGAGCTCGTCCAAAATGGGTGGCATGTTAGCGTAGACTAAGCCTTGACGTAGCTCCAGAGAAAATAATCGAGTGGTGTCAAATCGCATAATCCCGGCGGCCAATTGATGAACGCTCGCCGTGAGATGACCCAGTCGCCAAATTTCTCCTTCACAACTTCGAGCGTTGCATCGCTCGGATATATCGATGTTGTCGAGCTCTGACCACAGAAAGTCGGATAACATCGCCCTATAACTGGGACCATTGACGGTAACGGCGTCTCCGTCCCTCATTTCGAAAGAAATAAGGTCCGATGATGCCGCCATGCCACCAAACAGTCAATCCTTGTGTATACATTGATGCTTGGCCGAACACTTTTGGATTGTGTTCGCTCCAATAGCCGTAATTTTGCTTGTTGACATAGCCGCTGAGCCAAAAATTGGCCTCATCCGAGAAGATGAGGATCTCTGGCCAACATTTCCCGCCAACAAATTAGCAAACTGACTGCGTTGTCTATGGTCATTCGGCTCCAATTCTTGTGTCAGCACAATATGGTATGGATGTAGGCAAAATAAGCCGAGTTAACTCTCTGGCGGTGCCCAATTCGGCTGATCGGCGCCGAATCGACATTTCTGGGTCTTCTTTGATACTGGCCGCTAAGGCGGCTATGTTTTCTTCATTTCACACCAATCTCTATCTGGTTGGTGACTTAAGATTCAAAAGAGTGTACTCACTCTGTAACTTTTCCACGGTGCACCGTGGTGCGACGAATTACCTGCACACTGAAGCCATGATGACAAATGACCTCACAACGAAACTAACGTTGCGTATTTAGAACTGAGCCGGAATTTCGATAATATTTTTTAATAATTTCCACACGTTCGACAAGCGTAAAACAATGCATGATGAAATGGTAAACCTTACTGAATATTTTGACAACTGCTGCAACATAACAATTGGAAAAACTATGATTGCTATCTGGGCACCCGTTACTGCATATCGCTTGTGTCAATGATAACAAATATGGTATTTGGGAAGGTAAACATTTGTCAATAAAGTTCAATATGTCATAGGTTGTGACTATACAAATGGTTTTTTTTTTTGCTGTACTCTGTCGAATTTTGTGCCGGATAAGGACAATTTGCGGGCCGTTTTATTATATTATATTTCAAAAAAAATAAAAAATCGCTGCTGAACATGCTCCAACTTAAAGGACTTGCTTTTGGCCTCGACAAACAAATACGGTGGAAGACCGGAGAAAAAATTAGAAAATTCAGAGTTATCAGCATTATTAGATGAACACTCGTTCGAACACCGAACGAACTGCTCGCAGAAGCATTGAACATTGAAATTCAATCGTACAACTGCTTCCGAACTTTTAAAATCCCTTGGAAGAATCCAAAAATAAGAAAAATGGGTTACATAACATTTGAAAGAAAGAGACATCGAAAGGCGAAAAACCATTTCAGAAATTTTGCTTGATCGAATTGTTACTGGCGATGAAAAGTGGATTTATTTCGACAATTCCAAGCGCAAAAAATCATTGGTAAGCCCAGGCCAACCACCAACCCCACACTCAGTACGCATTATCCACGGAAGAAAGGTTATGCTGTGTATTTGGCGGGACCTGAAGGGAATGGTATACTATGAACTGCTAAAACCTGGTGAAACGATTACTATGGATCGCTTCCGTCAACAACTCACAACATTGAATCAAGCATGGAAGCAAAAACAACCAGAATATGCCCAAAGAGACGCATCATTTATTTTTCATCATGACAATGCTCGTCTACATGTTGAAAACCAAGCAAAAAACTATTTGGCAAATATTAATTGGGAAATTATTCACTATCCGCCGCGCGGTATTCAGCAGACCTGGCCCTTTCTGATTACTACTTGTTTTTGATCGATGCAACACGAACTTGCGGAACAGCACTTTCATTCTTACGAATTAGTGAAAAATTTCCTTGATGAATGGTTGACCTCAAAAGACGAGCAGCGGTATTGTCGCAGAATCCATCAGTTGCAAGGAAGATGGGAAAAGTCATACCTAACAATGGCCAGTACTTTGATTATTAAATTCATTCATTATGTTGTTTAAAAAAATGAGTTTTTTGTGCAAAAAAATCGACATTTCATATTCACACCTACGAGGGGCGTTCAATATATTCTCGGTATCGATATGAAGGAAAATGCGAATTCAATTTAAATTGTTTTTATTTTTCAATATGATCTCCCCTAACATCAATGCATTTGTTACATCTTGAGATAAGCTTTTTTAAACCCTCAAAAAAATTAATTTCCTCTTTCTCTGCAAAATACCGACTTGAGTTCTTCATCATCCGAAAATCTTTTTCCACGAAGACATTTTTTCAAATCCGGAAACAGGAAATAATCACTAGGGGCAAGGTCTGGACTATAGGGTGGGTGTTGGATTTCTTCGAAACCACAATCTCGCGCAGCAGCCTTGGAAACTCGCGCCGTGTGAACAGGAGCGTTGTCATGAAGAAGCAACACACCCGCTGCGAGTTTACCCCGTCTTTTCTTTTTAATTTCCTCCCGCAAATTATGCAAAGTGGAAGCGTAGGATGTGGCGTTGATGGTTTCACCTTTTTTTTTGTACTCAATGAGCAAGATTCCCTTTGAGTCCCAAAAAACTGTGGCCATGAGCTTTCGGGCAGACGGAGTGACTTTGAGCTTCTTCGGGGGGTCTGTTCCTTTTTTATGCCACTGCATGGACTCTTGTTTGCTTTCAGGGTCATAGTGGTGGACCCATGTTTCGTCCCCAGTAACAATTCGATCCATAACACCGTCCGCGTTCTCACTACACATCTCCAAAAGCTCTCTACAGCATGCGATTCTCACTTTTTATCTGAGGCGCTGTGAGCATTCGTGGCACCCACCTTGCACTGACCTTTGAAAGGTTAAGATGGTCATGAAGAATGGTGTGAATGGTACCAATTGAAAGCTTGGTGATCTCTGCCATCATTTTCACCTTTATTCGGGCATCCTCAAGAACAAGTTTTTCGACTTCTTTGATGCTTTCTCCCGTACAAGCAGTAGCCGGGGCGCCGGAGCGGGGGTCGTCCTCAGTGCTCTCTCTGCCTCTCTTGAACTCACTTGACCACTTTTGCACAGTTGATAATGAAGGTGCGGAACCCTGGTAAACAGCCACCATCTCTTCATGAATAGTTTTTTGACTTTTTCCTTGCTTAGTGAGAAATTTAATTACAGCGCGATGCTCAATTTTCACCATCATCGCCTCAGTTGCCATTATGATTCTGTTTAACTAGAGATAAAACGCGAATTAATAATCACATTTATATGAAATTTTACATGAATGCACTAAAATAATAGTATTACTTGATAAATAAGTCAATTTATATATGCAACCACAGCTTCACCCCGATACCGAGAATATCTTGAACGCCCCTCGTATAATGCTTCAAAATCTCAATTTGATTGGTCTCAAAGTTAACTTTATTTTTTGTTTAATTGTAAAAAGGGTTCTAATGGTTCGTATGTGCATTGGCAGTTTATTGCATAATTTGCCCCACACAACAGTATAAGAATTTCTAAAATGTGAGGTCCAAAAGGAAGGTAAGACGACTACAAGCCGTACGTAAGTTATGAAAATTCAGGCCAATGCTTTGGAAACAACCGGCTCTAATAAAAGGTTTTTTCAACCGAAAAACTCCACAGAGTGAGCACAGCGTACAGCAGTACAAATTTTTCTTTAGGTACGTTTTGGAAGACAGTCAGAAGACAGTTAGTGTAATTTGTTACGGTAGACACCACCCTAACAGAAAATACCATATTCCAATTTAGAGTGAATTATTGGGTAATAAACAGCTTTTGAGGCTGTATTTGAACAAAAAAAGGCATCGTATGGTTGAAAGTAAATATTTCTTTATTTTGAAATATGTACGTTCCACTTTAAATGCTGATCTATTGTGGCACCTAGATATTTAAAATGTTCAACTACCTCGATTCTAAAGCAGTTAGCACTGCATATGACACATTTATTATTATATAGCGTGTACCTCATACAACCAGAAGCACAAAACACAATATCAAGGTCTGTCAATTTTTTTGCTTCGAGATTGAAGAACATTAGTTTTGTTTTATTGCTAACAATAAATTTATGTTCTGTAAATCAACACCTTAATATTCGAGTACATATAAAGGTCATGATTTATGTTGGCAACTAAACTTAAGAGATTTAATTAATCATAAGCAATTGCTAGATCATCAGCAAAAGCTTTGACTTTGTAAATTAATGGTTGATCAAATAAGGAATTAATATATAGTATATTAGAAAGAGAATAGGACCCAGTACTGTTGCTTGTGGAACTCCTAGATTCGTTGAAGACATTATCCACTTTTAGCTTTTGAATGCGATTATTTAAATGTGAAACAAACCAGCTGTAAATAAAATCACCAAAGCCAACATTATAATACTTCTTTAAAGGAATGCAATGGCTGACAATGCCAAATGCTTGGGTTATATTCACAAAAAGTGAAGCGCAGCATTTTTTGCCATCCAAGCCATTTAAGCGATCGAAATTCTAATATGTTCACAGAGTTCTTAGAAGAGAGGTTTGGCGAATTTACATTTGTGAGCAGCAGAGGGTCTTCGGTCATCGACTACTGTAGTCCATCATACAGTTCTATTGATGCAATAAAAGACTTTAGAATCGGCTGTGAAAGTTTCTCCGATCATATGCCCCTCATTGTAAATCTCTCCACACAGGAAACTTTTACCAAGACTTAAAAGGCGCGATGACAGAAAAACCACACACATATGCAGTCTAAAACAAAACATGCCACAAACAGTTTCTAGTACTAACACAGGTGAAGATCTCTGTCTTGCAATTAAAGAATGTGTTTACAGTGCTAATGGAGGAAATAATCGGCCTAACCTGAATTTCGTACCAAAGAAACCATGGTTCGATACAGCTTGTTTTTACGCCAGGAGAGATGTATTGAAAAACCTCAAAATGTACAGAAAACACAATATCTCTCTCTCTTATAGATTTTTTTTTTTTTTGTTTAATGCATTTTATTTTATTCTTCTTACATTTACTGTACTTACATGCTAACAGAAAAAATGCTTAAATATTAGCTTAGAATAACCTAACAATCTTATACTAACTTAATGGCCCTCCAAACGGGCACTCTAAGCTAAACTATATTATTGTTTTATGTCTTTCGACGTCATTACAAATAATAATTATTATTCTTATATATCTATTTAAACTAAGAAAATAAGTATTTAGAAAAAACTTAGTGAACGAACAATTTTTTTTTGTATTTATATAAAACTTATATTTTAACCTTAAACTACTTATCCTAACTATACAATCTAACCTAGCCTAATTGTTAGCAAACTTAAAGTTGCTAATCTGATCATTAGCTAACCCAAGGTTGCTAACTTTAAACACTTAAAACTACCCTAACCTATGTAAGTCGGCCATTCCAAAAGGAAAAATAAAGGAAAAATAAATAAAAATAAAAATAAAAACAAAATGGCCCACTTTGCCCTTGACTAGGCTAACTCGGACTTGAAGGAAACGACGAAGGAGTCAGATCTTCTTCACTCAACCACCAAATATTTTGGTGCTGCAAAAAAACATCTTTTTTATCGCGGCTTGAAACCGCCCTACTAAACCTGAGACGTTCGATACTGCCGTGTGCGACGTCTTTGTTGTAGTTGAGTCGCCCCTCACCCACTGCACGAGCTACGTGGAAGATTATCGGCACCGCAAAGTTATCCTGTATAAGCCCTTTCATGTCCAGATAGAGGAACGCTTCAGGGGGGACGAAGCCCTTCGAGCGCACACTCTCATGATATAAGTAGTTGGGGTAGTAGGCCCCAGATATCAGGTTATTGGACGAGGTCTTGCAATATGCCTTCGAGTCAACTTAATAGCGAAGTTGTCCACACTATTTAGATTCGCCCTGTTGTAAAGGACCTCATTGGGATAGAATTTTATGTACTCCGATTCTGGCGTTCTGTAAAGGCGAAGGCAGACCCTAAGGCAAGCCCTCTCAAACACCCTAATCTTTTCCATTAAGCTTGCTCTCACATTAAACCACACAGGACACCCATATACCAGCATGAGCCGGATGAGGGCCATGTAGCACATAACTTTCAGCCTCGCATCGAGTTGGCTGCTATAAAACAGTCTCTTTGTAAGGGCGAAAGCACCTTTGGCTCTGGCCAGAGCAGCATCTACATTCTTGTTAAAATATAGATATTGGTCTAGCCAGATCCCAAGGTATCTAACTACATTTCGACAAGCAAGTGGCTGGCTGTGTTGTCCAATGATCGAGAATTTCCGCCAATTTTTTCTGGTGTCCCTAGAGGCACCAGACAACGGCGTCCCAAACAGAATGGTTTCCGACTTCTGAAAATTGATTTTCAACTTCCAGTCATCGCAAAACCGCCTTATTTGTTCGAAGTCACGTTGCAAAAGCATATTAATGACTTCGACTTTTGGACCTGATCTGTACGCTATCAGATCGTCTGCGTACGCTATGCTATGGGGAAGTGAACCTATCAAATCACTTGTGTAAATGTTGAATAAGATCGGCGAGTTAACCGCACCTTGTTGCAGACCGTTTTTAATGTGAAATGTTCCAGCAGAAGTCGCATCGCCATTTTTCACGATGAACTGTCTGTGGTTAAGCATATTATGAAGAATATACAAAAGTGGCTTACTGATGCCCAGTCTGGTCAGCTTATAGAAAAGTTCCTCTAACCATACGGTGTCGAAGGCCTTTTCCAGGTCAACCAGACAGGCTCCAGTGCACTGGTTCTTGCTTTTATTCCATTGGATATCTGACACCAGTTTAGACGCGGCATGTATGACATCATGCCCCGACTTAAAACCGAATTGATTATCCGGAACTATATTTTTGTCCTCAACCCACTTAGTCAGGACTCTATTGATTACCTTTTCGAACACCTTACTGATATTCGGAAGGAGACTTATCGATCGGAGATTCGCCGGATTGGATGTATCTTTACCCCTTTTAGGGATGGGATAAATCACCGCAGTTTTCCAATGCGCTGGATAATACGCATTATTCATTACATTGTTAAACAAGGTGGTGTAAATGTCTACCGCTTCTAGAGGGAGATGTCGAAGCACAATGTTCGGTATTCCCTCAATTCCCGCTGACTTTTTATTTCTTATTGTGTCGAAGATCTCATGGAGAAATGAACGGGGGTAGGTCCCCTTCATTGGTGATGACATTATTGGCCATATTCTCGTCACTGAACTGGGTGAAACCCGAGCTCTCGAATCGCCAGTTCTGTATGTCATTTCGCAGGTAAAAATTTTGCAGAAGGACTCGATTCTCCAGGTCGTGATTTGAACCAATGACGTCATTGGACTTGAACACTTCCTGAAAAGTCGCTCCTATGGCCTCAACCTTCTCCTGAGGATCCTCGATCACAAAGAAATTATCATCATCTGCGGCTTCACTTGGATCTATGCCTGCCGTAGTCAGTATTCGTTCGTTGTCCATCGTTCGAGGGATTTTAAGACACTGATGGTCGTATTGATTTTTTCTCCGAAATATTTTGTTTATTTGGGGGAACATATTCGGACTGCGAAAATTTACAGCCCGAATTCTGTTGTTCCAGTACAAGCTTACAGCTGCTCTGTAATTATCTCTTATCAATATTTAGAGGTTTTTAATTGATGACTTCAGTATCCTAATCTCTACGTTTTGTCTGTAAGTAAACTGCCTGTACAAGGTTTTTAGTCTTGACAGCACTCTACTTTTGTGTCGGTGTAGTGCGTCAATGGTAGCATTGCGGAATAGGTTTTCGTTGGGCGTGTGTTCATACCGAGGTATTGTAATGTCCATCGTTTGTTTAATTGTTTGGTCCATTTGTTTCAGGTATCTGTCCAGCTCCTCGTTAGACAGATTCCTATTAGACGGTGGGTAGAGCAAATTCGAGGAAAGTGCTCTAGTCAGCGTTCTAGAAAAGTGCGTCCAGCGAGTCTTACTGTAATTGTAAGAATGCCTAGTAACAAACTCCTCCAGTTCCGCAGTTTCGTTAGGAATTGTTATTTCGGTACTAAAACCGCAATGGTCACTATCGTACACGAAAGTATGCAGACAGTTTAGCGTTTGTAAATTACTCCCAGTCAGTTTTACCCGTACGTCGTACAGCAATAGGTCCAAATAGGAGCCGGATCTAGGAAACGACGGATTGACCGTCGCTTTCAAACCGAGTCTGTACGTGACACTGTGCTGAACCCACCAATTGAGTAGTAGGTTCCCTCTAGTATTTGGTATATGATTTCCCCAATCTCTATGTTTGGCATTGAAGTCCCCGCCGATTATATAATAATTCTCCTCCGATTCCAGTCTAAGGAGTTGAAAGAGTTTATCGAGCTCTGAGATAAATAGCGTGGATTGAGAAGCATCAGGCGCGTAGACAGAGACCATGTACAACCACTTTCCGCTACGGAGAGGGATGCGCACGACACACGCCTCCAAAACCTGGAACCCACGCAAAACACCCTTGTATTTTCTTCTAAATTTAAATTGATCTCTAATAAAGATCGCGACGCCACCTCCTTGTGTGGAGTTGGGTCGGTTTCTTCTTCTAATATTATATTTACTGTGTTCCAGATTGTGCTTATCGGTTAGCTTAGTTTCGCTAGCGAAAAGCACATCAGGAACTTGGTCTTCCAGCAACTTAAACAGCGCGGCCCTTCGCTCGATCCTAATCAGTGAATTGACATTCACTCTCTCTTATAGATGATACAAAAACTATGTACAAAGCCTTATGCATACTAAACAACGCAATTACTATTTAAATATCGCAAGTCCACTAGCGTCAGTCAAGGCAACAACTGATTGGTGGAAACTCGCTAAAATAATGCTCGGCAATCGAAAGTCAGATATAACGTCATTTGAGATTAGAAGGCACTTGCAAAACCTACTCATTCCAATATCGCCTGCAGTAATATCATATGAACATACCTTAAATACAGATATCCGCACACAGGCATTAAAATGGATGAAGTTCAAGCAGCTATTGCATCAGCAAATGATAACAAAGCTCCTGGCATCGATGGTACTCCTTTCGAATTTTATAAAAATGCTTCGCCTAAATCCACCGACTATTTCACAACATCTTTAATACAGGAACTATTACCGATTCCTTCAAAAGGTCAATAATGTTTCAAGAAAGGGAACCCTAATGATGTATCCGACTACCGCGGTCTGTCTTTTATGCACACTATATACAAGCTGTTCGCAACCGTTCTTTTTGAACCGACTTAATCGATGGGTTGAAGAAAATCAAATCTTGAAAGAGTTCCAAGCTGCATATATGCGTTTTTCATCGATTTAAAAGCTGCTTTCGACAACATGAACAGTGACGCATTATTCCACAAACTGAGACTTTTGGGAATGTCCATAAAAATGATCTCAATCCTAAAGGCTATCTATCACAACAACATTGCAACAGTATGGAATAGAACAAACATCAGCGACTTTTTTCCTATCAATCGTATAAAACAGGAATGCATTCTCAGCGCTCTGCTATTTATCTTATTCTTGAATGATCTTGACTCTGATCTACCGGGTGGAGTATCCATTGAAGACATACCACTTTGATCAAAAAGTTTGAGCGCCACACTGTAGTGTGGCGGATTGTTCCGATTTGAGTTTGGTTTTTTTCGTTAAGTTGGTAAATCTGTTGTTGACATTCTCTCTAAATTTTAGCGTCATAGCCTGACATTTGCAAAAGTTACGTAACCAAGAGTACATCTATCGCTGTGTGTGTTGGCGATTTTTTACAATTTTAGAAATCGACTTCAATTTGCAACAACGAACTTGTACTCGTATTAAATTTTGCGTAAAAAACGGATTTAATGGTGCGCGAACGTTGGAAATGTTGGAAAAGTGTTTCGGCAACGATTCTCTAAAGAAAACGGTCGTTTACCAGTGGCACAAGTGGTTGAAAATTGGTCGTGAGTCAACCGAAGATGATGAACGCAGTGGCAGACCATCGACATCGAAAACCGACGAAAACATTGACGTTGGTCAATAACCGCAAATTAACCATCAGAGAGATAGCGGAGGACTTGAGCATTGCCTATGAATCCGTCCAAGACATTGGGATTGATTTGGGTTTCCGTTGTGTAGCAGCAAAGTTGGTGCCAAAAGACCTCAATTTCATGGAAAAAAGAGACCGTGTTGACGCCGCAAAAGAGATGATTTGCGAGGCTGAATCCGATCCCACATTCATCAAAAGGATCATTACTGGAGACGAGACGTAGGTTTATGAGTACGACACGCAATCCAGACATCAGGCAAGTGAATGGCGCTCACGAAATGAGCCGACACCAAAAAAAACCATGTCGTTTTCAGTCAAAAAAGAAGGCAATGCTCACGGTTTTCTTGGATTACAACGGTGTAGTGCATCATGAATTTTGGCCAGAAGGCCAGACAGTAAACAAAGAGTAATACTCTGGGCGTTATGAGAGTAATACTACGGGGAACGCGTTTCAGCATCCAAGAGGAAGTAATGGAAAAATCGCAGGAAGCACTGATGGACATACCGAAAACCGAATATAAAAAATGTTTCGAGGATTGGATGAAGTGCTAGCATAAGTGTGTTGCAGTCGATGGGGATTACTTTGAAGGGAACAATTTAGATTTAGACTAATAAACTTGTATTTCCAATTTTCTGCATAAATTTCTGGAACTTTTTTGTGGTATTTGTAAAAGTCTTACTTTATGTCGACGATATTGTTCTTCTCTCCGACAATCCCGCTTCCTTGCAAGCAATAGTAAATAGCTTTGCAAATTATTGCTCAAAATGGAATCTACTTGTGAACTTAAGAAAATCAGAAGTAGTGATTTTTCGAAACGATGGACGGCGGGCAGCTGAAGAAAAATGGACTTTTAACAACGATGAAATCAAAATATTTAACAAATGCAAGTACCTAGGAGTAACTCTGACTTACAATATGTCGTGGATAGAACATCTTATGCTGAGACTTGCAATGTCCAAAAACTCAATAAATGCTACCTGGTTAAAATTCATCAAAAACGAAAACATACAGCACTCAGCTAAGTACAAAATATATGAAGCGGCTTCCAAATCAGTGATGAACTACTGCGCGCAAGTTTGGGGTTACTCAGAACACAATGAAGTCGAAAAATTGCAAAGGTTTTTTATCAAGAGATGTTTTTCCTTACCTAGTAACACACCAAATTACGTGCTTAATCTAGAAACAGGACTTAAAAAAGCCTTCCCTTCAACACTAGAACTCCATTACCGAGAAAACTTTCAGATGTAATCGTAAGAAAGCAGATTTACTGGGCAAGTGAGTGGTCAGAACTCTTTAATGCGGTCAACCTTTAGTTTAACTGGTCAATAAAGTCTGAGTGGAAAGCATTATATATAGAAACTTGCAAAAAACTTATAGAAACACATTGGACGGGACATACAAACAGAGCGCTGCAATCACGTTTCCACGACGAGTATTGTAACCTAAACTATGCCGAGGTGCCAAACTACTTCGAAGACAGTAACTCATGCGAGATGATTAGCATGGTGTTAAAGTTCTGGTGCGGATTGCTCAATCTCAATGCAAAAGCTTTTAGAAGAGATTCAGTAGGCATTTGTACGATCTGCCACCTTGATGCTACTAAAAATACATATCACTTTGTTGGAGTGTGCGCTTGATTCCGGACATTGGAAGTGAAAGCCTTAAGCGTGAACGGTTCCTAGAAAATCTCAACGGGCAAAACTATATTCAACTTTAAAATTTCTTAAAAAATGCACTAAGATACCGTAACCTAATTATAAGTGAATATTCTTAAAAGTTTTAATGAATTTGTTACAGATAACACCTTAATCTGACAGACAACCAAAAAAGTTATTGTCATTTAATTTAATTTTTAACATAATGAAAACCAAGCCTTTGTAAAAACTTTCTGAAAATAATAATTTTTTATCTATCTACATACGTATCTATCTATCAAAAGTTCAAGAGAGCGTCTTCAGTTGAGAAAAAACTTTCCTAAAACCAAATTGCAAAGGGTTAAGAAATTTTTTTTTAGAAAGATACAATAAAATTCAATTTTTTTTTATAGCTTTTCCAAATATTTTAGAAATTGAGGGTAATAATGGTATCGGTCTATAATTACTTTTGTCTTCTTTATCTCCCTTTTTGAACAGTTGAATCACATTCGCGCATTTCAGTTCTTCAGGGAAAAGTCTTTAACTTAGTAATATGTAAAAAAAAAATTCCACGATACTCGTATGTAATGCATTTTTTTTTCGGCAAAATATTTAAAATACCAACATTCGCACATGAGTTTGTATTCTTAAGGCAATTTATGTTAGAATTAGATTCAAAATAGAAAATTCAATACTATTTGAATTTCCAAAGTTAGTGCAGCAGTTATGTAGCAAACACAGATAACCAGGAAAAACATTTTGTCCAATTGTAGAAAAAATTACACTGGTCAACAAAAAAAATATTTAATTTTTTTTCTCGGAGATAAAATTATGTGATTCGTAATCGTTGGAGTTTATAGAATCAGGAAAACTATATAAAATAGCCAGGTCACATCGGGATTTTGTGAGAAAACGCTTTTTTGAATTTAAGAATTTAACCAAAAGTATTACCGAAAAATGTTATTTCTTGTAAAATTTTGTTGTTTTTTTGGAAGCATCTGCATTCCGTTTATAAGAACACATCGGAGTCTCTCTTATAAGCGATCAGCAGTAATCTGCCAACATTGATGGCTCCCATTTTCCTTGGTACCGTTGGTACATTGCTCTATTGCAGCAATGTCTTGGTGGAATCTCTCGCCGTGCTCATCGCTTACATCACCCATATTTTCAGGAAAGAAATTGAGAGGAGAATGCAAAAAAATGAAGTTTTAGCGACATGTTGCATCCCATTTTATGATAAGCATCCAGAATTTTCTTTACATCATCTGCATAACCTGGAGTCTTATTTTTACTTAGGAAGTTTTCTGCTACTTTCACAAATGAACACCAGACCTGGTTTTCTAATGAATCCAGAGTAGGAATGAAAGCTGGATCTTTTATAAGCTTTCTAATATCTGGACCCACAAAAATACCTTCTTTAATTTTTGCTTCGCTTAGTGATGGGAACTTTTGTTTCAAAAAATTGAAACCAGGTTGGTCTTTCTTCAAAGTTTTTTATAAGACCCAATTTGATATGTAATGGTGGTAGAATAACACGCTGTGGTTCGATCAATTAAGGATTCCTTATATTTTTTTCTCCACAAATAACATTTGTTCTTATAGGCCAATCTACTCTCACAAAGTTCTCCGATCGTGCTCTACTATCCCACTCACATAAAAAACAACAAAATTTGGTGTAACCTAGTTGTAGCCCAAGAAGTAGAGCAATAACATTTAAATCCGAATCCAATATAAATTTCATAACATCGTAGGTTTCTTTTAAATTCACACCATGCGCTAGAGGTATTGAAGGAAACTTATTACCATTATGAAGCAATACAGCTTTCAAACTAGCCTTTGATGCGTTGATGAATAGCCGCTATTCTTCGGTTTTGTGCTCATAACCCAGTGACAGCATTAGGCCATTAATATCATTACAATACACTAAGTTATCGGCTTTCGAAAAATAAGGAGCAAATTCACTTTGTCGCGTACGGTACTCTGTAATTTTTACCTCAGGCTTGAGCAGTTTCCACTGCTTTAACCTTGAGCTCAGTATTTCAGACTTTTGTTTTGACATATCCAAGTCTCTGATGAGGTCATTAAGCCCCATCTGACTGATGAGATGTGGTGCATCAGAAGATGTAGGGAGCTCAACTTCGGGATCATCCATGATTTCTTCTGAACAATATGACGAACTTATTTCTGTGTCCGAAAGGCGTCCGGAAGGTGGCTTTGGAACTGGCAGAATTTCTGTATGAGGTGCTGGTCTTGTCACAGAAGAGACATCTGCATATTTTATGGAATGCTTTGACCTTCGAGAAAATCCCTTCACATTGGTGCAACAAAAGTAACAATCTGTGTGACTCTGGGGCTCTCTCCATATCATAGGCATTCCAAAAGGCATTGCAGAAAATGACCCATTAAACCAACCAGTTAGCTGTCGGTGACACCTAAGGCAGCAAATGTGTGGTGCCCAGAGTTTATCCTGGTAGTTTATTTTAAATTTAAAATAAGAAAAGTAATACTTTTCAATAAATGGTGTTATTTTCTTTTTTTTGGAAACTTGGTGTAAATTCTCCATAAATATAGCAGAATAAATCTGGACAATTAACACAAGATCGTGGCATTTTATCACTTTAATGCACTTCTAATATTCTTCTTACGCAAATTAGTTTATTTTTTTAAATTACTAACAGAAAAACCGATTTAAACGATGTGCGATTCTATTACAACTGACCTCGTTCGATAAAGATGTAAAAGTGTGTGCTGTTAGGTTGCTGTACGTAACCTGAGCAAAATATTATTTTTCTCGTTATCTACAGGTCGAGTACTATAAGAAACACTATTCAGTATGTCCGAGTATTTTTCATTGTTGCCCAGTGTTATTGAAGATATTAGCTACACTCAGCGAAATTGAATTAAAAGCAGATGCACTTTTGTCCCGAAAAAGTGTTCGTAGTGTAGTGTCAAATTTTTTTCCTTTGTTTTTGCTCTGTGTCCTTTGTTCAACGTATGTTTTGAAAGTACTGTTATTCCCGCTCAGAGAATTTCAACATCTGTTGTTTTGTCACTAATGATCGTACGAAATTAAATTAAAAGCAGTCGTGTTTATGCTGAAGAGGTGTGAGTTAGAAACGAAATCAGGGTTTGTTTTTGGCGATTGCAATTGAAAATATTTTTTTTTTACATTTGGAACTTTTGGATTTCGATGATTGTTGGCCGCAAGTCAGAATGGGAAAAGGAAAAACGATGATGAGGAAATTGCCATGCGTATAAGGATACCGGTATGTCCAATCGCCAAATGTCCATTAACTTAAACCGATCGGCTTCCGCAATCGATAACGTTATTAAATTAGCAAATAATTACAACGCGAAACGGAGAAATAAAAACTATCAAACAATTTCACCAAGGCAGAAATCGGCCATTATCCGAGCTGGGTTGCAAAAAAATGCTACTGCTTCTAAAATTATTTCAAATTTAAAGTTGCCAATATCTAAACAGCGTGTACAACAAATTTTAGCTGGCAGTAATCGACTGGTTTGGAAACAAATGAAGTCAAAACCTGCTCTTTCAGAAGCACATAAAGTTGCCCGACTACACTTTGCCAAAGAATACATGACGTGGTCTAAACAGCGGACGAAAAAAAATTTAACCTTGATGTGCCTGAGAGCTTCTCCACTAAGCGAAACTTTGAAGGTGGATCTTTGATGGTCTGGGCTGCTTTTAGCTTTAATTGCGGGACTCCAATATGCAACATTTCTGGCCGAATAAAGTCAGAAAATTATATTACTCTGTTGGAAGATATTTTGGTAGACTTTTTGGACCATCAGCCAGCAAATACAATTGTCCAGCAAGGTAATGCTGCCATTCATGTATCGCGGGCCAGTTGTGAGTGGTTTTTAGACAAAGAAATTCAACTTTTAGAGTGGCCAGAGCGTTCAACAGACTTAAACCCAATCGAAAACATGTGGGGGAATCTGTCTCGTCGCGTTTATGCTGGCGGGCGCAAATTTGTTTCGGTGAAGGATTAACGCAAGGCCGTTACAACGGAATGGCCCCTAATTCCAGGTTAGGAGTTCAAAAAGGTGGTTAATTCGATGCCAAGTCGGATTTTTGAACTTCTAACCAAGTCTGGCGGTTGGACTCGATATTAATTTATACTTTTATGTTATTTGTTGTACTGAAATTTCTTCTGCCTCCGAATTTCCCAGTATAAATTGTGTTTTTTTTTTTGTTTAACTAAGTAAAGATATGTTTATTTGTTTTAGTAAATTTTTTTCTTTGCTTAAATAAATCATTTGTTTGTATTCAATAAGTTTGTAAATAGTATTATACTTAAATCAACTTTGTTTTTAATATTACAATGGAAAATAAGTTGCTTTTAATTGAATTTCGCTGAGTGTATTTCTATATTACCACAAATATTTACACCTTCGTTATTTAAAGTAGTTGGATTCGACCAATTTTTTTATTTTTCTATTCATACGACTACTTACCACTCACCACTCTGCCCTCAGATTACCTTGATAACTTCTTATTTACTTTATTGTGGTAATATTTATTTATTTATTTATTTATTGAATAGCTACAGAATAATTAAAATTACAGAGTAGCTTAGTAGCCAGAGCGTCAAGAGGCCTTAGGCTATATTGTGGTAATAATTATCTCAAGTTATTCGAATTTCTTGGTTAATTAACTTGGTTATTTTTTCAGAGCGATGTTTAGGATTTATGTTATGGGGAGGTTTGTAGCACTTCCTACGCAAGTTAATTTGAAATCTCTTTTTTTTTGATAAGGGAACGAGTTATCCAAGGTTTTAACCGTATTTCAGAATTTTTCTGAACAACAAAAAGGAGAAATTGCTTATGCAATCTTTTAATCCTTTTAGAAATAAGTCGTATATCGAAAAAGAATTTTCTTCAGCGTAGACATCGTGCCAATCAAAAAGGAGTAATTCCGGATTAAGTTTATTACAATCTATTTTGACCATCCTCCTTTGAGTCGTCTTTTTATTTTGTTCCTTTTGTTTGAAACTACCTAACACAATACCCGTCATGCATTGATCTGCAACTTGCAGATCAAATACAAGACCAACATTTAGGTTTTGTGAAACTGTTGAAAGGCCTACAGTGTGTTCAACAAAATCGTGTATCTAAAAAAACCAAAGAAAAATTACAGAATTTTTATAAATTATATTCGTTTTATTAAAGTGCATATATATTAAAATGAAATGCGCTATTATATTATCGTAGTATTATTATTACAGTCACCATTATTATCTACTTATAATTGCTTGTCATTTTCTAGTGCAACTTTCACTTAATTTCGTTTTGTTTTTTGTTTTATTGTAGCTATTTTTCCCCCCTTAAGCCCCTGTTTTAGTAAAGACCATTTTTATTGGATTCGCATCAGGACTTTGGAACGGCCAATTTAACGTCCCCATACTATTTTCCTCTTTCCAACGCATGCAGGGACGACTCCGATGTTTTTTATCCTCTTGCAAAATCCAGTCGTAATTGTTGGGTCCATACAGAGATTCGGGAGACTTTAGCTAATCCTTCTGGGATAATTTTACATGAATTGTGAATCTAGGTTTTGTGTGGATACTATTGTATTAACTTACCGAATCTTTTGGTCGATAAGCATCCATGAACATGTATTTTGCTGGATGTTTTACGGTGTGTCGCAGAAAATTTTCATCTTTGTTTTTTCGGGCTTTCTCTCAATAATTACGAACAACAAAAGATGACTTATCTGTAAATATGTTGTTGCTCCAATCCCGGTCCAAATTTTGAGTTGTAGAATTTAACTTCTTTTTAATATGCTTTTGGGTCAGTAGGGGTTTAGTTTTGATACTCCTGTTTTTGATGCCAAATTCTGCCGAATTTTATTGCCTTTCCTGGACAATTTTTCTTTTGCGTTCATCAGACTAACTGTGAGTTTTTTCCGATATAATTCACAAATCTCTGTATTGTCCTTACTGGATCGTCTTTTGGTCTTCACCCTCTCAACTTTACCGTTCTAACTCATTTTTCGTCTGTTTCAAGCACTTTGTTAGATGTTATTTTTGTATACGATAGCAGTAGTATATTCTTTTATGATCAACTGTCTGCCCCAGCCTTTTCAAAGCATGACTTATTATAATTTATCTACGATTTTAAAACTACTTATCCCGCGCCTTCCTCTTTCGAGTATAGAGATTTTAGAAACATTGATAAATATGAACATATTTATTCAATTCCGTGGGATAATATATATAGAATGCAACTACCAGACGAGAAAGTTCAATTTCTTAATGACAATTTGAACGTGCTTATTGAGTCACATGTACCGATGAAAATCAAAACAGTCTACAGCGTTCAAAAATCCTGGTTTACTGGAGATATAAGAGTACTAATAGAACAACGCGACCGAGCATTTCGTCGTTGGAAGCGTTTTCGAATTGAAGAATTGCACGAAGAGTATAAACATTTTCGAAATACTATTGTTCGCGAGATAAGGGCAGCTAAAACTCTGTACTTATCAAGTCGGCTTCAAACTAATTTAAACGGCGCGAAGTGAACTATGGAACTATCTTCGAAATTTACGCATGGGAAAATCAAGGTCAAAGGATTGTGGTTATGTCGATGATAATGCCCTGAATAGTAATTTTCTTACATCTCCAGTGTCAATCTTTCTAAGCAGCTCCACAACCTTACCTCAAGACTCAAGCGAAAGTATGAATGAGAACAATGTTCATTCCGTTCAGTTTTCAGCACCGGAGAACTTGTTTGAATTTTCGGGAGTTAATAATCTTGACGTAGTTAAGGCTGTAATTTCGGTAAAATCGAATGCGCTCGGGGTGGATGGTATTCATCCAGTGTCTATAATTTTGCCCTATATTATAAACATTTTTAATACGATTTTCACTACCGGGTTAGGGTTAAATTCTTACAAGTGGAAATTGGCAAAAATTATCCCAATGGCAAAAAACCTCGATTGCTGCACTGAATTTAGACTGATCTCCATACTCCTTTTTCTATCGAAAGTTTATGAAAGAATTTTGCAAACACAAATTAGCAATAATGAGCTGTTAACAAAAATACAGTCTGGTT
Organism: Volucella zonaria; assembly: GCA_963966105.1. Classification (NCBI taxonomy): domain Eukaryota; kingdom Metazoa; phylum Arthropoda; class Insecta; order Diptera; family Syrphidae; genus Volucella; species Volucella zonaria. The sequence continues at coordinate 46,207,899 of OZ014532.1, read as the reverse complement.
TTCGTACGAAACACAGCTGCACTACAGCTCTTCTTAAAGTCATAGATGACATACGTATTGGGCTTGAGACCGACGACATCAGCTTTCTAGTACTACTTGATTTTTCTAAAGCTTTCGATATGGTCGACCACACTTTGGTTTTTCTAATTATCTCTGTGATAGAAAGCAGGCAGTGTTTGTTCAAAATGCCTTGTCTAGTTTCCTTTCCGTACGTAATGGTGTCCCTCAAGGATCAATTTTAGGTCCACTTTTGTTCTCGATCTACATCAACGAGATTCCCAACATAGTTCACAATTCGATGATGCATATTTACGCCGATGATGTCCAGGTTTACCAATGTTGTCCTCTTGGTCTAATTGAGAACTGTGTTGAAAGTGTAAACCAAGACCTAAAAAACATCTTTGAATGGTCCTCGCAGAACAATTTAACACTAAATCCCTGTAAATGTAAATGTCTCGTTATATCGCGAAACAAATTACTATAACTTCCCAGTTATTACCTTAAATAATTCACATATTCAATACGTCGAGATTTTGGGTATACTGTTCAACCGGAGCCTTACTTGGAACGATCATATCAATAACAATGTTGGTAAGACCTACGGAATTCCCAACTAGAATGATGTTAGTCAAATCTTTAGCCATTCCAACACTTTTAAATGGATGTGAATTTTTTTCTAATTGTGACGCCGAAAGTAAAAGAAATCTGAAAGTAGCTAATAATAGTATAATACGATATATCTATGGATTTCGTCGACATGGCCACGTATCACATTTATCTAAGAACCTGCTAAACATGTCATTTAAAAATTTTGTTAAATATCGCACAATAAAGCAATTGTTGAATGGACTTGAAACGCGTCAACCATGATACTTATATGAGAAGCTACAATTTCCGGCATCTCAGAGATCTTTCAGCATAATTATACCACGCTTTTCATACCACCTTGATCAAAAAGGACTGTATTCAGAAAATTAAGAATACAAGTTTATTTATCTAAATCTATATTGTCCCCTTCAGAGTAATATCCATCGACTGCAACACACTTATGCCAGCACTTGATCCAATCCTCGAAACATTTTTTATATTCGGTTTTCGGTATGTCCATCAGTGCTTCCTGCGATTTTTCCATTACTTCCTCTCGGCTGATGAAACACGTTCCCCGTTCTGTTCGATTGAACAGAAAGAAGCCACAGGGAGCCAAATCAGGTGAATTCGGTGGCTGCTGGATGGTATTTACGAATAATGATGGCACTGTGCGACGGTGCGTTATCATGGTGCAAAATCCACGAGTTTTCTACCCACAATTCTGCCGCATAACGTCCAAATAATACTCTTTGTTTACTGTCTGGCCTTCTGGCAAAAATTCATGATGCACTAGATCGTTGTAATCCATGAAAACCGTGAGCATTGCCTTCTTTTTTGACTGAAAACGACGTGGTTTTTTTGGTCTCGGCTCATTTTGTGAACGCCATTCACTTGCCTGATGTCTAGATTGCGTGTCGTACTCATAAACCCACGTCTCGTCTCCAGTAGTGATCCTTTTATGAATGTGGGATCGGATTCAGCCTCGCAAATCATCTCTTTTGCGATTTAATACGGTCTCTTTTTTGCATGAAATTGAGGTCTTTTGGCACCAACTTTGCTGCTACACGACAGAAACCCAAATCATTAACCAAAATGTCTTGGACGGATCCATAGGCAATGCTCAAGTCCTCCGCTATCTCTCTGATGGTTAATTTGCGGTTATTGACCAACATTTTTTTTCCTTCATCAATGTTTTCGTCGGTTTTCGATGTCGATGGTCTGCCACTGCGTTCATCATCTTCGATTGACTCACGACCACTTTTGAACCGCTTGCGCTCGTACCAATGGTAAACGACCGTTTTCTTTAGAGAATCGTTGCCGAAACACTTTTCCAACATTTCCAACGTTCGCGCACGCAAAATTTAATGCTCGTGCAAGTTCGTTGTTGCAAATTTAAATCCATTTCTAAAATTATAAAAAAATCGCCAACACACACAGAGATAGATGTCAAATGTCAAGCTATGACGCTAAAATTTAGAGGGAATGTCAACAACAGATTTACCAACTTAACAAAAAAACAGAACTCAAATTAGAAAAATGTGGTGTGGTGCGGGAACATTTTGATCAAGGTGGTATTTGGTATCAGAAAAACAATTTTTTATAGGTGCCATACGACTGTGGAATCCACTACCACTAAATTTAAGAGTAATCGGCGACATGCTAATTTTTATAAAAAGTTTATACTCATATTTTTCCAATCGTAGCGATTAATGTTTATCCTTTTTAAGGCATCTTTTCTTTATTTTAATTTATTTATTAACTTATTAAGTTGCTTTTCAAAAAAAAGCATGTTTTCATGTAACATGTAGTAACTTTCAATTTTATTTTATGTACACTTTTTATTTATAGAGTTCACTTTTAAATATTTTTTCAAAATTGTTTTCCATATTTATAACTTCACGAGATTATAAGATTTATTCTTAATGTGTAAGAAATATCAGAAATAAATAATAATAATAATAATGTGATTGCTTTGGTTCCTTTGCCTGACCCACAATACCGCATTCCTTAACACTTAATACTCATTTGCGGCCATTTTGGGTAAGTCACTAAGAAAACACTTTCGAAACGTTTTTTAAAATCCACACTCATTTTGTAATGATGTTATACCGCCGAAGTATGGAAATGTATTGGGGAAATGAAATTATTGCGCGATCGACAATTAAAAGTAGAAAATAATTTGGCTACAGACTTGTGTGTGTGTAAAATAACATAAAAGAAGTAATGCACGTTTTTATGGGACACACTGTACGTGTTCCGGAAATTGGTCTTGTAATTTGGTTTACAAAAATGTTAACCCATGCTCAGATAAAAGAACGCAATCTAAGAGAAGTTTGCGTTAGAAGATCCAAATTATTGTCACCCAAAATGAAAAGATTCGGGCCACGCTCACTGTTTAAAAACACTGAAAGTTCATCGATAAATACTTGAATTGGTTGTAAAAAAAAAAGCCGGTAAATGCATATCTATATGTAAAAATAAATCTGCCATTGCAAAAACTGCACTTGGCAGACTACAACGTTTTATGCCACACTCATGCAAATCTCGTACAAAAACACCCACTACACCTCCAGTATGCGAATCATTAGCATTAGCATAAAAACTGTAATCTGGTAGGCTTCGGAGGAAAAAAACTAAATTTCAGAAACAAAAACTATGTTGGCATGGTGAGATGGCTGTCTATAAGATCAGAATTTCTAATTAAATTTAACATAGTCCGAAAAGGAATGAATTCCTCATCAAATCATCAAAAGGTCTCATAATCATTACCTCATTACCTTATCAGTCGAAACATACGACCAATCCTACATTGTGCCGAATTGTCTGCGCCAACACCTGCAAATCCATTAAAAAGTGAGGAATCTGTTCCTAGTCAAGGCAATAACTTAAAGACAGAGCGACCCAACTTATGAACCAAGTACTCGTACTTCAAAAGAACCAAACTTAATTTAAATCTAGATGAAAAAGAAGTCTAGAATAGACGGTTGGGAATCTACTTTTTTTCCGATACGAAACCTTTATTCTCAAAAAGATGATTTGGTTTATTGTAACGGCATTCCTTCAGTAATGAAGCTATTCAATTTTGAATACGATTCAAGTGCCTGGCGGTTATTCGTTGACTCCTGTGACTGTTTTCCTGAAACCCAGGCTGCTGCGGGTGACGAACAATTATAGAATATTTACATTATAGCCAAGCGATAGCAAGGGAAATGTAGTCCAGGGATGTTAGTTGGTTACAGCTGGGGACTTAAAAGGGACTACTAAAAACAGTCATATATTCTATTCATTTCAGTTACTCGTAATTATAGTAGGTAAGTAAAAGTGGTTGTCTGGTAGCGCGGATACACCGTTTTGATACCAAAACTCACGTGACCTGGATGCAGAAGGGTGTTGCTAAAAGCGTAGTTTTCAAATCCATCCTGTGGAGTTCTGAAAATTAATAATGTTTCAGAATTGTATGCCAGAAATCTCTGATAATTTCTTCTAAAAGGGTTTGCCAAGTGTGCGATGCCTGGTTCTAGCTATTGCCGCGCACTTTTTGTGTGAGTTGTTATAGTTACGGCAGTGTGGGTTAAAAGGAATGCCTAACTTGGTAGCGTATGAGCCAATTGGCCAGTGACCCGACCTAATCTTATTACCTCGTTGTGAGTCCTGTTGATTAAGTCATTGTTCTTGTTCTTATTGTTCTGTTCATATTGTAAGCGGGCCATATTTGTTTGTATATGGTACAGGTTTTTAAACTGTTCCACCTACAGTTGGTTATAGGGAGAAAGTGTTGGAGAGCTCTACCCTAGATGAGTCCCATCGGGGAGCAGATTGATTCCGCTAGATAGACATCGAAGATTGAGTCACATCTGGCTAGCGCCTCGGCTCTCTATGTTATTATCTGCGTGATAGTTTCCTTGCACAGACGTCCACGTCTGCAAATACAGACCAGCCGTTTTGGCACTTAGTGAAATGCAGGTAGATCCCCGCCCGCACCTCTCAGATCACTCTGATCTGAAGCTGCCTGGCTACGAACTAGTGCCATTATTCTTCTCTCACCGCGATCTCTCCATTTACGTGCGTAGTGATGTAGCTTACCAAACTCCACCACAATGTAGTCTCTGCTCCAATCCCGAATTCAATTTCATGTGGTTAAAATTCCATATCCGTAAGCAAATTATCCACTACTGCTTTATTTACAGAAGCCCCAAACTGGACAGCAATTCGACTTTTAACGAATTTGATGCGCTGTCTGACTCCATTCAAGAATTGTATCCCTGCATCCTCATACTGAAATCGTTATTACGGGCGATTTCAATATACAGAATTCTAGGTGGCTTCGACATTCTGGATAGACAACACCCGAAGGACGGTATGTTGAGTCTTCGCTGCGGAAAATAACTTAACTCAGCTTGTAAATGAGCCCACACGAATACCAGACGTTGATAGTCATACCGCCAACACCCTGGACTTGTTTCTATGGAATGCCCTGTCTAGCTCTTTATTTCCTAGTCACTATAACCTTCAAACATTTAAAACCAACGTTCAGCGGTACCTCTCTTTCCGTCCTCCCTGATTTTCCTTCGCCCGCGCTGTGTGCAAGCATTTTAATGGTACTTAAATCCCTTGAACAAATTATAAAAAAAAAAAATATATAAATAAATAAAGTGACTTCTGATGATAGTTTCCAGGTAGGTGGTGATTGGGCAAGAGTACCTGTTGGACAGGGTTGGATCTATCGTTTACTTTCGTCTCAAAGTAACCAATGCCAACTTGTGGCTAACATCGCTAGTTAAAAAGTGCACACTCATGCGAGATCAAATGCAGTATCTCCCAACACAATTCGCAATTATGATAAGATCCATCTTCACCAATGAGTACCTAAATATCAAATCCAATTAGGCGATATCAGACAAGTGCTACCCATTTGTCATTTGCTACAATATATCCAAAAAATTTTCATCATATGAGCTTGAGAAGTGTTTGTGCTCTGTGCCTCTTATGTTTTTTTTAGTGTTAGCTTTCCGAATTTAGACTGCCAAGAAAGACGCAAATACCTACTTTGTAAAATGAACTTTATAGGTACTCAGATTCGGATTTGTTTTCAACGTCCAGATTCAGTCAGTTGCCATGTTTGGTGTCTGTGGAATATGCTGGTTTGTTTTCTATTGATATGATAATAAATTCGGTTTGGTTTTGTATAAAATGTATAAAATAGAATCAGACACAATACCGGTTAATGCCAGTACCTAGAAATCTACTCCAACACAAATGTAATGGATCCACTTAATAATGACAGTGCATATGGCTTAGAGGACTTTGCAATGATATCAGTAATGAACAGATTGCCTTTTATGAGGAGCACTGATTAATTGAATTAGAAACCTGTTACCTGGAAAATTGGTTTCGCATAAGGACTATAGAATTGACTTACATATACATATTGTCAAACCACAAGTTGTGCAAAGTCCTTGACTATCATAAATTTGTACCTGCCTACGACTAAATTCTCTCAGGGATCTGCGGTAGTGGTGATATTTTATGGTTTCGACAATTTCTGTTACAACACTTCGTAACGTTAATGACATACTCTTTGTTCATCATCTTCTGGCTTGTGACATTGATTCTTCTGCTCTATTCCAACTCATCTCAATGAACGTTAACCCACGAAATCTTGAATCTGCGCCTACCTTCTGTATCAATCTTCACCAAACGAATTGTGGATATCATGAATCCATGCTTAGAATGTTATGCGAAGTCAATTCCTTGAGTGTCACCTAAGCAAACTCATCATATGCCTCTTCCACTATTCCCCACCCATAGCACTTAGCAAAATTTTGATTTTTAAGTTATTGGGTCTATAACTTAATTCGTGCGGTTTGCTAAGAGATGGCGTAACTTGTATTATTCCATTGGAACATGCGTTGGAAAGCTACTGTCATTGTACGTCATTTCAGTATATGTCATTCATTTGAAGCGTAAACAACAATAATTTTTTTTCACTCAAATATGTCGAACTTTGTGCCTGAAAAAGTGTTTTTGCGGCGAGTTCTTCTTCATTACTTTAATATGAAGAAAACTGCTGCTGAAAGTCATCGTATTTTGGTGGAAGGTTATGGTGAACATGCGCTAGCTGAGCGAACGTGCCAAAAGTGGTTTGCACGATTTAAAAGTGGTGATTTTGGCTTGGAAGACGATGAACGTCCTGGGCAGCCAAAAAAGTTTGAAGATGAAGAACTGGAAGCATTACTCTATGAAGATTGTTGCCAAACACAAGAACAGCTCGCAGAATCTTTGGGTGTCACTCAAGCAGCCATTTCAAAACGTTTAAAAGCAGCTGGATATATTCAAAAGCAAGGAAATTGGGTTCCACATGAACTCAAGCCGAGAGACGTCGAAAGGCGGTTTTGCATGTCCGAAATGCTGCTGGAACGCCACAAAAGGAAGTCAGTTTTGCATCGGATTGTTACTTTTGATGGAAAATGGATCCATTACGACAACCCCAAGCGCAAAAAATCATATGTGAAACCCGGCCAACCAGCCAACCAGCCAAATCAACGGCAAAGCCGAATATCCATGGCCCGAAGGTAATGCTCTGTATTTGGTGGGATCAGATGGGTGTGCTGTATTATGAGCTGCTAAAACCGGGTGAAACCATCAATGGACACGCTACCGAACACAGTTAATCCGTTTGAAGAGAGTAGTGGCCGAAAACCCCCGGAATATGCGACCAGACACGAGGCAATAATTTTCCATCATGACAACGCTCGGCCCCACGTTGCTATTCCGGTTAAGAACTATTTGGAGAATAGTGGATGGGAAGTCTTACCCCACCTGCCTTATAGCCCAGACCTTGCCCCTTCTGACTACTATTTGTTCCGGTCGATGCAGAACGCCCTCACTGAAATACGGTGCACATCAGAGCAGAATATCAAAAATTGGCTTGATTCATTCTTGGCTGCCAAGCCGGCGCAGTTCTTTTGGGATGGGACCCACAAATTGCCAGAAAGATGGGAAAAAGTCATAGCTTCAGATGGGCAATACTTTGAATAATACTATTGTACATGTTTTTCTTAAATAAACGTTCAAATTTTGCGTTCAAAACCGCAATAGTATTTCAGATTTTGAATGTATTAAGCGTAATAATGCTGTCCAGTGTTATTCTGGCCCTCAACTTATGCTAAGGACTTACCGTACATACCACCTTGAACAAAAAGTTCCCACACCACACCACATTGTTCCGATTTGAGTTCTGCTTTTTTGTTAAGTTGGTAAATCTGTTGTTGACATTCCCTCTAAATCTTAGCGTCATAGCTTGACATTTGCAAAAGTTACGTAGCCAAGAGTACATCTACCTCTGTGTGTGTTGGCGATTTTTTACAATTTTAGAAATGGATTTAAATTTGCAACAACGAACTTGTACTCGTATTAAATTTTGCGAAAAAAAACGGTGCGCGACCGTTGGAAATGTTGGAAAAGTGTTTCGGCAAAGATTCTCTAAAGAAAACGGTCGTTTACCAGTAGCACGAGCGGTTCAAAAGTGGTCGTGAGTCAATCGAAGATGATGAACACAATGGCAGACCATCGACATCGAAAACCGACGAAAACATTGATGAAGGAAAAAAAATGTTGGTCAATAACCGCAAATTAACCATCAGAGAGATAGCGGAGGACTTGAACATTGCCTATGGACATTTTGGTTAATGATTTTGGTTTCCGTCATGTAGCAGCAAAGTCGGTACCAAAAGACCTCAGTTTCATGCAAAAAAGCGACCGTGTTGACGTCGAAAAAGAGATGATTTGCGAGGCTGAATCCGATCCCACATTCATCAAAGGGATCATTACTGGAGACGAGACGTAGGTTTATGAGTACGACACGAAATCAAGACATCAGACAAGTGAATGGCGCTCACGAAATGAGCCGACACCAAAAAAAACCGCGTCGTTTTCAGTCAAAAAAGAAGGCAATGCTCACGGTTTTCATGGATTACAACGATCTAGTGCATCATGAATTTTTGCCAGAAGCCCAGACACTAAACAAAGAGTAATACTCTGGGCGTTATAAGACGTTTGCGTGAAGCAATTCGCCGAAAGAGATCAGAATTGTGGGCAGAAAACTCGTGGATTTTGCACCATGATAACGCACCGTCGCACAGTGCAACGAATGTATGGAAAAAAAGGACAAAAATCATAGCTCATTGTATAATTGTTTTATTTATTAATTATTGTTAGTTTATTACAAAACGGTTAATTATTTGTGTATTAAACAATTTTAAATAGGTTTTCAGACTGATTCTAAGTTACATTATTCGCTTTCTAAGTCTGTTTCAGATTCTGTTTCTGTTTCTGTGACTGATTCATTTGAGTGATCCGAATCTATTTTCACATCAAATGTTTCAGACTGAGTATCATCAATAATATATTCGGGAATGTCTGAAGTAATTTTTTGACAACTATTTGAAACTTTTCGAAACTTAGCAAGGCCTGGGTCAGACGTAATAAGAACCATTTTCTTGATATCAGTATTGGTATTGATTCGTGATGATTTCCGGGCATTGTGCTCTCGAATATAGCGAATATTCTTGTACCTACACTCCAATGCTTCTTCAGACAACTGGCCTATCGGAATTGAAAAGGATAAAATCACATCAGGACCATGTATTAAGAGTTTATGCAAAGTTACAGGCATATAATACCAGTAATAATTACTAAGATATATCTCTTTTGTTTCATGAACTAATGTCCTAAACCTTGGCATATTAATATTTTTCCCGCTGGATATTACTCTTAGTATTATTGATAATTTTGAAATCAAATTTTCGTTTATGCCGGTAATTGAGGAACTTACAGATACATTAGCAAAAACTCGACGGGCAGTATTTCCGTCATTAGTGGAACCGAACCCAGGCTTCGGTTTGTCAATAATTAATCCCAACTTTTCTTTGAATTCTTTTTGTATATTTAATTTTCTTTCTAAAAGCTTTTTTTTTTAAATCTTCCCCTTTAGCTTGCCACTTTTTAAAATCCGAACGATAAGAAATATGTAACATGCATTCAAATATCCTTATCCAACAATGTAAGGGTGACAAACCAAAGCCGTAAGCTTTGGCTCATTTGGCTGAAGACGTTCAATGCAATCTTTGTTCATACCTTTAGGGGTACATCCACAAATGTAACACGTTTGAGCTGAGTTCGTTTCACTTATAACATTACAAATACTACCATCTATCATGGTGAACAACATTTCAAAATTTACTGTCTTTAGCAGTAATGTTAAGAGGAACTAATTCATTAATTAATTAATCCATATTTGCTTTCTCATTATCTACCAAATTTGCTGACTCTTTCGAAAATATGAACTTTATAGGTCGACAATAAAATATTGATGATGGTCTGGGATTTGCCCACTTTATATCGCCACTATCTTTATCGACTATTTGTAGTGGAACAAGTGCAATAAAAATACAAATTCATCTGAACTATTAATATTCTGAAACGTCTGTTTATAAGCACTATGCCCAGAGCTTCCATCAAAGCTCCATTTACATAGTAAGGTTACAATAGTGGACAAAGACAAAAATTCATCTGCGATGGGCTCAATTATATATTTTGCAGTTTTATTGAGTAATTGTTGCAAATCTACTACAGCATGACTATCTGAAACATTTATTGTATCAGGTAGTCTTTGATACCTAGTTTTTTTTATCGCTTAGTAACTAGGGAATGTATTCTTATGAATACTATTCACCGTGGAGCGCAAGATATTGTATTTACAGAGACTGAGTCCCAAGTCTAAGTAAAGGGCTAAGGCTTGAAGACCAGGTATACATTTCTCATAAGATAAAGTCCCTTGATTGAATGGCAGCAAAAGACAGCTCATTAGAGTCCCAGTTATGAATAAGACTTTCAATTCTGCTCTTTTTTGATTTATGGCATAGGCTATCAAAATCTTTTTCTGGTCGACGTCTTTGTAATCCACTAGTGGAAAGAACAGGGGTATTGGACGTCTGCTGGTAGTTCCGAGCTTTTTCTTCCAGAGTAACTTCCTCTCTCAACCAGTGTGTTGAACGTATTTTGCATTCGATGAGTGCAGTCCCATCTAGTTTTTAATCTTAAAGAAATTAAGCGGCTTGTTTTTTATATACTGCTCATAATTTGTTCCGGAGTACTCGTACTTTGCAAACCACGCTTAATCAAAATATGTTCAAAAATGGCTTTTACTTTGCAGTTTGCATTAGAAATTCTCCACACCTCGAAGCAAGATTGGTTGGTAAGTTCTAAAGTGTTTGCTGAAAAAAAATTATATAATCTAAATCGGCACGTTTCGGCACGTAAATTATTTGGGAACACAAAATACACGAATAATGCTTTCCACAAAAAAAAAAACTGAGGGTGGGTTATGCTCTCAATTTTTTTAAAGGTTATCCAAAATTAGAACAACACAAGATTTCGACATTGCACCACACAAATCACATCCACATACCAATCTTCGATAATATCAATGTATTAATTTTATAGATGAAATAATATAATAAATTTTAACCGCAAAAAAAACACAACACAATTTGTAACGTACGATGACAATTGTCAAATGAATTGCACAAATTCATCTGTGCATCGCACAGTGCCATCATTATTCGTAATTTTTTGATGAAAAATGCAACAAATACCATCCAACAGCCACCGAATTCACCGGATTTGGCTCCCTTTGACTTCTTTCTGTTCAATTGAGTTAAAAAAAAACACTACGGGGAACGCGTTTCAGCAGCCGAGAGGAAGTAATAGAAAAATCGCAGGAAGCACTGATGAAAATACCGAAAACCGTATATAAAAAATGCTTCGAGGATTGGATCAAGCGCTGGCATAAGTGTGTTGCAGTCGATGGAGATTACTCTGAAGGGGACAATATAGATTTAGATGAATAAACTTGTATTTCCAATTTTCTGAATACATTCCGGGATCAAGGATCAAGGGAATATTTTGAATTGGCTTTCCGGCTTATAGCTGGACATCATCGGCATCAGGGTGGGCAGAGAAGTGCCAACAAACAAAAAGAAGATGATTGACGAACATACAGAAGAGTATCGGACCAAGAATTGATGCTTGTGGCACACCTAGATTTAATGGCGGAAGTGCTGTCAGAGACAGAAAACTACTAATGTCACTAAAGCCAAACAGATTTTGTAGCTTATAGTATAGGGTTTTATGGTTTACTTCATCAAAAGCCTTTGAAGAATCGAACATGCAAAGAATCGTGAGATAACCCTAATTTCCAGACAGCTACCTTAAAAATCTCTGAAAGATGGGGATACCTCTCATTTCCACTTCACTTCACACTGAGTATCGCGTTAGTCCTACCTTTTTTCTAGAAAGAAGTTTCTGGGTATGCCTGACTGTCTAAAGATTACCAATGGTTCTCATTGCAATAAAAGCGTAACCGGTTTAGCATCTGGAACCATCTCTGATTTTGTGGTCTCACATTCATGAGTCTACAGGTATCGAGCTCTTAACGCTCCGTGGGCTGTCTAGATCACAGTGGATTTTATATAGTTCACTCAATCGGGTAGGCAGAGAAGGAAGCTGCTTTTATTCGGCCTTATTGTTTGTTTTACCCCCCAGCTCCAACAGCCTATCTCAAAGTAACTTTCGAAGTGATTCCTTTCTTATAAATTTCTATTTCAATATCTTTTTTCTCAGTCAACTGCTTTTTTTATTTGCCTGAAACTTTGAACTTCAAATGTCATCGCGCAGATTGTCTGACATAAAAATTATATCCGGGAGTCATTATGATATTATTCAATATGACCGACGGTTGACCTGTTATAAGTATCTCAGGGATGATTTGATAAAAATTCGTGATGGTTTGACTTCACCCAAAGTAATTTAGTTGCAAAAAAGAGGGTTAGTGTCTATTTGTATAGGAACCCAGTATCAATAAGAACTCGTTTGTCCTTCATCAAAATTGACAAATACAATAGTTGCTATGTATTATGAAGAGCGACACACGAGTAGATACCACTCTTTTGAACGAAAACCAAACTAGAGATGGATACTCTGTTCCTAGATGTATGTATGTATGTATGCATGTACTATATGTCATCATCATCCTCCCCAATTCAGGCAGAAACACTTGAACTGACACTCAATACACTCAATTACCAATCTCTGGACTTTGTATTGGTTTTTTTTTCTTCCTCTTATTTTTAAAACGACACATCGTCTTTTCCAATGACGTCCTCCCTCCGATGGAAAATCAGTAAACAAAAATCCAATTCTTGAAATTGTTTATTTACATTCGAACGCTTCTGGCTTTCTATTGCCATCTCAATGATTTGTTTTTTTTTACAATACTTTTTCGTATATCCACGAGTACTCTGAAGTATAGGGTGGGCATATATTGGTATCTACTTGTTTAGATGGTAGAGGCACTTAAATTTAACCCGCTAATCCGCATTTACACTTTCATGACACTCAAATCAAGAGCATTAGCGAGAATTTTGCAAATTTTAGAAAATGCCTGTTTACATAAGCATGGATAAATGAATATGTCTGAGGCAGATGTCGCTTCGTGCTATATGCGAGTACATACACCACGCATAATTCCACACACCAGGCCAGATGAGCACGTATTCGATGTGTTCCATAAAAGTGTGAATATACGGAACTTGAAGGTGTCAGTGAACCAGGTGGTGAGGGTTTTAGGAATGCGAAGTGGAGCTAAGAAGCTTTGTGGAACATGCTTCCCGCAATGCTCATACAGCAAATGCTCATATTGCTGATACGGCTAACGTTCAAATTAATAATTAATTAAAATTGAGAAAGACACAAGTCTTGTTCTTTAAAGATACAGTAACAACATTTAGTGGGTATGGCATAATACTGATCTTATTCACCGCTCGTGTCGTTGCCATCACCATGTAACCGCATTTGTACAGACTTTTAAAATTTGCAACTTTTGATGTAGACTTGTGAGTGTCACACAATCCTTGACAATGCGTCACTTTGTGGGAATTCTTTTTTGACATCAAACATTTCGTGCGCGACTGCTTTGCTCCAAGAGCTCTTTTTTTTTTTTTTTTTTGGTGGGTAGGTGTGAAAATCTTCATAGACACTATGAACCCGTTGCTTATAGTAGTGTGAGATTCTTACTCACCTCAAAACACGCCTCCCTTCTTATCGGCTACAACTAAGTTACCTTATCAAGTAGTTTCCGTTTCAAATAACGTTCGCGTGGGGCAGGTAGCTTTCCAGCAAAAGCACCTGTTAGTACCGCTATTATATGCGGATAGTCCTTATCGCGCCAGATCGAATGGTCTCATTCTTTATAATCGACGCACTAAGTTTGTCTCGTCCAGAATTTGGAGTATTGGAGTAACTATTCATAAGTCTCTGTGGATATCACTGTTTCTGATATACCATGGGGCGTTCACGATTTGTCTTAGAGCTTTGTTTTGATAGCTTTGGCGAATATTTCGGTTGCTTGGTTTAGTATAGCCCCAAAGTTGTATACCGTACGTCCAAACAGGTTTAAGCACTTATTTATAGATGAACAGTTTGTTATGTATACTTAACTTGGAATGTTTTCCTAGTAGCCAGTACATTTGTCTGAATTTATTTTCAAGTTCATCACGTTTCTTCTTAACATGCGGCTTCCATTTTAGTTTTACATCTAGTGTCATTCCTAGATACTTTGCTTCTTAATGAAAAATGGGAAGGTTCTTTATTTTCCGGTAAGTAAAATTAACATGAGCAGATTTGGTCTCATTGAGAGCAATTCGCCATATCTTTGTCCATTCGTAGATTTTATCCAAAGCCGTTTGTAGCTTTCCAGTAGCTAAATCGACTGAAGTATTTGTAGCTAGTATCACCGTGTCGTCCGCGAACGTTACTACTATGGTACCTGATTCTTCCGGTATGTCTCGAGTATAGAGTAAAAAGAATACCGGTCCAAGTACACTTCCTTGCGGAACTCCAGCAGGTATCTCTTTAAATTCCGAGTATTCGGTGCCATATTTAACACGGAAAATTCTGTTTTCCAGGTACGATTTCAGAATCGTATGCAGCTCTCTCGGAAGAACCTGGCTTAGCTTAAAATTTAAGCCTTCGTGCCATACGTTATCGAAGGCTTGAGACACGTCAAGAAACACGCTAGAACATTTCTTTCTCAATTTCATTCGTAATTCTAAAAACCTGGTCAATTGTGGAGTGCTTAGATCTAAAACCGAATTGATGTTCAGGAATTAGACGTCTCTCTTCAATGATTGGTTGCAAGCGCTTCAATAGGAGTTTTTCAAATATTTTAGATATTATCGGCAGAAGCGATATGGGTCTGTAGGACTTTTTTTCATTTAGAGATTTGCCTGGTTTCGGGACCATTATAACTTCGGCAACTTTCCATTGGCTTGGAACGTTTAATAGTCTTAGCGCGGCATTTATAAGTTGGAGCAGTTTGATCAGGGCTTTCTTTGGCAGCTCCTTGAGAATTTGAGCAGTTATTTAATCATAACCAGGGGCTTTGTTATTTTTCAATTTTTTAATTGTTTGGTTAAGTTCTCGTAGCGACACGGTTTTTATTCTAAAATTGTCCGGTGCCGTAATTATATAATTACAACCTCCTGCTAACCTCTAGGTGCTCGGCAAATAGATCCGCCTTCTCTTTATCTCCTCTTGCCCATTCGCCATTATTTTTTCTTATGGGAGGAAATTGCATTTGAGGCTTTTTGAGTCGCTTCATGGCTTTCCAGAGGGAGTAATTTGAACTTCTTTCGGCAATCAGACCTTCGAGATATGTAGAGATATTCCGATTCTTGTAATCTCGTATTGCTTCTTTCAATTTATTGCATAAGTGGTTTAAGTATATTTTATGCTCGGGAGTACGGGATTGTTGCCATCTTTTTCGCGTTCTCCTCTTTTCTCTTACCAGTTCTATTATTTCCGGCGGATATTTTATTTCACTACTTGCTTTTTCTTTTCTTCTTGGAGTTGGAGTGTTGTTCCAGGCAGCCAGACTTTGATGAATCTGTCGACTTCGTCTTCTATTTCGTTTTGTGTTTTTAGCGACACGTTTAGAACAATAGGCGCCACTTCTTTCTTAATTAAAAGTATGCTTAGTGTTAAAATGACTGGTGAGTTATCTGAGGAGAGATCATAACTTTCCTCGATGTTTGTAGAAATTTTGGCTGCTCCCTTTGTGACAAAGAAGTCTACAAGATCGGGGGTCTTTGTTATATCTCCTGTCGAGAAAAAGTCAACTTTACATTGCATACCGGCTTCATAGAGTTGTCTGCCTTTCCTTGTATTACATCTTGAGCCCCAGAAGGTATGTTTCGAATTAAAGTCACCACCAATTACAAAATTCGGTCGGAGTGAATCAAAGATACCTTTAAAGTCATTATTTTCTAGCTTGCATCGCGGAGGACAATAAATGGATGCAATGTTGTAGTGCAGGTGGTTATATTTTACGCGAACCGAACTTAACTGCATTGCATCGCATTCAATCTTCATATTTATAGAGGATCCGCCTCTGGCATTGTTTGATGGGTGGTATGCATGATAAGCACAGTATTCCTTTAGTTCCACACGAGGTCCTTTCCTCAAGTGAGTTTCAGAAATCAAGCAAATGTCAATATTGGCTTTTTGTAAGAACACTTCCAGTTCGTCGAGTTTTTTAAAAAGGCCGTTTGCGTTCCACGTCAATATTTTAAGCACTTGTTTCATATTCATGCTTGAAATCGAGTTTTACGTATTTCTTTCTCGAAATTGCTCAATTTTTCAATTAAAAGTTTATTTGTTCTGCTTTGCTCCTCAAGGGTCGTGAGAATTAGGGAGAAAACGTGAGCCACTGGATCTGGCGTAACACCGCTTTTTATATTTCCTTGCGACGCAGCTTGTGCATACGTTATCCTTCGACTTTACCAGGGCGGATTTTCTTTCTTTCACTGCCTGTTCTTTAGCAATATTAGGTTTATTTGTAGTTGCGTTTGGGTTCGGCCGTAAGGTTTTTTTAAGCGTATCGTGCCTTTTTTGGAGTTCTTTCGCCACATCACATCCGCGATAGTTTGCTGGGTGCTTTCCTTGGCAATTTGTGCAAGACGGTGGAAGTTCTTTATTTAAGTTGAACTCTTCTGAGAGATGTTTACCGGCACATTTTACGCAACGCGGTTCTTTTTGGCAGTAAGTCTGCATATGATTGAAGCCTTGGCAACGCTTACATTGCGGGATTGATCTTGTGTTCTTTCGCATAGGCTCGATTTTGACTACGATATTTAGAATAGGTTTGATACTATAGATATCTTATTTACTTTCGGACTTATCGAAACTAAGCATAAACAGTGGAAGTCCTCGCTTAACCAAGATTTCCTCGTCTTCCTCTGTTTTTCTCTTTTCTTTTTTAATAATATTTACGACGTCTAGAACTTTAAAGCCCTTTGCACACGAAGGGTGAAGTCCTCTCGCTACTACACGTAATGGTCTTTCTGACTTGTTTTCGATAGTGTACCATTGGATCTTCTCGGTGTTTAATTTTTCGGACAATGCTCGGTAGTCATCGGAGTTGTCGACGTTAACTTTCCACAAATTGTTGCGCAGTGATGTAACCTTATACTTACATTTAAGCGTATCTTTGAGAAAGCAATGCAACTTGCTATAGTCTGAAACCCCAACAACGTTGATTGGAGGTGGACACGTAATTTTGTTGGGATTTGCTTTTTTTGTGACTCCTGGCTCTTTTTTAGAACGACTTCAGGTGAAGAACCAGCTTTACGTTTCTTAGACGGTCTTTTCTTTACGGTCCAATTTGTTTCGCGCGTAAGCTCTTCTTCGTCCGTATGGTATTCGCGACTAGTTGAGCGGAGTGGACTGCTTTCTTGGGCTTCGTTTATATGCTTTGTTTTAGGAGTCTTGTTTTCCTCTCGGAGTATGTCTACTTCTTTTTTAAGCTCTTGAAAAAGTAGGTCCATTTACTTAAGCTTCGTACGGAGTGTGTTGTTTTCGTCCTCCAAGCTTTTATTTGTCACTGAGTCCGTTTTTTTCGCGTGTAGGCGCTTCGGGCGGACTTCTTTTCCCGGAGAAATTCGATCTTGGTGGTGGAGATCGTGATACCCTTGAACTTTTAGAGAAGGAATCAAACGACTGTGGTAAATTCGTTGAATTTACTGCGTTATTTGCGTTGTTTGTATTATTTGTTTTGTTTCGCTCCCATATTTTAAATCCCTCCCCATCTTCTAAGCTAGAGTCCCACTCTAATACCACACCACCTTCTTTTTTAGACCCCATACTTCCTCCAAAGGCAAAGTTAACCAAGCACCTTATCGATTCAGGGGAAGATGGCCGGTATGTTCTCTCTCGACTACGAGACCGCAGACTATACGATAATGTTCGTTTATATCACGCATATCTACATGATAAGCCAGATTCTGTCTGTATAGACGGTATAACGAAAACCAATGCAATGGTTTCCATTCTGCAAGAAGGCCTTCCCACTAATCACAATGATCTGCGGCAACTTTTTATACGTTTTCATGAGCAATTAGATATGACTCCTGATGATGTGGCTAATGATGTCTCTTCTTTTGCGTCTCACGTAAGTTCCAAACGCATACTACACCTCCAGCGAACACGGTCTAGTTTCAAAAACTACCATCGCTCCTAACCCACCACTCAATTCTTTGCCGAAGCCTCCCAAATATCTGTCCCTGTATTACCAAAATGTAAGAGGATTACGAACTAAGATTTCTGCTATATATCTTAATTCGCAGATTCTGCCCTACGACATTTTTGCACTCACTGAAACCTAATATTAAGAATAATGAATTATTTTCCCAAGACTTTGATTTACACCGTGACGACGGTCTAGATAAAGAGGAAAATTTATATGGCCGTGGGGTACTTCTAGCTATACACTCTCGTCTTGAGTCTAAACCCTTTAAAAAATCGTCCACTGCATTCTTTGAATTTGTATGCGCTAGAATTCCTATTTGCAAGCGCAACCTATATATTTGCTGCTGCTATATTCGCCCCTCTCAACCAATTCAAGGTTACCAGCTAGCTGTTGATGCAATCGACAGCATTTTTAATGCTGCTGATTCCAACGACGTAGTTATTTTTTTAGGTGATTTCAATCTACCTAAGCTTGTATGGGCTGAGACTGACCAGTCCTACTTTACTGCAACAAATCCCACTTCTGATAAAGAAAATCTTTTCATCGACTGCCTTACTGACTCTGGTCTGTATCAATTAAGTGGTGTCACCAATTACATTGGCAGACAACTCGACCTAGTCTTCGCCACTGATACAGATAACTTCATCATTTTAGAAAGCAGACATCTTCTTTCTAAGTTGGATAGTTACCATCCTCCCCTTTCTCTTACGTTAGCGTATGACAATGGTCTTAATCGCGTTTCTTATGAGTATTCTTACAGTTTTAATTTTCATAGGGCTAACGACGCCAAACTGAATAACCTCCTCAGTATGGCCAATTTTGAATTTCTTTACAATAATCCCAACCTCACGGTTAACGATGCTCTCGCATCCTTTTATACCGAAATTTTCAAATGTCTCTCCCAATCTGTACCTTTTTTACCCAAAAAGAATCCCTCATCATCACCACCCTGGTTTAATAAAGAGCTGCGATCTCTTCGTAATAAGAGGAATAAGCTCTGGCGTACTTACTTAATATCGCGTTCCGACATCGATTTCTTTTACTACCAGTCTGCCCAAATAAATTTCTCTGTACTTTGTCAAACTCTATATGACAACTATTTAAACCAAATGGACCGCACACTCATTTCCGACCCCAAGCGATTCTTTCAGTTCATCGAAACTAGAAGTAAATCGGATAACTATCCATCATCTCTGAATTTTCTAGATAAGTCCTCGGGCGATCCCCAAATTATAGGAAATCTCTTCGCAACTTTTTTTAGCCAAGCGCTCGCCACCCATTTCCAAGAGCCAGACCACTCTTACTTGTCCTACTTAAATAGCTGCCCACAAACAACTTTGGAATATGTGTCTATAACTTTAGAGCAAGTCAAAGATAAAATAATAAACCTCAAAGATGATTATTCCGCCGGCCTTGATGATCTTCCCCCTATATTTTTAAAGAAATGTGAAATGCACCTAGCCCAACCTCTTACAGCTCTCTTTCCGCTTTCTATCACCCAGGGATTATTTCCCTCGACCTGGAAAAGGTCATTTATTATTCCCCTACATAAAAAAGGCCGAAAAGATGATATTTCCAACTATCGACCAATTGCTAAGCTGTCCTGCATACCTAAGCTTTTCGAGAGCATTATTTATGACATAATGCATTTCCGTTGTAAACCTATTGTTTCCCAAAACCAGCACGGATTTCTCAGAGGTAGATCTACGACCACCAACTTAACGGAATTCGTATCAAGCACTTTATGTGCACTGGAATCTGGAAATGAAGTTGATGTGATTGCCACCGATTTCAGCAGAGCCTTTGATAGGATTTTACATGATATAAATAAATAAACTTTATAACATTGGTTCAATCATATTTAAATGAAAGACAGTACTATGTTTTATTTAGGTCCATGATTTCTGACCCAATTAAAGCCTCCTCTGGTATCCCTCAAGGCAGCCACATTGGCCCCTTACTATTTATTCTGGCCATTAATGATGTTGATTGCATCATTAAAAATTCATACATATCTATTTACGCAGACGATATGAAAATCTTTGGATATATATCTTCTTCCTCAGACAGCTTACCACTGCAGGAAGATCTTGACAGATTTTGTACTTGGTGTCAGAAGAATTTTTTTGAACTTGACGTCAATAAGTGTCAGGCTATAACGTATTCCCGTAAGCGGCCCCCTACTTCACCTCGCTGTTATCTAATCTTTAATCTGCCTGTTCCCTTAGTGAATGAGTTGCGTGATTTAGGTGTTATCTGTGATAAGGAACTCAATTTCCGTTCTCACATTGATAATATAATAAAGAAAGCCAACTCTGCCCTTGGTTTCATCAAGCGCTGGTCTAAGGAGTTTTCCAATCCTTATGTTACCAAATCTCTTTACATAACCTTTGTTAGGCCTATTCTTGAATATGCAAGCCAAGTTTGGTCACCCTACTACAGAACACACATCCTTCGGATAGAAGCTGTTCAACGCAGGTTTTTACGATTCGCTTTACGTGGTCTTCCCTGGGATGATAGCCAGAACTTACCACCTTATACCGACCGGCTGAAACTTCTAAATTTACAACCCCTTTCTATACGTCGAAAAGTCGCCGACATTCTCTTTATTCATCAAATTTTAGTTGGGAATATCGATTGTCCTTCTTTACTTCGACTTATTTCTTTTAATACCAACCCACGCAATCTTAGGTCTGTGCCACTTTTCCGGCTCAATCTTCACCGAACGAATTACACTTGGAGCCAATGTCTAGAATGCTTCGTGAAGTTAACGATATTCTGCCGCTCTTCGACTACTATGCCTCACATCCTAACTTTTTTTAACCGCTCCCACCCTTTAGTTTTTATCTTTAGTTTTAAGTGAAAATTGTTAGTTCTAAGAATAAGCTTGCAATAAGCAATAATAAATCTGTCCGGGGTTGACCCGGGCCGCAAATCAAAAAAATACGTTATAACCAGAAGACGCCACGTATCCAGAGGGCTCCGTTCGCGGTGCTCTATTGATTTTACATCCCGAGCACCATTCAGGCCTTGACACGGGTCGCATGACACCTTGCCTTGATGATGAGATACTTATTTGAGTGGCGGCGCCCCCTCACGGATCTGGGAATCCGGCCCAGATGGATTTTAGTCGCCTCTTACGACAGGCATTCCTACCGCGGGTATATTCTAACCCCTACCCGCAGGGCTCCAAGAGCTCATGAGCAGATTCTGTTCGGTGGTGCTGCCTTGCACATCTATCTTATTTCCGACCACGACAGGAACCATACTGACAACTGCCTTACTCTTTCTTAGTATCAGCGCGAAAGTTGAATCATAGGTTCATGTACAGTGCCGTTCGAAAAATTTTGGTCCAGTTTTTTTTTTCGAATTTTGTCAAATTTGTTGCAATAACTACGTATTTTTTAATGAGGATTTGTTTTCTTATGCGGTTTGTATCGTTTCATGATACATTTAGAGTGTTAAAAATTTTCGCACGCGGTCACGGGAGCAAAAAGTTGTTAGACCGAAAAATGGGTTATTTGGGTACCTGCCTCATTTTTAGGGATTAAAGAAAAATGCTTTATTGGTGCAGCATTTTTGTTTTTTTTTTATTGATTCTCAGAAACATTCTCTATCTACGAGTAAATAGTACGTTGTTGGACATCCTCTTGCTTTTATTACAGCTGCACATCGGCGAGACATTGGGCCATATTTTTACTAGTAGTAAAAGGTCTAAGTAAGTACTAGTACTACTAGTAGAAGGTTATATTTTAAGTATTTACTAAATTTGGTATGCATAAACATGAGTTTTGACTTGCCAGCAAATACTTCTAGTAAATACTGAATTCATTCAAGTAAATACTACTAGTTCATCGAAGAATTGGTAGTATATATTTATTTTGTATTATTTCACAATTGCTTTGAAAAAAATTTCTTTTGTAAACTATACCGTTAGCTCTTATCGTCATTTACTGTTTCTTTAATGTTTGCTTTGTAAACGATCCCGATGGAATGTTTAGTTCGTAAAGTATAATCCAAAAGAAACAGCCATGACAAGCGAAGCTTCTCAATTGCAATTAACTTTTTTGCGAGCCTTGCCTTAAAAAGGAGAAGTCCGAAGCTATACAATTATTTATTAGTGAATATAAAGCTATGACCGGTGTTCAAATAACGGAAGAGCAAATTAGAAAGAGGCTAAATAATTGTAAGACAGATGTTAAGAAGAATACAGACGGGAAATAAGCTCATAAAGCTGAAAGAATGGGAAGTAATTTTTTTAGAGCTCTTAAATCCTGATGCATTCCTGGTACATATTGCTTTATAAAGCTAATTATTATACTTCTACTAACATTGTTTACGTAAAGGTGGTTTATCTGTGGGAGCAGATAATCCCATTCGGATGCAAACGGAAAAGGAAGCTGATAATACCTATTGCTGCAGATGAAATTGAAGAATTACTACGAAATTCTCCAGTAACAAAACGTAGAAAATTTAAGTTTAATGAGACTGAGGAGACAAAAAATCTATATAATGGAGAACTTCAACGTTTGGTGTTGCTGGAGCAATTAAAGCTAATACGAATGTATCAGGAGGAAATTATTTTTTATTATTATTTTTTTGTATTAAGAACATACATATGTTCAATAAATTTCTATGAATTTACGTTGCCTAATATTCCTGCTAATTCTCATTTTCTACGCCTTCTGGCAAATCGAAATCGTTATCATTTAAATGCTTTGCAATATTCTGCAAAACGAAACATGCCACAATTATATTTGGAATATTTTCTAAATTGAGACGTATGCAGCTTTGTAGAATTGAGAATCTCCTCTTCACTTGGCCAAAACATCTTTCAATTATTACCCTATCTTTTGAATGCAATTCATTGAATGCCTTTTCTTGATTACTTGTTGGATTCTTAAAAGGCGTCATTAACCAAGGTGCAATTCCATACCCTTCATCTCCCAACAAAACGCTGTTAGTGGAATTTCGCATTACAGGTTCAAGAAAACTGTTCCTCCAAATCCTAAAATCGTGAACTGAGCCTGGTCATTGGCAATCCACACTTCTAAAGAATTTCATTGCATCACATGTTGCTTGAATATTGATGGAGGCATATCCTTTTCGATTAATATATTCTTCTGAATGGAAGTGAGGCTTCATTATTTCTACATGAGTGCAGTCCAAGGCTCCTATACATGAGGGGAATCTGTATTTGCTAAGCCAATCATTTTTTTTCTTTCAAGTGTTCCTCAGAATTGGATGGAAACTTTATGCAATGAGAGGCTTTATCTGTTATAAGTTTTGCAACAGAATTTGCTGTTCTAGAAATAGTAATCTGATGTACGCCAATATCTTCACCAACGCCAACTTGAAACCCAGGATCCCCAACGTGTCTTAAAAAGATCCTCATCTTTTCTTGAGGTAATACTGCCCCTCCTTTTGTTTCTGTTTGAATTTCTTAAAATATATGAATTTACGAAACATTCGAGTTTACGTTTTCCTTCTCAAAACGGTAAAGCATTTTAAAATTAGACTCCATAACCCTTAGCTTCTTCAGCCATTTCGATAAATATAGCTTCAAAGAGAGACTCACGACTATACTATTAGTATCGAAGGGTTGGCCGTTAAGGTTAGAGTGAATGCAAATTACAAAAAGATATTGCATTATGTAAAGCAAGGATTTTCATATTTAACATTAAAAAGAAAAATGTACATACAATATGCTTACGTCTTTAAAATTAAAAAAAAAAAAATAAAAAATTCAAAATCGTTATTCGAGTTAGCTTTACGGAATCCATATTGGCATCCCGCAAGTCCACCTGCTTTCTCTATTCCTTGTCCGAGAGTGTTGACTATTATAGCCATGCTCAGAGGTCTATACAAGGAAGTGTTTTGGAGTGCATTGTATCATTTTGGGAGTAAGAGCAGTCTTAGAACCTTCCATTGATGCGAGAGTTCTCCCTTTCCGCAGACACGTATTCGTGCTCTCAGTGTCTGTGAATATTTCCGACCGAAATGTGATTATCGATGACCGCTCCCTTCTTGTTTAAGATTCCGATTGCAGATTTGTAGGACTTCGCGGTTTGTGTCCTTCCTGCCGCTCTTTGGTACAGTCGACTCCGCTTAACTGAAATGGAAATTTGTCACACATTTTCTTTCACTTAAGCGGTATTTTCACTTATGCAAACTTCGGATAACTGAATAAATGTTATACTTAACCGGAGTTTGGATTGCTGAAAAAAATTTCACTTATCCAATCTGAAAATTTAAGAACTAATAATAATTTGTAACAGATGTATATTGCATCAAGTGTTTAGTTGCTTGATTCTGCAGCTTGTGAAAAGACATTTTGTTCTCAAGATCTTCAATCGTATCAGAGACTTCACAATTTCTCCCAAAAAATTATTTTAAAATGCCAAGAGCATTACATATATGCCTCCTTCACTGTTGGTATTTTAGGAACTCCGATTAATACTTCGCTGTCAGAATCGGATTTATCTGTACTATTGTTGAATGCATGTGTTACTTCATTTATTACATCTGCATCGGACATGTCCCCGAAACAAGGTAAATCTGTATCAAAATCCGCAAGAGAATCAGTGTCATCGAAAAATTATTTTCCTCTGAAATAATTTCTTCATCGAAAATGTTTTTAACAAAACCTGACTTGCGAAAGCAATTTTTAATGGTCTCCGGTTTCATCCGCCATGCTCTTTTGACCATTTTCAAAGCTGCGATCAAGTCAATATTTTTGGAAAAATCCAATAAAGTTCGTTCACTATCTAGATGAAGAATTTGTCATCGTACTATGCACATTCGATAGTGTGACTTAAAACAACGGATTATCTCTTGATCCAAGGGTTGGATAAGGCAAGTTGTATTTGGAGGCAGAAATTCTGTATTTATGTTGTCTAATACAGTATTATTGTGACATGTCGCATTGTCAAGCAAAAGTAATACCTTTTTACGGTTCGACCTAAATTTTGCATTTAGTTCTTTCACGATCTCACTCCAGATTGACCGAGTCATCCAAGCCTTTGTGTTGGCAAAATATTTCACAGGGACTGTAGAGTTACGGAATCACCAGGGTTGTGAGATTTCCCTATACAGAAAATCATTTTGTCGCTACCGGTTGAATTTATAACGAAAAGAATCGTAATTCGGTCTTTATTGCATTTGCTTGCTGATGGTTTCCCTGATCTGTTTGCCAATGTACCAGTAGATAAAGCTTTAAACATTAATGCGGACTCGTGCGCATTGTAAATATCGTAGTCACCATATTCTTCAAGATATGTTGGAAAAGTGTTAGCCAACCATTCGTTAGCACCGTGCACATCGCCAGAATTTATCTCCCCATGAACGTTCTTAAAATGAATATTTTCCCTATGTTTCCAGCGCTCCAGTCAACCATTGGATGGTACAAAATCCACATTTAGCATAACAGTAAACGCCCTTGATTTTTCCATTAAAAGTGGGCCAGTGATTGTTACATGTTTCGATCGCATTTCCTTGAACCAAACCGATAGCGCCTTTTCCACATCTTTATAAGCACCTGTTCGCACTCGTTTCCTCAACAAATTTTGATTTTGTGTGGCCATGTTGCGAATGGAATCTCTACTGTTCACGATGCGGCCGAACTTAAATTTTATTTAAAATTTCAAGCTTTTTTTGAAGTGACAAACTTGTGCATTTCTTTCCAGACCCAGATGCCTGAAATGTTTTTTTATACAAATACAAATTCAAATTCTTCTTTTTCTGAAATTTACCATGTGTGCCAACATTTCTGCAAATTTCGTCACAATATAATGGAATTCAATTAAACATTGGAGCACTAAAGCCGAAAGAGAAAAGGTAAACGCACAGAATATTGTGCTGTCAAAATTGATAGTCTATGCAAGGTGCACGTTGATTGTCAGGTCCAGTGGACGTGTTCAGTTGAACAAATTACTCGTACAAATGATACCAATCGGTGTATTCAGTGATTTTTTTTTTTCAGTTATGCGGAGCTGAAGTAGTACGTATTATTTATTTTTGACATAGAATTTTTTTTCAATTAAGCGGGTTTCAGTTGAGTGGAGTAATTTATATGAAAATTATGAAAAAATGCTCCGTGATAATATTTGTATTTCAGTTAACCGAGTTTTCCGATCAAGCGGAGTTCAGATAAGCGGAGTCGACTGTATTCCCAATTAGGGTGTAAATAACACCGATACGACGTTCTCTGGTAATGTGCTATTGTGATCTACACTAGCATACGAGTACAACCAGCCACTGAAGATTAAAAATCTCTAACGCTATGTCCAAAGCTAAGGGCTTAAAGTCGGAATTTTTTCGAGCACAATCAACTATGAGCTGTGTCTAAGAAAAAATTGCAAAACACGTAGAAGGTGTACCTTCTCTAATATTAGGATTACTGTTCGCATCAACCAAACTCCAACTGTCATAATACACATTAACAGACAGGTTCATCTCGGGAAAAAATGGAGAAACTGCCTTCAACTTATTGGAACTTTACAGGAATACATACTTAAAGAATGTCCTTCGTCAATTTCTACAGAAGCAGCCGCGATAAAAAAAAAGATTCACCATTCTTTTTACCATTCGCTGGGTATTGTCCTTAATCGGTAGCACAAGAAAGAGAAGATTCAACCTAACATATGGTATTCTTTGATTTTTGAATACCCACATACCAATCGACATTAACTGCCATTAAATCAGAATAAAACCGCCTATTGCTCAAAATCCCGATTGTATGTCGACATGCAATTTAACAGTTAGCCTTCCTAAAGGGCACCCTTTAATGACTTAATAACTCCACCAGCTCCCAGTAGTTCCATTTGCAAGTCATAAAGAAAATAAAGTTCCCCTAAAAAAAAAAACTATTGATAAGACTCCTATAAATCGATGGCGGCTTTTAGATGAATCACCTAATCAATCGATTAAATTATTGAGTTAAGTAGCGCGTTATCAATAAATAAAAATAAATTCCACATAATTCGAAAGAAATGCCTAAACAGTCATCCGTTCAACTACTCGCATTATCGACAGTTGGGTTGGTAGCACGGCAACACTTTATGCGCTTCTCAAAGCAACAGTCGTAGCCGTAGCTACGATACAATGCCGGCAAGTTGCAAATCCCAAGAAGGCCACACTTCCTCCCCCAAATGCTACTTCACTCGTACTATATACGAGTACACTACACGAATCGAAAGAGAATAAATCGAGAGAATGGCCTCTCATTTTGTAGGTGCGCCATCTATGTATTTCTCATAAGATGCCACAACTGTATGCCTGTGTTTGTGCAATGTTTTGTAGTTTTTGCTCCCTCAGATACACGGATGCAGCCAGAGTTCTTCTACTCATACTCGTATCTCAGATAGACATAGAATTGCGTGCTTAGTTATAGCACCATAGGGTTGGTAGGGTTGATATTCAGTATAGTGTATGAGATTATAGGCTTTGGGAGGTTGCTCCATCTGAGAGGCTCTCTTTCTCTCGATTTGGTGTGCGAGTGTATATATGGGAAAATGGAGTGGAATATAGTACGTTTGTGTTGCCATAGGATTAGGAACTTAGATGTGCTTTTCTTAGGAAAGTGCTAAGCAACGCTCTGGTAAGCGGATGAAGTCTAGGATTTAAATGTTGCCCTAAAAATGAATTGGAAAACTTTTTTTTTTTTTTTTTTTTTTTTTGACAAAAGATAGTATGAATTGAGTCCGCCATAAGTTTGTTAGAATGTGAAGTGAATTTATTTCCTTAACAATCTGGAAGTAGTGAAATTCATAAAAGACGACAAAAAATAAAACGTTAATAACCGTTGTATCTATGAGTACGTACGAGTATATAACTCACACTCAGAATCATGAGCGTTGCTTTGCTGGTGTGTCTGTCCATGTCACACAGAGATACTAAAAGCGGAATTTTGTAGAACTTTTCCATCGAGTTTTTTAGTGCGCACTTTGCATTCATCGCAAGCGTTGGGAACTACGAATAAAGTACGCAGTTTGTCGATGTTATTGTCGTCGTTGTATGTTATTGAAATAATTGCGAACGAATAGTGTGTGTAATGTAATAATAATAAATGACGTCTCCAACGAAAGACGACGTAGTATGATCTTACTCTCGTATTTTGACAACGCGATTACTTGTCTACTTTGGAATCTCGGCAATTCGGTTCGGGCGGGACTCGGGACTCGGGACTTGCTATCCATAATTCGATGATAGATGTTCTTTAGTTTTCTTCTTTTGAAATTGAATATTTCCAACTGTCTGATGGTGTTTTTGAAATTTTTGTAGTGGATGCAGGTGGAATACTGTATGTGTTTCCTACCCGCCCACATCATATTCGGATGTCAGTTCTGTGTTGTTATTTTGTTGTAGAGCCATTTTGAAGGACACAACACAATCAGTGATGGGACGAAATCCCATGAGAGTTTAGAAAGAAGTGGCTTTTGTCGAGAATTTTCTACTCTACCCGAAACGGAAGTGGAAACATTCTTTGTATTTCCAAACGCGCGTTATTATTGTCGTTCATGAGGAGTGAATCTGTGTGTGGAAGGAGAGAAAGAGAGTATACAATTTAAATTCAAGTCATCCCTTCAGCTTGAGGGTTGAAACTTGAAGCTCTCAATGAGCTCAAAAAATAAATAAAAAAAAAAATAGAAACAAAAAAGTTATACATGTAAATACTGCTGAAGTAAAATTCATCACGATAGCACACGTGGATTACAGTGCTTCCTCACAAGGACCTGCTTTGGAGTCCATTGATTAATTACACTTTGCGAGGTTTACAAGCGAGCTACTCCTACGTGCACATGTTTTTTGGTTTGTACATATTTATTTTCTTTTTTTTTTATAATTTTTTGTTTTTTTACTTTCCCCCTACCACTAGTTAGGGCTATTTTTGGTTGCCACCAGACAGTGGAAAATGTAGAAAAAATTAATCAATAAGAATTATTCCCTAAAGCCTTGTTAGAGTTGACCTAAAAAAAAAGATAAACTTTTAAAACTTTAACCCGAAATCAAACCATGCATTTTTTGTATGATGGGTTTTCTCCCAACAACAACAAAAACAGCAAAGAGAAAAAGCCAACTACATCACATGGCCTCGTATCCATATGCATACATACATACAGATGTACATATATGCATGCAATTCCGTCATCCGAGCATATTTTGCATGTTGCAGTACCTACATTCTGTACCATCATTGGGCGGTAAGGGCAGTTCAGGAGTATGTCCTGCAACCAGAAAACCAGATGGGGGAAAGATTTATCTTGAAAATTTTGCATTGTGTTGTATCTCTTGCAAAGTGACGTAACTACGACCTTTTCACATGAGTATTGATGTTTTGGAAAATTGATAATTTTACGGAAATCACATAACAGAGTTGATGACGAGTTTTAAGAATCAAAGAATGAAGCATTTATTTTCTATAAGTATCTGGATGTGTTTAGATAGATGACAAAAATCAGAAATACTGGTACCTACAAGGAAAAATTGATGCTGAATAAAACCGAATTAATTATTTTATTTTATATTTTGGGTCTAGTAGTAATAACAAATCGTAAAAATGGCCGCCATTTATCTACCAACACGGCCTGAGACACGACACAATCCATTTATCGATTGCAGCATGCTTCACGTGTCCACTATTCGGACAAGAGCTCGCTTAAA
Source organism: Volucella zonaria (assembly GCA_963966105.1). Lineage (NCBI taxonomy): Eukaryota > Metazoa > Arthropoda > Insecta > Diptera > Syrphidae > Volucella > Volucella zonaria. The sequence continues at coordinate 46,178,006 of OZ014532.1, read as the reverse complement.
AGACTTTATATTTAGATGTCCGGGCAGGTCATGTCTCTTAAACAGACTGTAATTTGTAATCAAATGGTTTGAAGTCTGGACATCCGAATGGTTTTAAGCCACTGTGAGTGACACTCGTTTTGTCAGCGGATAGGGAATGTCAGTAATTGTTGGCGAACATAGGTTTCATGCAGAGGCTTCATAGAATCTTCATAACCCGTTATTTGATATACTTTCGCTGAAGTTTCAACTCCCTTCTCGCAAAAATAAAGGTTGGTAACGGCATCATAGCTCCTTCGACAGCATACAACGGGAATTTTGGCTTCGACTTTCGCCCTTTTCCATGTTGCATTTGTGGGGACCAACTACAACGATTCGGCTTTTAATGCCGCTCCATTCCACGATTGTTAACAACTAAAGCCAAAAGTTTCGTAGGCAGATAAGTAGCATAAATGTCAGATTTCAAATAGCAGCCAACAAGAAATGTATGCGAGCAATACTTGATTCGTTTGCCGACATTTATTACGAGGGTAGTCCCAGAAGTACCCGACCTTACATATAGATGGAGGTTGTTGTTTAAAACGAATGACAATAAAGCTTACATTTGAAGTTTGACAGTGAACGCTCTCAATGAGTTTTTAAATATGGAAAAAATTGGTGATACAATACTTTCATTTGAAAGGCCTCAATTCAACCAACATCAAAATAGAACTGGATTCTACTCTGGGGGAGTTTGCTCCTTCGTTTACAACAATAAAATATTGAGTGGCAGAGTTTAAACGAGGTCGTACAACAGGAATGTTGAAAAAAATCCGTAAACTGGTATTGGATGACGGTCGCTTGAAAGTGCGTGAACCAGCAGGTATGGCAGGCATTTCACAAAGCGCTGTACATCGCATGTTGACTGCAAAATTGAACATGAGAACGATGTGCGCAAAAGGGGTGCCGCGATTACTCACAATGGAAGAAAAACAGCGTCGTGAGGGTGTTTCAATTGAGTGTTTGGCGAAGTTTCACAGCAATACGAGGGTTGTCTCCGACCGAACAATGATACAAGACATTTTTTCTCAAAATTTTTATTTATTTTTCTACATAGTCTCCTTGTAACTCTACACACTTCTCCCAGCGATGCTCCCGTCTCTCTAACCCGTCCAAATAGTACTTGGCGTTTTTCTCTGCAAAATAATTGCTCACGAAGGTGATTTCCTCCTCATTTGACGAAAATCTCTGTCCTCCGAGCGCAGTTTTTAGATGAGGGAACAAAAAGAAGTCGCTTGGGGCTAGATCTGGTGAATAAGGCGGATGGTCAAGCAGTTCAAACCGTAATTCATGGATTTTCGCCATGAGCAATTGGATTTTCGCAACCGCTGAGGTTTGAGACGGCGCGTTGTCTTGGTGAAACAGGATTTTCTTTTTCTGCAAATGTGGCCGTTTTTCCGCAATTTCTGCCTTCAGCTTGGCAAGTAATGATGCGTAGTATGCTCCTGTAATGGTTTTTCCTTTTTGAAGATAAACCTTTACTATCCCAAAAAACAGTCGAAATCACTTTCCCAGTTTTTGCTTTTTTTCTGGACCCAGCTCGCCCTTTGCAGTCCACTGTTTTGACAGAATTTTTGTTTCGGGCGTATAATGGTGTATCCAAGTTTCATCTACAGTAATTAATCGGAGACAAAACTCGGATTTATCGCGCCTAAACTGCGCCAACAGAACGTTGGAAATGTTCATTCGAACACGTTTTTGGTCTAATATAAGCAAACGCGGCACCCAACGAGCGGACAGCTTTCTCATTTGATTTAATATGTAACAAACACGTTTCATTTTCATAACCTCTACTATCTCTCTCACTTTAATTCGGCGGTCGTCCAACACCATTTGGTGAACTTTAGCAATGTTATCGTCAGTGTTTGCAGTTTTTGGACGTCGCGAACGTTCATCATCTCCCAAGCTCTTACGGCCACGTTTAAATTCAGCTGCCCAAAATTTCACTGTGGTAAATGATGGTGCAGAGTCCCCATACACAGAGTCCAACTCATTTTTGATTTGCGTAGGCGTATCGCCTTTCAAAAACAAAAATTTAATAACAGCTCGATACTCAATCGTGAGTGAGTCACATAGACTCACTCAAACGACTTTCAACTAAAAACTGTGTGTCCAAAATGACTGAATCTTCGGTAAGTAACTGTCAAAAGATGCACAACTAGCATTCACTAGCTTTTATTGACAAGTGTCGCTATCTTTTCAGACAACCCTCGTAAGGCCGAATTTTTGCGTCGATTCATAACCATGTACTTATCAAACATGGATCCATCACTTCACACCCGAGATGAAGGAACAGTCAGAAAGATGGACTCTAAGGGGAGAATTGGCTCCAAAGAAGGCGAAGACCGTTCCATCTGCAGGCAAGGTCATGGAGTCAGTTGTTTGGCATGTGCGTGGGATAATTTTCATTGGTTATCTTCAGAAAGGAGAAACATTCAACGGCGGGTATTATGCGTTTGAAAGCTGGAATAAAAAAAAAACGGCCGCATTTGGCGGAGAAAAAAGTTTTGTTTCATCAAGACAATACAGCAGTTCACTCATCCGTCATCGCGATGGCCAAAATCAATGAGTTAATTTTCGAATTGACAGATTTAGCCCACTCGGATTATTTTCTATTTCCGAATTTGAAAAAAATGGCTCGGTGGTAAAAGATTTGCCAACAGTAAAGAGGTGGAGTCTGCGGTTGATGGCTATTTTAAGGACCTCAACGATTCTCACTATAAACAGGATATCGAAGCTATTGAACAACGCTGAGAAAAGTGCATTGAACTAAAAGGAGACTACGTAGATAAATAAAGATATTCTTTCCCAATTTTTTGTGTTTTCTTTGTTAGGTCGGGTACTTCTGGGACTACCATCAACTACACCTTTTTGTTTTTTTTTTTAAATAATCTGGTCCGCCAGTTGCGGAGTACTGCTACCTAAAAGATCTTTTGTACAACACAATCAGTATGAAGAAGCAACAATCGTCTTCTTAAGGCCCTTAGAACCATGCGTACACATAAGATGTCTTCCGCAGTTTCGTCGTCTTCCATGCAAAGACAATATTCAGTTTCCTGAATAAGACCTATATTTAGTGAGTGATATCGTACGTGGCAGTGTCCAGTAAGAAATCCAACTATAGTCGCCTGATATGATCCCTTTTGTGTAGTACGGATTCTTTAGATTTTTTGTCGAAGAGTTTGATGGCTTTTTTTTTTGGCTTGCCGAAGCCCTGGGATGTATTCCCAATGGGATATACACATTTTGTTCTTGCAACTCTTTATTGTTGAGTTAATTACTGAACTCGGAATATTACAGAACGGTTCAGGGCTGATGAAAGAATCAGCCGAACTTGATATCTGACATAGTTTTACTTTGTAGTAGTGAAGTAGTGCAAAATTGATTTGGAAGCAATGAGGTTAGAATCTAATGCTTTAATGGCTGCTTGTCTGTCCGTTTGTTGTATATGGTTGGGGACACCCTTCATTCACTCACTTATCGAGGATGAGACCGACGCACGCCTGAATGACATGTATTTCCCCTTGGAATACGCTGAGATTGCGACATTGAGCTTTGATCCACCCGTATACCACTTGACACCTTTAAGATTTGAGGCTAGGATTTTGTATTGTAGTTCCATGCTTTCCGGCTTCAGATCACTATATTGAACATTCTACCTTCTTGGGTAAGCGGTCATTTATCGCACAGATCACGTCAAGCTCAGGAATTTCAGAGCGGAAATTCGTTTGATCCATGTGATCTAATTGATTTATCTCCTGTTTGCAGTAGTCTGACAATATGGAATGGCGTTAAACAAATGAAGCCTTCTATAGCCGCTATGGGGCATGTGTGCATTACGCCGATGATGCCGAGACATGCAAGTCTTTGCTGCATTTGCAGCTTTTGTATGAAAGATTTCCCTTTTGTTTTGTTCCACCGTACTACCGATGAGGAGGTGATGATGGGTCGCATCATCATTGTATATATCCATTAGGTGGTCTTTGGCGTTATTCCTCAGGTTTTACAATACATATGACACCAAGCCCACATGGCCTTAGCCGCTCTGGTAATTTTGTTATTAACACGTGAGTTCCAATTTAGATTTTTATCGACAACCATTGCTGGATATTTTACTTCGTTGGAGTACACAATTATTGAATCGCTAAGTGGGATCTGGTCAAGACTCAGATTTCTCTTACAAGTGAAGGGAACATGTATGGCTTTACTGGGGTTGATTGAGAGATTTTCCACAACACACCAGTTGTTTGCTATCTTTTGAACAATCCTATTTTAAACGTCTTTGGAACGTGTTTACCTTTGACTATTATGACAAAGTCGTCGGCATATCGTATTGTTTGATAGCCCAGATTACCAGGCCTTACTAGTAGGTTATCAATGATCAAGAGCGGTGAGAGAACACCTCCTTGTGGACAACGTTTGACAGCTGAGACAGTGTTTTAGTCACACCGGCATATTTTTCCTGTTTTCGATCATCGCTCTAACCCAACGGTTAGTGGGATAGCCATGGACATGAGACATGGCTTGCGAAATGGATTCATATCCGGTATTATCGAAGGCAGCTTCAATATCTAGGAAGGCACATATTGCAATCTCGTTTTGTCGGTTTGCTTCTTTAATCTCTGTTACAAGATTCAGTACAGCGCCTTACAGAGCTGAATTTCTGTCTGATGTGTAAATCGATTAGTCTTTCCATGGCTTTCAGAAAAACCGATGTAAGTCGATAAGACTTCTACGTGTACCTCCCTCCAGGCTTGCCATATGTATTCCCAATTGAAGCTTTATGAATTTGAAGCAGTACTGGGAAGATTCCGTCTATTCCAGGTGCGTTGTATTGTTTAGATGAGTTTATGACGTATTCAGCTTTGTCTATGCTGAACATATTTCCCGATAGGCTGCTAATTCTGTTATTGTTGGAAAAGTTTCAGAATTGGCATAAAGTGTGTTGTTTAAAACGGTCGAGTCTGGGAATTGAATCTTAAATAACATTTCTAGAGTTTTCTCTCGTCTAGCTGTGAAAGTACCATCTACTTTCTGTAACAAACCTAAGCTATTTTAAGCGTCTTTCGAAAGAACTTTTTGGAGACAATTCTTACTACAGGAAGCTATCTTGGACTTTATCAATTCTTTATTGAAGTTGGCTAAATCGGATTCGGATTTATTAAAACATCGGTGTATTTGGATTTATTAAAACATTTTTTCATCATTTTGCGCAATTGAGGGTTCGACCATGGTACAATAGATATTACGTTTCAATTGGCAACTTCATTTAAGTGATCACATAATAGCTTCATTTAGTTGATGCTTATTCACGTCCCCGATGGACTGTGTAGATGAAGGTAGTAAGTCAGCTTTGATAGCGAAATTTTCGGGAAAAGTATTTCAGTTCATGAGTTTCTTTATGTATCTAGTATGATCTTGTCTCCGTCATTGCGTCCTATATTGAACCTATGTGCATGTGGTCCGATAATCCCTATAAAAGTGGTAAGGTCAAGTACCTCCTCTCTAATAGAATTGATAAAGGTGGGTTTATTAAACATATTACATGAATCCAGATTTTCCTTAAAAATATAATCTGAAAGTAATTCATCGCTTCTGTTGTTGTGGGCGCTGACATCGCATCCCAGTACGAGATGCAAATTGGGACGGTGGCACTGTTAAATCAACTCCTGTACAAGAACAGGAGGAATCGCATCTATACCTCCAGGGAAATAGGCGGTACGAACTCTTACAATCTATTCTGCTGAGGTAGTTAGGTTATTGCTGCCACTAGGCATGTGGAGTTAAATCCTGGGATGAAAAAATATTCATTTAGAACTGAACATGTCTCAGTCGAAAATCTCCTTGGGCAAATTCTAATTTTTGCTCGCTATGGAAACTTCGCCGATGGAGTGGGCCTTTCGTCTCACTCTCGTAGTAGGAGCTGTTTTATCTGGCGCGTGACTCCTCGCTAAGGGTACAAGAACTCTACTTTTGGGTCTTTTTTTTGAGTTCATCGGTATATGATAACAAGTTAAGGGGAGCTCACGTGCTCAATCTTCCTCAACTGCAGCCGTATTGACAGTGTTGGGTGATTGATATGCTACTGGTGTTGGTTGTGAGCTCTGAGCTCTTAATAATGAGAAACAGCTTACGGACACGGTACGCGACATGACCTTTTAGGTCGCTGAGTCGTTTCATTGAGTTTTTCATCGCAAAGTCCATGTGGACGAGATCCCTATCTTCAACTCTTAACATAACTCTCCAGGTTCTGGTGTTGACCTCTGCCGTTCTGTTCATCCAAGGACGCGACTATTTTCTCGCTAGCTAGGCCGATACTTTGCGGAAAGAATCCCCTTATGATGTAAGGTTTCGAAAATGAATCCTCTTCCACTAGAAATCACGTTCAATCCGCATTTCTCTTTGATTTGTGGGAAGTTACTCCTCAGCAATTCCGCAACGGCTTCATTGGATCAAACAAACACTACCCAGCCAGCCCTGAGCATAGAGCCGTAAAAAGACGACTTCAACTCTTCGTATCGATTCTCAATCGAAACATCGGTAACTGCCTGTATTAGGGTCATTTGCTCAAGACTAAGGGGGTTGAGGTTAATGTCTTACGGGAGTACACTCAGCCTAACACGGCCCATTGTATTGCTTCCCGACTGTAGCATTTCCTGTTGGCACTCTCCTAGCTTCCAACGTCTGTGGAGTGGACTAGTGTGACCGGGTTCGTTTAGCTGTTGTTGTTAATTTGGACAGTGGCAATCTCTAGGCTTGTTTGAACTGTCTCTGCTCCGAAGGTGGAATATCGCAGTCTTGCGAGTGCACGGAGCATACGTAGCCTGCAATATCAAAGGGAGTTCATTAGGCGTGAAATAACCACCATTACCCGGCGCGGCGGTCGCCCCGTGTAGGCAATGTGTCTTCTTGTGTCGGTTACCCTCAGGGATCGTCCGACGATTTTTGATAGGTATCAGCAGTGATACGCCCCTAAATGTATATTCGCTATCATGTACGTATGTAGATTATCTCTACAATGAAAAACCACATCCAAGAGGTTAGATAAAATTTCAAATGGCAATTGTAAAATTTCTGTAAATGTGATCATTTACCATTTACACCAATGCAATGTGGTGCGACAGGTAGTTTCAGAAAAAATCAAATCTTGGTCTGTTTGATGGAAAACTAGTAGTTTCTCAGCTGAATTTTCCAACAACTCCATCTCATAATGGAGTGCTATGTTCTCTTTCTATTGTACGATACATATTTTTCGTGTATCAACGTTCTGTACAATTATCTATCTCTGGTGTACGAATTCATCAGTTATAAACGATACCGTCCAATGATTGATTTACAACCTAGTGTGTTTAGTTATTCAAAAAGGTTTGACTTGCTATTGCACTTACTTGCAATCTCAGGTGGACCTAGGTCTTAACCAACAAGACTCTCTGGTCAAGCCATTTGGTTGTGTCTTCAGTTTTGCAAGGTGAGAGGGTCTCTTGTAGGTCATGGTTGACCGGCCAAAGCCTGGTTTATGAAATTCTATTGACGGTAACACTGTCAGACTTGCTTTCCTTTTCCCTTGATACCGGTTATTATTTTGTACAAATATATCCATGGTTTTGCATGTCCACTACTGTCCATAAGATACTTACTCACGGGCCAGACGTAGTTTCGGCTTCATTGTTGCGCTGCCGATTGGATAATTATCAGAAGGGGCCCAAGAAGCTCATAACAAAGATTTCAAAAAAAAAAAGAAGAGGAACAGACCCTAAATTATGTGGGTTGTTATTCATAAAAATCTGATCCAGCTGTCAGGGACAGTTAATGGCGCCGGTTAAAAGCTGGTGTACAAAGTGAATATCGGCGGATCCATTACGTTTTTCCAGAGATGAAGATCCAGCAATTTATGTCGGTCATCATAGGGCGGAAGGATGTACAATAGTTGTCAGGCCACGGAGCCTGCGCAGAGCGAATCGTAGCAAACTGCCTTGGATAGCTTCGATACGCACAATATGGTTTTCATAGTATGGGGAAAGCTAGCATATGCGTGAAGTGGCCTAACTAAGGTGATGTACAGGGACCAAAGTTAACAAACCCAAGCGCGAACTTAGCTCTGATAATTATGGAATCAATGTGTGTGTGGAAATTGAGTTCAGTATCATAGATAACGCCCAAGTAATTGAAGCTACAGCTTGGGTCGATATATGATAAGTTCGGTCAGGAAGTGTTTAACGCTTCCGGGAGTATGAGATGGCTTTTCGTTTCTTTATGTTAAGCTCAAGGAAGTTTTTGTAGCACTACATTGATAACCTATTGCAATCGTCTTGTTGAGGTTGAGAATCAGAAAATTTGGAAATTTGTCCAAACATTTTCATATCATCGGCTGTCTATGCCGAATATCAACAACATCACTAATAGTCAAAATTAAAATTAATGGACCAAGGTGACCGCCTTGTGGAACACCCGAAGTGGCTTCAATTGGTTCAGACAAACGATTTTGTAATTTTTTGACGAAAAATGCAACAAATACCATCCAGAAGCCACCGAATTCACCGGATTTGGCTCCCTGTGACTTCTTTCTGTTCAATTGAGTTAAAAAAAACCACTACGGGGAACGCGTTTCAGCAGCAGGACGAAGTAATGGAAAAATCGCAGGAAGCACTGATGGACATACTCGTACCGAAAACCGAATATAAAAAATGTTTCGAGGATTGGATCGAGCGCTGGCATAAGTGTATTGCAGTCGATGGGGATTTCTTTGAAGGGGACTATATAGATCTAGATGTATTTTTTCAAGGTGGTATTGGTTAGCTATCGGATTTTCTTTTTCATATTAATATAATAGAAAGCAACGATAACGAGCAGGACCTAATTTTCACATTTTGTTATCATAAAACGCATCGGTAGATTATAACAGCTCGCTAAATTCTATCGGCATGCTTACTCGTATTTCGTTAGCGGATGCTAACAGCTGCACTGTCTTACAGAGGCCTAGAGTTACGAGAATCTAGATGATGTTGACAAAATAACGAGAGCCCAGTTTTGCTGTCAGGACTTCTATGAAATTGTGAAATTCTTAGATGCCTTTAGAAGTGATAATAAGATATGAGCAATGATTTCGAAATCTTAAGTGGATATAGTATGGTTGATTGTGGTCTTCAGTGGCCTAAAACCGAATTAGTGTCGAATCTCTTAAGTAGTTAGTTTCTCAAACGTATTAGTGATTTGGTCGAAGGACAATGAAGTGTAAAAGAAGTAGAGTAAGAGTTTCAGATTATAATGACCAGGAAAGGAGACCTCGGTAGGACATTCCATAAGCGAGTTATACGGCTTTACAATATCTCAGACTAGGCCCGGAAGTGGACTTGATAGAAATCTGATGAGCATTGATAGCGAAACAGGCGTTATGGTTGAGAGTCTGACGGGACAGCGTATCAATTTACCCTGTAATATTGTCATCACCTATAAGTTCTATTGAATTTTAAGAGCACCTGACTCGATGTAGGCATTGGATTTCATTTATACATATATTGTGGCCTAATCTGAGGAAATGAAGAAGGTATCTTTTACATCGCTGTAGAAAACCTAAACATTTGCCAGCATGTTTGGCGACATAAATACATGTATCCGTGGATAACAACTGGTTATTTAAATTTCGCTTCAATGACATTAAATCGGTTTCCCAATTATTTATGCTCCTAACGTATGTGTCACCCAAGTGGGTATCCTGTTTTTAGAAATTATACTTTTTTTGAGACGATTTTGTGTATAAAATTGGCCATCCTTCTCTTTATTTCTTTCTCTCCTTGATTTTGTTTAAAACCAGGAATGTTCTTCCCGCATTTTTTGGTTGTAGAGGTTATAAGTTCTTTCTCGGCATCATTTCTGTTCTTCTCTTTTTTGCTGTACAAATTCATTGTTATAATCGGCACGAAAGCAGGTTCTTCGTGAGTTCCAATGCACCTGGTGATTTGCTGCAATTTAGGTGGAATGTTGGCAACCTAGCCGCTGATCTTTGACACTTGACGCTGAAAACGTTTGATTTTTTTTTAGAAGATTTTAAGATAAATTTTATCCAGAAGTTTTGAGATCTCTTGCGTCTCATTTTAACTTGGCAGTTCTTCGCTTATACATAGTACTCGTACGTTTGGTATACCGAAAAGTTCCCGGAATTTATTCAGAAAATTAAAAATACAAGTTTATTCATCTAAATTTATATTGTCACCTTCAAAGTAATCCAATGCCAGCGCTTGATCCAATCTTCGAAACATTTTTTTATATTCGGTTTTCGGTATGTCCATCAGTGCTTCCTGCGATTTTTCCATTACGAAGTGGTTTTTTTGGTTTTGGCTCATTTGGTGTACGCTATTCACTTGCCTGATGTCTTGATTGCGTGTCGTACCAAGTCTAGTCGTCAGTAATGATCCTTTTGATGAATGTGGGATCGGATTCAGCCTCGCAAATCATCTCTTTTGCGGCGTCAACACGGTCGCTTTTTTGCTGAAACTGAGGTCCTTTGGTACCGACTTTGGTGCTACGTGACGGAAACCAAAATCATTAATCAAAATGTCCATAGGCAATGTTCAAGCCCTCCGCTATCTCTATGATGGTTAATTTGTGGTTATTGACCAACATTTCTTTTACTTCATCAATGTTTTCGTCGGTTTTCGATGTCGATGGTCTGCCATTGCGTTCATCATCTTCGATTGACCGTTTTCTTTAGAGAATCGTTGCCGAAACACTTTTCCAACATTTCCAACGTTCGCGCACCATTAAATCCGTTTTTTACGCAAAATTTAATGCTCGTACGCGTTCGTTTTTGCAAATTTAAATCCATTTCTGAAATTGTAAAAAATCGCCAAAACACACAGAGATAGATGTACTCTTGACTACGTAACTTTTGCAAATGTTAAGCTAAAACGCTAAGATTTAGAGTGAATGTCAACAACAGATTTACCAACTTAACAAAATAAAACCGAACTCAAATCGGAACAATGGGAGCGCCACACGATGGTATAGTGCGGGAATTTTTTGATCAAGGTGGTATTCGCATTCACGTCCCAGCTGCAATGACGTAGTGATCGCTCTGAAATTCAAGAATACTGGATTCGTGGCTCGCATTGATAAAAATTTGCCCCTGTTTTGATACCATATTTATATAATGCCGCAAGCTTGGAAAGTCTCAGTTCGTTTCAGAACATTGGGTCAGTTCGTTCAATTCAATTCAATTTATTCACTCGGAATAGTAAAAATACGACTTACAAAATGTCTTTTACAGCACATATTTTAGGGTTACATTATATAATTCAGATAAATGTAAACATTATATGAGAAAAAAAAAGCAAAAAATATTAAATAATATACGGGAATAAGAAATGTGCTAACAATAAGTATTGGTCGGGAAAGAAAGAGGAGGAAAGGGAAAAGGAAGAAACAGAGTACGTTTAAAAGTAAGAGATAGAAGGAGTATAGTTTTTGTGATTACCTGAGATGTCTTAAGGCGGCATTTTTAATAGATGAAACTCCCATTATTTGGTTTGTTGTTGTAGGAAGGGGAGTTCCAAATTCTGGTGACGTGGATGAAAAATAGGCGCGGGGAATTTAAGTAATTAAAGGATGGAATAATAATATTGGGCGAATTGGATCTTTTCCATCAAATAGGCGGGAGATCTTGTTTGGATGACTTTGTGCATAAACACGCAACATCTTAGTTCAAGAAACTGTTTTAAGGACCAACCAAGGACCGAACTATAATAATGGGACTTTTTTTTTTTTTTTATAATCAACGCGGGCTCAAAGGGTTTTTGTACCCATAAAATGTTCGTACACAGCGCGGGCGAAGGAAATTTAGGGAGGAAGGAAAGACAGGTACCGATGTACATTGTTTTTCAATGTTTGTAAGTTATAACAACCAGGAAACACAGAGATCGGCAGGGCATTCCATAAGCGAGTTGTACGGCTAAGGAAAGGATCACGATATTTTAGAGTACGTCCGAAAATGAGCTTGAGCGTATACGGGTGTTACGGTTGAAAGTTTGAATAGGCGGAATGCTACTGGCGATTTCAATGGAGCACTGGTGGTGGAAATAGCGATAAAACAAAGTGAGACAGGCGACATTACGTCGGTGTTCGAGGGTGTCAATTGATTGACTGATATTAGTATCACCAAATAGTTTTATTGTTTTTTTTTGAATCCTATCTAGCAGGTGCATAGATGTTTTAGGAGCACCTGACCAGATGTGGGCATTGTACTCCAATTTTGGGCCGATATTGTGGCCATATCAGAGGGGGTAAAACATTTCTTACATCGCTTGAGGAAACCTAGACATTTCGCAGCAATTTTGGCGACATCGAATATGTGGTCATTCCAACGTAAGTTGTCACTGATACACATACCGAGAATGGAAAGTTTATCGGTTTCGACGATGCAAGTGCCATTCATGGATAATGGCTGGATATTTGAATTTCGCTTTAATGATAGCAGACAGCATTGAGCTTTGGAAGCATTAAATTCTACCCTGTTTGTGTTTCCCCAATTGGTTATGCAGTTAATACCAGAATTAAGTGAGCTTAACATACGCTTCCGTTCCCGTTCTACAGCCGAAGAGCAGGGACGTGAGTCCGGGAACGGATATGAAAAGCAGAGAGTACTGTCGTCAGCAAAGGAATATATTGGATTGGAAGTAACAGACAAGAGATCATTAATGAAAATTAAAAAGAGTGTCGGAAACAGAACGGAGCCCTGGGACACACCAGCATTTATTTTGTGAATATCGGATTTGAAACCATCCAAGACAAATTGAATTGAATGAAAGGTAATTTCTAATCCATTGAAGAAGAGAGTCATTGATTCCAAATGCATGCATTTTCGACAAAAGAACCTGATGTCAAACTCTGTCAAATGCCTTCGAAATATCAAGTGCAACTATCTTGCTTTGGTTCCACTTTTCGGTGAGACATGCCATCAAATCACCAGTGGACCTGTTGCTACGAAAACCATATTGCCGGTCATTGAGAAGTTTTCGCGTTCGAGATATTTCATGAGCTGACGGTTTATCAGCGTTTCTATGACTTTGGAAAGAAGGGACGAAAGTGCAATGGGTCTGTAGGAGGAGAGAGAGGAAGATTCGCCTTTTTTAGGGACGGGCTGGACAAATGCTATTTTCCATCTGCTCGAAAAGAGTCATAAAGAGTAGGATTGATGAAAAAGCTTACGCAATGGTTTTGCCAGCGTGGGGTACATGATTGTATCGACGCAGCCCATACACATACCTTAATTATATCGTTGAAGGCAACAAGCAAATTGTGTTGTGATAGAGAGTCAAGCTTGCAATAAACTACGACCGAGTAATCAATTATAGGCATGAATAAAGTTTTAATAAGCCTGAGTTTAGGGTGAAGCTAGATGAAAGCCAAAGCTTGCGAAGTGCAACATAAATTCGTCTAACAACAAAGTTGATATGGTTTATATGGTTTGAATCCGAGATTAGTAACAACCTCCACAAAATTGAGTTGCCTGTGGTTCAGGAATACTGGCGGTGTTTCATCTGAGTTGGTTATAGTACGTTTTTAGCTATTAGAATGAGCTGCGATTTGGTCGTACGACAAGTACTACAAGTCGTCGTTTATTCTGACGAGCAGATCCTCAGCATAGAGATGAATTGCAACATTTGAGCATACTTTAGGTAGGTCATTAATAAAAAGACAGAACAACATTGGGCCAAGTATTAACCCTTGAGATACGCCTGCAGTTAAGTCGCGGAAATCAGAAGAATCGTTATTATGAACAGCTCTTTGTTGGCGATTGTCTAAATAATTAAAAACCATTCGAACAGATCTTTCACTGAACCTCGGTCTGCTGATAACAATATTATGTCACCAACTCCTATCACACTTGACATTCTATATAATGAAATTGCTGCACTAAAAGAAGTTAACTCTAATGCTTTAAGACGAATTGACTGCCTGCAAGACGAAAATAAAACATTGTGTAAACATATAAACAAACTTCAAAGTACTGTGAACTTCCTGCAACAACAAACATTGCGAAAATATGTTGACATTATTGGGGTTCCTAATGTTGACAACAGTAATGCTTTGGACGCAGCTGTCAATTTATTGAAAAAGGGAATCGATGAAAACTTGAAGACCGATAACATAAAACATTGTTATGTCAAGAACATCGCACGTAAGCCCAACTCTAACCCTTCATCTACATCGGCAAAAACTGTGAAGATTTTACGCGTCAAATTTAAAAACTATGAAGTTAAGCAAATGGTTTTACAAAAGAAAAGGAAAAATAAGTTAAGCACAAGTATTTTAGGGTTGAAATCTGATATTAATCCAATTTATATTAATGAGAGTTTAACTAATTATAATAGAGCTTAAACATTTAAAAACGAAAATAATTTTTCGTTCTTGTGGGTAAATAGGGGAGTGATTTATTTGAAAAAACAAGAAGTTGATAAAACTTTTAAATTAAGTTCTTTTGAAGATATGGAAAACTTGGCCAATTTAATTTAGTTTCTTTTTATTCTTTTTTTTAACTAATAATGCCTTTTATTAATTCAAATTGTATTCAAAATCTGGATAGTTATTTCAAAGAATGTAATGAATTTTGTAGTTTTGATAAAGAGATGTTTAGAAGTATTTATCATTCAGTAATTCCAAAGAAAATATTTTTTATCATTCATCAAAATATTAGAAGTATGCGTACAAATTTTGATTTGTTTCTGACTCATTTAGAATCGTTTGTGAATAAGCCAGATTAACTCCTTCAAAACAAACCTGTATTGATTACATTTTTGGTAGACTTGATCTAAGCTCTAAACTCACTATCACCAGCTCCATTTCAGACTTTAAGATAACCGATCATTGTATGGTTGGTTTAGTTTTTCTGCGCGCCAATATGGAACAAATTGATATGTCGGAACGGTTTGAGAAAGTTAAAGACTTGAACTACGAGCGTCTTAACCAGCTTCTACTATACGAAAGTTGGACCGATGTGTACCTTGAAAGTAATCCCTCTAATGCTTTTAACATCTTTGCTAATATCTTAAAAGCTCATGTTAGTGAATGTCTTACTGAAACCCAAAGACAATGTAAAGTTAAAAAAATTAAGCCATGGATGTCTACAACTTTATTAAAGAAGATTGCAAAGAAGAATAAATTATATATTAAATGCAAAAAGAAACCGAATAATATCAGACTTACGAGTAGACTTCTCTATGATAGAGTGTGCAAGGAAGTTGCAGAGGAAGTTATTGTGAACAAAGACAATTATTACACCAATAAACTACATCTAGCTAGAGGCAATTTAAGGAAAGAATGGACAATAATTGACGAACATATAAATAAAAAACTACCCGCTTTAAATGAACTCAATTGTGTATCTTATCAGGGACATAATATAATTAATCCTAGTGAAATATCTAATGTTTTTAACAAATATTTTACAAGTGTGGCTTACAAGACTCTTTCTAGTGCTGGTTTCTCTGAATCGTCGAATCATTGTGTAGAAGATTGCTTTAACAATGAATGGAGTCAAGCCAATAGTTTTGTTTGTGACCCGATTTCTTCTTTAGAATTATTTAGGATTATCAACTCTCTAAAAAATTCTAATTCGTCCACGAGAGATAGTTGGTCTAACAATTTTATTAAGAAGGTCTCACTAAATATTGCTGATGTCTTAACGGATATTTTTAATAAAAGTATCTACAGTGGTATTTTTCCTGATGCCTTAAAAACTGCAGAAGTAATACCTGTTTTAAAGAAAGGTGATAGTAAAAATCTAAATAACTATAGGCCAATCTCTCTTCTTCTTGTGTTTTCTAAAATCTTTGAGAAAGCAGTGAAAAATAGAATAATGACTTTCCTAGATTCATCTTCTTTTTTTAGTAATAATCAGTTTGGGTTTAGAGCTGGGAAGTCAACAGAGGATTCCCTCTTAGAGTTCTGCTGCTTTAACTACGAAAGCCTGAACAATAAAAAAATATACGGCCGCTATTTTTATTGATATTACTAAGGCGTTTGATACAGTCGAACATATGATATTAACACAAAAGTTAGAAAAAGCGGGAATAAGAAGTTTTATGCTTAAATGGTTTCTTTCCTATTTAAACAACCGCAAACAAGTTGTAAAGATTAATGATAGTTTTAGCCTATCGTTAGATATTAAAATTGATGTTCCAGAAGGCTAAGTACTTGGTCCAATCCTTTTCTTGATATATATCAATTCAATTTTTAACCTCGATTTGCTGATGATATAGCTTGTTCTTATTCTAATAACTCTGCATTCGATTTAATTGCTAACATTAGCTATGACTTAGAGCAGCTGAGACATTGGTTTTGTTTACATAAATTGGTAATCAGTGATAAAAATAAAATAATGTTCTTCAAGTTGTCTTCTAACATGGTCGATTACCCCCTATGATTTTTCATAGTGCTAGTTGTGAGCATTTATTATTTAGCCCTGTTACATGCAAAGCGACATCATCTTCTACCTTATTTAATCGGGATTTAACTTGTTCACCTCAGTGTTTTTATATAGAAAGAACTACAGTTTTTAAATATCTGGGTCTGGAAATTGATAGCAAACTGAATTGGAGTAATCATACTGCCAGTCTAAGATCTTACTTGTTAAAAACTACGAAGTTAATGTACCATTTGAGGCAATTTTGTTCTAAAAAACTGATGGAAACAATATATTGTGGACTAGTACAATCAAAATTGCAGTACGGCTTAATCTGTTGGGGAGGAACTCATAAAAATAAAGTCCATACGTTACTCATTGTGCAAAAACATATAGTTAGAATAATCTGGAGAAAGAATCGCCGAGAAAGTAGTTATTTGCTTTTTGTAAACTCTAAAATGCGTAGTAGCAATAATCATCTTGCTATCATTCCATCTTTCAACACACATCACTTTTTGAACTTTTACTCCTCTGTTGCTCCAAGATTGCCGCTTGAAATTAGGCAAAGCAGAAATCTTGTCGTTCGAAATAGGAAGGTTAAGGAATGGCTATTTCACTTCGACCTACATGAAATAAACCATTTAATTAATCGCATGATCTGATTTTGTTGAATGATTAAAAGAATTTTTTAATAATCGATGAATCTTAACATTTGTTTTGTCCTCTCTTCACACCAATTTATTATGTTTTGTATTTTTTAATTATAGTCTTATAATTGATGCATTCGACACTAGTTTTAGTTAACTACAGAATGTATCTTTTCATTTTTCAATTGATAAATTATTTACTTTTTAATCTCTCTTTATTTGTATTCTATTAAGTAACTGCTTGTTTCTTTTATTAATTCTGAATTTTTTTTTTTTTAATTAAGATCTTGCACTCTATATTTGTATCTAATTTTGTCAATTGTAAAGTGAATAAATATATAAATGAAATGAAAAAAAAAAAAAAACCCAAAATATAATTTAAGTTTCTGACATAGTACCATATGATCAACGCTGTCAAAATCTTTGGAAAAGTCTAGCAAACACAGCACCGTCAAAAAGTCCTTATCATATTCTACGCTTATGTCATCAAGAATTTTAACCATAGCTGTTGAGCAGCTATGATTCGCTCGAAAGCCCGACTGAACTGGGGATAATAAATTGTGTTGACTTATGTTATTTTAAATTTGGTTTGCTAGAATCATCTCAAGTACTTTGGACAGACATGGTGATATACCTATCGGACGAAAGTCGGTTTGGCTTAAGATCGTAAACTTCTTTTGATTCGGGTTAAGGTTTCTAGTTTACGTCACAGCATTCGGATTGGGAAATTCAATAAGAGAAAATTTATTAGCTTTTTGCCAGTGTTCATTCCATCAACCTTTTGGCATTTTTCACAACTGTGGTACCATTAATTGAAAGCTCTTGGCAGAAACCGTCCCTACTCACTCCAACTTCGTGAATTTTTGTGTATATAGCATGTGTACAGGGAGCTGCTGAATAAATTATTAGCATTCCACACCATCACCGTTCTATTTGTGCTGTCCACGCAGAAAATCATACAGGTGCTTCTGTTCAAAGTGTCACTCTGCAGTCATCCAACCTTACATACATACGGATAAATATGTATGCGAGTATAGGTAGATATCGATTTGTTTTACTCAGGCTAAAGCCGCAATTCTCCAAAAGCCAACCCTTATAATTTTGTTCATTTCTTTTTTTTCTCACTCCATCAGTTCATGTCGTCCTCATCCCTCGTCAAGGTAAGGGGAATTGCATTGGTATGTGCTCATCGCCTCGTTGACCTAATTTCACTCGGATAAGCTAATAACACTCTGACCTCGTCACGCAGTGAATCGAATTTCATACCTCGTCCTTGCCATCTGTGGCCCAAAAAAACGAAAAAAAAAAAAACAATTAAAAATCAACATTTTACTGCACATTTCATACTGCACAGTGAATAGTATACACTGCACACTGTACAGATCAACTCTATGAACAGGGCCAGCAATAAATGGTGAACTGCTCGTTCGCCACTGAGTTCTTGGCCAAAAGCATTTGTTTTCCCTTTTTCGTTGTTGTTGCTGGAGTTGTACTGTTGTTATTGTTTTATTTGCAAACTGCAATTCTCGTTAATTTTTTACACCGGATTCAAGCTTCCCCAGTTAGCAAGGACACCATACACACGAGTACGGGCATACGAATATAGCGCAGTCTACGAGTATAGCACACTTAATGCAATCACTATCCCAAAAGGAGAGAGTTGAAATAGGACGGTCGGTATTACCAGCCCCATGGTCGATTCCATTATCTTTGCTCTTAGCTGACCCAGGTCACTCATGGAGGGAGGGTTAACAAAGCACAAATGCAAGTCTGCTTGAGGGTCTTTCGAAAGGTTGTCCACACATATTTTAGAACGCGAGAGCGAGCGAATATTGTGCTAAGGGTAGTGTTTCTAAAAATAGGGTACACGATAAAGATCAGGGGGTGAGCTGAAATTATCACACGTTCATAGGTATGTACATAAGTTGACTAGTTTCAGAAAATAATGAAAAAGCAAAGTAAAGGCTTGGTATGGACTCCTCTTAAATCTATAGTAGATGGAATGCATTACAATTACATTGAACGTTTAAACTTATTCCCGCAACAAGCTGCAAGTTGGATATTGGAAATTTAAACTGACAGATAGATAGAAATTCAATTGAGGGAAAGGCTTGGGAGAACTTAAAATGAGGCACTCATAGTTTCTTTTTTTTTTCAAATCAGTTAGAGAAACTTCCATTTTGCGATAAAATATTAGCCAGTAACAGATTTGCTGAGTAGGTATCAATCAAAAGGACGCTGCAATGGTTCAGAAAGTTCTAGAGAAGTAGATATGTATCTTTCCGTGGTTTTAGACCCATACATAATTATTGAAAACGGTTAATTGAAGACAATATCGCGCTGGAAGATACTAATAGCTCGAGCTATCAGCATGCACGTTTCGCAAACCCCAAGTACTCGATTTCGGCGGTGCGCCTACGTAGTAACCGACACCCTGCACGTTCCTACAACTCTCTCCGCGGAACTGCTGTTAAGTACTACTTCGCGGGGCTGATAAGCACTTTATGCCCTTCTTTCTCCGTTTGCTGGTCGAGTTTCTGCATTATTTTTTCCGCAGCCTGTTTCACCTCATCCTATATTATACTCGATGTTATCATATGGTTTACGATGTTTTCAGGAGTTGTTATCTCTCTAATTTTTTGCGCTCTGTTCTGAAGTGTGGACATTGGCAAAATACATGCTGTGCATCTTTCCTGGCCGCTCCGCAGTTTAAGCAGAAGGGAGATTCCTTCAGACCAAACCTGAATAGATATGATTGAAAGCAGCTATGTGCAGTTAGGAGCTGACTTAAGTAAAAATCTACTTCTCTCTCTTGATATCTTTGACTGAAACTCCGGGTTCTGGAACTTTGGCATCGTATGTCCTTTGTAGCTCAGTAGCCAGTATACACTTGCGGTCATAAAAACCGCACCATATCAAAATGATTGAAAAATTGTTAATAACTACGATAATAATTTTTATAATGAAATGAAATTTTTGTTGAGTACTCCGCAGTAGTTTATAAGTATTTCTATCTAACTTCCATTTGTTTATTGAATGTTTGAAAAAAGATATTAACAAAGAAAGGAAAACCAGTTAATTTTCTGATTTTTTTAAAATATTTTAATACAGTCATTGGTTAACAAAATTAAACTATACATTTTTTATGTATGTGTATATAAGATGTTTAGATATGCCGCTTTTACCAAAAAATTATCAATACCGAGTTGCTCCTCCCTTGGCGGTTATAACGGCTTTTATTCTAGAAGGCATCGAGTTCAGTAATATCCCTTGGAATTTCAGTATTCCATACTTGTTCCAGAACTTCATTTAGTTTTTTTTTTTACTCTCTGGTTTATGTTCAGCCACCTTACGTTTCATTACATGCCACAAGTGTTCGATTGGGTTTAAATCGGGCGAATTAGCTGGCCAGTCTAGTCTGGTAATTCCGAGGTCATCAAACGTTGTCTTGAGCTGAAAATTATTGAAAGACTCTAGTTACTTGTCTGTTTATTATTTATAAAGTAGACATCTAGAAGTTGATTTATAACACTTTACTTACGGATTTGGCGGGGTGGTAAGGTGCAGAATCATCTTGAAAAATGCACTTGTCAGTATAGGAATGATGCTGTTCAATTGCTGGTACCAAAAACTCCCTTACTACTTCTCCATACTTTTGAGCGTTAATACTTCCATTAACAAAGTGCAAAGGGCTCAAAACGTAAAAAGAAAAACATCCCCAAACCATCTGGCTTTGGGGCAAATTGTCGGCACACAACAAATTGGGCAAATTGGTGGCACACAACAAATTAAATTTACTTTCATCGGACCATATCACACATCGCCAATCATCCTGCGTCCAATCTTCGTACTTTTTTGCCCACGTCAAGCGAGCTTTTTTCATTTTTGTGGTTAGGAGAGGTTTTTTCGCTGGTCGTCTTCCATATAAACCTATCTCCCGTAGCCGTCGGCGTATGGTTTCGGCGCTTAGATCAACTTGATGAAATTGACTCAACTTTGCTCTTATACGGACAGCACTTTTAAAGCGATCTTTCATGCTAATTCGTTGTAATACATTGTCCGTCTTCTGGGTTGTTTTACGTTTTCGTCCCGAGCCTTTTTTCCTTTCCAGTGGATCCAAATTTTCTTTTTTCTTCATCAGTCGTACGATAGTTGAATGACAGCATCCTATTTTAACCACAATCTCACGATAGCCAAGCACTTCTTCGACTAAAGTCAATATTTGAACTTTTTCGTCCCGAGTCAGTTGATGATATTTACCAGACATTTCACTTTTTTTTTACTTGTCACCGTCACAACTCAATTCAAACCGATTTTTTTTGCACTGAATACGAGGCCGAACTCCGAACTATGGGGAATACCGTTCACTAGTGTAGGAAAAACCCTTACGATCTGATGTAATTAGGCATTTTTTGAGTACTCATTAGGTGGTGCGGTTTTTATGACCGCAAGTGTATGTATCTGGTGGTAGCATTCCCGCAATGACACATATAGCATCATCTGACACTGTCCAATATGCACAGCAAACTCTCAGAGCACACAGTCTGTTGACAGAGTTAGTCTTTCTTGTGTAAGTCTTTTTTGTGTAATTTGTAGGTTTTACAGGGCAATAACGGATATAAGTAGGTTCCAGGTATCAACAAACAATGCACTCTTGGTAGAGTTACAATAGCTGAGAACAGGATTTTAGAGCAATGCGAAAGCGAAAGCACATCTCCTTCAAGGAATTCCCTGGAGAAAACAGCCCGTCTCGAATCATCATCGGGGAGATAACCTGGTATTAGCCAGATATCTATGCAATCAAAAGGCATAGGTATCATCCATTCCGTGATGATTTGAAGACCATTCACAATCGGTGCTCTTGAATAAGACCAATGTGATTTCCTCTTTCGTCCAATGGCATTAGTAGGCTAGATAGGTAGGTAGGTAGATAAGAGTGGCTGTTGGAAATACCAAATCACTTAGGCCTATTGGCCCATTGTGATGCCACGTGGATTTATGATCCTCTTACTAATGGAACCAGTTTGGGCTTATGATGAAGCGGAAGAGACTGTTTACCTCTATATTTTTTAGATCGTTTAGGTCGTTTTAGAAGAAAGCTCCTGAGTGAAGGTTTCTTCTTTGGGAGAGAGCTGGACATATACAGAGTAAGTGGAGTGTCCATGCAGCTTCTGCAGAAATCATTTGTAAAGGCGCCAAGCCTTCTTGGGTGCTTGCTTATGAGGCAGTGTCCAGTGATGACACCTACGATCGCGCTTCTTAGAAAGATCAGACACTTAGAGCGATTCAGATCCAATTTGGCCAGACCTGTTTGGTCGCTAGACATATTGATCCAACAGCCCACCTAAGGTCTGTTCTTTTATTGGCACCCAGCTTTAATGTTAGCTTGCACGTAGTGATTGCTATACCTATGCTACCATTTTCCGGTAGAATAGGTAGAGTAGTTCCAATTTTGGCGAGTTCATCGGCCTTACAGTCCCTGGAATGTCTCTGTGGCCTGGCACCCAGCAAAGGTGAAGGTTGAATTGCTCTGCCATCTCAATAAGTGATGATCGGCATTCAAGGATGGTTTTAGAATTTAATGAAACTGACTTCAGGGACTTGATAGATGCCTGAATATCCGAAAAGATGCGGATATCCTGTTTTTCCTCAGCCAGGACAGAGCATCTTTAGTCGCCAAAATTTCCGCCTGGAATACGATGCAGTGATTTGGAAGACGGAAAGAGAGGCTTAGATTTAGCTTATCTGAGAAAACACCACCGGTTTTAGATCCATCTGTGTAGAGATGTATTGACTTGTCCTCCATGAAAGCATTTTCCTCCCAGAAGGATCTAGAGGGGAAGTTTTTGTCAAACCAAAGTTCAGGTGTGGTGTAATCGATGTTGTCTGTGAGGATTCCTTATGTATTAAGAACGCCAGCAGCCAAATGGATTATTTGTCCGCTTTACCTGCTGAAAATATCGAGTGGTGTGAAATGAACCAGAATGTCTAGTGCCGCAGGGGGGGTAGACCACATAGACGCTTATGCATAGACATGCTTTTCTTTGGACTCTGCCTAGTTTAATGCAGTTGACTGCACTTTCTAAAGTCGTCCACCAGGCGACTACCCCGTAAGTGAGAATCGGTCTTATGACCGAGATGTATAGCCAGTGGATCCGAGGTTGAAAGCCCCATTTATTCCCAATGGCTTTTTGGAAAGGGAATAAAGCTATTGTAGCTTTATTGACTCTTTCTTGAATGTTTGGTTTCCAGTTCAGTTTCCTGTCAAAAATGAGACCCAGATATTTTGCTGTATCGGAAAATACGAAACTGGTATCGTTTATTGAAGGAGGATCTATAGTTGGCATTTTGTATTTCCTGGGAAGGAGGACAAGATCAGCTTTATGGGGGTTTATTCCCAATATACAGCGATCTGCCCAACGGGTTAATCTATTGAGATTTAATTGAAGGAGTTCTTTAATGGTATTAAGATGCTTACCTGAGACGGCAATAGCAACGTCATCCGCATACCAATCACCCTCCTGCCACCCGCTTCCAGGCATATCAGCAGTTCATTAACCACTAAGTTCCAGAGAGGGGGGAGAGGACACCGCCTTGCGGCGTACCTCTGCTGACACATCTTTTAGCAGAAGTCTCACCCAGTTTTCTTTTTTTTATAATTTACGCGCTCAAGGTACCCTTAAAATGTTTGCACACAGCGCGGTGAAGAAAAGTCAGGGAGGATGGAAAGAGAAGTACCGGTGAACGTTGGTTTTAAATGTTTGAACCAGTTTGGAGTTGATTATCCTGCTTTTTACCATAAGACTGATCTACTCCCCAAGTGAGTCGTCTACCTGCAGAGTTGACAGCGCACTCGTGATTGCGGATGTGTTCACGTTGTGAAAGGCACACTCTACGAGTATGTCCAGGAAAGCAACCATTGTGTACTCTTTATATTGTATGCATCGTTCGATGTGGCTAGTCAGTCAATGCAGAGCCGTTTCCACCGACTTTCCTTTACAGTAGGCATGTTGAGCCTTTGACAGAAGTCTAGGATCAATTTTAGCTCGTATATGGATATTAATCAGTCGTTCTAGAGTTTTCAGAAGGAAAGATGATAGACTTATAGGTCTAAGATCCTTTGGGACAACAAGAGAACACTTTCCGGCTTTGGGAATGAAAGCTGCATTGACTTCTCTCCATGACAGTGGAATGTGGATAAGTTCTGCACAGCTCCTAATAATATTTTCTAGCGTAGGCAGGATAATACCTGATGAGCTCTGTGGCTGGGTAGGTGTTATAGAGTCCGGACCAGCAGACTTGTATGGTTTGAAGCCATGCAGCGCCCAGAGCAGTTTGTATCTTGTGATCAGACCACGAATTTCGGTCACGGTTGCAGTAGGCCTGTTTGCGTTGCTACTGGCTGCGAATTGAGAGCTACCTGGACACCCAAATAGCAGGTTGAATGATTCGTCACTTGAAGTTGTCCAAGAGCCATTAGATTTTTTTTTCAAAAACCTAGGCATCATAGGATTTGTAGAGAGGATTTTTCTCAGCCCCGATTCCTCAGAGGTTTCCGTGATTTTGTCACAGAATGACCTCCAGGATTCCTCAGTTCTTTTTTTGTATAATTTGAGGGATTCTTTGTATGAGTCCTAGTCAGTCACTTTTCTTGTGCTTTTTTTTATGTTGAAAAGTTTTCTGCAAGTGTTTCTAAGTAGTACCAATGCTGATGTCCACTAGTGTGGCTTTTTCTTAGCCTCTAGGTTGAATAAGAGGACAGGAAGCGGCCATAGCCTGATTGAGAGCCAGGGTGAATTCCCTGACTTTCATGACAAGCTCATTGGTGTTAAGCGGGGGACTTGACAGTTCAGAGGATATTGTTTCTGATAGTATTGCTCTATATTTTGACCAGTCAGTTTTCCTATAATTCTGGAATGCTGGTTGGCTGGGAGGAGCATCACTCAGGCTGAATTGGGTGTATCTGTGGTCTGAAAACGAGTGTTACCAAGCAGTGATGCTGTCGGAGACAAGAGTGATATCTAGCACTTCCTGTCGCTTTTTTGTTATAAAAGTGCCAATGTTGCAGACAATGAGGTTAGTGCTTATAATATATTCAAAAAGCAACTCACCTCTATCGTTGATGTCGGTACTGCCCCATACCGTGTAATGAACGTTAGCGTCGCATCCGATGGTGAGGCCAGTTTTTTCCATCCAGCTGCCAGTACCACCCTTTCTACGTTATCACCAGGGAGAGGGCCTACATGATCGTGGCCAAGATATGCCGATGCCAACCAATAGGAGGCTTTAGCAGTCTGTAGTCTGACAACGGTTAAGTCGAGTCGCTGAGATTAGGAAGTAAGAATGCGTTAAGGCTACGTTTCACTAATATACAAGCTCTAATCTTACCTTTGTCTCTTGTATAGAGCGGGGCGTGTAATAGAGTAGCCTCCACCACGGTGCTGTTGAAGTCATTCGATTCCGAAGATTTGCTCAAGAGCTCATCTTCTTCCTCTGATCGTATTGGACCTCTTTTTGCTTAGTCATGGGATTTCATTTCCGACAAGATGTCAGAAGAGGAGACTGACGGCTTGATTGCCACCTCAGATATATTGGAGTCGTCGCTCCAAGATCTAAGGTTATATTTGATGTCTCCGTTAAAGGAAGACTAGGTTGCTTATCAGCATTCATCTCATCCTTTTTATAGGCCCTTAGGTGTATTGACCTGAAGCCGAACCGAATCATGCCTTTTGTCTGCGCTAGAGGATTAAGGGATTCTTTGTTGATCACGATCAACGCGCATCTATAAGAGCCCCTTAGTTCCTCCAGTTTCCCGACTTTGCAGTCATGAGTAGGAAGGTTCGGGCAGCTGAGCCTGATGATTTCCAGAATGCTTTCTGGGGAGGAGGATTCGGCTAGAATCCAGGTTCGAGTTCGAGGTCTGCTAGGGATGTCCTCCTTAGACACGAGCTTGAGTTCTGCGCCCGTCCAAATCTCTCCTAACCCACCTATGGCGTTAGTGAAGAGATCAAGAGATCTCTAATTGACACATGCGATAAGCTTGACGTGGTCTTGGTGCCAGCTAGCGTTGCTTGTGATGGGAGGTGGTGCCGGGTTTTTCTGCATGATGGCCAAGAAGTTGCTCGAAAGCTTTAGCTTAAATAACTGCCACCGTTCAGGTGGTATTGATCCGTCGGTGTCGTTTTTGCCGATTACCGCCATCATTATTGCATTCTTCAGGACTTTGCTGAAAGGCCTCAGAGATGTGCTGTTGGATGGCCCAGGGGTTTTAGTGCTGTGGGTTTTGGTCCTCTTGGGACCGACACGGTTTCCTCCAACGATTCTGGCGCTTGGAAGTGTCTTTTGTTGTTTTGAGAGCAGTGGAAGCAGTGGGTAATCCGTCTTTTAGGATGTTGTTAGCCCACTCAATCTTGCTCTTTATATCGGCACTTCTCTCAACCTCCGGCATGGATCCGAAGGTTTTCACGATGCTTAAAGCATTTCGGCGTCTTAAGGAGAGCGCCTTAGATGGAGCTTGCCGATGCGGCTGAGCCGAGCCAATCCAATCTAGTGCCGTACATGTTAAGTACTTCGTTGGCGGATCCCTCGATTTTATTTTTAATCGATCTAATGGATGTATGAGTTTATAGTAGTTAGTTTCTGTAATTGCTTCCAAAAGTTCAAGAATTTCTTCGACATTAGTTATGAATTCGTATAAAAGCCTAGGATTGCCATCGAAAGTGGGCAAGTCTTTCACTACGTCGAGAATTCGGAAGGTGTTAAAAATTTCGTTGAGTTGAGCCATACTGCCATTCCCGGAATGTATTCAGAAAATTTAAAATACAAGTTTATTCATCTAAATCTATATTGTCCCCTTCAGAGTAATCCCCATCGACTGTAACACACTTATGCCAGCGCTTGATCCAATCCTCGAAACATTTTTTATATTCGGTTTTCGGTATGTCCATCAGTGTTTCCTGCGATTTTTCCATTACGACGTGGTTTTTTTTGGTCTCGGCTCATTTGGTGAACGCCATTCACTTGCCTGATGTCTTCATTGCGTGTGGTACCATGTCTCGTCTCCAGTAATGATCATTTTGATGAATGTGGGATCGCATTCAGCCTCGCAAATCATCTCTTTTGCGACGTCAATACGGTCGCTTTTTTGCATGAAATTGAGGTCTTTTGGCACCAACTTTGCAGCTACACGACGGAAGCCCAAATCATTAACCAAAATGTCTTGGACGGATCCATAGGCAATGTTCAAGTCCTCAACTATCTCTCTGATGGTTAATTTGCGGTTATTGACCAACGTTAATGTTTTCGTCGGTTTTCGATGTCGATAGTCTGCCACTGCGCTCATCATCTTCGATTGACTCACGACAACTTTTGAACCGCTCGCGCTCGTGCCACTGGTAAACGACCGTTTTCTTTAGAGAATCGTTGCCGAAACACTTTACATCCGTTTTTTACGCAAAATTTAATACAAGTTCGTTGTTGCAAATTTAAATCCATTTCTAAAATTGTAAAAAATCGCCAACACACACAGAGATAGATGTACTCTTGGCTACGTAACTTTTGCAAATGTCAAGCTATGACGCTAAGATTTAGAGGGAATGTCAACAATATATTTACCAACTTAACAAAAAAAACAGAACTCAAATCGGAACAATGGGAGCGCCACACGGTGGTGTGCTGCGGAAACTTTTTGATCAAGGTGGTATAATATTAAGTTACGTAAGTCTTTATAGCATTTTCTTGCTATAGTTCCCTATTTCAAATGAAATGGATCACGTCGTTATTTAAGGGTGAGGTTATTATCTTTAAGCCACTCTAGACCAGAAATTAATTACTGTTCAAAAATAAGTTACCATGAAATTGTTTAAAGTACACGAAAACCATTTTCTAAAGTAGGGAGTCATTTCCCTTGTTATGTGCCATTTATAAGAAAAAAAAATCGCCAACTGATTTGGGTGAGAGATACCCTACCCCTCGCTTATTCTATACAAATCGTGTCTCACCATACAAATCCTAAAAAAAAAAAAACAAATAGGATAAAGGCAAGCCGGCCTCGAATCGTAGGAATACGGATATGCACTGTAGAGAGAAACTCTCTGGCAATCTTCCAAAATCCATGTAACATGGATGGAAAACATAGAGTTCGTCTTCCGTAACGAATTTACTTGCTTAAATTGGAGGCGCAACACAAATATAGGTAACTATTCGTTTGTGTTAGTCTGACAGTGCATACATGCACACGAGTGTGTGTTTCCATACGTATGGAGTTGTATTTTGAATCTTACTTGCCTATCGCCTTTTCAGCGATTTTTTCACCATTTTGCTTTTCTGTGTTGCTGGTGGTGCCTGAATCTGAAGGTACAAAATTGTATCTGGACATGCTGTGGATTTAAAGAGTTTTAAAGGAATACGAGTACGTTCAAGATTTTCGCTGCAGACAGACGCCTAGTTAGTCTCAGCGAATTTTGAAGGCTGTGCATATTGTTGAGATGCTCCCTTTGAATTGTCGATGTTGACGTTGCAGTTAAGTCGAAGGGCTAATCTTCAATTTGCTCCAATTTCTCCGCCAATGATTTATAAATGTGTAATGGAGAAGATTTTTTTGGCAATGTCAGACTTTTCAACAGATATTAAATGTTATATCAGCTGTATCATTAAGCCGCCAAGCTTCATTCATTTTCGGTACAGTTTGCCATTTCATCATGGAAAGATTGACGCCACAACAAGAATTCAAAATCGTTGCAATTTATTTCCAAAATCAAAGCTCTGTTTGCGAAACATATAGAGCACTCCATGAAATTTATGGTGAATATCATCGGCCATCTGAATGTGCTACAATATTTACCGGATTGTGTTGGAAAGGACGACACTTTATCAATTCGTTGCAGCAACTTAGCCTTTCCTCCATCCATTTTCTGAATATTTCAGGGTAAATATCTTGGTCTCAAGGCTTATAAGATCCAATTGGTGCAAGAGCTAAACCCGTGTGACCATTTATTGAGTCGCGTGTACAGTGATTGGGCTTTAAATCAACTGGAAGTTGATCTAGTTTTTTACCGTAAAATTTTGTTTGGTGATGAAGCAGATTTCTGATTAATCGGCCTCGTAAAGAACCAGAATTAGCGTATTTGTAGCGATTACAATCTTCAAGAACTTCACCAGATGTCGTTTCATCCAGAAAATTTACGTGATATCAATGTGGAAGAACTATTATTCCAACAGAATGGTGCTGCTCTTCATGCCACCAACGTTCAACGTTTTATTGAAAACATGGTCTGGCAATATAGCCATTTCAAGATTAATTAGCCACCAAGATCGAACAAGTGCTGTTTGTCAAGTCATTATTTTATGCCGATAAACCAGCAACGATTGACGCTTTGGAGCAAAACATTGTTCGGGTAATACGCGATATACGCCCCCAATTGCTCGAAGAAGTGGCCGAAAATTGGACACATGGAATGCGCCTAGTACGAGGCAGCTATGGTAAACATATTCCCGAAACTATTTTCAAATATTAAATGACATGAAATAATGTTTCAATAAATTTAATAAATCATCATCAAGTTATCTTAAAAGAACACACACAAAGAACACAGAAGAAATTGTAAACTCTGTAAGTACTATATAGAAACACAACTAACGAAAACAGAGTCAAGACAAATGTCCTACTACCGGTAGTTAAATAAAGATTGTCATTAAGATTTCAGCCAAAACAAACCTTAGTGATTCTAAAATAACATATTGGATATACCCGTATATGGCTAAAGGACCCTGAATCATAAAAACTCTGAAGAAATGCACAGAAAAGTGGAAGCGAAGAAACGCTTTAAATCGTGACCCAGAACGCTCGCACTCATTTTAACGTTCTTGTATTTTCACCGTCCATCTGTCATATCATCCTACTCGTATTTGACAGGTAGACTCAATTCATTAACAATCTTCTTTCGTTGCGGATATCTGTGGTGGATACTTTTAGTGCATGATAACCTATGCGAATTCAGGCAGAATGAGTTGTTGTCAAGAAGCATCTCTTGGAAAGATTTATTCCTAGTTGGATCTCAAGGGTTGTTCTTGTTCAATGCTGCTCCAAAATAGGCAAATTTATTGACAACATCGGACGTGTCACACAGAAACGTATAGTTCAAGACCCGAGGGTATCTATTTATTAACCCCCGTTTATCTCTAGACCCACTCAACACCATTTTATCTCAAGTCTGGAAAATGCTGTGCTGACTGCTGTGCTGACTTCTGTGCCTTGGTGCCGACAATTTCAATTTTATCGGTTCTCTGCGACCAGTACCCCACTCTTGTAAAAGATATGTAATGCCGTAGATGTCGATATGCACAGCACGAATTAGTTTCTCCATTATCAGGTTGATGTCACGAGATAGAGTATGACCTGGTATTCAACCTCTGTTTCAAAAGGCTTTGAAAGAGTTTATTATTAATTCCCGCTTCGCTAGTGCTACTAATGCAAAGTGGGATAAGCTTTGCAGTCATACCATATCCCTACATAGTGGCATACATGTAATCTTTGTAGTACACTGTCGATGTCAACAGGTTTTTCTCGGGCTGTCTCCAGAGTTTCGCGCATTATGAATATGAGGTGGATATTCGTTTATGTCCGTTTGTACGTTTGCGAGGTTCGCATCAGAATACGATGCTAACGAATTCTCTATCTTTTAACAACTTCCGAAGAAGACCGATAAATTTTAAATTGATACAAAGCCTGCAAGACGACTGCTGGTTTGAAGACTCTGCAAAAACTAATCGCAATTATGCAACGCTGAAAAGCATCCGCTAGTTTGTACGATTCAAAGTCTGCTCCTCGGAACTAATTTAGACTTTACTCGTAGTTCGGGGTGAACCTGGGCCTCAGCTAACAAACCTTTCCAGTTAGTCCGGTCAACCTAAGGTAAGGTCTTCCTCTACTGCGTTGTCCCTCCGGATTGGATTCGAAGACTATGCGGGTTGGATCATTGGTGTTCATTCACATTGATGCGCGGTTTTCTGACTAGGTCGATGTCGCTGTATAGCTCGTATAGTACATCGTTGAATCTTCTCCTTCAATGGCCGTCAACGCAAACGTACGAGTAAACGAATATTTTTGAAGGATTTTTCTCTCGAAACGACTAAGGATATCTTCATCCGCTTTCTCTGCGCCATAAAGTAGGACTGGGATGATCAAGGTTTTATATACGAGGGCGGGTCAATAAGTCAGTGACTTTTGGATTAAAACACAGATTTTTTGATAAAAAAATAATTTTATTTTTCAACGTACTCTCCCTTGAGCTCTATACACTTTGTACAACGCTTCTCCAATTTTTTTATCCCTTCCAAAAAAAATGATTTGTCGAGGTCCTCAAAATAGGCCTTTGTTTGCGAGATGACTTCATCATTGGAGTCAAATCTTTTTCCACCAAGCCATTTCTTCTGGTTTGGGAACAAGAAGTAGTCGCTCGGAGCCAAATCTGGAGAATAGGGTGGATGAGGGAGCAATTCATAGCCCAATTCATGCCATAGCCCAATTTTTGCCATGGCAACTGTACATGTGTGCACCCTTGCATTGTCTTGGTGGAAAAGAACTTTTTTCTTGGCCAAATGAGGTCGTTTTTTTTTTCAAATCGTCATTGAATCGGTCCAATAAGTTGGCATAATATTCCCCATTGATTGTTCTTCCCTTTTGAAGGTAGTCAATGGATTATCCCGCGTGCATCCCAAAAAACAGTCGCCATAACTTTATTGGCTGACAAACCCACCTTGGCCTTCTTTGGCGCCGATTCACCCTTAGAAACCCACTGTTTTGACTGTTGTTTGTTCTCTGGTGTGTTGTGATGGATCCATGTTTCGTCCACGGTTACAAAACGGCGCAAAAACTCCTCCATATTGCGATTAAACAACGCCAAACCTTCCTGTGAAGTTGTTACACGATTGCATTTGTGGTCGACTGTGAGCAAACGCGGCACCCATCTTGCGGAAAGCTTTCTCATGCCCAAGTGATCATTCAAAATTGAAACCACTGAGCCATGCGAGATCCCTACGGCTTTCACAATCTCTCGCACTTTCAATCTTCGATCGGCCAACACCATATCGTGAATTTTTTCGATTGTTTCGGGTGTAGAGACCTCAACTGGGCGTCCAGGACGTTCGGCATCTTCAGTGCTTGTACGGCCACAACGAAATTCAGTAAACCACTTTTTTACCATTGAAATCGATGGTGCAGAGTCCCCATAGTATTTATCAAGCTTAGCCTTGGTCTCGGTAATGGTTTTTTTTCGCAAGAAATAATGCTTAATAAGCACACGAAATTCACTTTTTTCCATTTTCTCCTGAAATTAGTGAGTAGTCTGATAAAAATAGCTGTCAAACACAAACTAACTGACGCAGCAAGTTTAAATTTTGACAGGAGTCAACTGACAGATGCCTGTTGACAGGAGCAGTGTTGCTGTTTCAGTAAAGAGGTCAGAAATTCAAAAAGTCACGGACGACTTATTGACCAGCCCTCGTAGTGTCTCTATAGTTTTTCGGGATACGGCCTTACTACTCAATTGGCCTCTTAGCCCAAAGAAACAGCGGCTGGCCAGAGTGGTTCTTCGCTTTATTTCAGCTGAGATGTTGTTGGCAGAATTCATAACAGAGTCAAGGTAGACAAAGTCCTTTACTGCCTTGAAATTATGGCTATCGATTGTGACGTTCTATCCAATTCGTCGATGTTGTGTACCCCTTCTTGTAGACAGTATATACTTGGTTTTGACCCAATTCGACAGCTTCCTTTTTAATACTATCTCGTCTCAATTGATGTCATATGCGGTCATAAAATCAATAAAAAGATATGGTGGGTATCGATTTGGACTTCTTGACTTTTTTCCAGGATCTGCCCGAGTTTGAAGATTTGGTCGAGTGTGGACTCTCCTGGGCTTAAACCGCACTGATGGGGACCAATCAGGTTGTTGGTGAATAATTTCAGACGTTCACACAATATGGCAGATAAAATCTTATATCCGGCTTTAAGAAGACTTATACCTTTATAGTTGACATAGTTGAGGGGATCTCCTTCTCAGCGGTTCTGAGATTCAATTCATCAGACTTACACACTTCAGATCAGATCTGAGAAATGAGTGGATTCATGCTCCCCACAGAGTTATTTCCAGCGCATTGAATATATCGGCCGTCAGGTCCAGCTGATTTGTTGGATTTTAGTTTAGATATTGCTATCCCTACTTTGTTCTGGACAGGTAGACGAACGTTTTGGCTATTACCGTCGAAGTTAAGTGGTCTCTTCTGCTTCAAGGCGGGATTTTGAACTTCTTCGCCGTTATAAAGTCCACAGAAAAAATGTTTTCATATCATCAGCACCGACTGTGACTCCACTACCAAGTTTTCTTCTGCATCTGTACAAGATTCTTGCCTTGACATGTTCCTGAATTACAACCTTTCAATATTTTCAATCGCGCGCTTCTCGTGCTATATCTTTTTGTTCTGGAGAAGCCGATGTTCTTTCCGGCTATCGTCCTTCGTTACAGCGCCGCTTTGTTCAGCTGCATGTGCTTGCATTCTTCATCAAACCATGGATTTCTTGGTGGTGATCGGGGTCTCTGATAGTACGTTGACAGTGTTGCCTCTTCGGTACTTGACCCTGACGGCATAGAAGTTGATGAACAATTTCGGAATACGCGTTCGGCGAAGATTCTGCTGTCTCTTACGATTGCAGCTTTTCCACTCTATATCTTCTCCCAGTAGTTAATCTTTTTTGTGTCCCATTCGTGCCTTGGCTGCAAAAAGGTGGTGATCCGAGTCAATGTTGGCTGCCCGTTGGAACGTTCGGACGTCCAGAATACTGGAGGAATGCCTTACGTCTATCGCAAAATTATCAATTTGATTTAGCGTTTGATGATCCGGAGACCGCCATGCCCTGTTGTCTTGCATTGGATTTCAGCCAGGCATAATCCATTGACAGACAAACTACAACGCGAAAGGTCTTTTCTTCAAAAAATCTGCTATTGGGCTATATGGTAACGTGGTGGTGTGAAATCCTTTATGACAATTGTAGAAACGATGAATAAATTGTGTTGGAATATGAACCAGGACAAGATGGGGTAAAGCAGGTGACATACAAGGAATCAGCTACTCATCCGAGACCTGGAATTGATTAATTCTAGTTGACTGTTACAACTGGTTAAACAACCGAATTCAAGACTTCTACCCTGAAAGTCCAATAGAAAGAAAAAATTGTTTATCCCAAACTGGGTCCCGTATACGAGGAGACTACCGGAAAGTTTGAAGGCATGCATAATCCTATAGCGAAATGACAGCAATGTCTGAGCAAATACTACTGCAAAAGTGTTCAACAACAAGTCTGAAGATCTTCTCATCAACTAAACGACATACTAGTTTTGGCTCTTCGATTGATATGGGTTTCATATAGTAAGAGTTGATTTTTATGAGAAAACGTATGAAAATTTGACGTAATTCAACCATACTCACGTTTGGAATTGTAACCCGTGTTTTTTTTAAGAGCTACATAAATATTTATTAAATAATTACAACAGAAACCAAGTTAGCATTATAAATCTTTATTCAATTTAAAGTTCATCACATATCAGTTAAATTTTGAGCCACTCTTTTGGTCATATGTGGTTCTATGTCACCAATTACGCACTGAATATTAAATTCCAAAGCCTAAACAGTATGGGATGTTTCAGGGCGCATCAAAGACCTTACACAGCCTACGTGACGTAAAATCTCACGCTCCGGGTGCCATTTCACTAAGATATTTTGCGATATAATGTGGTTGAATCAAGTCCCTAGTAAGTCAATGTTTTCACGGGAAGTATGGCACGTAGCCTCTCTCTGGTGGAATCACATATCGTTCGGATCTCTCTCCTTCAATGGTTTAGAAATTACCTTTCGGAACTTTCAATTCAAGTTGTCTGGGACGGTTTCAAGTCTGATATTCACAAAATAAATGCTGGTGTGCCCCAGGGCTCCGTTCTGTCTCCGACACTCTTTTTATTCTTCATTAATGATCACTTGTCTGCTACCTCTAATTCGATACATTCCTTGCTGATGACAGTACTCTGTGGTTTTCATATTCGTTCCCGGACTCACGCCCCTGCTCTTCGGCTGTAGAACGGGAATGGCAGCGTATGTTAAGCTCACAAAATTCCGATATTAACAGCATAACCAGTTGGGGAACTATCAACCGAGTGGAATTTAATGCTTCCAAAACACAATGCTGTCTGCTGTCATTAAAGTAAAATTCAAATACCCAACCCTTACCCATGTCGAAACCGAAAAACTGTCCATTCTTGGTACGAGTATGTGTGTCAGTGAAACTTTACGTTGGAATGACCACATATTCGATGGCGCCAAAAATACTGCGAAATGTCTAGGTTTCCTCAAGCGATGTAAGAAATATTTTGCCCCCTCTGATCTGTCTTCAATATATAAGGCATTCATCCGTCCAAAATTGGAGTACAATGCCCACATCTCGTCAGGTGCTCCTAAAGCATCTCGGCACCTGCTAGATAGGATTCCAAACCGCGTGATAAAACTCATTGGTGATACTAATATCATTCAATCAATTGACACCCTCGAACACCGACGTAATGTCTCCTGTCTCACTTTGTTTTATCGCTATTTCCACCACCAGTGCTCCATTGAAATCACCAGTAGCATTCCGCCCATTCAAACTTTCAACCGTAACACCCGTCTTGCTATGAATGCTTATCAGTATACGCTCAAGCCCATTTTCGGACGTACTCTAAAATATCGTGATACTTTCCTAAGCCGTACAACTGGAATGGAATAGAATCTCTGTATTTCCTGGTCGTTATAACTTACAAACATTTAAAAACAATGTACATCGGCACCTGTCTTTTCTTCGTCCCTTTTTTTTTAGTTTTATAATTTACGCGCGCCTAAGGGGTTATGAATACCCTTATACTGTTGCAATGGCGCGGGCGGAAAGATAGAAGGAGGAGAAAGGAAAGCATTGTTGTGATGTAGTGGTTTGAAACTCAGGTGTGTTTGGTTTCGATATTGACTCTCCAGGGGTGGGAGTCCGAATAGGACGGAGAGATTTTCTTCACTCGGAATGATTCCGGTTGTGAATTTTAACGGTTGTTTTGTGTTTGAAAACCCTACAACACCCAAATCTATATGTCAGTGTTATGCCTTCACAAGCAGATTTTTCTGACTGAGTTCCAATTACACAAATAAAAGCTTGTCGTGGCTAGGATTCGAACCTTGACCCTCTGAGTGAGAAGCGATTGCTAGTACAACTACACCACGGCCACCCCTAAACATTACTTCGACCGCGCTGTATACGAACATTTTAAGGGTACACAAACACCTTGAGCGCGCGCTTATTATAAAAAAAAAAAATTAATACCATCCATATTTTCAAGAAAAATTTTCACTGATTATTGCTCGGCCATTGCATTTTTAAAAAACTAAGGACCGATGTCACAATCGTGAAAGCCACATCAAACTGTGCACTTTTGTGGGTCATGTGTTCCTTTGGATACAACAATTTTGCTTGTTCACAAAGCCGTGAGCCAAAAGTGAGGCTTGTCACTAAAAAAAATTAGAATCGACTTCAAACTGCTCGCAAGCCGAAACTGTGAGCTTTCTTTCCAATTCATGATCTTGAGGCTTTAGCGCCTGCACCATACTCACAGGGGCTAGAGTTTCTTCAGTACGGATTTTAGGTTGACGCGTTGTTGGTTTTCCTATTGAAGACCACAACAATCACTTAATTTTCTATAGGTTGCGCTAATTTAAGATAAATAAATAAAAAGTTCAAAATGAGTTTTAGTGATAGGGAAGCGTTCTTCTGGTGTAAGTAAACTGAATATAAATGTTGAAAAACTGTCAGCACGGTAAAGCTCTTGGGCATATTTAACCTTACTGAACCAATAGGTTGCACATATTGCATCTCCACCGAGACAAGCCTTCACTTAAATTAAAGAAACATTCAATCCACTATATGTTCTATTTTTATCTCACTATTCAATTAAATTCAAAATTGTTCTCTCATGTCGTCCCATTTAGCAGTTTTTGCACATTTTTAATGTATCTTGTCCACTTCGCAAAGGGAACCCATCAGGATCCCATTTAGATATTCCAGCTAAATCCCATCATCAGCAACTAACCACTCCCTCTTACTCCGCAGTCAGAATTATTCTCAACCTAGTTAGCACTTACCGTGCTGCACAAGGACACAGCTAAATTTTAAAGTGCACACCACTGCTGCCATTTTGTGCTATCCAATGCAAAATAAATTAAATCCCCAACCTAATTAGTGTGCGCTGAACTTTATTTACTTGCATTGAATTGTTTACTCTTGCAAAGAGTTCGAAAGCCAAACTTAGTTAATGTGGCCACTTAACGCGTCGAGGGGGTAAATGAGCTGTTTACCACACCACCCAACGCCACGCAACTCACATATGAATGTTCATATTGCGCTGTTGTTGTCGCCATTTTATTATAAACTCCACGCAGCGCTATCCCCTTACATTTGTACTTACGTGCACACGTAATTTCGATCCTTTCATTCGCATACACTTGAAAAAACCACTAAAGAGGTGTTGATGGGGGAAAGAATCTCTTAAGAGACTCAGCGGCAAAAAGCGAGAAAAAAAAAACCAAAACGTCGAACGTTGGAAGCACACCGAAACAAGGTTTCCACTTACGGATAGAAGACTGGATGTAAAGCAGCTCCAATTTGTGGCATTTGATTTTGGGCTGTTGGCAATTAGGTCGGTGTTTGTTGTTTGTTGAAAAGCCATCATTCAGAGGAGTGATTTAGGATTTAAGTGGGCTTATGATGTGTCATTGCAACCCTCAGTCAATCATGGATGCGATCTCTTTTAAAAACCAAATGGACCACTCATCCTTGACCATATATGTAGCTTAGTCCACAACCACCGGCATGATACAAAATCTCAAACATAAATATCCTGGTGAATGCGAAAATGCTCATAATCTACCCTTTTCACGGACAATCATGCCTCCCACCGCTTCAGAGTATAATGAAACTTTTCATCCCTTTTTTACTTTTCTTATATGCTTGCTGGTATTTAGAGGGGGCATTCTGGCATTGAAGGTGATACTCGTATCCCTGGATCCACTCGGAATCCACTCACGACTCTGTTCATTGTTCGAAAAGGGCTGCGATGACATACAATAAGGGCTGGGACTGGGGCTGGGGCGACTGCCACTGCCACTGCGACTCAGATCGAGACCGAAACTGAAACTGACAGATGACTGCTGCGGGGTTGTGCGAATTTTCATTTTGGATTTCACGGTGTTTAAGTGATAACTGTCACTAGGGTTTTTTTTTTGTTTCTATAGGAAAAACTGTTGAAGGCTACGTCAGAGTCACCCATGATTACGGTGATGATAACTTCTCTCAGCCCTTGGTCATGATAGAGGAAAAGTAAGAAAAAAACTGCTGTTTGACAGTATGTGAATAGCTTTTCAGTTGTCAGTAGGGTTTCCTTTCTTCTTTAAAAGGGATGATTAGTTGTTTGATTTGAGGAAGGCTATAAGAGGAAAATATATTGTCAACTCTGCTAAAGTTGTATTAAAAAAAAAACAAATCTCATCCATGAGTCAGAATGCAGTAGTTTTCTGATAGCATAATCTGACATGCCTTCGAAATATTTGCACAGATGTTGCCCATCAACGAGGTCAGTTTATTGTTGTACGAGTATGTACTTTGATAAGACAGACGATATGACGCATGAAACTAATTGTAGAGAATGGTAATGACTAATTAGCAAACTGTGTACTGTGTCTGGCAATCAAGTCATTTGAAGCATCACGAAGTTGTATTGAAATAGCTGCCAGAAGTTCTTTCTTACAGATTTAAGTATTGTTGATTGAGTATAGAATTTATTCGAATGGAGCGAATTTAACTAGAGACTAGACTATAGTCCAATCAAAGTTAAGGACTTGGTCCAAAGTGAATAAACGGTTTGCATGCAAAAAAAACACAACCGAAGCCCTCTTTACAAAAGTGCTGATAAAACATCCCAAGAGAACAAAACCGAATGATGTACTACACATCAAGCATTAGACAACTTCCGCAGACTAAACCTCTGGAGATTCTAAAGACCTAAAGTTTATATATGATGATAGAAAAATCCCGATCTACACCACAAGCACTCGGAGCAAGGTCGCTAGGATAATCATCCAAACACTGTTCGTGAAATCAACGGCACGAACTGCTCATGGTGGCAAGAAATCTACTATTTAATGACATACATACATAAAGCAAGTCAAGTGCAGCGAAGGTATCGCATAATGGACATGGACGACATGTTTTTTTAGGTGGCAATCGGAACTTGGTAAAACCAATGCTAATTTAAATTTTGGCTGCTTTGTTGTGGCGGAGAAGAAAAACTGTTCCGTCCGACCTTAAAATATTCATGTTGTCCAACTGGTACTCCCAACCATCGATAATCCACCCATGATCTTTTCGACAGAGCACGAATTTCGAAGGCTCCAATAAATATACCTGCCACTCTCCGGTTAGTCGGCACATAAATAGTGATGGGCAAATACCCGGTATATCCCATACCATACCTAGGGTATTTACCCAAACAGGTAAAAATGTGGGTATTTACTTTAAATCATTAAAAAGGAATTTATTTTATTTATTCTTAGTCTTTATTTAAGTGAACAAAAAAAAATTCAATATTATAAAATACTTTTTCAATAAAAATTAATCTGATTCACTGGAATCGCTTAGTATATTAACTGTTGTCCAATCCAAAGAGATGGGTTCTTCTGATTCTTTTTTTTTTTTTTTTGATGTGCTGGATATGTTGATATTATAACTGCAACTTGGCTGTTCTTCTTCTTTTTCTGCCTTTCGTTGAAGATTTGTCTCTTGTGATAGTTTCAACAGTCAAACGGTTTCATTTTTTAGTATGTATCGAACTAAATTTACTAAACGATCTTTCCATGGCTGCTGATAAAATTCGTGCTGCAATTTTGCTTAAATTTTTGCTTGTACAAAGACCTTTCCACCATACTAAGGGTTCTATTGCGCTTTGCCCAAATGCCTTCCTTGGATCGATACATAGCCAAATCAGACATAACATCCAGTCCCATAATTTTCGATACTTCATAAATAAATTCCATCGACGTGACTTGATCAGAATCATTTAAAAAGCAACCTTGATTTGATGGGTCAAGAAGTGCAGCGGCGAGGTATATTGGTGATCTTGCAAATAGAATTCTTTCTCTAATTTTTTCTAAAAGTCGATCTCTTTTCAACGCATTTAGAATTGTCGTTTTCCCTGTTTCTAACAAATTGATTGCCGAATTAAGTATTTCCTCAAAAGCTTGATGGACTTTGTGAATCAAGCACTTATCTGACTCAAATTTTCTAAGGCAGAGAACAACTGGCTTGATTAAATCTACTAGAACGGTTCTTCATGTATCAGAGTTGTTTTTATTTCCTTTGAAAGAAAATAAGTCTCATTAACCACTAATGTTTGAAGACTGACTTTGTTGCTGACAAGGCTTTCTAGGCAAAATATGTAGCTCCCCCCCATCGAGTTTTACACGGAAGTTTCAGGTGAAATGGTTACGCCTTTTTCTTTGTTGATTTTGTTGCGGAATGAACTTAGAACCTGCCTGCTTTTAATTGTCTTCACGATGGTTACTGCTTTTTCCATAATTTTTTGAGCTGGATTGCATTTGATGATATCATTGCAAAGCAAATGTAATGTAACACATTGGCTGAAAAGTCCGTGACGTTTCTAAGAGAGGGCACCACTGGAATTAAATCCATACCATTTTCAAAAGATACGTGTATAAATTTGACAGCTGTCGGACGATTAGTTCTCGAGATATACCGTTGTGAGTGAAGCAACTTTTGTTATTGTTAAAAAAATGGATTCAAAGCAATTTCGTGTGTTGATTTATCATTGCTTTTTGATGGGAAAAAATGCAGCCGATGCAAAGAAATGGCTTGATAAGTGTTACCCGGTCTCTGCACAAGCCGAACGAACCATTCGCAAGTGGATTGAAAAATTTAAAAGTGGTCATACAAGCACCGAAGATGATGCATGCAGTGGACGTCAAAAGAGGCTGCTTCAGATGAAAACATCAAAAAAGTCCACAAAATGATTACGAATGACCGTAAAGTGAAGTTGATCGAGATAGCTGAGGCTCTGAAGATATCAAAATAGCGTGTTGGATATATCATACACGAATATTTGGACATGCGAAAGCTCTGTTCAAAGTGGGTGCCGCGTTTGCTCACAGTCGACCAAAAACAACAACGTGTTGATGATTCAGAGGAGTGTTTAAAGCTGTTCAACCGCAATAAAGCCGAATTTTTGTGTCGGTATGTGACAATGGATGAAACTTGGCTCCATCACATCACACCAGAGTCAAGTCGCCAGTCAGCTGAGTGGCGAGCAGGCGACGAACCTCGTCCAAAACGACCAAAAACTCAACAGTCGGCTGGCAAGGTTATGGCATCCGTATTTTGGGATGCACATGGAGTAATTTTCATCGACTACCTATCAACAGCGACTATTACATTGCGTTGTTGGAGCGTTTGAAGGACGAAATCGCAGAAAAACGGCCGCATTTGAAGAAAAAGAAAGTGCTGTTTCATCAAGACAATGCACCGTGTCACAAGTCGATGAAAACGATGGCAAAATTGAAAGAATTCGGCTACGAATTGCTTCCCCACCCACCGTATTCTCCAGATTTGGCTCCCAGCGACTATTTCCTGTTCGCAGACCTCAAAAGAATGTTCGCCGGAAAGAGATTTAAGACCGAATCGCCGAAACAGAGGCCTATTTTGAGACTAAACCGAAATCGTACTACAAAACTGGTATCGAAAGATTGAAAAATCATTTCAATCAGTGT
Source organism: Volucella zonaria (assembly GCA_963966105.1). Classification (NCBI taxonomy): domain Eukaryota; kingdom Metazoa; phylum Arthropoda; class Insecta; order Diptera; family Syrphidae; genus Volucella; species Volucella zonaria. The sequence goes on along the minus strand of OZ014532.1, from coordinate 46,136,048 downwards.
ATCGCCCTCGAAGGCAACTATATTGATAAATAAAGTTGAATTTTGCAAAAATTTTGTGTTTTACTATAAAACCGCACGGACTCTCCAGCCCATGTGCTATATTGTCCCCTTCAAGCCAACGCTTGATCCAATCCTCGAAACATTTTTTATATTCGGTTTTCGGTATGTCCAATAGTGCTTCCTGCGATTTTTCCATTACTTCCTCTCGGCTGCTGAAACGCGTTCCCCGTAGTGGTCTTTTAACTCGATTGCACAGAAAGAAGTCACAGGGAGCCAAATCAGGTGAATTCGGTGGCTGTTGGATGGTATTTGTTGCATTTTTCGTCAAAAAGTTACGAATAATGATGGCACTGTGCGACGGTGCGTTATCATGGTGCAAAATCGACGAGTTTCCTGCCCACAATTCTGGTCTCTTTCGGCGAATTGCTTCACGCAAACGTCTCATAACGCCCAAGTAATATTCTTTGTTTAGTGTCTGAACTTCTGGCAAAAATTCATTATGCACTACATCGTTGTAATCGATGAAAACCGTGAGCATTGCCTTCTTTTTTGACCGAAAATGACGTGGTTTTTTTGGTCTCGGCTCATTTGGTGAACGCCATTCACTTGCCTGATGTCTGGATTGCGTGTCGTACTCATAAACCCACGTCTCGTCTCCAGTAATGATCCTTTTGATGAATGTGGGATCGGATTCAGCCTCGCAAATCATCTCCTTTGCGACGTCAACACGGTCTCTTGCATGAAATTCCGGTCTTTTGGCCCTGCTACACGACGGAAACCCAAATCATTAACCAAAATGTCTTGGACGGATCCATAGGCAATGTTCAAACCCTCAGCTATCTCTCTGATGGTTAATTTGCGGTCCAACATTTCTTTTACTTCATCAATGTTTTCGTCGGTTTTCGACGTCGGTAGTCTGCCACTGCGTTCATCATCTTCGATTGACTCACGACCAATTTTGAACTTCTCGCGCTCGTGCCACTGGTAAACGACCGTTTTCTTTAGAGAATCGTTGCCGATACACTTTTCCAACATTTCCAACGTTCGCGCACCATTAAATCCGTTTTTTACGCAAAATTTAATGCTCGTACGCGTTCGTTGTTGCAAATTTAAATCCATTTCTAAAATTGTAAAAAATCGCCAACACTTACAAAGATAGATGTACTCTTGGCTACGTAACTTTTGCAATTGTCAAGCTATGACGATAAGAATTAGTGGAAATGTCAACAATAGATTTACCAACTTAACAAAAAAAAACAGAACTCAAATCGGAACAATGGGAGCGCCACACGGTGCTGTACCCCGAGAACTTTTTGATGAAGTGTATAACTTGCGAGCAAATGCAGCGATAATGTTGAAGAGAAAACAGTTTTGCATCCATGCTGTGTTCACCTTGGTGACATCTTTTTCAAATCTCTCAGGAAGTCTTTCATTATATGTAACTATCAACAAGCACCTCACCTTGACTTAAATTCAAGTCTTCTCCGAAGCAACTCTGGATGGAAGTAATGTTTGATCGAACTTTATCGAAACGTTTATATCTTCTTAACGAACAGTTGGATGATTGAAAAGCTAAGAGAAAAATCAATTTCTATTTACCTAAAATACGTCGCTTCACCAGTTTATAGAGCGTCCAAATCCTGTAAGCCTTCGTCCTGCATTTGGTATGGTTGATGGAGTAAAACTATCTGATGTTAGAGACTAGGACTTAACTACATTTGGCGTTGTCTAAACGAATGAGATTTGGCGCTTTTTTTGCTTGTTGCGGACACTTTAGAAGAATCTTGTTCGTCGTCTTTAATAATTTGACTCTTAATGACAATAAAGTTACATAACGTGAGTTTTATAAACATTTTTTATGACTGTATATAGCTCCCTTCCTTATATGTCACACCCGTTAAAAATAGTACACTTGGGTTTGATCTTGAAAATGCTTTTTTCCAAGCAGGTGGTTCGAAGTCCGGAGACTAACATATAAAAACACAATTTTTTGACAAAATTCGACTTTTTTCAGTAACCTTTTCAAGCAGTCTCCGTCTAGAGTAATCCAACATTTCTATGCCTTTGTTATGGAACGACTTGTCACCTCTTCATTGGAGCCATATCTCTTTCTGGCGAGCATTTTTTTTTTGAGGTTTGCGAACAAGTAATAGGATCCATGTTTCATTCATTGTCACATCCCGCATGAAAAGATCTTTTCACTTAAACAGCTCCAAACAGTTCTCCGAATCATCAACATGTTGTTATTTTTGGTCCAAACGCGGTACCCCTTTCCATCAGAGCTATCGCATACCCAAATACTCGTGCAAAATATGATGTATGAGTACGCGGCTTATTGATATCTTTACGATGTGATCTATTTCACGCACTTTCGCTTTTTAGGGTTGTTTAAAACGACCTTGTGAACTTTTTTATGTTATCCGGCGTAAAATAAAACCCAAAGCGTTCATCATCATTTCGGTATGACCGCGACAAATAGTTGATTTCGACGGAGCAAACCATTTTTGGCTAGAGTCTTATATCAACAAAACGAGTTCCGTATGGTTTTGAAAATATCAAAAGATTCGTCACTATAATTTCAATATCTCGATGACTAATGGTCAAAATGTCATTATCGTTCGAAAGTTGGTACTAACTAAACATCGTATTGATATGTTATTAGAGTCGCCATCTATGTGTCTGTGTCCGGAGTTTTCGAACCACCAGTTATTTTCAAAGACCTATTTCAGTGTCCTATGCCAATATCAAATCTTAAAACGCCCACCTCTTCGGTTTGACACTTTATTGCATGTTTCCCTCCTGCTGAGAATGGTTTGATTGGTGCCGAAATAACTACGATGTATTTTCCTTTGATGGCATGCAGTGCTTCTATACCATTACCTAAAGTTTAAGTTAAATATTCAGCTCCCCTACCAATGAGTAATTTATTACAATATACATAACTAACGTGTTGAATTAAATTTTTATATAAAACACATGCACGTTTTGATTATATGGCAACAGTTACCAGTAACCACCAACCATCAAGAGTGTTTCGGGCAATGGTTATGCAAAATAATATCTGTGGCTGCGTCTATATCTGTACATGTACCTGTTTCGCCCACAATGGAACCTCTGCGGCTTCAAGGACGTTTATTCCTGTACTCCATCATCAGAACTGGAGTTTGTACGTAATCATATTTTTCACACTTTGCCGAGAGTGAGTTACTCGTACTCGTATATTGATTTGAATGAAGGGAATGGTGAAAATAGCCGGAATGTGTGCTGCGAGGAAAATGATTTGAGTTGGTTTTTAGATTTAAATTCCAATTGAATTATCTTGTTGGTGGCGAAAGTATTTAGCAAATGCCAGATGCGTTGAAACATGTTTTTCCCTCGGCGTGATTTTTAATTAAGATTGTTAAATATGGCGAGAGCCAAGCAGTGAAGTGAACTGAATTGTTTGAATATGGATTGGTTAGCTTCTAACGTCATGGGGATGGTGATGTTTTGAAAGGGATGCCGAGAGATACTGTCGGTTGGTGTAAAATAAATCGGTATACTCGTATAGTCCGAGGAAAATAACAACGCGTAAATTTTAAAGTTTATTGCAATACAAATCGTTTATGACTACAAAAGAGGTAGCAATATACAAGGTGGCGTAAAAGTCCTCACCCTATCGGAAGATGCTATAATTTTTGCAAATTGCGGCAAATGTAAATTCTTGACATTTAGGAAGTAAACAGATACAAAATACACATCAATAAAACATGGATCGCTATACTCCTAAAGAACGCGGAATCTTGAATCTCGACCACGAGGGAGACAACTTTTCATCGACAAACATCATGAGCGACGAGACCCATTTCCATCTCTGTGGATATTTGAATAAGCAAAATTTTCAGCTCTGTGGCACCGAAAATCCGCGTATAGCTCACGAAGAGCCATTACACCCGCTCAAAGTTACTGCTGAAGTCGTCATCGGGTCTTATTTTTTCGAAAAAGCTGCGCGCCAAACGACTACGGTGGACGGCGAGCGCTACATAGCCATGTTCAACGACTTTCTCCTTCCTCAATTGAATGAATTGGGACTGGAGAACATATGGTTCCAACAGTATGTAGCAACGGCGCCTACTGCACGAGCCACAACCGAAATTCTGAGGGTTGCATTTTTGGGTCGTCTAATCTCTCGTTTTGGCGATTTCCACTGGCCGGCAAGATCGCCTGATCCCCGACTTATTTGTGTAGGGTATTTTGAAGTCACGAGTCTATGTCAACAAGCCTCAGATTCTTGAAGCCGTCAAAAAGATTATCCGTTAAGAATGTGAGCATCTATCGCAGGAAGTTCTGGCAAGAGTGATGGAAAATGCTACAAATCGAACCCGAATGGTCATCAATTCTGGCGGTGGCCCCTTAGCCGATATCATTTTCTCGACTTAATGGAAAAAAAATTTAAGACATCATGTAAACATAATCCAAAAGCAGAACCAAAGTTTTTCATTCATAAAAAAATTACAGCCAAAGAACATCGGGTAACAACTTTTGCGCCACCTACTATTGTGCATATATGTTTTAAGTTTTGTATGTATAAGTCTAGCTTTAAGTATACCATAAATCATTTGAAATAGCTGTTTTGAATAGGAGTAAAAGAAACAAAATAAGAACGATCTAATTTTTAACATCCTTCAGGCCCCGGTATACTCGTACGTGGAAACTTCAAGGGGGTAAAGCAACTGCGTAGTTTGTCTCAATCGTTTCACATCAACCAACTACTCGTATAATTCACATCCTTGAATTCTGTTGTCTCGTCCGGGATAACATGTTTCTACCATTACTCACCGCCAAAGAATTCTGGGTAGAACTGGATCATACACCATAAGGGCATCTCCAGGCCCAGTTGTCTCCACTCTTCGACAGCACTTGATGCGAATGTTGTGCCGACCTCAAAAGATGTAAATACATATTCGGGCTTGCATCTGCACGAAATATTGCTTTTCCTGGTCTTGCAACTTGTTCGAAGATCCTTCTCTGTAATTTCTGTTGAATTTTCATTGAGCGAAATTGACAGATGAGCGATAAAAAAGTTATTGGGAGTAATAGGGTTCAACTCTAATGGGTGATCGATATTGTACACGGTTATTGCCGGAAAAAAACGCCTTAGGCATTCCTCTTCTTGAAATAAAATACATAAAATCTTAGAACCAGTTCTAGATGTACAGCTCTTATAACAGAACATGTGAAGATCATTAGCTACAACTTTTTTCTTTCAGCATTATGACTCGTATAGAGAGGCCCAGCAAAATTTACACCGACTGTCTCAAACGGCATACACCAGCTACTAAGTTGTTTTGGCAGAGGTGCAAACTGAAGACGGCCTGCGGCAGGATCGAGGAACGTGGAATCGGTTTATTTTGCTGTAAACAAATAATTTCATTATTAAAATAAGATTTTGAAAGTATGTACCTAAGCCAATAATGGTGAAGGCTTCTTCGAAAAAAAACTGAAACGGCTTCAATAATGTATATCGTTATAAGCAAAATACGCCTCCAACAGCTAACATCACTATATGAACGTAAAGGCTCACGCTCATCATCTTGATTTGTGATGGCAGAGTTCACAAATGCCGATAGTACCTTTGAGCCGATTCCTTGAAAATCTAAATCGATTGATCGAAATGCCTTTCATTATAAAATCGGCAATATTTTGTTCACCCGAACAATGATACCAGTCTGACACATCCGTTATTGTATCTCCTTAACAGGATTAAAGATGAAAGGTTTCCATCGTCTTGCCTCACACTCTATCCAGCGGAGAATGTTTCTAGAGTCCGTCCACAGAGAATGCATCTTTATTTTCTTGAAATAAGGACAGAGGTGAGAGGCTATGAAAGCCGCGGTCAACTCAAGCTTTGGTAATGTTAGGTTATTGCTCTTGTCATCTTTCAGTGGCTCCACTTTGAGATTTGGTTTCCTTTAATACCAACATACGCTACGGCCCCGGAAGCGTTCATGCTATCATCTGCGAATATATGAACTTCGCCCGGAATTGAATTATAACCACCTGGGAATACGAAGCTCATTTAATATATCCAAGTCTTCAAGGCAAGCAGACCATTCCCTTATGAATTTAGAATCTAAGGGCAGGTGCCAGTCCGGCTTTATCCTCCATAAATGTTGACATGAAATCTTCATGCGGATGACGATCGGTCCGAAAAAACTTAAGATACTCGTATCATATATATGAGCTATTATCTTAAGTATATTGCGCTTCGTTGCTATGTTGATATCGTATCGTTCAAGTCAGTTTCTTTGATGCTTAACGACACCTCTTCAGTGAAGGCGCTCCATTTGACTCCCAAGACTGTTTGTTCGCCTTTATAGTTGTCTTTACCAAGGTATTTTCGCACAGCTTCATCGTTAGTAACTTACTTTCTTTAGTTCACAGAAACCCTACTGAGTATGTTATTATATGTTTTCGGATTCCTGATAAAAATGTTTCGCTTGGCAGACATCGACAAGACTGGTTACCACGTCGTCAACATAAAATGACTGGCGAAGTATAGAGCAAGTTTTCGGATATTAATGCGCTTGCAAGGACAAATTCAGGTGAATAGTGGCTGATTAGCGAAAGAAACTGCACGTTATGCCAAAAGTGACTCGATTCATTCTAGATTCTTTCAATGGTGGTGTCAACGGTACGGACTTTATCGGCTCTGGGTACCAGAAGAATCGATGACTGTCACGACCTTGCTCCTCCAATGAATTTTATAAAAAGGTTTTCTCAATATCAGTCACTAGTCCCATTTTCCCTATCCAAAACTTGAGAAATACCTCAAATACAATACATCAGGCAATAAGTTCGAGCCCGTCCATAAGCAATTGTAAAACGATAGCTTTCCTTCTTGATGAGAAATGCGGACCTTCGTTGTCGACTTGTCATGACGATACACTGGTCGACGCGGCATATGGTATTATTTTACAGCGCACAATTTGTAGCTGCTTCTGCGAACCCCGAGCTAATGAAATCACTCATCAGTTTGCCGCATACAAAAGACCCCAATGTAACGATCTGAGTACCTTAGTGTACAGACGTAATCCTACAGCGTCTATTTTTTGGTAAAGGCTCTACTTTTGGTAAAGACATCAATTGTTGCATGTTTATGTTAATTAGCTTCTCTTTATCTCCAAATTCTTCTTATAGGAGCGATATTGCGACATCATAACAAGAATCGAAAGGAGTAAAACCTGCAATTTCTTTTAATGTACTGCGCGACACAACTGACTGGAGGTAGTTGAATCTATCAGAGTCTGTGAGCGAACTACTGTGATGTATGGTGGCACGAAAGTTTTCCCAGAAAGGAATCCACTCCTGATAATCACCGGAAAGCTTTTTAAGCGGCAAAGTAGTCAATTTCATGCGGGCGGCACTTATGCTATTAGTGAATTAACTGGGATGAATCGAGACCGAATTTTAGCTAAGTGTGATTGTCATCGAGCAATAGTTCCGATAGCTACATCGTTATATTCTGCGATTTTTTGTCTTCTAAGCCCTTTGAACGTATTTCCGAGTTTACTCATACTTACGTAAGTTTTCGTTCGCGGTTGACAAGCGTTGTAAATAAACCGAGAGATCTTCTTCAATATTTTTTAGAGTGGAAATACCACCTTGATCAAAAACATTATTCAGAAAATTTTAAATACAAGTTTATTCATCTAAATCCATGTATATTGTCCCATTCAAAGTAATCTCCATCGACTGCAACACACCTATGCCCCAGCGCTTGATCTAATCCTCGAAACATTTTTTATATTCGGTTTTCGGTATGTCCATCAGTGCTTCCTATGATTTTTCCATTACGAGTACTTCCTCTCGGCTGCTGAAACGCGTTCCCCGTAGTGGTTTTTTTTAACTCGATTCAACAGAAAGAAGTCACAGGGTGCCAAATCAGGTGGATTCGGTGGCTGTTGGATGGTATTTGTTGCATTTTTCGTCAAAAAATTACGAATAATGATGGCACTGTGCGACGGTGTGTTATCATGGTGCAAAATCGACGAGTTTTCTGCCCACAATTCTGGTCTCTTTCGGCGAATTGCTTCACGCAAACGTCTCATAACGCCCAAATACTAGTAATACTCTTTGTTTGCTGTCTGGCCTTCTGGCAAAAATTCATGATGCACTACACCGTTGTAATCCATGAAAACCGTGAGCATTGCTTTCTTTTTTGACTGAAAACGACGTGGTTTTTTTTGGTCTCGGCTCATTTGGTGATGTCTAGATTGCGTGTCGTACTCATAAACCCGCGTCTCGTCTCCAGTAATGATCCTTGATGATGAATGTGGGATCGGATTCAGCCTCTTTTGCGACGTCAAAACGTTCTCTTTTTGGCGTGAAATTGAGGTTTTTTGGCACCAACTTTGCTGCTATACGACGAAAACCCAAATTATTAGCCAAAATGTCTTGGGCGAATCCATAGGCAATGTTCAAGTCCTCCGCTATCTCGCTGATGGTTAGTTTGCGGTTATTGATCAACATCAATGTTTTCGTCGGTTTTCGACGTCGATGGTCTGCCACTGCGTTCATCATCTTCGATTGACTCACGACCAATTTTGAACCGCTCGTGCCACTGGTAAACGACCGTTTTCTTTAGAGAATCGTTGCAGAAGCACTTTTCCAACATTTCCAACGTTCGCGTACCATTAAATCCGTTAATACAAGTTCGTTGTTGCAAATTTAAATCTATTTCTAAAATTGTAATAAATCGCCGACACACACAGAGATAGATGTACTCTTGGCTACGTAACTTTTGTAAATGTCAAGCTATGACGCTAAGACTTAGAGGAAATGTCAACAACAGATTTACCAACTTAACAAAAGAAAACAGAACTCAAATCAGAACAATGGAAGCGCCACACGGTGGTGTGGTGCGCGAACTTTTTGATCAAGGTGGCATCTTGATTCCGTGGTTTTTAAACATTCTGTCGATTCGGTCACTATTTTCGTAACTTGACTACGGAATCCAACACTTGCAAGTAGCTCCATTTTCGTTTGGTAGAATTTTGTATTCAATATCACAATTTTGCGTCCTGGGTTACTGTACCAAAATGTAAACTAATTCGATATACCCAATAATTCGAGGAAATTAACAGCGCGTAATTTTGCAAGTTTATTGCAATACAGACCGTTTATGACTACAAATGAAATAGCAGTTTGTAAAGTTTATATATTGTACATGAGCTAAGTTAACAGTTCTAAGTTTTATATGTATAAGTCTATCGTTAAGTATATGGTGTAGATTTCAGAGTTTAAGTAAATAAGGGAGTAGCTCCATGTTTAAGTAAGTTTAAAGGGCATTGCAAAATAATTTCAAGTTGGTTTTGAATAAATGAAGAAGATACAAAGGATTAATGATCTAATTTTTAACTAATGTTAAACTAAGTAAACTTCGATTCGTGTATAATCTGTGGACTGCATTTGGTTCCCCTATAGCTCTGCATTCATGGTAAGTGCGGCATTTTTTCAAGGTTGCACATATTTTTTTTTGTTTTTTTATTGGTTTCGATGTGTCATAAGTGGTAAGTACGGGTGAGGCCATTCAATAGAAGGTTCTGCTTTGTAATGGTAGGGATGCTATTTATCCAGCTATGCTACAGACAGATATATCGTTGCAAACCCTTCAGAGTGTCTTTATTGCTAACGTTGAATTGCTTGTGAAGATCGCAAAGGATGACTAACTAAGAGACCCGGAATCATCATTGTGACTTTCTTGCTGTAAAGTATGGGAAAAATGGTTCGATTCAATACTTAGTCCCGCCATAAGTTCTGTTACACAATTTCCAGCGCTTATCGTTCAAACCCTTAACTTTTTTTCAAAACACTTGCACTGAGCGGGGCGTTAAAGAGAATCGAGTCGAGGTAATAGCGTTTCATAAGTGCGGGAAAGTGCTGGCCAAATTTTGGAGTTGCTAAAACCACTCAGAATGTCGAGAATATTCGTTTATCGGGCAACTGCTCGCTTCGGCGAATTGTCTGGAGTAGAGGACAGGCCAAGAAGTGGTCGCCCGCGCGTCGCCGTTCGAATGCGGGAGTAAAGGTAGTGTGTGAAAGAATTCGGAAAAATCCCCTTAGGACGCAGAAGATCATGTCCAGGCTGATTCAGGATGATCTGCATATGAAAGCCTATCATCGGTCCACGGATCATCTTCTAACTCCTCAACTGAAAAAAATTGTGCTGGCGAGATGCAAGCGACTTTTGCAGTGGTACGCGGACAATGACCATAAAAACATTCTGTTTACGGATGAGACATTTTTTACCGTGGAAGAATTTTTCAACAAACAAAATGACAAAATTTACGCCACTTCATCTAAGGAAGCGAAAAAAGGGTTCAACGTGGACATCATCCCGCTTCCGTAATGGTTTGGTGGGGGTCTCTCACCACGGTGTCACATCCCTCTATTTCTGGGAAAAAGGCTGGTGCAAAGGTTTACCAAGAAGATGTGCTAGAGGGTGTTGTGAAGGGTTTGACTAATACCCATCTGGAAACAGATGGATCATGCTCTAGCGCACAATGCCAAAACCACGCAGGAGTGGCTCATAGTCAATATTCCTGGCTTTATAGCAGCAGAAGATTGGCCGTCGAGTAAACTTTGTACAATTTTACCAATATTAAGGTTGGCTTAGGCAACGCAGCTTAAGACAATATGTACATACATGTATGGTATATTTTGTCAAACAATAATGGTTTGGATTACAGCAATTCTATTGATAATAATTTTGGTTACGGATGCTGACTCGGTTAAATTGCGGCCAATTAGTAGCAGGAGTGGTAAAAATTGATTCCCCACACGGTGCCTTTACGATGTTGTCCATATTGGCCGACTGTCTACTCTGAATGGTTTTTACAATAACCCTTTGGCATGTTTAGAGTATGGTGTGTATGTATATGCATACACTAGTCCTAATATTCTTTCAGTCGGCCCCTTTCAGCTAATTGGCTTGACTTGTATTCAGTTGAGAGACGTCACTATGGGCTTTTCGAATGAAAACAATTACTTTTACTGTATTGGGCTGAGAACTGCCAAAGATGGGCATCGATTTGAAGTCCTATGCTTGTAACCAAAGCAATCCCGGCTGCTTTAAAAAAAAAACTCAGCAGATAGATCAGCTGTGATCAGGTTTTTTGGTTAGTTCAAGTATCATTTTACAGATCTCTCCCAAGTCGGGTGCACGATCATCGTCCAACGTTGAATGGTTCATTTTATCAGTCTTCGTGTCGATAAAAGTAATCCTTTCGGATTTTCAGCACCGATTGCGGCTCTGTTATTGCGTTACTATTCTTATTCTTGCAATTTCTTTTCAACTTCTGATATAAATTTTGAACAATTTATTCGTATCTGCAGTAGCAACTTTCCATAGGCTCTATCAAGGGTTTTTATAAATACTTCTCTTTCTTTAAGAAAAGCCGATGTTCCTCCCATCCCTTTTATTCGAAAAGTATGCGAGCAGTTCTTCGACTCTTCGTCAAACTAGGGGTTACATTGTTCAGGTTAAAGCTGACAGAGGTCTTTAAAAACTTGCTTACAATTGTGCCACAGATTTTGTGCGCTTAATGTTGGTCGCATATAATTTTTTGAATGGAGTTTGTAAACTTGATCAGAAAAGACTCTAGCAATTTTCTTTTATCCACTGTACTTACCTGTTTTGGGGTCCGCGAATCAATGGAGAACTTCAATTTTGAGGTTGCAAATAATTTTACCTGTATGTATCTATATGTACCATATTTCCAATAGTGATATTTGTGTGGAGATCAAGCAAAGAATAACTATTATCAACCGCCGCACAGTGGGTAAAATCGCCATTTTAGGGGGATCAAAATGTTCCCGCCACCATGTGGCGCTCCCATTGTTTCCATTTGAGTTCTGTTTTCTTTTGTTAAGTTGGTAAATCTGTTGTTGACATTCTCTCTAAATCTTAGCGTCATAGCTTGACATTTGCAAAAGTTACGTAGGCAAGAGTACATCTATCGCTGTGTGTGTTGGCGATTTTTTACAATTTTAGAAATGGACTTAAATTTGCAACAATGAACTTGTGTTGAATTTTGCGTAAGAAACGGATTTAATGGTGCGCGAACGTTGGAATTGTTGGAAAAGTGTTTCGGCAACGATTCTCTAAAGAAAATGGTCGTTTACCAGTGGCACGAGCGGTTCAAAAGTGGTCGTGGGTCAATCGAAGATGATGAACGCAGTGGCAGACCATCGACATCGAAAACCGACGAAAACATTGATGAAGTAAAAGAAACGTTGGTCAATAACCGCAAATTAACCATCAGAGAGATAGTGGAGGACTTGAACATTGCTTACGGATCCGTCCAAGACATTTTGGTTAATGATTCCGATCCCACATTCATCAAAGGGATCATTACTGGAGACGAGACGTGGTTTTATGAGTACGACACGCAAGTGAATGAGATCAGGCAAGTGAATGGCATTCACCAAATGAGTCGAGACCAAAAAAAAAACACGTCGTTTTTAGTCAAAAAAGAAAGCAATGCTCACGGTTTTCATGGATTACAACGGTGCAGTGCATCATGAATTTTTGCCAGAAGGCCAGACAGTAAACAAAGAGTATTACTAGTATTTGGGCGTTATGAGACGTTTGCGTGAAGCAATTCGCCGAAAGAGACCAGAGTTGTGGGCAGAAAACTCGTCGATTTTGCACCATGATAGCGCACCGTCGCACAGTGCCATCATTATTCGTAATTTTTTGACGAAAAATGCAACAAATACCATCCAACAGCCACCGAATCCACCTGATTTGGCTCGTTGTGACTTCTTTCTGTTCAATCGAGTTAAAAAACCACTATGGGGAAGGCATTTAAGCAGCCGAGAGTTAGTATGGAAAAATCATAGGAAGCACTGATGGACATACCGAAAACCGAATAAAAAAAATGTTTCGAGGATTGGATCAAGCGCTAGCATAATTGTGTTACAGTCGACGGGGATTACTTTGAAGGGGACAATGTACATACTCGTAGATGAATAAACTTGTATTTTAAATTTTCTGAATAAATTCCGAAAAATTTTTGATCAACGTGGTATTAATGAATTCAGCATGCTTAACTTGATTCAGCTAAAGTGGATGGATGGTCGGGTCTCAAGTGGTAGTGTATTGGCTTTCCAATCTCCGTCGGTTCGGGGTTCAAAACCAGCCTTGCCCGAAAGACATTATTTTTTACAGCCAATTAAAATCTCGTGAGTTACCTGAAATACAATAACAGGTCAATTTACACTAATAATTTATGGTAATGTTGGATACCACCCATGGAGCGAAATAACCACTGCGCCTAAACATCTTTCTCTCTCTCTCTCTATCCAATTTTTCAAAAAACTTAACACGTGCTCCGGCATTTTAATAGTAATAATAGCCTCTTGAGTGTTAAGTTGTTTTTTTTTTTTTAAAGGAGAGATATATTGGTAGCTTCGGTATGTAAGCTGCATTAGCAGCTTGGCCACAATAATGTTGTGGCCCGGGTCGATGTTGGCTCCTCTGAACGTTTGGATATCCAAACAACTTACGTCGCAATGTGATCAATCTATTTGATGATTTTGTTATCAGGGTTTGCGTCGTGGTTTTATAGATGCTAAGACGTGAAAAACACGTGCCCCGCTATGATTAGCCTGGATCCGTTTTTACATATGCAGGCTATGTTTAACAAATGTTAACCCAAAGACTTTATTCTTTTCTAAATTTTCATTAAAATCGCTTACAACCTCGTGTATACCTAAAACTCAAGACTTCTCGCCAAGTCTTCATCAGATTCCTTTTATTTTGTGAATCCCACACACTTCGTGGATAGTCTAAGTCGTCCGCTAATTCTGCGCCTGAATTCATATGATCTATCAAGGGTCCAAACAGCCTTGCGTGCATAGACGTAAATCGTGGTCCGATTTTTGTTTGTCGGGTTCATCAATGGTAATAAAAGCATCCATATTTGATACTACAGTACAGTATCGGTATATCGAACTAATAGAAGCCTATCTTAGTTTGAACCACGGAGGTTTTCGGATTATTGGATACCCTTTTCGTAGACAAAATTTTGCATGAAAAATTTGTTTTAAGCAGCTTTTATCAGTAAAATAAATAAGTTTATTCCAAGAAAGTTTTCGGACAAAGAAACAAAAGATAATTCACGTAATCCAAAATCAAATCTGTTTAGCACAACACAAAATATGATATAGTTACAGTTGCGTAAAAAAATTTGACATTTTGGTTTGTTTCAATTTTTTTTAACGATTGAGTTTTTTAAATTATTCAATTGTTCGATTTGCTATACTGGTAATTCATCTTCTACTAGATAATCCACTAGCTGATTCATAAATTGAAGAGCACTGCCACTGCTGATAGTTGTTTTGGGTTCATGTGCGGTCTCAATTTCGCTGTCAGAGTCAGTCATATTTTCGCCGTCCAAATTATCAATTGCTCCATCTTCTACCCGAATTTCTGCATTTCCAAATTCATTTCCTAGCGTGATTTAGACTAGAAGACGAACCAATGCAAATTCGTCACTTTCTCTTGAAAGGGGTAAATCATCGTCTTCATCCCATTCCGATTCTCGAGGAAATATTTTCGACCAACATTTTTCTATACTCTTTGACGCTATTTGACTCCACATAGAAGCTAACAAGCGCCTAGCATCTCTTAAACTGAACGACTTGATGCACTTTCCGATGTCGGTTTCTTCTGAAGCTATTAGGGATTCAAGTAGAGACTTTTTATACGATATTTTAAGCAAATTAATTACTCGGTTGGATGAGTGCAGTTACATTGGGGGGAAAATACATGCACACAAAAGCGCCATCCATGCTTTGCAATCCTTTTGAATGGCATGAAGCATTATCCAGTAACAACAATACTTTCTGGGGGAGAATATTTTTTGCCAAATATTGTTTTACCTGAAAAAGATTTTACATAAGATCATATGATAAGGTAAATCGATGAGCGTAACTTACCTCAGGAACAAAAACTTGGTTAAACGAATTCTCAAAGATTTCTGTTGTCATTCAGTCATTTTTAGAAGACTTGCATAGTATATCAGCGGATTGTTGGATTTCTTAAAAACTCTTAGGTTTGTTGACTTTTCAATTACCAATGGTTGAACCTTGTGCTCCCCTGACCCATTGCAGCAGGCTAAAAATGTTACCCTTTCTTTGCTTACCTTTCTTTCAAGAGCACTTTTTTTGGATGAAGTTACTAGGGTCCTGTCAGGAAGTAAGCGCCAATACAATCCAGTTTACTCCGCACTGTAAATCTGCTCTTTTGTAAGGCCTGTGCCATTTATTTTTCGATGAAACTCCTGAATAAAAGGCGTGACTTGGTCGGCAGCGCTAGAAAATTTTTCGTCAGCTATTTTTAAGATCCTCACTCCATGTCGCTTTCGAAATTTTTGAATCCATCCCCTGCTGGCGTTGAAATTTGGCCACTCTTTGTAAATTTCGTTAAGCTGCTTAGCCTTTTGCGACAATATGGCAGCGGATATCGGCGCATGTCTTTTGCGTTTTCTGAAAAAAACGTTCGAACAGGGCCTTCTCAATTTTGGGCATTTCTGGCATTTCCAACGTTTGAGTTGAATATACCAAATATTTCTTCGAATTTTGTTTAATGTATGTTACAGTCGATTTTCCAACTCTTAATTCGCCCAAAATTTCGCATTTCTGCTTTACGGTTAAAAATTTATGTTGCTTCTGAGGGCGGTTCATCGTAAAATGTAACTCTTTAAATGAACACAAAGCTAGTTGACACCAAATGAAAACTGCCAACGTCTTTCTCAGAAATGTCTTCACACTTAGTAGCTGAAGGGATGGAGAAAATTACAATTACAGAGTACGGATTTTGGCAAGCGTTCCAATTATAAGATACGTAATGTAACAAATTTGGTGTTCGAATTAATGGAGCGTTCGAATTATCGATTGTTTGAATGAGCGAGGTTGTACCGTATTGTAGCTTCACAACGTATAATATCTTACTTGGTCGGGCAGATAACCCGACGTCATACATGCCAACCTGTTAGTTCAGATACTTCAGAGGTTAATAGCAAATGTCGACTACGTAGCGGACGATACCATCTCTATTTCGACATCTTGGCTAAACGCCGAAGAGGGCTTAAATGATCTGAGTTCTGAACGTACAAAAGAAGCTCAAAATTCACTGCAGCTAAATCGGCCTCTGACCTCGTCACGATCCTGGTGATATCTTCGATAAAACTATAGCACCCCTGCTGATGTGTTTGGTTAGATCCCCTTTTTAAAATTACGTCGGCTATGGCGGCATTATCAGGAAAACATACATGCCCAAATTTGTATTGTAATTTGAAAACACTAAATTAGACAAGATTTTCAAATTGAAAAATCCTTACAACTTTGTTGCCTCTAATTTGGTATCCCAAAGCATTCTAAAATTTTTCTCTATGAAGTGTTGAAATAAAAATTAAATTTCACATCGTATCTATTTTTAGATATTGTACACATAAAGTCAATCTTCATTCTCTCATCTCTATTTGCTACCCCACCCTACCGAATTATGTAGGCAGCAAATAGAAAGAATGTAAGAGAAACCACCCTCTCATTGTTTGTGACTTCTGAAGATGTGTCTATTATCACCGCTACGTTACGAGCACTATTCACTTACGCCCACCGAAAAGCCCACGGCTTTTCACAAAAATAAAAAAAAAATGAACAAATCCTTAGATTGGACTCTACAGAGTGTGGAGAAAGCCACCTTGTCATGGATGGTGAAATATCCGTGCCGATATTGATCCTCTTTGAAGACACCCTCTGAATACCCTCGGAATAGCTTCTACGAACCCTTAACGTGTGCTTATTTAGGTTGGATTAGGTTGGATTATGTAAAGTTAAATATCCTTTTTTTTTTTTTGTTTTGTTACTCATGGCAGCTACAGAAGGACGGATTGAGTTCACACAGAGTTGTGAATGCAATGCGACATAACGCATTTAGTGCTTATTGAATTTTTCCATTCGAATTTAATCACGGGTGCTCTTCATTCCAGGAAACTGAAATGCCTTGTCGTCAGAATCACAGAGTCACACAGTAGATTTGCGCTGTATCCGTATTGTGCATAAGCAACTAAATTAGATCATCTATCGGGGAAAAAGTTTCATTTCACCATGCAGTGCAATTTGCAATGAGTCAATAATTTTTTACTCACAGTGACAGTCTGAGTTAAGAATTTCGATTTGTTAAATTGTGCACTGTACGGTTAAGACGAATTGAATAAATTTTCTAGGATTTATACACTCGTACACATCAAATATCTAATAAGTGTGAATATTTTTTTTATCAAAGAAAAAATATAGCATTTTCAGTTCTCATAATGTTTTCTTCGAAAATGGGTACTTACATAACTCCCCAAGAAAGCAATTTTTATAAAAAAAAGAACGGACCCGCTCTATACTGCGTAGTAACGCCCTAATACTTGCGAGTGAGGTCGGTCGGTTTATGAGCCGTATATTTTTCGCTAAGCCAAAAAAACTAAATTACATTCTGTTATTGTATGTATTTGTTTCTTCGAGTCGTTTTCATCAGTCAGCTTTACTGAAAGGCAACGGGAAACCTGCGGGTTTCGTCCGAACGAGTGCTTTTGGTTTGCTAGTTGTACTCCTGAAAGGCCCAATGTTCAACAGGAGTCCTATTTACAGTTTTGAAAATTCCCAATGCCAGCCCGAATAGGGAAAGTTTCAGTGATCAAGACCAAATGACCGACAACAACAACGAGCAGACTACACCAATGCTGAATCTGTTACACAAAATGGTGGAATCGACACAGAATACACTTTTACGTTTTTTTTTTTTATAATTATCGCGCGCTCAAGGGGTTTATGTACCCTTAAAATGTTCGTACATAGCGCGAGCGAAGGAAATTTAGGGAGGAAGGAAAGACAGGTACAGATGTACATTGTTTTTCAATGTTTGCAAGTTATAACAACCAGGAAACACAGAGATCGGCAGGGCATTCCATAAGCGAGTTGTACGGCTAAGGAAAGGATCACGATATTTTAGAGTACGTCCGAAAATGGGCTTGATGAGCATTCATAGCGAGACGGGTGTTACGGTTGAAAGTTTGAATAAGCGGAATGCTACTGGCGATTTCAATGGAGCACTGGTGGTGGAAATAGCGATAAAACAAAGTGAGACAGGAGACATTACAGTGTTCGAGGGTGTCAATTGATTGATCCTAATTGGTGATACTAAATAGTTTGTTTGGTAATACTAATATCAGTTTGTTTTTTTGAATCCTATCTAGCAGGTGCAGAGATGTTTGAGGAGCACCTGACCAGATGTGGGCATTGTACTCTAATTTTGGGCGGATGAATGTCCAGATCAGAGGGGATAAAATATTTCTAACATCGCTTGAGGAAACCTAGACATTTCGCAGCAATTTTGGCGACATCGAATATGTCGTCATTCCAACGTAAGTTGTCACTGGCACACATATCGAGAATGGAAAGTTTATTGGTTTCGATGATACAAGTGCCAATCATAGATAATGGCTGGGTATTTGAATTTTGCTTTAATGATATCAGATAGCATTGAGCTTTGGAAGCATTAAATTCTACCCTGTTCGTGTTTCCCCAATTGGTTATGCAGTTAATACCAGAATTAAGTGAGCTTAACATACGCTGCCGTTCCCGTTCTACAGCCGAAGAGCAGGGACGTGAGTCCGGGAACGGATATGAAAAGCAGAGAGTACTGTCATCAGCAATGGAATATATTGGATTGGAAGTAGCAGACAAGAGATCATTAATGAAAATTAAAAAGAGTGTCGGAGACAGAACGGAGCCCTGGGGCACACCAGCATTTATTTTGTGAATATCAGACTTGAAACCATCCAAGACAACTTGAATTGACGTTCCGAAAGGTAATTTCTAATCCATTGAAGAAGAGAGTCATCGATCCCAAGAGCACGCATTTTCGACAAAAGAGCCTGATGTCAAACTCTGCAAAATGCCTTCGAAATATCAAGTGCAACTATCTTGCTTTCGCCAGATTGATGTACGCTTTGGTACCACTTTTCGGTGAGACATGCCATCAAATCATGCTAAGTTTTTGTTAGCAATTTTTTTCTTAGCTTTAAGTATACAAATATTTCAATAAAATGTAAATAAAGTCGAAAGACATAGATATAAGAATTTAGAGTAGCTTAGAGTGCCTGTGTGGGGCCAGTAAGTTAGTATAAGATTGTTAAGTAATTTTAAGCTAGCATTTAAGCATTTTTTGTTAGTATGTAAGAATTAATGATTTAAGAAATAAAATGCATTTAAAACTAAAACTAAACATGCCATCAAATCACCAGTGGACCTCTTGTTATGAAAACCATATTGCCGGTCATTGAGAAGTTTTCGAGTTTCGAGATATTTCATGAGCTGGCGGTATATCAGCGTTTTCAAGACCTTGGAAAGAAAGGACGTAAGTGCAATGGGTCTGTAGGAGGAGAGAGAAGAAGATTCGCCTTTTTTAGGGACAGGCTGGACAAATGCTATTTTCCATCTTGGATGGGATGGAGGATGAGGTAGAATTTCTAATGTTTTTGACCAATGACCAAAAATTTGTACTGCCATTGGGACATTGCAGTGTTTTTGCCTCAGTTTTTGGTCGTATTGGAATTTCACTCTCTTGAGTAAGACGTTGCCGTCATTTCTGGCTCGTTTAAACTTTTTTCGGTTTTCCTCTGTAGGGTTGGTCTTATAGGACCGAAAAAACAACTCTCTAACCCTGACAGCCTCTTTGCAGCTGGAGCCGTACCATGCCCTTTTCTTTTGGTTTGATACTCTTCAACCGATGAGGGATAAAGCGTCTCATTTCAAGGAGTCGGCATCTACGTAGTTATCGAGGAAACATAACGACCAGTTAAAATTCCTAAGGAAGTTGTTAAGTCCGCTCCATTTAGCTTTCTCGTATTGCCATACTGTTCTATTAGGAATCTTTTCTCTAACTGTGTTATGGGTGTATGAGAATTTAGCTGATATGACAGAATGGTCCGACGAGTTTTTAGGGGAGAGCACATCAACGCAGTACTTCTTAGGGTGAGAAGTTAAAAACAAATCCAGGGTGTTGGCGGTATGACTATCAACGTATGGCATTCGTGTGGCCTCATTTTCCCGCAGCGAAGATCTCAACACATAGTCCTTCGGGTGTTGTCTGTCCAGAATGTCGAAGCCAGAATTGTGTATATTGAAATCGCCGGTAATCACGATTTCAGTATGAGGATACAGGGATACAATTCTTTGAATGGAGTCAGACAGCGCATCAAACTCGTGGAAGGTCGAGTTACTGTCCAGTTTAAGGCTTCTGCGAATAAAGCAGTAGTGGATAATTTGCTTACGGAGATGGAATTTTAACCACATGAAATTGAATTCCGAATTGGAACAGGGCTTACATTTTGGTGGAATTTGGTAAGCTACATCACTGCGCACATAAATGGCGAGACCGCGATGGGGAAAGAATAGTGGCACTAGTTCGTAGGCAGGTAGCTTCAGATCAGAGTGATCTGAGAGGTGTGGGCGGGGATCTACCTGTGTTTCACTAAGTGCGAAAACAGCTGATCGGTGCTTACAGACGTGGACGTACGCAGAAAAGTGACTGCTTTTTAGCCCGCGTATATTGGCTACGTCCACCCTGAATTCCCTAGTCATAACTATAAACAAATACAGTAAACACAAACACCGACAATACTAAGCAAGGCTGCGAAGTGAAAATCAAATTGCTGTAGGTGTTATGCCCTTACAACAATATGAAACAGTGCAAATGATTTACTTGAAGCTATCAAAATTAGAAGAAACTAACAATCGTTTCTTAACATCGCCCAACGATCACTAATTTCACTAGAGAGCAGACTCAATTGGCAACAAAAACAACCCCATCTTAGTAATAGCATTGAAATTGTTGGGGTACCGATTGCAAACGACAAGAATGCAAGGGACAAAGCCAAACAAATCTTTTAAAATGCATGGTCCGTTGATGTTCCCGACGTTAAAATTGAGAAATCCTGTAGGAAGAAAGTGCGAATCAAAGACGCAAACAACAGCTCGTCGTACAAGTCTATCAGATGATGAAAAACCTCAGCTATAAAGCGAGAGCGGTAACAGCAAAGGAACCGGCATTTACATGCGCTCACGCTCAAGCTCTCTTCCTGCAGACTAAAGATGTAAGAAAATGGAAAAATTATAAATGCGCATGGTTTAAGGACAATCAAATACTTCTCAGGAAGATGGAGGTTGGAAAACTCATCTGTATTATTGTAGATCGTTTAATGATCTTGCACTTATTTAGTGCCTTGTAATTGCATATTTATTTTTATTTTTTAATGAAAATTGATGAAGATATTACCGATGATTTTTCAACTCTCGAACTCAGTTCGAACTGTGATAAGATTTTTTACAAATAGTTCATATTGCAATAACAAACTCTTGGTTGTCCACCGGAGTGTTCGAGGTTTAAACATGTAAAATAAAAAAACGCCGCAGACCTCTTCCAACAAATTCCAAAAATATGGGAGAGCATACTTCCTTTAAGATGTCGAGCTTTAGTAGAATAATGCCCCGAAGACCTAATGCTGTTATAGCAAACAAGGGTTTTCCAACTAAATATTCAGTTTTTTATTTATGTTTGTCATTTCTATTTATTTTATGATCTTGTTCTTTTCATTGCTATTGTAATTCATTGGCCATCTTTTTATTCAACTTTTTTATTTTTCATGAATTTTTGTTAGAATTTATTTTATTGTTAGAATTAAAATTTAAATGAATAAATAATATTTCTGTTACGAGATTTTGAAATATAAAGTTAATTTTTTATTTGCCTTTGAAAAAAAAAATCAAAAACACAAAACACGAAAGGAGCCGTGCCTACTTCTCTGACCACCACTGTCCAGTTTCTTCACAAACCTTAAATCAAAAAACTTAATTATCTTGTGGGTTTTTAACCTCAACTTGCTTAATAATAGTCATATTGCTTCCAATTACTTGCCAACAGGGCCATCGCGTAGTCCAGCCAGCTTCATAAATTAGCCTACTAGGTTGGTGTCGGGTAGATATTTGGAACACATTTATGGACGATTTGCCAATTTCTCCCTAAACTCCTGCAAGAAATGCATATTTAATTTTAAAATTACCGATCAATTACTCAATGACAGGACTGTTGGTTAACTCAAATCGTACCAAATTAGAGAGTCTAAATGAAAATCCTCCCAAACAGCTGACAAAAATTGATTTCGTCAGTCTAAAAAACAATCTTTTCTATGATGTTTATTCAGAAATTGATGCGTCTGCATCTTAATCTTTGTTTATTAATTGCCTCTCTAAACATTTTACAAATTGTACCTCTACAGTGCTTTTGAAAAAATATGCTAAAAGACATAAACGATTACAAGAGAACTTTTTAGCAAAGTTATGATCAAAAATAAACTTGAAATGAGATGTTCTAAACATCCAAACAACCTCAGGTTGAGATATACCCGTAGATATAAAATATTGTACTCTCAACTTTAAAAAGAAATCCGTATTTGCCGCCATAAGTATAGTATTATCGTAATCAATTTATTTCTGCTAAGGGGCATTTGAAAAATGAATGGCAGGCAGTCAATAGTATTCTGAACAAGACAGGTTCCTACTGGAATTCGTGTAAATAACTTGGAATTATCTGACAATCTCGACATTGCACATGTTTTTAACAATTATTTCACCTCAATTTCTAGCAGTTTACCAATGCAAATACCGCAACTGAGTTGCAATTCGTGTTCAGTTTTTGGAGACTGTGGTGTACCATCGCAAAAAAATTATTTTGCCTTCGAGCCCATAACTGCTTTTGAATTCTTCAAGGCAATTGGTTCTCTGAAAATTCGAATGCTTGTGGTTTTGATGCATTTTCAATGTAGTTTTAAAAAAAAATATCTGATGCCTCATAGTTAATGTACTAGCAACTGTTTTTAGCCGTAGCATATTCTCTGGAGTTGCGCGGACGTAGATACACTATTTAAAAAATGATCAGCAGGGGATATGAGCAATTATAGGCCGATTTCACTTCTTCCAGTTTGAAAAAATTGTTAAGGCGAGAATGGTATTTTTGATACACGGTACACAAAAGCTCAGAGTCGAGATTTATAAAAAAAATATTTGTGTCTGTATCTGTTTGTAAATTTTTTGTTACGACACAGTTAAAATCTCTTTATTAAAACCAATAGTACATTAAAGTATGACATTCGAAGAATATTGTATAAAATTTTCACGAAGAAATATTAAGAAATACGGCAATGGCAGCAATTATTCGGACGTGTCTCGAAAAAAAATAAAATTGCGGTGCCCCTTATAACTTGGTGGTGGATCATCTGAAATCAAAAAATCAAAGTTCATTCGTTAGATAATAGTTTTCCCCGGGTAACGCTGGGAGGGTTTTTCGAAATTTTCATTTTTCACTTTTTTGGAACACTTTGTTATTGTAACATAAAAATAAAATAAAAATTATTAACAAATTTGAAAAAAAACTCTCCAGCGTTACCTCGTAAATTATGTACAGAAATAGTGCTCAAAATTTCAAAAGGATCGGTGCAGTAGTTTTGAAGTTATGAAAGGCACCGACTTTGAAAACTTGAGCTGTGGGGAAAACGCTTTAAAGTTTTGAACACTAAAAAATCTGATATAAAACGTTCATAAGCGAATTTTATCAACTTACCTCACACTGAATCATCAATGCCAGGTCCATAAAGGACGTTGCTATCATCCATGATGTCTAAAGCACCTTTTTGCTCCTGTCTACGACGAATCCTACCTTCTTTAGTTTGTCTTTCAGCTTCCTGCTCTGCTCGGCTTATACGTATGGAGTCAGTTGATCGCGCCCAGTCATGAGCATTTGATCCACTACTGATTCCCATGTCTTGCATGAAGGTTAGTAAAGCAAAATAACCTTCATTGAAGATTACAGAGGTTCCATTCAAGTGCTTTGGTGAGTGAGTGAGTGAGAGATCAATTATCCTATAATGTTTTTCAAGATCCTGCGAAACTTGATATTCAACGGTCACTTTTATTTTTTTAATTAACTTCGTCAATTTTGCTCCAATCGACTTGAAAATTTGACACAATATTCTTAAGATATTATGCATTCAACAAAAAAAAAAGTAATACCTTACCCCCTTGAGATTCTTACTCACTAAAAAACACCTCCCTTCTGCAAACCACGACTGAGTTCACACTCAACAAGCCGTTCTTCTATCGCATTTTATTTTGTTTGTTTTTTTTTTAAGATATCCTACAGGCGATTTTCCATTGAAAATTCTTGTATACTTTAGAAAAATTACGCGCTGCTAATCACCGCGCTAGATCGAAAGGCTTAGTCCTTTTCAGACGGCGCAGTAAATTTGTTTCGTTTTCGCGCAAACATTTTAATTTCGTTCTGAACGTTTTCGACTCCTAAGTCTCTATGGATATCATCGTTTCTAATGTACCACGGAGCATTAACAATTCCTCGAAGAACTTTGTTTTGGAATGCCTGTTACTATTTTTAGTACAACCCCAAAGTTGTACACCATATGTCCAGATCGGTTTTAGCACTTGCTTGTATAACAGCAGTTTGTTCTCTAAGCTAAGCTTGGAATACTTTCCAATAAGCCAGTAAATATCTCTATATTTAATTTCAAGCTCTTCACGTTTTTTCTTGACGTGTGCTCTCCATTTTAGTTTAGCATCGAGTGTCATACCGAGATATTTCGCCTCGTTCGCGTAAGGAATTCGTACTGCGTTGATAAACACCGGTGGATTCTCAATTTTCTTGAGAGTGAAGTTCAGTGAAATGGACAGACTTGTTTTCATTAAGCGCGATTCGCCAAGTCTTTGTCCAATTGTTAATCAGTGTAAGGGCACGTTGCAACTTGGCAGTTGCTTCTTCGACTGTTTTAGCCGTTGCCAAAATGGCAGTGTCATCAGCAAATGTGGCTAGGACAGTGTCGTCCATTTGCGGTATATCGCGGGTAAAAAGTAAATATAGCAGAGGGCCAAGTACACTTCCTTGCGGCACCCCCGCCTTTGTTGTCCTAAAAGTGGAATATTCGTTTCCGTGTTTCACACGGAAGAGTCGGGCTTCCAGGTGTGAACCTAAAATACAAGACAATTGCTGGGGTAGAGCTTGTCGAAGTTTATATTTTAGGCTTTCGTGCCATACCTTATCAAAGGCTTGCGAGACGTCAAGGAATGCGCTTGAACAGACTAACTTACACTCGATTGCTCGTTCAATTACATCGGTTATTCGATGCACTTGGTCAACTGTAGAGTGTTGGCTTCTAAAGCCAAATTGATGATCCGGCAGGGGGGAATTTGTGTCGGTAATTGGTTTAAGACGATTAAGAAGGATTCGCTCGAAGACCTTCGATGTAATCGGGAGAAGCGATATTGGTCTATATGACTTGACTTCAGTCAGCGGTTTACCGGGTTTCGGAACCATAATAACTTCGTCTACTTTCCACTGGTGCGGTACATACTCTAGTCTAATGCTGGCATTTATAAGATAGAGCAGCTTTAGCAAACCTTTTTTCGGCAAAGCTTTGAGTATCTCTCCCGTTATTAAGTCATATCGTATCGTATAATATGTACTTAAAACAATTGTACGAAACTCGCGGGCCAATATTAGATGCACAATATTTCAAAAGTCTGCACAACTGCTACATATTGTAGCACATAAAACTGATATTATGGCAAAAAATCAGCGAGCGTTTGCAGCCATTGGAGCAGAAGCGGCGAATATAAGTTTAGTGGTTTATGAAGGTGAAGTATGAGTATAGACAGACAGACAGACAGATAGATAGATATAAATTTTAATATAAATAAATTCAGAAACATTAATTCATTCTAGTTGCATTAGAGAATTTAAGAAATACAATAATATAAGTGACATTTTTTATTTTTATTGTACATATATATGTGCTTAAAGTATTAAAATAGCATCAAATGCCACTTCAAATGACTTCACTATGAAAACTTAATTCCAAATATGGGTAGGGTGACCCTTAAAAAACAATATACAATCGCAAAAAAGTTAAAAAAAAAATAAGAATATACATTTACAAAATAAAAATTCAAAATTAAACTGGGTTACACTAGAATGTCAGAAAAAATAGATTCTAAAGTAGCATAGTCAAAATATAATGGCCAATTCGTCAAATATTTTTCAAAACTTCCAGAAAAAGTTAATGCTCTAATTGAAGGCGAGAACATGAAACCAAATAAAAATTACGAAAAGCGGTAGTCGATATCTCGGTACAGATACAGCATTCGAAAAGTTTCTACGAAGATTGTAATCAGAAATTAATCTGAATTCAAGATTACCTGATCTCAAGAGAAAAGTTTTTAACATTTTAAAACAATACAAATGAAGGACTGGAAGAATTTTCATAAAACGAAACAACGGAAAACTTGGATGCCGATGGTGTTTTCGGCAAATTATTCTCAAATTTATTTTTTTTTTTGATAATTAAAAGAGGTTGAATTTTATTCAAATAAGAACTTCCCCAACACACAATACAGTATTGAAGCTTTGAATGAAAAATACCAAAATAAATTGTTTTTAAAAGTTTATTTGTACAAACATTTTTTAAATTAAAAAAATATCTTAGAGCGCATCGAAAATATTTCTTTAAAGACTCAGTACGGTTTACAAAGCTCATTTTAGAATCAATAGTTGGCCGAAAGAACTGAAACTCATATACTTTTTCGACAGAAAAACACTTATCACTGCTGTTAAGAGAGCCACAACAGGTTGACAAATTGGAAACACATGTCCAACCTGCCAGTTTGAATCCTTGACACTCCGATGCATGAAAGTAAAATTCTGCATTGGTACTGGTATGGGTCGATAAATTAAAAAAACATTAATTTAATCAATTAATCGGTGTTTGGCGAACCACATCCTTAATAAATTAAGATCCCAGTTTATACTCGTATCAGATATCAAATTCAAAGCACTGACAGATCCATAAGAACAGCCAAGATCATCTGCGGAAACAGTAAGGGTACCTTTGAAATTTAATGCAAACAAAGAATTGATGTAGATAAGAAACAGAATGGGTTCCAATGTAGAACGCTGAGGTACTCCCAAATTAAAAGATTGGATTTCGCTCCTGGTTGCCCCAATATTTACTCTCTGAGATCTGTTCGAAATGTACGATCTAAACCAATTGAGCACGAAATCGCGAGATCCTGCTTTCTCAAGTTTTCCTAACAATATAGTGTGGTTAACCATATCAGAGGCTTTTGTAAAATCTGCAAATTAGCCTGTAGTGAACTTTTTAGCATAAGCTTAGAGAAAATGCAAGAACGAAAATGTAGAAGAGCATCTTCCGTTGATTTTCTTTGTTGAAAACCAAATTGTACCGAGTTTACTGTCACCGGCCATTTTATGTACGTTTTTGCGATATATTGTTCGACCCCGAATTTTTTTCAATTGTCCAAAATTTTTTTTTCTTCGTTCAGCTAAATTATGCTTACCAAGAGAGTATTTGTGCCAAAAAAGAAGTTTCCACGCTCCTCCGCTTAGAGGCTAGAGAAAGTTGCATGTGAGCAACATTGGGCAATTGTGGTACAATACGAATATAATTTTTGAGTCATGATTTTTTTAAAGAAAAAAATACATTTTAATTTAAGTATTTTTACAATTTTAAGTGTGAAATGTCAAAAAGCAATTTTGTTTTGTGTTACAGCAAAGGTGTACTCCGCATTTAAGACATTTGGATAAAGGAGTTATAATCTTACAAAGCCTACAACGACCCTTTTCGCCAAAAACAACCCAGTGTCCGTTTTGATCATAACGCTTTGTATTAGAAGGTGTCGGTGTAAATTTATACTTTTTTGAGCTCCCAGAGGACCCATTACTTGAGAGAGAACTTGTGTTTAGAGAAGTATGTGGAAGTTTGTAAATTTCCAAGCTCTCAGTAGTCATACTACTCGACGGAGAACTAGTAGAATGGGAGTGATTTTCACTCTTCATTACAGTGGAAGGTCTTCCTCGTTTTTTTACAATCGCCGTAAAGTCAGATGATTACAAAAGTGCATGAGCGATTTCGAATTGATGAGTGACATATGCTTTCTTTGAGACTCAAGTAGATGAAAATGCTTCCAATAAAGAAGCCAAGCGCTTGTGACCGATGTTCCTAGGCACCAGTAAAATACTCCTATATACCACTTCCTTGAGCGGTGGTTCACTGATTTGTTACCAAACCATCGTACACAAGACAAGTTATGGTTGATTTCACATTTGATATCATATGTGTCCTATCTCGTTTTTTCAGCTCGTCATCTGAAAATAGCTCACAATTTCCAACTCGGTTTTTTCGAACAGTACCTGTTGCGAATATCCCCATTTCTTTTAGGCTGACTGATGTAAACCAGTTGTCAAAATATAACTTGAAAGTCTTATGTTTAGGAAGAGACGATGCTAAATAAAAAACTACGTCCGAAGATATTCCTAGTCCATACGAGGGACAGGTACCATCACCAACATAGAGAGTGAAATCATATACAATCCCCGATGTCCCAACGCGCGTAAACATTTTCATGCCCCATTTGTTTGGCTTATCTGGGTTGTACTGTTTCAAAGTTAATCGACCTGCAACGAATAAATATAGAAAAAAAATTTTGCAAATGAAATCAAATTCAATTATACCTTTAAACACAATTATTTGTTCGTCAATACTTTAGTGTTCTTCCTGAGGTAGCATATTGGACTTTACTTTAAAATATTTAGTAAAGGACGTATCTTGGATAGCTTGTCGTAGTTGGAATCTTCTTTTTTAGGCTGTGTGCTGTTATTGTCCAAATGGAAAAATCTCTTAATTTTTTCAAATCTGTTGCGTGACAATGAATCTGTTACTGCAGTAAACTTTAATTCTTGAGATCAAGCCATTTTATCGCCTTATTCGCCTTATATGCTGCTCAGTACATTTTAGTTCAATACCAAATTCTTGCTATCTAAACAAATTGGATTGTTCCTGAATTAAAACGATAGGTGTGTCAAAGAAGTCTGCGAAGTATTCAATTGGAGTTTTCACGTAATCAACACTTAAACCAGGATTCCCTTTCCAAGCACTGTCTGGAACTTCGAATTGCATTGATCTCCATTTGAGAGATTGGCGGTTAACTTTTTCATGCACGTTTTCAACGACACTGCAAGCATCTTGCTCGTATTACTGCGCAATAACATCCTCAAGTAGACCAATTTCAATGCTTTCGCCTCTTTCAACGATCCCCTGCAGATTGCTTTCTAAAATTGCACAAACGTCTTCATCTTCATCTCCACTCTCTTCGTCTGCTGAAATATCCCAATCAAACTCCACAATACGTGAGATCTCTTCCTTATTTAGCCCTTTTGTTCGTGGTCTCACTAACAAAGAAAATATTCATAACTATCACGATTCCCCAAAGTTGCTCACAAGCAAGTCGCCGATTTCTTAAAATTCTCACTCTACATGATGCGTAGTAAAACTTACTTTCTATATTTTATTGGTAAAGGTTTATAGAAAAATATTTGATTGTCCCTTAGAAATTTTATTCACGCGTTTTTTTTTTACAATTTTTTTACGGGACTTACTCGTACTATGTATTTTAGATGTTTTGACAAATGTCGATGCCATCGCATTGCTAGTCGCTGTAGCTTAATAAGTTACGGTGAAATTTACGTGATTTGTTTTTAGTTCTCTTCTAAAAAATATACGCTTGGAAGTACATACTTTGGCTTATCACAGAATCAACCATGCTTTTGATATTGAGCGACAAACAAGCGAAGTTGCTCTCAGGCAACGGTGGGGTCGAAAGGGTTAACACAAAAAAAAAAATGTTTTGTAAAAGGCCTGGATTATAATGCTAAGCAAACCCAACGATGGTTATTAGATTTCATTTGGCGCAAATCACATCTCAACTAACAATGTGTTTGAGGGGTAAATAATGTATTTATCAGAAACTGAAAATTGTTTGTAGCTTATACGGCATTAGTCTAACTTTAATCCCTCTCATTAGCAAACTATTTTTGACTACCTGGAGGTAGTTTAACTTATCCGAAGTTTTTTATAAAGTGAAAGATCCGTTCACTATCCAAAAAGTTGTGGCCATGACCTGGAAATGTCTCTTGGGAAGTCTTCTTTCAGGCAATGCGGAATAGGTACAAAGATGTGAAGGATGTTTTGCCAATCCTCCCCTGGACAATCATACAAAAGCCATTGGCAAAGAAGCCTTGCGCATGTTGACTATGGACTGAAACGAATAAAATTTGGAAACTTCAAAGTAAAAAAAAAAATATTTTTATAATTCATGTAAACTTTTTTATTTGCTTTAAAACTCTGTTTTTATTAAATTCATTCGCAATTACAAAAAATAACAAAAATGTCCTTCATAAGGTTGGTGACAGTTACATCCGCGATCTTTTTGGACGCTCTTTTCCATTTAGCACTAAAATCTTTTACGTCCTTTGCACACTGCTCACTTTTCCTCAATTTAGCTTTGACCAAAGCTCAATACCTTTCAATGGGACGGCACTGTGGAACATTGGGTGGATTCATCTCTTTTGGGACAAAGTCGACATTTGTAGCAACAAGAAAGCCCAACGTCGCATGAACATAGTGAGCTGAAGCTAAATCTGGCCAAAATAATGTTGAACCCTCGTGTTTGTTTAACAAAGGAATCAACCGTTTTTTTAGGCACTCGTTAATGTACACTTCTCCGTTAATTGTTCCCGTTGTAATAAACGATGAGCTTCTGTGTCCAGATTGGCAAATGGCCTGCCAAACGAGATATTTTGACCCGAATTTTTCCATCCCAATCGATGTTGTTGATTGCGGAAGAATCTCAGCTTCAAACGAGTTGTAAAACTGCGCACCTGGAAGAGTAGTAAAGTCGGCTTTGACATAAGTTTCGTCATCCAAAACCAAGCACGCTTTCTTGTTGCCGATCAACTCGTATAGCTTTCGGGCTCATGTTTTTATGACTGTAATTTACTTTTCAGTAACTTTTGGTATTTTTTGTTTTTTTCATGTTTTTAGACCGTTAGGTTTTTTAGATCTTTGTACCATTGTTTGGTTGGTATTACATTTCCGAGCATCTCTGAATGACATAGTGTGGTTTCTTACGATGGTACCCACTATTTTCCTGTCCAAATTTGTATCATGTGCTCCACTTTTAGCTCCACTTTTCTATTTTCGCTTAACTGTCAACGTCTCCAAATATCGTTTAATAACAGAATCCACTGTACTGCGTGCTATGTTTAAATTTTTTGCGATGAAATGGTTTAGACGCGAAGTATTTTCGAGCCATTTGTCGATGATCTTTTTACGGCGTTCCTCTTGACTCATATTTTATAAATGTTTTGAACCGCACCGAACTAAAATCAATGACAAACCGAAACTAGGGAATATATAGGCTAATTTGGGTACAAAATGGGATTGCAATTTACGCATTGAAAGTATAGCCCGTATTAAAATTTATAGATTTTATTCGTGTCAGTCCTTATCAAGTATTATAATATAGCTCCGTTAGAGCAAGTTCACTTCATCTTTTTGAGACACAAAGGGCAGTTGGGGTAAAAGAGCATTAACTCTTCGAATTGATGACAAAAACCGCATTAAGTTCTCACCACCACAATGCTTTTATAATCGGCATCTTAAACAACCGAAGAAAAAATGCCTAAATTCAATCTTTGAAAGACATCGCAACATAACATTTGCATATCCTACAAAAGTGCACTCCTCTGACTTTACATCGAACTTTCCTTTCCCCGACTGCTTATTTAAAACAAACGGTTTAGTACCAAAGATTTTATTTATTTATTATTATTTATTAACATATAATTTATTACACGTTAACTTAAAGTATCAATAGCTCTAGCTACCAGGGCCTTCAGCTAGTTTTTAAAGAAAACGAAAGAAAAAAAGGACCGGTCAATAAGCCCGTGACTTTTTGAATTTCTGACCTCTACTGAAACAGCAACACTGCTCCTGTCAACAGGCATCTGTCAGTTGACTCCTGTCAAAATTTAAACTTGCTGCGTCAGTTAGTTTGTGTTTGACAGCTATTTTTATCAGACTACTCACTAATTTGAGGAGAAAATGGAAAAAAGTGAATTTCGTGTGCTTATTAAGCATTATTTCTTGCGAAAAAAAACCATTACCGAGACCAAGGCTAAGCTTGATAAATACTATGGGGACTCTGCACCATCGATTTCAATGGTAAAAAAGTGGTTTACTGAATTTCGTTGTGGCCGTACAAGCACTGAAGATGCCGAACGTCCTGGACGCCCAGTTGAGGTCTCTACACCCGAAACAATCGAAAAAATTCACGATATGGTGTTGGCCGACCGAAGATTGAAAGTGCGAGAGATTGTGGAAGCCGTAGGGATCTCGCATGGCTCAGTGGTTTCAATTTTGAATGATCACTTGGGCATAAGAAAGCTTTCCGCAAGACGGGTGCCGCGTTTGCTCACAGTCGACCACAAACGCAATCGTGTAACAACTTCACAGGAAGGTTTGGCGTTGTTTAATCGCAATATGGAGGAGTTTTTGCGCCGTTTTGTAACCGTGGACGAAACATGGATCCATCACAACACACCAGAGAACAAACAACAGTCAAAACAGTGGGTTTCTAAGGGGGAATCGGCGCCAAAGAAGGCCAAGGTGGGTTTGTCAGCCAATAAAGTTATGGCGACTGTTTTTTGGGATGCACGCGGGATAATCCACATTGACTACCTTCAAAAGGGAAGAACAATCAATGGGGAATATTATGCCAACTTATTGGACCGATTCAATGACGATTTGAAAAAAAAAACGACCTCATTTGGCCAAGAAAAAAGTTCTTTTCCACCAAGACAATGCAAGGGTGCACACATGTGCAGTTGCCATGGCAAAAATCCATGAATTGGGCTATGAATTGCTCCCTCATCCACCCTATTCTCCAGATTTGGCTCCGAGCGACTACTTCTTGTTCCCAAACCTGAAGAAATGGCTTGGTGGAAAAAGATTTGACTCCAATGATGAAGTCATCTCACAAACAAAGGCCTATTTTGAGGACCTCGACAAATCATTTTTTTGGAAGGGATAAAAAAATTGGAGAAGCGTTGGACAAAGTGTATAGAGCTCAAGGGAGACTACGTTGAAAAATAAAATTATTTTTTTATCAAAAAATCTGTGTTTTAATCCAAAAGTCACGGGCTTATTGACCCGACCTCGTATATTGTTTTGAAAATCTTTTTAGAGCAAAATCGCTTTAAGAGATACATTTTTCGTGTTATAAGCATCAAATGATTTTTAATATTTTTACTATGGTCTTTCCAATTAAGGTCAGAATCAATTGTAACACCTAAATATTTGAAATTCTTCACAAAATTGATTTTGAAACATGAATCAGAACAAGTATTTTTATTATGAAAGTTACATATACCACAATCATGAATTGGAAAGCTAAACTGCCTGCAATTTGAAGCATGAAAAAACAGGTTGTAATTACAAACTGGATGACCAGAGGTTTTAAAAGTCATGAATTTAGTTTTTTCACCAATTATTAGTTTATGGTTCGAAAACCAAGTTCGTAGAATTTCTAAGTCCTCTTCAATTAGTAAAATACAATTAAAATCAGAATTTGACTGATAGGTAAATGATATATCATCTGCAAATGCCGTCGAAAGACCGTTTAACGGGAGTTTGAAGATTGAGTTTATGTATACTAAAAAAAACAAAGGGCCGAGGACAGATCTCTGTGGTACTCCATTTTTTAAAAGCCGAGTTTCACTTTGTGTGCCGTTTATAATAACTTTTTGAACTCTCTCTTTTAAATAAGATTTCAAACATTGAAAAATCACCCCTCTAAACCCTGCACTATAAATATAATAAAGATTTATTATCATTTAAGCTGTCATAAAGCTGGCTGCATAGCCTAAGAATTGCATCTTCGGTTGACTTCCCCGAACGGAACCCAAATTGATTATCGCTAAAAAATCCTTTTTTATTTAGAAAAGAAATAATTTTTTTGACCATAAGTTTTTCAAATATTTTTGAAAAAGTAGGAAGTTTTAAAATAGGTCTATAGTTAGCCATATTTGTTTTATCTCCTTTTTTAAAGAGTGGAATAACCTCAGCACATTTAAATTGTTGTGGGAAACAGCCCTGTTCCACACTTAAGTTAAATATATAACTCAAAACATCTGAAACATAAAAGGCAATTTTTTTAAGAAGATTACTAGATATTCCATCAGACGTGCAAGAGTTTTTATTTTTTAAAGATAAAATAGCTTTGTATGTATCAAAAGAGGTGATAGGATTAAAAGCAAAACTATTTGGATGTGAGAATTCAGTATTTATACACTGTTGATTAAAGCAATTACAATCACCACTACAATTAATAGACTGAATCAATGTTGCAGGTATTTCTGTAAAATATTCATTAAATTTGTTGGATATACTTTTGAAGTCTGTAAGAGTAGCTGTCGATGGCTTTCCATTCTTCTTTAATATTGCCCTTTAATTTTTCAAACAAGTTAAAATAATACCTTTCTCGAGTCAATTCAATATTTGCGCTTACAGCTTTACAAATTTTAAGGTAGTACTTTTTTAATTTTTCATTGTTTGGATGTTTTTTTAGCTTTATACTTATTTTGCTCTTATTTTTAATCTGCCTAAGGAGAGACCCATTCATCCAAGGCTTGAGAAACTTATTTTTATTAGATTTTTTTAGGGATATGGAAGTGCATGACTCTATATGTTTTTGCAGAATTGAAATAAAGAAAGCGTATGAAGTAGATGGGTCCTTTTCCGAATAAACCTGATCCAAAAATTCATTTTTCAAAATATTTTTTAATGAAGTATAATCTATTGTATAATGCTTTTTTCTTTGAATTACTAAAGGAGGTTTCGCTATATTTTCTGACTCATATAATAAAACGATCATTTTGTGATCAGTAATCTTTAAATCGAGAACACTTGCAGAAAGTTTGAGTTTATTACTGATTTTAAACCGAGTGAAAAAGTGGTCAATGCAAGTACTTGAAGATGCTGTTATACGGTTACATTTGAGACCATGCGAGGCCATAAGGAACAAATGCTTATCAGTGTCAATCTTGGACTCGTTCGAAATATCAATATTAAAATCACCAATTAAAATTAAATTACAAGTTTTGATAACAAAACGATAACTTTACAACATCTGCACTACGTATGACAATTTTGGAGAAATTGTGATCAATACTCTCATCAATATAAACTGCAACACCACCTGACGAATAAGATTCATTGCAACAACTGAAAGGAGTATAACCCGGTATATTGTATTGTACAATTTCATATCATTCTCATAAACCCAAATCTCTGTTAGAACTATTATAGCTGGCAATTTATTAAATGACTCAATATGAGCCAAGAAAACTAAAAAAATTTGTCTTAGACTGCGGATGTTTTGGTGCACACAAAAGCAATTATCGATAAAACTACGAAAAACTGGCATACTCACATACATTTTGAACTGAAGAAGGAATAGGATTAACAATATTCATATTTTGTCAAAATCAGAGATACAATTGATTCTTACTGAATTGTCACCCTCGTTCTTCCTTATAAAAATATTTCCATTTCTAGTCCAAACGTATTTGACTCCTTTTGTATTTTTTTGTATTTTTGTATTTTTATCTAAGTATATACCTAAGATTTTAAGACAATTGGTGTTAGTTATGTTAGTATTGTTAAAGTTGATAGTGATATGTTTATTACAAGTAGTTTTTTTTGCAAATATGCAAAATTGCGCTTTTTTGTGCTGAAATATTGGAGCCAGAAATTTGGCACCAGGGTTCGAGGTCTTTTAGTCGTCAGCATATAGGCAGTATTGAAGTGACTTAAATGTTTGCAATATTTCGGAAATATCATTGAAGGCTATTACGAATAAAATTACAGAGAGAAAAGATCCTTGAGGGATTCCATTCTCTGACTTTTTAATATTGGAGAAGACTCCGTTAACTTTTGTTCGAAATTTTCTATTACTTAAGAAGGACTTAATAATTTTGAACATTTTTGGTCCAATATTCCATTTAGCGATTTTATTTAGTATAATACGAATACCGATGCGTTCGAATGGTTTTCCAATATCAATTGAAAGAATAGAGACGTGGTTTTTGCTTGACAAAGCTGTAGTAACGTAGTCATCAATATACAGCAGCGCATCCATTGTTCCACGACCGTGTTTAAACGCTACTTGATTGATATCTAGTAAGTTTTTTCTTTCTAAAAACCAATAAAGCCTTTTTAATAATATTTTCTCAAATATTTTACCAAGCACGGGAGGAGTGATATTGGTCGGTATTCATTGCTTAAAGTGGATTGGTTTTTTGACTTAGGGATAGGTATCACGGTAGCGGTCTTCCACACTTGAGGGATAATGCCCGTTGAAAATATTTTATTGAATAAATTCAATAGACGACTTTTAAAAACTGGTGAGCTGTTTTTGATCATATTAAAATCAATTCTATCATATCCGGGAGTTGGGCGACCACCCGTCCAGATTTTATAAGGGGTTTCTCCATCAAGTGATTTAGTCCAACATCTACAATATTTCTGACTGCTTCAGCCCAAAATATAGGTGATGTTTTCGCTTGCAACATGAGGCCTCCTTCAGCTTCCACCAACGTCCGATTATTCCTTTCTGCTATGCCATTCTGCTTGGGTGAGTGAGGAACTGTCAGTTTTCTTCTGATACCATTTTCTTTCAAGAAATTGTTGAACTGGTGGTTACAGTATTCAATTCCGTTATCACTTAATTTTTCGCCCTGTGTACGTCCCAGTAAATGCCTTAAGTTCCTTAAAAGCAAAAAAAAATATCGCTTTTATTTTTTTAAAAAATAAATTTCAGACCATCCAGATTTGTCCTCAATAAAACTTGTGAAATGCCTAGCTCCACCAATAGAAGTTGTTCTCATCGGCCCACATATATCACTGTGAAGTATTTCTAGCAGATCAGTTGTTCGAGTTACCTCCCTTTTCGGATTCAGCATGCATAAAAAGTTAGATTTCTTACCTTTAATATTCATTCTCAAGGCGTTTTGTTGTTCGGACATATTCATCAGATAGTCGATGTTTATGTGACCTAGTTTTTGATGTCACTCGTCGACAAAACGTTTTGTATTGGGTGCCGAGAAATTCGAAATCTCATTTCCCTTTGTTACGTAGTACAGATCACCGCTTCTCTCCGCCATGTCAAGTAGCCTTCTATCTGGTGCAATTATGGATGATTTTTCTTTGTTGAATCTGTTCTCACATCCCTTATCTGCTACCTTTGCAACAGACATCAAATTGGTTCTCAAATCAAATACAAACATAACATCTTCCAACTTTGGGTGCTGTGTATTTTCACCATCTGATGCAGATATCCTGTCAGTGGGGCAAACTGGCCTCAAAACTGGAAATAATTCAAAAACTTAAATGAGATAAATGATAATGTATGTTTGTATGTTTCCCGTTAGATAACATGTCAGTGCATCGAATGATCACTCATTTAAGTCATTTGCATGCTCTCCCGCTCTTTGGTAAGCATTTGAAGTCACAGTTTTATTACGATTGCGAAAGTGATGTGTAAAAGTGAAAAAAATGTGTTGGTTTCAAAATACTGTAGTTTTGTTAAACTTGTATTATTCCATTGGAACATGCGTTGGAAAGCTACTGTCATTGTTCGTCATTTCAGTATATGTCATTCATTTGAAGCGCAAACAACAATAATTTTTTTTTTCACTCAAATATGTCGAACTTTGTGCCTGAAAAAGTGTTTCTGCGGGGAGTTCTTCTTCATTACTTTAATATGAAGAAAACTGCTGCCGAAAGTCATCGTATTTTGGTGGAAGTTTATGGTGAACATTCGCTAGCTGAGCGAACGTGAAAAAAGTGGTTTGCACGATTTAAAAGTGGTGATTTTGGTTTGGAAGACGATGAACGTCCTGGACAGCCAAAAAAGTTTGAAGATGAAGAACTGGAAGCATTACTCTATGAAGATTGTTGCCAAACACAAGAAGAGCTCGCAGAATCTTTTGGTGTCACTCAAGCAGCCATTTCAAAACGTTTAAAAGCAGCTGGATGTATTCAAAAGCAAGGAAATTGGGTTCCACATGAACTCAAGCCGAGAGACGTCGAAAGGCGGTTTTGCATGTCCCAAATGCTGCTGGACGCCACAAAAGGAAGTCATTTTTGCATCGGATTGTTACTGGTGATGAAAAATGGATCCATTTCGACAACCCCAAGCGCAAAAAGTCATATGTGAAACCCGGCCAACCAGCCAAATCAACGGCAAAGCCGAATCCATGGCGCGAATGTAATGCTCTGTATTTGGTGGGATCAGATGGGTGTGCTGTATTATGAGCTGCTAAAACCGGGTGAAACCATCAATGGGCAACGCTACCGAACACAATTAATCCGTTTGAAGAGAGCAGTGGCCGAAAAACGCCCGGAATATACGACCAGACACGAGGCAATAATTTTCCATCATGACAACGCTCGGCCCCACGTTTAAGAACTATTTGGAAAACAGTGGATGGGAAGTCTTACCCCACCCGCCTTATAGCCCAGCCCTTTCTGACTACCATTTGTTCCGGTCGATGCAGAACGCCCTCACTGAAATACGGTTCACATCAGAGCAGAATATCAAAAATTGGCTTGATTCATTCTTGGCTGCCAAGCCGGCGCAGTTCTTTTGGGATGGGATCCACAAATTGCCAGAAAGATGAGAAAAAGTCATAGCTTCAGATGGGCAATACTTTGAATAATACTATTGTACATGTTTTTCTTAAATAAACGTTAAAATTTTGAAGAAAAACACGAATTAAGTTATATACCCAATATATAGTTGAACTTGTTGGCTAACAGATTCAAAAGGGATCGGCTGCGCATACTTGCGCCTTTCTTTTTTAAATTAATTTAAAAAAAAAATACCATTTTTATGAATTTATTAAATGTTCACATTTTGCCCTAGGTTCGAACTCAAGTGATTTATTTTTATCTCGGATGAAGTTATTCGACATTCTGGACGGGCAATATTGGAGGAGAAAATACAATTCTTGAAATTGGACCTGCAGGAACGCACTAATTGTCCTCCGGATAAGATGGTCGCATTAAATCACGCACTTTCCCAGTTTTTTTCAAGATTCAAAGAAAATTTGTTCCGATCAAATCGCAAAATAGCACGATTCAAGAAAATTAACGAAAAGTGGTTGCAAACATCAATTATTTTCAGGCAATACAATACAACCCCATACAAAAGAGGACGTCCAAAAGGGAACTTTTAAGAATGTAGTGATAGATCAAAACGATGTAAAACGGCTGATATACGAAAAGATTTTTCCTCTATGGAATTAGGGTTTGCTGCGAAGGTAAGCCTGAGAGCCGCAGGTCATGTACCGGCCTCTAAACTGCTAGGACACGTATTGCGTTCACCTAAAAGTGCAACTAAATACAAAAAAGTTTATGAAGCACAGGATACAAAACAAAAGGTAAAGATGTTAGGAGAAGAAGCCGTTTCGACACTCGTAGAAGCAAAATTAACGAGACATCAGTACAATGTCATTAGAAGCAAAGATCCTGAAAGGTTTCCTCATATAAAGTCATTCAAAATGCTAAAAAAGACTGCTATCCAGAAGGTATCAAAGTATCTTAATTTTCCGCTGAAGTTTCTCTTCACGCACTTATGAACCACACCACTGAACACTTGATAAAATCTCAAAAATGTTAAATCACAGAATTAAACAACGATCAACTGAACAAATTAGAGTTGTTATCAAAGTGGGGCTTCGACGGAAGTTCAGGCCATAGTTCATATAAACAAAAATATGTTGGAATGGAAGCTAATGATTCCAGTGGTTTTATTATTTCTATGATACCATTGCAACTGTTTATTGACAACTTGGATAAAAGAGAAATTGTGTGGCAAAACCCGCGGCGATACTGTCGTCCTTTAAAAATATGTTTCGTAAAAGAATCGACAAAACTATCAATTTCCGAAAAGATGCATGTTGATGAACAAATACATAAATTAAACCCTTCGGTAGTGAACGTTGATGGCAAAACTGTTAGCGTTACTCACAAGCTGTTATTCACTATTGTGGATGGGAAAGTGTATAACGCATTAGCCAATAATACATCCACTCAACGTTGCTTTATCTGTGGTGCAAGCTCTAAAGAATTCAATGATATAGGGGAGATATTGCCAAAACCTCATAAACTCGATACTTTAGAGTTCGGTTTATCAATACACATTACATTGCTGGATTAGAGTGTTTGAATGTCTGTTACTTGTTGGATATAAACTGCCAATCAAAAAGTGGCAAGCCAAGAAATGACGACAAAAAATTAGTAACAGAAAGCAAAGCTCGAATACAAAATGAATTCAAAAATCGAATGGGGCTTAATGTTGATCAACTAAAACCAGGGTTTGGCAACACAAATGGATGGCAACACTGCTCGGAGATTTTTTAATAATACAAACCTCGTCTCCGAAATTTTGTGTGTTGACATAGTATTAATTGAAGAATTTCATACAATTTTAGTGGCAGTTTCAAGCGGATATGAAATAAACATTGAAAACTTCAAAAAATTCGCCATTAATACCGCCAAACACTTTGTAAGCATCTATCCGTGGTTTTTTATGCCTCCCATTGTGCACAAACTCTTAATCCATGGATGGATTAGATGTAATATCCACTGCTCTTCTTCCTATCGGACAGTTATCTAAAGAAGCTCAGCAGGCGAGAAATAAAGATTTTAAGAAATATCGCGAAATCTACTCCAGAAAATGTTCCCGGGAGAGGACTAATCAAGATGTTTTCAATTTGATGTTGATTACATCTGATCCACTAATTATAAGTTTGAGAAAATTTGGAAAAAAAAAAATCAAATCATTTCCCAAAGATGTTTTTAATTTGATTATTTGTGCAGGTGAAGGTGATGCATCTGATGGCAAATTTGAGAGCGACGATGATTCTTCATTAGCTGAATCAATCTTTTAATTTCGCTGTAAAAACATTGAAACCAATTGAAAAAGAATATGATGCACTATATACCATGTATTCTTTATTACGTCTTTATATATTTATATAACTTCCAAAAAAAAGTAAAACAATTGTCAATAAAATTGTTCGATTTATGTGTTCTTAAATAAATACTTTAATTCTTAATTAAAACGTAAAAAATAAAAAAATTAAAAGTGAAAATGAGTTTATTTACCTTTAATAGGTGATATCTAAGGTTTCACTTGCCTAAATCCAGCACAGGAATTGTTCCCAGTTTTGAGACCGTTTTGCCCTACTGTGCAACGCTATGAATTGATGTTCTTACCCCGTTTGCCAAATTCAGCGATTTTTCAGCCTTCCTCAGGTGATCAAAATTGAGTTTCACCGATGTCAGATGCGAAGTGCAATCATCCCTGTCGCAGACGTTGCTCCCATCAGAATGTTTTAACGCAAATTCAGTTCCAGGATCAGAACTATTCTCCTCCCTACAACACTTTGGAGAATTCCGTGCATTCGTATGTTCTTCGCTTATGCTGCCTGCATTCAGATGCCTTGTGACCGATTTTTATAACATTAAACTTAAATACTTTCGGATAGAACTTACTTTGCGGTTTTCTATGGTTTTCCTTGTCTTTTTCTTCTTTGCTATCTACTGGCCCTCCAACGAACATGGCATTTTGATGATTTTCTTTCACCCTACATTTTTGTGCGCCGAATTCTTCCAAGATTTTTATCGTCAATGCTTCGAAAATTGTCGAAACTTCCAGGCAAACTATGAAGATGCATTATCGCCAAAAGGTCATCGTGTATGGCAATGCCCATATCTATATAATTTGTCTAAGGCATCGAAAAATTCTGCAATATATGTCCTGATGTTAGTTCCTTCTGCAATTTTATGCAAAATTAGCCTCTTCAGCAAGGTTGTTTTTGGTGCGGGTCCTTTTGACTGGCCTATTATTTTTTTTTGAAGCCGCGTTTCCAGCTTCAACCTTGAGCATAACTTTTTCGTCACTCACAAGGAAAACTTGGATATGTCCAACAAAAACCAATATTACGTAACTTAGTTAAAGGATTGTATTGTGTTGTGTTCAACCGTGTCAAACGCATTGGTCATGTCTACAAAAAGTGCAGCGCAACATTTTTTATTATCTAAGCTCATTTTGAATATAAGAACAAAAGTCCAAAAGCGCATCTTCCGTAGCAAAACCTGCCCTAAACCCAAACTATAATGGACTTAAAAAATGTATCTTTGTTAAGCATCTCAATACTCTCCGTTTTATACACTTTTCGAATACGTTAGAAATCGCAGGCAGCAATGAAATTGGTCGATAATTGGCAATGTCCTTTTTGTTACCTTTTTTAAACAGTGGTAAGTCATTTGTACATTTCAATTCATCCGGAAATATACCACGACTAAAACTTAAATTAAAAATATGTGCTAAGATATCAATATTTTCTTCAGAACCAAGTTCGAAATGCCATCATTGCCACAGGAATCTGAGTTTTTAAGCAAATGAATTTCTTTGAGGAGTTCTAAACCGGAAATCGGCTCAAAAAAGAAGCTGTTTCTGGAAGTAAAACTGTCAGATATGCTGAAATTCATGCAACAGTTGCAGGGTATTTTAATGTCATTAGACAACGTAGTTTGAGCAACCGTAATAAAGTAATTGTTAAATAATTTTGCTATTATA
Source organism: Volucella zonaria (assembly GCA_963966105.1). Lineage (NCBI taxonomy): Eukaryota > Metazoa > Arthropoda > Insecta > Diptera > Syrphidae > Volucella > Volucella zonaria. The sequence goes on along the minus strand of OZ014532.1, from coordinate 46,093,322 downwards.
CATAATGTTACTGATGGAGTCCTAGTTTGGACATAGCTGATTGCGTATCGCACTCGTAAACCTTTTGACAGAAATGGTAAGCTACACTTAATTGCCAATCAGATTGGCTTTTCAGCTAAGCCTCTCCTACATATTCGAAGTAAGACTGAAGTATTCTGCATTCAATCTGAAGTACGCGTAAAGGCTGAGAGCAATAGTGTAGTACGGTGCATAAACCGCGTTTTCTATAATACCTTATTGAAGAGGAGAGTGCATACTTGAGCTTAAAATATCGATTATATGTCATCTGTATAAGCATAAGTAAGCATTTAACACATTGGCTGAAAAGTCCGCGCCGTTTTATAGTAAAACACAAAATTTTTGCAAAATTCAACTTTATTTATCAATATATGTAGTTGCCTTCGAGGGCGATACACTGATTGAAACGATTTTTCAATCTTTCGATACCAGTTTTGTAGTACGATTTCGGTTTAGCCTCAAAATAGGCCTCTGTTTCGGCGATTACTTCTTCAACGGTCTTAAATCTCATTCCGGCGAGCATTCTTTTGAGGTCTGCGAACAGGAAATAGTCGCTGGAGGCCAAATCTGGAGAATACGGTGGGTGGGGAAGCGATTCGTAGCCGAATTCTTTCAATTTTGCCATCGTTTTCATCGACTTGTGACACGGTGCATTATCTTGATGAAACAGCACTTTCTTTTTCTTCAAATGCGGCCGTTTTTCTGCGATTTCGTCTTTCAAACGCTCCAACAACGCAATGTAATAGTCGCTGTTGATAGGTAGTCGATGAAAACTATTCCATGTGCATCCCAAAATACGGATGCCATAACCTTGCCAGCCGACTGTTGAGTTTTTGGTCGTTTTGGACGAGGTTCGTCGCCTGCTCGCCACTCAGCTGACTGGCGACTTGACTCTGGTGTGATGTGATGGAGCCAAGTTTCATCCATTGTCACATACCGACACAAAAATTCGGCTTTATTGCGGTTGAACAGCTTTAAACACTCCTCTGAATCATCAACACGTTGTTGTTTTTGGTCGACTGTGAGCAAACGCGGCACCCACTTTGAACAGAGCTTTCGCATGTCCAAATATTCGTGTATGATATATCCAACACGCTATTTTGATATCTTCAGAGCCTCAGCTATCTCGATTAACTTCACTTTACGGTCATTCGTAATCATTTTGTGGACTTTTTTGATGTTTTCATCTGAAGCAGCCTCTTTTTGACGTCCACTGCGTGCATCATCTTCGGTGCTTGTATGACCACTTTTAAATTTTTCAATCCACTTGCGAATGGTTCGTTCGGCTTGTGCAGAGTCCGGGTAACACTTATCAAGCCATTTCTTTGCATCGGCTGCATTTTTTCCCATCAAAAAGCAATGATAAATCAACACACGAAATTGCTTTGAATCCATTTTTTTTCACAATAACAAAAGTTGTTTCACTCACAGTGCTATATCTCGAGAACTAATCGTCCGACAGCTGTCAAATTTATACACGTATCTTTTGAAGGTTGGTACTAACTGAAAATGGTATGGATTTAATTCAAGTGGTGCCCTCTCTTAGAAACGTCACGGACTTTTGAGCCAATGTGTTACATCCCGGTTTACTAGTAGCTTATTGACTATTATATTCTAAAGAACAGAAGACAAGAAACCACTCTGATGGTTCCACAAATGGCAGGTCTCCTAGCAGAGCTGCATTCAATTGTATGTTGATGATATTGCTATCCAAGAGAAGTATTCACATTTAGGGTTGCAGATACATTCTTGTAAAAAATCTCTCAATGTCAAGGTAAGTCACTAATGCTGGAGCATGAATTAGAGAATACCAATCAATCTTTCTAGTACTTCTAGCAAAGCGTAGGATAACCGGATGTGTCAGAGATCCATTAGTTCCACATATTCAAGATAATTTTAGTAAAGCTGAAGTTTGACGCGTTCATTAAACAGAGCGGTTTGAGCAACCATGCCAAGATTTTTCTTTCATTGATCATAGTTTAAAAATGATTGTTTATGACAAAAGGCACACTGTCAGTTGCTAGTAAAAATTGTTAACTACGAGTAAATATCCTTAAACAATGGGAGTGAATGTTTGGAGTAGCAAATAGTTTCCCTCTTTGCCGATAATAAGTAAGGATTGCCATTTCATCATGCATCGTTTTACGCTTGCCGAACGTGCGGAAATTATTATTGTAAATACGCAACGTGAATTTCGTAATGAGGTCGGTCGTCATCATGGGTTCAGTGTGCAGGTAATTCGTCGTACCGCGAAAATGTTTGAGCGTGAGTACACTCTTTTGGATCTAGCCACCAACCAGACAGAGGTTAGTGCGAAATGAAGAAAACATAGCCACCGTAGATGCCAATATCGAAGAAGACCCAGAAATGTCGTTTCGGCGCCGATCACATGAATTAGGCATCGCCTAACCCGGCTTATTTTGCGTTTGCATTTGGGCCTATATCCATATAACATTGTGGTGATACAAGAATTGAAGCTGTGCGACTATACACATCCTCGTGAGCTCGCTAAGTGGGCACTGGAAATGTTGGCCGGAGATCCGGATTTTGGCCAATAAAACCATCTTCTCAGACGAGGCCCATTTTTGGCTCAGGCCCATTTTGTTCGGCCAAGCATCAATGTATCCGCAAGGATTGACTGTTTGGTGCGGTTTATGGCATGACGGCATCATCGGACCTTATTTTTTACGAAATGAGGGAAGGAGACGGCGTTACCGTCAATGGTCTCTGCTATAGAGCGATGTTATCCGACTTTCTGTGGTCAGAGCCTGACAACATCGATATATTCCAGCTGTGGTTCCAAGAAGACGGCGAAGTTGTGAAGGAGAAATTTGGCGATCCAGTCTCCCGGCGAGAGTTAATTATTCTATTATTTTCTCTGGTGCTACGTCATGTCTTTAGTCTACGCTAACAAGCCACCAACGAGCTCGAGTCATCAAAAATTGGACCGACCCCTTGAAGCACTGCCAGCGAAGCCGAGGCGGTCATTTACATAATGTGCTATTCCACACATAATGGCATGATCGTAGCTTCAAAATAAAGTCGGAATCAATTTTTTATCTCACGCCGTTGTTGTTTTATTTACATTTCTTTTGCTATCATTCTTATCTGGTCACCCTATGTGATGGGATTGCTCCGAGTGCTCTATTTTGAATCAAAATCAAGGGACCAACATTGAACTCTGTAACGACTGGTTTAAAGTGGCCACTTCACACATTTGGAAATAACTTAAAATGATGAAAAAAGTAATAAATTTTGCTTTATGACACCATCAATGACACCATCTATCAGTGCTGTCTAATGCTTCATTGGACTTGAATCTGAAACTCGAAAACCATTAGAGGAATGTGGATCTCATGTACAAATGTAACATATACGCGTTTATTTTCTAGTTTGATACAATAATTACTGACGCTTTTGCCGACTTACAAGCACTGTGCACTGAGCAATCATATGTAATATATGTACATATGTTTCCCTAGAATCTCTATTGGCACCATTGTTTCAATAAAACTACTTGTGACCTAAAATAGTCATATACTCATACGTAATAGAGTAATTAAGTTAATGTCACGACTTGAGCGTAAAACACAAGCCCACTTTGGAATGCCGTTCGGTGCGTGTACCGCTTGTTCTTTAATGTTTCAATTACAAGCTCATGTCGCACGCAATCCATGCGGTGAATGTTGTCGTCGGTCTTGAATCCCATTTGCGTTTGTTTAACGCGCAAACTGATAAATTTCATAATTTGACACTGCATCTGGTGAAAACACTCCGAGCGGCACTGTGCTATCATAAAAAGAAATATATTAAACAGAAATCATTTCTTTTGTTATTTTTTTTTTTCTTTACTACAGATAGAAGCGCGATGTTTTTGGGAATTAATTAGTTTAACCCCAGGTCAACGATCATAAATCTAAGACCAACGAGCTCTCAAAACACAGTCAACATTTGTTTGAATCTCAATGTTGCTTTTGTCTCAGATATTTAGGGGAGCGCTTTTAAGTTCCTAATATTCGTAGCTCAAAGTAAATCCAGTGGGAGGGGAGAAGTATCTTAGGAATCATGTTCTACCAAAGGGCGTGTAGATTGATTATTTTTGCTTTGTTTATTTTGCTGCGCGGGTCGAATCTGTCTACTTTAGGAGTCATGCCCATAAATTGTGTTGATGTCACTGAAAATGAGAATGCGGAGGACGGTGTACGGCTGAAGACTTACGAACTTAAAGAATCGTTGCGGGAGTCAAGCCAGTGTGAAGGATCGATGGATCGAAGCATGGATCATTTTGATCAACAATGCTTTTGGACGCTTCAATTTGGAATTTTAAATAATCTGGTTACTGGCGGTCCAATAGGAAAAGTACCACCTTGATCAAGAAGTTCCCGGGGGACACCACCGTGTGGCGCTCCCATTGTTCCGATTTGAGTTCTGTTTTTTTTTTTTGTTAAGCTGGTAAATCTGTTGTTGACATTCCCTCTAAATCTTAGCGTCATAGCTTGACATTTGCAAAAGTTACATAGCCAAGAGTACATCTATCTCTGTGATTGTTGGCGATTTTTTACAATTTTAGAAATGGATTTAAATTTGCAGCAATGAACTTGTATTAAATTTTGCGTAAAAAACGGATTTAATGGTGCGCGAACATTGGAAATGCTGGAAAAGTGTTTCGGCAATGATTCTCTAAAGAAAACGGTCGTTTACCAGTGGCACGAGCGCGAGCGGTTCAAAAGTGGTCGTGACTCAATCGAAGATGATGAACGCAGTGGCAGACCATCGACATCGAAAACCGACGAAAACATTGATGAAGTACTCGTAAGAGAAATGTTGGTCAATAACTGTAAATTAACCATCAGAGAGATACTGGAGGACTTGAACATTGCCTATGGATCCGTTCAAGACATTTTGGTTAATGATTTGGGTTTCCGTCGTGTAGCAGCAAAGTTGGTGCCAAAAGACCTCAATTTCATGCAAAAAAGAGACCGTGTTGACGTCGCAAAAGAGATGATTTGCGAGGCTGAACCCGATCCCACATTCTTCAAAAGGATCATTACTGGAGGCGAGACGTAGGTTTATCAGTACGACACGCAATCTAGATATCAGGCAAGTGAATGGCGTTCACCAAATGAGCCGAGACCAAAAAAACCACGTCATTTTCAGTCAAAAAAGAAGGCAATGCTCACGGTGTTCATGGATTACAACGGTGCAGTGCATCATGAATTTTGGCCAGAAGGCCAGACAGTAAACAAAGAGTATTATTTGGGCGTTATGGGACGTTTGCGTGTAGCAATTCGCCGCAAGAGACCATAATTGTGTGCAGAAAACTCGTTCTTTTGCACCATGATAACGCACCGTCGCACAGTGTCATCATTATTCGTAATTTTTTGACGAAAAATGCAACAACATCCACCGAATTCATCTGATTTGGCTCCCTGTGACTTCTTTCTGTTCAATCGAGTTAAGAAACCACTATGGGGAACGCGTTTCAGCAGCCAAAAGGAAGTAATAGAAAAATCGCAGAAAGCACTGATGGACATACTCGTACCGAAAAGCGAATATAAAAAATGTTTCGAGGATTGGATCAAGCGCTGGCATAAGTGTGTTGCAGTCGATGGGGATTACTCTGAAGGGCACAATATAGATTTAAATGAATAAACTTATATTTCCAATTTTCTGAATAAATTGCGAAGAATTTTTGATCAAGGTGGTATATCGCAAAAAAGTTCGTAAAGTCTTTTCGGCATTTTAACACTAGTCTATATTTAGTGTCAATTTGACACACTTTTTTTTCAAATAAGCAAAACTAGTAGTTGTAGAGTAATTGTAGTGCTGTTTGCAAACGCTCGTCTAGTTTCCGTAAAAACAAAATTGTTGTCGCCAGAGGGCTCTGAGGGCTTGTAGAAGACGTATTACATATCTGATGTTTGGTGTCAATTTGATATCGCCAGTGCTGTGACACTTCGTCCGTTAATTTTTATTATTCGATTGTGCAACCTTTTGCTGTGAATTATTTCGGACCAACAGAAGACAGGGATGATCTGCCCGAATTCTCGGAAGATGATACAGATTATTCACTAAGCGAGACTGAAAGTGATTCCGAAGATGATAACAGTGACAAGAGTGATGCTGATTTTATCGGACAAGAAAAGCGTTTGAAAAACGCTGCTCAACCGGACAACGCTCTCAAGTCGAAAGACAAGAAAATTCAGTATGTGCGCGATGCAAGGCCACCATGCCCATCAGTCTCGACAATAGATTTCGCTTCCTGTCAAGGTTTGTTTTGAGGTTTTTGTTTAGGCGCTTTCATTTGAAATTTTTGCAGGGCCAACATCATTTGCGAAATCTCACATCAGCAGTCCAGTGACTGCGTTTTTGCTTTTTATCGAGCCAGTCGAGAATATTGTGGTACAAATGACCAATTTATACGGTGTCACGTGGAAGCCGATAGATGTGTCTGAAATGCGCGTCTTTTATGAACTTTTGTTGTTGGCTGAAGCATGTCTGATTCGATAACCGAGACACTCGGCATAATGTTCAGCAGAGTGTACGCGATAAACTGGCGCCTAAAGTTGTGTATGTTCCTGGCAAATTTCTGACCGTCGATGAGCAACTGCTGCCATTTCGTGGACGATGCAGTTTTCGACAGTACATTTCGTCTAAGTCTGGAAAGTATGGCATCAAACTTTGGATTCTGGCCGACGCAGGATCGTTGTATGCCTACAATATTCAAGTCTACGTTGGCCGTGACAGAAACTGTTCAGCAGAAATCAATCAAGGTCAGCGTGTTGTTCTGGATTTGTGCGAAGGTATTTCTTCTTCGTATACATGCCTTTATTTTTTTCTGATCTGTGATTCTTTTTCATTTTTAGGAATGAACGGACGCAATGTCACTTGTGACAATTTTTTTACATCTTACAGTTTGGCACTCGAGCTGAAGAAGAAGCACATTACGATTGTTTGGCACCATAAGGAAGAATCGCAAGGAGGTACCGTCAGCGCTGATTGAAATGAAACAAAAACCAGTGCTGCATACCGAAATCGTCTACAACCATGCAAATCGTGTCACGATGGTGTCATACGTGCCCAAGAAAAATCGCTTCGTAACTTTGCTTTCGATATATCATGCGGCCGTCCACTTCGATCCAGCTGACCAGGCAAAAAAGCGCAACATAATTCACTTTTACAATAAAACGAAGGCTGGTGTCGACACTCTCGATCAGATGGTTGGCACTTATCGGTGTAAACGCAGGACCAACCGATGGCCACTAACGTTGTTCTACAACATTCTTGACATTTCGGCTTTGAATGCCTTCTTCATCTTCACCCAATTGTTCCCGGAATGGAACACAAAGTAAGAAAGGTTTCCGCCGACGATTGTTTTTGTTGAACTTGGGCGAGGCCTTATTTGAAGACAATATCAAAGCTAGGACACGAACACCACACGGTATACATGCGGCAGTATAAGTTTTTCGTCGTGTGCGAGATCCAAGTTCGTTGATTTCACCGTACTCCTCTTGCTTGAATTCCCCATAAACATAATCACAAGCATCAGCATCGGTCGAAATGCTAGTGGTCAACATATTGATTCATCAGCCTACCACAAAAAAACGGGCTAGATGTCACATGTGCCCTCGAACTCCGAACGCAAATGTTCGAAGTGTTCGCTGTGACATGTGCGTGAGACCAACTTGTACGGAACATCGTTTTATTCTTTGCGAGAAATGCGAAGAACTTCACCGCAAATGAAATTTCAGCATTCTCCACTCGATTCGACTTGTCCTTTTTTTTCCTTCTTATTATATTTAGTTGAACTGTGAAAAATTGAAATTTTCCGCAACAAACCGGCATATTATAGCTTTTTTTTGACACTACATTCGGCTCTATAAAACCTTGTGTCAAATTGACACCAAACATCAGATTAGCATCGCAAAACTAAATATAGACTAGTGTTAGACCAATCTAAAGACCTGCGGTGCACTCAACATTGTTCAAGTTCCAAGATTACGTTATTCTGTGCTTTATAACTCTTTTTAATACAGCACATGCAATTTTCTCATTTCTTTCAAAGCATTATTGTCGGCTTAAAACAATCGCGGAAATTCCCCATCCTTCTATTTTTGAAAAAGTTTTATTAAGCCAGTTTTCATAAACCAGTTGGCGGTCATGGTCTAAAAATTAGTTACTTCTTATTGAGAGCAATTTTTGGGTCCATTGTGTTTATTGACCGTTAACTTGAAGCCATCCAGATAAGGACATGAATGTTGCAATGTTCTTCAGCTCAATTGTGATGTACATATACAATTTATTCTTCACCTTTGCAATCCGCCTAGGCTCTACTCCATCTGAGCTATAGATGTCCACGAGATGTTCTTCTGCAGTGCTATTTCAGCTTCGTGGAGTCACACCTCAGGTTTGCGTCATGGCCTATGGCAATGCACCGTAGCTCCAAAAACTGAACATGATACACAGAAGAAAGTGATGATGAGATCGCAACGTCAACTAGGTAACAATATTAAAATGTATCTTTCCATCAACGAACTGTATAAACTGGAGATACTCGCAAGTTTTAAAAACGATAACCAAATCAACAGTTGGTAAATACAAGAAGACGTTTTCAAACCAGGTATATGATCCCGATGTTCTGGAATGACTACGGCCGTAGACGATATGCAGTAGCAGTTCCAGCTGCATTCAACGAAATATCAACATACGAGTATTTTATAAATCTACCTAAGCAAACATAATGTAGAACTCAAAAATACAAAAAAGTAACTAAGCTTCTGCAAGCTAAATAATGTAACTTGTAAATTATTGAGCCCAATACAATTAAATTCAAATTCAATTCAATTGAAACCCCAATCGTCGGACAACAATAAATCTGCTGGAAATGATGAGCGAATCGGTTTTTATATAGGCTTCCACAGAATAAATATTATGTGTCTATAGATTAGAAAACATATTTATTCGTATATGAGAAAACTGGCCTCGCCGCACAGAATCAAACCGTAGAGGGTGTGATATGCTTTGAGGATGTTTCTATCACAATCTCTGAATGAATGCCAATTGATTTGGAGATCAAAGGACTATGGCGCTAAGCAAAAGACCACAATCGAGGCTTTACAAACAGAATGAGAATACAGTTGGGGAACTACACGCAAAGGAAGATGGATACATATGCCGATCCCCAACAAAGGGGAGGGGAACAACAGAAACCATTGAGAAGTAAACAAAATTTATACAAGGACATGAATGTTTCTGGGAGTACTTTCACTAATACAAGCACTTGAATAACCCTGTCCGCACTGCTGAACGCCAGGAATACTTAAGAAAAGTAAATTGACGAAAATACAACAGAACTGACATAGTATTCATAATGGTGACGGACACAGCAACCGAGGCTATCACAAACATGATGAGCCTGAAAAGGCGAGAAGCCCATAAATTCCGTCAGCTAAAAATGCTAAAGGACAGAATGTTAATTACACGCTAATATCGAACAAGAAACAAGCACATGTAATACATGAAGCGCACACCCAGCTAGACGCAGTCGTACTTACGGCGAAACCATACACAAGTCCACAGAAACTCGCCCACTTACGCAACGCAGGCACACGAGACATTCGCAGAGGCACAATGACTGAATGCGAACACACAAAGGCTATTACACACCTTCGTGAATCCTGCACAAACATTTCTCACAAACGAAGAACACGGGACTTGTAGATTATGACTTGGATGAATTTCTTTTCCCTGTCTATCCTTTTGGGGTTTCTAAAAGGCTTTTCACTTTTATGCACGAAACTCAAGATAGGGAGAATCTGGGTGTGGATAGAAAAGGACTTTTGGACAAAGATTTTTTCAGTTTAAAGTATCTTAATGGACGCCCTAAGGTGGGCGTACTATCTCTATGTTCCAAACAGATGGCGGTTATCCTTACCCATGTATAGGAATATTCGGACGTGCATAGTAACCTGGATGCTGCAGTCCACAGAGCAAAGGTTGTAAACAATTTTTTTTTTTCAGATAATGTTGACATCTTGAATTGACCAACGGGATTACCAGACATGAACAAAAACTGTCGGGGTCTTCTTACCAAGTCTGTTTGAAAGAAGCACTACGAGAATTTTGATGAGCTTAAACAAAATTTCTTCTTGTTCTTTAACCTTGAAGTATGTAGCACGTATAATTAAAACTATTATTTATTTGATTAGTAACCCTCTAGTGCATAGTGTTGCATATCTGCAACGTAATTTTTTTGATCACCCCAGCGGTATCTGTTGTATATTTTGGCAGCTAAAATATGATTCCTAAGTTCAGCACCATCCATTCTTCCCAAAATAATATCCTTGTTTGCATAAAGTTGTGAAATTCAATTAAGTAACGTCTTATTTACTGTGAGAGACAATTGTTACTGAATTTTCATTAATAACGTACATTTCTGATTTTTTTGCTGTTGATATTATAATTTGTTTACGATTATAGAAAATATTTTGTGAATCATAGAGGTATGTAGAATATTATTTCACTACAATTATAAAGGTTTGGTACTTCTGGCTCATAGCAAAGGATTATTGGTGCATGTTGCACATATGCAACATCATGCATTTTTGCACTTTCGTATTGTTCTAACTTTACAGGGAGCACCTTATCGCCTACCTGTTATTGTAAAGAAATAAATTGTATTTTATAAAATTTAAGATGAGCGGCGAATTCGTGTATATTGATGAAGGGTCGTTGAGAAAAATAAATGCTACTGATATGGCAAACTTTATCAATTTGCCACTGGGCAGTGAAGATGAGGGTGATTTTTCAAGTGATGATGAGCCTGGAGGATGTCATTCTGTGTCCGACGACGTTCTTCTAGAAAGGTTGGATTCTACTTTCCAGGAATTTGTTGCTGAAAATAGCATTCAACACCAGGCTTCAAGCTTCTCAAAACGAAAACATTTTTACTCAACCTCAACCTTCTGCTGTTGAACCTCGTGAAGAGACAACTGCTGTGATAAGAGGTAAAAATCCCAAAATTGATTCAAAACGTTTAGAAAAAGAACCCTCTTATGTGTGGAAGAAAAAGAACCTGGAATTCAGATTTACCTTCTAACGTTCTGGCACTACAAACACCATACCAGTTGTTGTATTATTTTTTAGATGATAACTTTTTCACTCATATAATCGAAGAAACCGTATTGTACAGTGCTCAACAGAACCCAAGCAAGATATTCGATTTTTCAAAGCGTACGCTCCAAAGGTATCTTGGGATTTGTATAATTTCGTCGGTACTAAATATCCCGATAAGAGATTTGTGGGATCCTGTACTAGGAAACGATCTCATGAAATCTACATAAAATGGGCGTAAATAGTTTTGAAAAAATAAGAAATATCTTGCACTTCAATAATAATGCTAACTCATTGCAACCAGCAGATCCAAGCTTTGATAGACTTTGCAAACTTAGGCCAATAATATCCATCCCTATGTCTGATTATCTAAGTGTGGATGAACAGATGTGTAAAACCAAGACAAGAAACACCTTACGACAGTATATGCCTAACAAACCGAACAAATGGGCGTACAAGATATACGTACTCTGTGACAGCTTCGGTTATGTCTATAAATTTTAAATATATACAGGCCACGAAAATAAACAAGAAAAAGATGAACCAAATTTAGGTCTTTCGAGCAATGTTGCTGTAAGACTTACAAGGGATGTGCCAGAAAATCAAAACTGTAAGATATATGCGGATAACTATTTTACCTCCATTCCACTTTTTGCGTATTTGAAAAGGGATATACAGCCTCGAAACTGTTCGAACAAACAGACTTCTGAACTCTAAACACGTTTCGGAAAAAGATTTAAATTCAAAAGAAAGGGGTTTTTCAGATGGATACTGCACAGAAATAGATGGCTGCACGGGGACTTATATCATTTGGAAAGACTTTATATGGTATTGAACCGAAATCTACCATAAGGCGATTCAACAAACAAACACGTTCACGTGAAGAAGTTGTATGCCCTAAAATTATAAGAGCTTACAATAAGCACATGGGTGGTGTAGACCTGATGGATAGCCATATTGGTAGATACAGCATCCGCATGACTGTAAGAAAACGATGGTATATGAGACTTTTCTACCACTTGGTTGGCTTGGCAATAATAAACAGCTGGATCACTTATTCCAGGGCCACCCAATTCGAAAGTCAAATCGGTATGTCCCAGAAAAATTCTAGAAAGAAGTAGCAACAACTCTTTGCAATATACGAGGGCGGGTCAATAAGTCCGTGACTTTTGGATTAAAACAGATTTTTTGATAAAAAATAATTTTATTTTTCAACGTAGTCTCAGTTGAGCTCTATACACTTTGTCCAACGCTTCTCCAATTTTTTATCCCTTCCAAAAAAAATGATTTGTCGAGGTCCTCAAAATGACGAGATGACTTCATCATTGGAGTCAAATCTTTTTCCACCAAGCCATTTCTTCAGGTTTGGGAACAAGAAGTAGTCGCTCGGAGCCAAATCTGGAGAATAGGGTGGATGAGGGAGCAATTCGTAGCCCAATTCATGGATTTTTGCCATGGCAACTGCACATGTGTGCACCCTTGCATTGTCTTGGTGGAAAAGAACTTTTTTCTTGGCCAAATGAGGTCGTTTTTTTTTTCAAATCGTCATTGAATCGGTCCAATAAGTTGGCATAATATTCCCCATTGATTGTTCTTCCCTTTTGAAGGTAGTCAATGTGGATTATCCCGCGTGCATCCCAAAAAACAGTCGCCATAACTTTATTGGCTGACAAACCCACCTTGGCCTTCTTTGGCGCCGATTCACCCTTAGAAACCCACTGTTTTGACTGTTGTTTGTTCTCTGGTGTGTTGTGATGGATCCATGTTTCGTCCACGGTTACAAAACGGCGCAAAAACTCCTCCATATTGCGATTAAACAACGCCAACCCTTCCTGTGAAGTTGTTACACGATTGCGTTTGTGGTCGACTGTGAGCAAACGCGGCACCCAACTTGTGGAAAGCTTTCTCATGCCCAAGTGATCATTCAAAATTGAAACCACTGAGCCATGCGAGATCCCTACGGCTTCCACAATCTCTCGCACTTTCAATTTTCGGTCGGCCAACACCATATCGTGAATTTTTTCGATTGTTTCGGGTGTAGAGACCTCAACTGGGCGTCCAGGACGTTCGGCATCTTCAGTGCTTGTACGGCCACAACGAAATTCAGTAAACCACTTTTTTACCATTGAAATCGATGGTGCAGAGTCCCCATAGTATTTATCAAGCTTAGCCTTGGTCTCGGTAATGGTTTTTTTTCGCAAGAAATAATGCTTAATAAGCACACGAAATTCACTTTTTTCCATTTTCTCCTCAAATTAGTGAGTAGTCTGATAAAAATAGCTGTCAAACACAAACTAACTGACGCAGCAAGTTTAAATTTTGACAGGAGTCAACTGACAGATGCCTGTTGACAGGAGCAGTGTTGCTGTTTCTGTAAAGAGGTCAGAAATTCAAAAATGCACGGAATTATTGACCCGCCCTCGTAGGTCGTATTGATACACTAAAAAGAGGCCGTCCATCAGCCTCTCAAATTGAATGTAAACAACAAAAAATGTCTACAACAAAATAGACCACTGGCCTGAGTGGGAAAAAAAAGGAAAAAGATGTAAACACATAAATTGTAAAGGATATACCATACATTCATCAAATGTAGTAAATACAAATTGAACTTGTACCTCAACAAAAATAAAAACAGTTTTTTTCAGCACCATCAACAGTAAAAAAGTTTTTTAAAAATGTTCCTTTTAATTTTTTATATTTTTGAATTATTACTAGATGGAGTGAAAAGTGACCTCCTTGGGAATTAAAATTTTTTTTTTTGAATTTTTTTTTATATTATTCAATATAGTCCTCTTTTAGTGTATCATTCCAGCGATTTTTCAACTTCTTGATCCCTTCCGAAAAGTAATTTTTCGGAAGGTCTGCAAAATACTCCTCCGTGGCGTCGATGATTTCCTCGCGTGAGCTGAATTTTTTATTGATGAGCCATCTTTTTAGGTTTGGGAAGAGATAATAGTCCGAGGGATCCAAATCCAGTTACCAGTCGACGCCAAAAGTCCGCCCGATTCCGCATCAGCAAGTCCAAACACTCTTTCGAAGTGCTCTCGCGTTAGTGTTTTTGGTCATTCGCGGCATCCAGCGGCATGATAACTTTTTCATATGCAGAATATTGCCCAAAATATGGCGTGTGCTCTCAGTACTAATCTTTGTGGTATCTGCTAGCTGGCGCACCTTCACTTTCCGGTCAGCCAACACCATTTCATGTATTTTTTTGACATTGTCCTCTATAACTTCATCGGAGGGCCTGCCGCTGCGGACTTGATCGGTAGTGGAGTTGCGGCCACCACGAAACTCTCGAAACCAATATTTCACGGTGTAATCTGACGGAGCATTAGCCCCATAATATTTATCCAACTTTTCTTTTGTTTCCTTCGCCGTTTTGTCTCTCAAAAAATAATGTTTTATGAGAGAACGAAAATCGTTTTTGTCCATACTCAACATGATGCCAAACACGTCAACAACAATCAGCTGTCAAAACAAAACTAAAGACAGTATCGTAATGAAATTTGGCATGTCTGCCTAAATATGAACGCACTTCAAGGCACCATAACCTTTTTTGCAGTAGCAGCGCATTCTGGCGGTCAAGGAGGTCACTTTTCACACCATCTAGTATATTATAACTACGTGTTTGAATTATTATTAACTTACAAATACTTAAATAAATTCATTTAATTTAAATTGTAATGTTTTTCGCTTTATCACAACTATTTTGATAGATAAGCAATAACAGAAAAAAAATTCTTGAGAAATCAAATACCGTATCTGGATGATGTTGCAAATATGCAACACTATTGTTTTTGGGCAATTAACTAATTTATAGATGACAAGGATTTTTTTCAGCATTTTCCATGTGATAACTATACATAAAGAATAACAAAAAAAAATAATTTCGATGAAAACAAAAAAATCATGCTTTAGAGCGTTAAGTAAGAGTTGCTTGAAAGGCTGTCACCTCTCATCGGTTTATTATCATTTATAATCGTGGATCATTTAGCCCATACTTCGGAGTTCATTCTTTTTACTGCTTCGCTAACTTCGACTTTCGTAAAGTCTGCTGGTTGCTCTTCGACGAGGGAATGGTCCTGCGCGGGAATATTATGATACGTTAAAGTATTCTTTCTATGTATATATATACAGTAAAACCCGCTTAAGCGAAACGACAAAATATAAAAAAAAAATTTCACTTAAGCGGGTTTATCAGTTAAACGGACCTCGGATAACTTAAAAAAAAATTTCAGTTAAGCAAACCTCAAACCGCAAACAAAACAAATTTTATAAAATCAATCTTAAACAGCTGAAAAATAACGTGTTGTAAACGTTGGCTAAAAAAAAAACAAAACGAAATTACATATTGACAAATAAATAATTTACTATGAATTATGAAACGAAAAGACAAAACTATTGCACATAGTTTCAAATTAACAAAAAACACTTCAACATATAGTACTTAAGCTATTCGTTACAAGTTTTTGTAAAAAGGTCATAAATATGCTTTTGAGATAAAGACCTAAAATGATTGTTTGTAATTTTATTTTTAAACTCATCGCTGAGCATTTCAAGTTCGTTATTCCCTTTAGAATAATTTTTTAGGACACAAAGAGATTTGAAAGCCTCTTTTATCGTTGTAATTTCTATATCCGAATCGTCTTCTGTTCTATGAAGTGCAGCCGTGCCTCATTTATTATCTCCTGGTCGGTCATGTCACCAAAGCAGCGTAGACCCTTATCCAAATCTACAAGAAAATTAATTTCTTGCTTTAAAATATCAAATATGGGATCATCTTGATTGTCGCCTTGCTCGTCATCAACCTCTTGATCTTCTACTGGATTGTAGGAGTCACTATCCACCAAGCCCTTTTTATCATCTTCAAAGCCATCATCAAATCTATTGATTTTGCAAAATCGTGTGGGGATTCTCCATTATCTAAATGCAACAGTTGTCTCTTTGTGATGCATCTTCTATAATAGGCCTTAAAACATCGGATTACTCCTTGATCCAAAGGTTGTATGAGTGAAGTAGTATTCGGGGGAAGATATTCACAACTTAATCTTCCAGTTTATATTATTAATATTGAATTCATTGTTCTCATAAGACTCGTGTACAAAACATATCTTTTAAAAAATAGATCAAGTTTTTGTACATTACTTTAATTTGAGTTTAGTTTAAAGAATTAAGTTTAAATAATAGAAAGAGATAAGGAAAAGAAAGTACCAAGAAAAAGAAACATAATGTAAAGAACAGGTAGGAAAGTAGGCAAATCTATTAAGAATTATTAGCATAATGAAGAAACAATTTTTTCCTAAAGGCGAATCGAGTTAACAAAACATTGTCTAGATGTATTAACATACTCGTATTTGCATCTTGGAATGATCAATTGCGACATTCTAACATTACGCGGAAAATTAATTTTTTCAAATAGATATTCCGGTTGTTTTGTTGTTAAAATTTTGCGAAGTGATAGTACAGTTCGATATTTCATCAATTCGTCGATTGACAGACCTACAATTTGATGGGAGTAGAAAGAGATATGTTCATATCTTCCTATGCCGAATATGTAATATCTCGCACAGCTATTATAGGCAACATTCAGCTTTCGCCGGGATTCATAATCCATGTCGGAGTATATTTCACATCCATATAATGGAATAGGCAGGATGTATGATTTTACAAGCTTTATCTTAACTTTGGTGGGAAGATAGTTGGAGGTTGGGCTAAGTCCTCTAAGGGCTCGATGCAGTTTTTGTAATATGAGTCGTCCAGGTAAATTGTTTCAACATATTCAATTGGAGTTCGATTACTATAAAGAAGAGGAATGTCTACGTTAACTCGGCTAGCATTAATGATCATTGCTTTAGTCTTTGTTGGATTAAGACTGAGTTTATTTTCAAATGACCACTTACAAATTGTTGCTAATTGGTCGTTTAGATTAATTATCGCTTGCTTAATTTGGGATTTGGGAAAAACAGAATGAATCTGCACATCATCTGCATATATATGACGTTTACAATTCACAAGACGCACGGCTAAATCGTTTATATAACATATAAAGAGAAGTGGTCCTAAAACGGATCCTTGGGGAACACCTGATGGAACAAAAAGACAAGATGAGCGCTTTTTCTCATGACACACATACTGTGACCGATTACTTAGATATGACGACACCAAATTACATACGTAGAGACCGGTCGTACAAGAATTTTGTACGAAGTTTCATGACTAGTATTTTATGATCAACACAATCAAATGCCTTAGAAAAGTCTAAAAACGCAATTATTACTAACATTTTGTGGTCTAAGCCCTCACGCATATCTTCGCAAACCTTAAGTAAAGCTGTGGTGCAATTATGCTTAGCACGGAAACCCGACTGACAGTTTGTAATAAGCTGTTTATCGTTTAAATAATGTTTGATTTGTTTACTAACGATAGTCTCAAAGACTTTGCTCAGAAATGGAAGTATGGCAATGGGTCGATATTCAGTTTCTGGGCGCGATGGAGATTTCGGAATTGGCACCACTTTAGCAATTTTCCAACTTTCAGGGAAGGTTGAACTTGTGAGTATAGAATTAAAAATATGGATTATATGAGTGAGAATGACTGGAAGCAGGATTTTTATGAACTTGGGAACGATATTATCCCATCCAACTGCGTTAGATGTAATGTCAAGGATCGTTTTACCAAGACTGACTTCGTCGGTACATTGTAGGGAGAACGTGTCGTCGCTACTGCATTGCGGTTCAGATATATTTGTCGGATTATGTAAATCATATGCAGAAACAAATTTAGCATTAAGTTCGTCTAAATTGATGAGACTTGGAAGGGTTGACTTTTCAGAAGTCAAACCGAGTGAGCGCACAGTCTTCCAAAAGTCGGTGTTTGAACTAACTGCACTGAACTTGTTTGCCTAAAATGACCTTTTATTAGATCTGATTAATGAGGTTACTGCATTACGAAGAACTTTGAACTCTGTGTGTATTTCAGGACATTTGTACCGTGTCCATCTCCTGTATAGGATATCCCGGGTTTTCATGAGATCAAAGACTTCTTTTGTAAGCCAAGGTAATGTGCATTTCTTGGACCTTCTTTTTACCACTGGCACATGCTTTTTAAAAAGGTATAGAATGTTCTCATTGAAATATTTAATTTGAAAGCTGGTATCATTTGTTGCATATATCGGCTGCCAATTTATCGGCTGGCAGTCATGAAAGAGTACTACTAGATTAAGTTTTGTATAATCAAATGACTCGAAGAAATCATTATTCGTTACTTCTTAAAGTACGAGTATGTTGACTGTTAAAAGAATCATGTCGTGATGCAATACAGGAAGTTGATCGTACCGAAACACGAAATTTTCTTCAGACACTAACGCAGTATCTATTAAAGAAGGAGAATCTTTTTCGTACTTGCTTGGGACCAAAAATTATGTTTTTTAGAATGACCTTCGCTACTCTGAGTTCTGAAAAAAAAATTCAAAGCTTTTATTGTTCTAATGTTGCAAAATTGGGTAGCTTACTCCTCTGTAGAACAAGATTAGCTTTGAAACTAGTGGTTGTGGAAAAAAGCGCAGCAAAAATTTTTAAAGAACCACTTACCAATGCAAAACATCATTTTGTCCGTGCTTATCGAATTACAAACAAAAAGGATTGCAATGCGGTCTTTTCGGAGTTTTAAAGCTGAAGGATTTTCGGAACGATTCACTAATGAACCCGTTGGTAGACCTTTGTACATCAACCCGGACTCATCCATCCGCATTGTAAACTTCATCTGGATTATATTCTTGAAGAATGACGGGCAGAACGTATTCTAACCAATCATTGGCAGCACTCGTGTTGCCCGAATTCTTCTCTCCATAAAGTTCTTTTTTAAAATGAATGTTTTAGTGTTTTTTCCATCTGTTCATTTGATGGGTCGAAATCCACGTCCAGCATCATAGCAAAGGCTTTGGCTTTATCCATGGGCATCGGGCCAGTTATGATGGCGTTTTTGGTTCTCATTTCCTTGAATCAAATGGACAAAAACTTCTCCAACCACTTGTGGGCTCCAGTGCGTAAATGCTTGGTGGATACGTTTTTATTTTGCGCAGTCCCCGTCTCAATAACATTTTTTTGTTGAACAATTCGTGTAAGAGTGGCTGCACTACATTTGTAGTGAGCGCAAATATTCTTACGTTTCTCGCCTTCATTTAATCGTTTAAAAATGTTAAGTTTGTCTTTTAGAAACAAATTTTTTGTTCTGTTCGATTTTAAATTTTTCAGTTAAACGGGTTGATTTCCAAAGTAACATAGAAAGTTTGAAGACATTTTTTTTCAACTATCCAGGTTTTTCACTTAATCGAGTTTCAGTGAAGCAAGGTAGTTTGTATGTAAGTATACACGGGGATTTGTGAATTTTTACACTTAAGCGGGTTTTTCGCTCAAGCTGGTTTCACTGTACTGCAAATTTCCTAGTTGGCCGTAAGAGGATTTCCCTGCTCACCTTTAATATATTTCGGGGATTGGTTCTCTTGCGAATTTTTTTTTCGTTGTGCCGAAATCTTAAGAGTGCTCCCTTTTTCATATAATTTGCTCGCGCTTAAGGGATTTTCAGTACGAGCACACAGCGTGGGTGAAGGAAAATTAGGGAGAAAAGAAAGAGAGGTACTGAGGTGCATTGGTTTTAAATGTTTGAAGGTTATAATGGCTAGGAAAAAAAGTGCTCAGAAACGCATTCCATTGGCGAATTGTACGGTTTGAGAAAGAATCACGATATCTCAGAGTACATCCCAAAGTGGACTTGAGAGTAAACTGTTGAGCATTCATATTACCAGACGGATGTTACGGTTGAAGGTTTGAAGGGGCGGAATCCTACTGGCAATTCCATGGGAGGATGGAGCAAGGTAACGCAGGATGTATTACGCCGGTGTTTAAGGGTGTAATATTAGGATCACTTATGACTTTTATTGCACGGTTTTGAATGCTATGTGCAGAGAGGTCTTAGGAGCACCTGACCAGCTGTGAGCATTATATTCCAATTTTGGGCTTATAAATGCCTTATGTATTGAGTTCGGATCAGACGGAGCGAAGTATTTCTTACATTGGCTGAGGAAACCTTGACATTTCGCAGCATTTTTGGTGAATTGAATATGTAGCAGATTGTGATTAATGCACATTAATAGAAAGTTTAGCGATTTTAGCGATGCCAATGTCATTCTCGTCGTGACACAATGCTGTCGTGTTTTGAAAACATTAAATTCTACTTTGTTAGTGGTTCCCCAATCAGCTATGCTGTTAATATCAGAAATTAATCAAGCTTAACATGCGCTGCTGTTTCCGCTTCCTCAGACGAAGAGCAAAGAATATATTGGCTTAGAAGTAACCGACAAGAGATCATTAATGAAGATTAAAAAGAATTTCGGACACAGAATGTCGGACCGCAGCAGTATTTATTTTGTGGATGTCAGTTTTAAAACCGCGTAAGACAACTTGAATTGATTGTACCGAAGTCAATGTCAAATTCATTGAAGAAGAGATTCATCGATCCCAAATGCACGCATTTTCGACAAAAGATCTTGATGCTAAACTCCGTCAGATGCCTTAGAAATATCAAGTACAACTATCCTGGTTTCGTCAAATTGATGTAGATTTTGCGGTGAGACATTCAATCAAATCACCAGTGGACCTGTAGCTAAGAAAACCATACTGCCTATCATTTCCGTGTTTCGAGATATTTCAGGAGCTGACGGTTTATCAACGTTTCTAAGGAGGGACGTGTGTGTGTTCTGTAGAAAGAGAGAAGAAGACTCCCCTTTTTGTCAATAAAATACTGTTTTCCATTTGCTCGGATACAGTCCTAAAGAGTAGGATGGATGAAAAAGTCCACGCAGTGGTATTTCCAGCGTGGAAGAACTCCTCTTCAGATTGATGAGTAATATACCATGTGAACTTGCGGATTTGTGCAAAGTAACATCTGTCAGTGCTTTTGCTACCACGCGAGCGTGAAAGTGGATACGTCCCACTGAAGATTCGGGGCAGTGTAGGCGAACAGTAGATTGGCCTTGTCCAAAGAGCCGACAGCTGGAATGTCATTACAAATGAGCGCTTAGATGGAGAAGATGAGGTAGATTTTGTAATGTTTTTGACAAACTATCAAAAGTTCAAAAGTTGTTACTACCTTTGGGATATTGTTTTCGCTCGTAATGTACACGCTTGAAACAGACGTTGTAGTCATTCCTGGCTCTTTTGAGCTTTTTTTTATCGGTTTTCCTCTGTCCTGCTCTTTAAGGACCGAACAAACATTTCTCTACGCCTGAAAACCCCTTTACAGCTCGAGGCGTACCACGCCATTTCTTTTGCTTTATACTCTTAATTCGATGAGGGATAAAGGATCTCATTTCGAACAGAGTAGTGCCTGTGATTATATCAGTAGCTGCATCCACGGCGTTGCGAAGCTCCAATTGGCTTTCTCGTATTGTCATACGATTCTGTTGGGAATCTTTTCCATAACTTTATGTCCAATGTACGAGAATTTAGCTGATATGACACCATGGTCCGACGAGCCTAGAAGGAAAAGCACATCAACAGTGTACCTGTCGGGGTGAGAAGTTAAAAAACAAGTCCACGGTGTTGGCGGTATGACTATTAACGTCTGGTATTCGCGTGGGCTTATTTGCAAGCTGGTTCAGATTATTTTGAGCAGCGAAGATCTCAACGCACCGCCCTTCGGGTGTTGTCTGTCCAGATTGTGGAAGCCACCCAGAGTTGTATATGAGGATCGCCCGTAAAAGTGATTCCAGTGCAAGGATATATGAATATATCCTTTGTATGGAGTTAGATTGCTGTCCAGTTTGGGGCTTATGTAAGTAAAGCAGTAGTGGATAATTTACTTATAGAGATGGGATTTCAAACGGGGTTCACATTATGGTCATGTTTGGTAAGCTACAATATATCAATACGCTCGTAAATGGTGAGACTGCGCTGAGAAAAATAATGGCACTAGTACGCAGGCATGTAGTTTCAGATCTGAGTGATCTGAGAAGTGTGGGCGGGGGTTTAGCTGTATTTCACTAAGTGCCAAAACAGCTGGCCTGTATTTACATATGTGGACATACGCAGAAAAGTGATTACTTTTTAGCCCGCGTATATTTGCAATGTTGCAACGTTGCCCCATAATTCCCGGTACAATGCTCTTGGTACCGGTTATTCCGCTTCTATTGTACTCGTATTTTGCAACGTTCATAGTCTAACTCAAGACGCACTTGCAATTAAGTACTTGAGCATATAAAAATAAACAAACCAAAGGCTTGAAAAAATAATTGTGCTTTACTTTATTCCCGCACTGTAGATGTCGAAAATTCAAATTTCTTGGTATGTAAATCTGCTGTGTAAAATGGTCATTGCTAGGATTGACCTTCGAAGGCTAGCCTTCTTTTATATGTCCGTAACGTCTACTTGGAAAATTGTGATGGCATATTTTATTGATAAGTCTTTGAAATATTTATTAGGTAATTTGAACTGTTGTCTATCAGACCACATTTGTCCGGTTGTTTTATTGTTTATAAAACGGCGAGCAGAAATAGCACCAAACTCAACCAACAGTACATGAGTACGACTTCTTCGTTTACACTATTAATAATTTAGTCATATTCCATGGTATTTCGTAGCTAGCACATCAAGCGAAATAGTATCAATATCAGGGATGACCCTGTCATGGCGCCTTTTCCGCAATCCTGACGCACCTTAAGTCTCATCGAAGACATGCAGTCAGATTAAAATCGTTAATATGCCCAAATGAAAAACAAAAGAACCCATGAAATGCATATCATTCATTTTAAAACAAATTAATTTAATTACAGTTTTGTGTGATAATTTTATTTTCTGTAAATATAGCCGCACTCTCTGTTCTTTCATGAATTTTTTACCATTGGTTTCAATTCAAGAACACGCACACAGTAAGTAAATATGCCGCATGCACCCTCCATAACGACTATCTGTCCTGGCTTTCGATATTTAATGGAAGTGGAAAAGACGAATAACTCCACCACTTGGCCACATGGACACTGCAAACACCGCGCATTGTAGAAAATTCACCGCACAAACGCATATGCGGCGGAAATTTAATTGGCAATAAAAATGCCCTCATTACCGGGGTTTTGCACATCCATTTCCATTATTCGCAAATTATCACCACGCAAAAGTCTTATTCGTTATGCTTTTGGGTTGTAGATGTAATTAAAGAGGTTTTTGGGTAAAAGGCTGCCAGTTAACTTTGGAAATACGAGTATGTTGTACATTTTTGACACATGCAATCTGCTTCGAAATTTGTATTACTGGTAGATGTTTTTTGGCATATTAACACAATTCAGGATTGCATTGTCTGTTCCGCACACTATCTATGTATTTGTTAAACAAGGGGTATATTTAGTTACATACTGCAACGCTGAATCCTATTCAGGAAGGTGATCTTAGGCAAAGTTAATACCAACTTTTACTGACAGAGATTTTTCGTGAAGAAACCAGAGAGAAATCAACAACAACCAACATCAATGGAGAAAATATTAATATTGTGGGCGCTAAATTTGAGCTATTGCCTCCAAAATACCATACACTAAGAGTGAGTACTCAGCGTGGAAAGTATGTTCAACAACTTCGCGGAAGAACGCACGAGAACTGCAAAATTCTGCTCGATTAGAATAGATGAGACGTTAAATATCGGTAAGGACCAAAAAACAAGCTTTACAAGCGTGGACTCTATAAAGTTCTGAGAGGCTAGATATGGATGACGTTAAGATCTCAAAACGTAATGTGTGTGTCTGTAGAGGGGGGAATGCCCAGAGACTCCATTTAAGCGAAATTTCGAACGATTTCTTTTCACGTGAGTTTCACAGGTTTTTTTCGTTGAAAAACCGAGCTTTGAATGTTGCTGCTACAGATAACGATTAGAGCCAATGTTTGTCTTCCTGAAGGCAAATTCTGGCAGGTTCATGTGTACCAGTACGTATTTGATTGTGATTGATTGGCATTCCAATCATCTGGAGATGAAACCATATCTTGCATGGTGACCCTTTAGGACAAAGTCAACCAGCCCGAGGGCAAGTTTGCTGAAAACTTGTCCTTGATAAAGTCTTTAGGATGTGGCTTACATGAATAGCAATACAATCGTATAGTATAAACAATTTTATTGCTTAACATGTCAGTCAATGCGGCTTTGCGGAAGGAATTGATGCAATTCTAGTACTAAACACAATCTTCAACGCCGGTTTGAGTGCCGAGCAGCGTGTCAGTGTTAAAGCGGAGGTCAACCAAAACAGCTGTGTAAATAATAATTTTGAATTAAGAACTAACTAACTCAAGAAAAATGGCTAGGACATCATCAAACAACGATTTGAAGGCATATGGTAAAGCTGCCGCCAGTCAAAATAAATCAATAAGGGCTAGCCAACAGAATATGTGGATGTTGGCTGTCATTTACTGAATTCGATATGGTTGATCTTTTTCACAGATGTCATACAATCTTTGGCAATTTTAGTCATGGAGTCGTTTACCTCCCCTTGTCGAGGTGTCCTACTGGCTATTCACAACAGCTTGGACTCCTCTCTCGTTGCAACATCATCCTCTCCTAAGCTCGACTTTGTGTTGGTTAAAATAACCCTCACTCGTAGATGCTTGTACGTTAAGTGTTGTTACATTCTTTCGGCGCAATCTATCGAATCCTACCAATTTGCTATTGCAGCAATTGACAATTTGATCGACTTATCAGAATCGCTTAATGATATCATTATCTTCGGCGATTTTAATCTGCCTCAGCTGAAGTGGACTCCATCTGAAGACCTATCTTTTTTCATCGCTTCCAATCCTTAGATCGGCTAACAGACTCTAGTCTATGCCAAGTCAGTGGCGTTTCCAACTATATGGAAAGGCAATTAGACCTTATCTTCACAACTGATCCCATCAACTCCTCAGTATCGTGTTGTCCCCTATCTCTTTCAGCTATTGATAACTTTCATCCTTCACTTCTTCTCTCATTTTTCCATAACTCTCCCCTTCAGTCGCCTCCCCCCGCAGTTCTATTTTCTTACAATTTTCACAAAGCTAATTTCCGTAAAATGAATACCTATCTAAGCAGTGCTTCTTTTGAATTTACCAATCTATCTCTGGTTGATGCCCTCTCCATTTTTTACAGAGAAATATTCAAATCCATCTCCCTTTATGTGCCTTACTCCCGCCATAAAACTTCTTCTACATCCCCACCTTGGTATAATCGTAAACTTCGCTCTCTACGAAACAAAAGAAACATGTTATGGGCGGTATTCCTTCGCACCCACTCTTCTTCCGACTATTCAAATTATCTAGGTACATATCTTCATTTCATTTGAACTCTATAACTCTCTCTATCAGCGCTACCTGAATAGTGCGCAAACCAATATCATAAATGACACCAAGTCCTTTTTTCAATTTGTCAATTGCAAAAGCAAGACTGATGGTTATCCTTCCTCCCTCGCTTTCGAAACCAAAACTTCATGTGATCCTCCTACCACCGGCAACTTTTTTGCTACATTTTTCAAGCAATCATTTGCCAACAACTCCTTCATACCAGATCCCTCTTACTTCAATGATCTACCAAATTTCTCTATTGGTCCCTTTCTCACTCAAAATTTCGATCCTGCAGTTATTGAAGAAAAGTTAAGTATGAATTTGTACCTGGCCCAGACGGACTCCCCGCCATGTTTCTTAAGAAATGCTCTTCCAACCTGTCTCTACCCCTTTCCTACCTTTTTCGTCTATCGCTTATACAGGGTGAATTTCCCCAGATTTGGAAGACCTCTTTTATAATCCCGATACACAAAAAGGGATCTAAGCATGAATTATCGTCCCATTGCTAAACTCTCTCATATACCCAAACTCTTTGAAAGCATTTTATACGAAGCCTTAAGCTTCAAATGCAAGCCTTTTATTTCACCCCGACAACATGGTTTCCTAAAAGGTAGATCAACTACTACAAATCTAGTTGAATTCGTGTCTTTTGCTCTCTCAGCCTTAGAAAATGGCAAAGAAATCGATGTTATCGCAACAGATTTCACTAAAGCATTTGATAAGATATCTCATAAATTGATTCTTTTCAAACTGTCTGCTCTCGGCTTTGGGCCTCTCTTTTTAAAATGGATTTCTTCTTACTTGGTAAACCGATATTATAGTGTTCGGTTTAGATCCACCCTTTCTGTTCCATTCCTGGCCTCATCTGGAGTTCCACAATTCAGTCATCTTCGCCCTCTTCTCTTCATTCTCACTATCAACGATGTTGAGAGTGTCATTAAGCACTCCTCCCTCTCTCTTTACGCTGACGACACAAAAATTTTTAAATCTATTTCCTCTCCCCAGGACTCTGCCCTTTTTCAAAAAGACCTTGATCGGTTTTCAATCTGGTGCCTCAAAAACTGCCTAGAACTTATTATAGCCAAATGTCAATCTATAACCTTCTCACGTAAATGCAACCCGTCTCCTCCCCGACTTTATTTTCTCCATGGTCAACCAATTCCCCTGGTTCAGTCTTTTCAAGACCTTGGCATATTATTCGACAGTGAGCTTAATTTCCGTTCGCATATCGATAAGATGATCCTCAAAGCCAACTCATCACTTGGCTTTATTAAACGGTGGTCCAAGGAATTTTCCAACCCGTATGTAACCAGATCTCTCTATATTACCTTTGTTCGCCCCCTGCTTGAGTATGCCAGTCAAGCTTGGTCCCCCTTTCACCGGGTTCATGTTTCCCGAATCGAGGGTATTCAACGTCGATTCCTCCGATTTGCCCTCCGTGGCCTGCCATGGAACGACCCTTTAATCTTACCTCCCTATCAAGACCGCCTCAAACTTCTAAATATGAATTCGTTAGAAGAACGTAGGAATATTGCTGACGTTCTTTTCATTCATCGTCTTCTCTCAGGTTCCATCGACTGTGCATCAATTTTAAACTCCATTTCCTTCAATACCAACCCCCGCAATCTACGTTGTCCTCGTCTCTTCTATCTACCGGTCCACCGTACCTCTTATGGCTCCAACGAACCTATCTCCCGAATGCTCCGAAAGGTCAACTCGAACCTCTCCCTTTTTCATTTCCACCTGAGCACTCCTCGTCTCAAACAAGATCTCATCCATAACTTCCTTGATCACTAGCTCTTAAGTCTTTCTGTTAGTTTTTAAGTTAGATTAAGCTTGTATTAAGCCAATAAATGGGGGCCTCAGGCCCCACCAAAATTATACAACAACTCATTTTTGTTATGCAATCTTAATTCGAAAATGGGGGATCTGCAAAAGTAATGATTCGTGAATTTTTCGGTCAATATATTCGCCCTAGTGACTCCGGAACTCGTGCAATGATGAAGCGTTTCGAAGAAACTGGTTGGATATCGGGTCAAACTCCATATCAGCCTGCTCGGCCAGTAGGTATACGCCAAAATATCACCACTGCGAGCGAAAATGTTCAAGCACAGCAAAGCACCTCAATTCGTCGCCGAAAACAATAATTGGGCCTCATTTATGGCACTTTGCGGCGAATTTTAAAAGTTGATGTTCATTTGCACGCCAAATTACACAAAAATTGAAGCCTTTGGACCATCTACGACGTCGACGATGTATTAACTGCATTTTGGATCGCCAGGATAATTTTTTATCGAATTTGATCTTTCCCGATGAAGCCCATTTTTGTATAGATGGGTACGTAAATAAATGAAATTGTCGTTTCTGGGGACCGGAAAAATCATACGGGATTATAGGGCCGTCATTGGCCCCTACGTTTTCGAAGATGAGGCTGAAGAGACAGTTACAGTGAATGGAGAACGTTACCGCAAATTTTTTTTTCTCAAAATTGAGTTAATTGGGTCTGGACGATATCTGGTTTCAACAGGATGGTGCTACCGCCTACACAAGCCGTCAATGAATCAATTTATTGCGTACGAAATATGAAGTTTGCATTATATCGGTTAGAGGAGAAATTGATTGGCCTCCAAGGTCATGCGATTCGATATTTTTAAACTGCTCACCGTTGGGTTTTTTGAAGAGTAAAGTCTATGCCAATTCAGGATCTCAAACATTACATCCTAACTGAAATTACGGCCATTGACCCACTTATTCTTCGAAAAGTCATCAATAATTTCGACCTTCGGATGGTCGCTTGCAACAAAAGCCGTGGTGGCCACATGAACGATGTTGTATTTCATTCATAATGTCCACAGGCCGAACTTTATTGATCAATAAAATTCTACATTGACTTCACAATAAATGTGTGTTTAATTTAATATACGAGTAGCAGGTTTAAAAAATAAGTCACTTACGTAGAATTTTATAACCTAATAAATAAATACGATTTTGTGTGTTGATATAAAATCTTTGTAGTCGAAGATGAACATAAATTGTATAACAATCGTCTGGAAAACAAAATGTAAGAGGAAGGGCGATTGGTGGTTGCTTCTTTGGCTATAAAACATCTCTTGTTGAAGTTACTTGGGCGTTCGAAACTATAGAGGATATCACCCGCCTAAATATTGTAGTGGGCGCAATCAAATCTACTACAATATATTACCACCATTGTAACCATTGGTAGAGGGATTTTAGTGCATAATACAATTTTTTGGAAAATAGCAATAATCATAATTTTTAATAATCGGTGACCTAAACGCAAGAATAGGAAAAGAAGAAGAGGGGAAAAATAGATTTGGGGGTAAAATGAGAGAATCTAAAGATATTAAATGTAACACAAGGGGAGTCAAATTGTTGGAGTTACGTGACACTTTCGGTTTGCGTGTTATGCATTTATGGGACAGCGAGGTTCTTCAGTAGTAGACTATGCCTAATTGAAAGGGATTGGATAACGATATATGGCACAATGAGTGTGCCATATTCGGATCATCTGCCAATCACAGCTGAGTTTGCCTTAGAAACGCAAACACAAAATAAAACAAGAAGCGTGAAATTACCGGCTGCACTGTTTTCGAAGAACTCTAATGCAAGAGAGTACAGGAGCAACCTGGAGCAAAACTTACAAATAATAGGGCACAAAAGCGATATTGGGAACATAATTATAACACCTTATCCGAATCGCAGGCCACTCAATAAACACATTTTGAAAAATAAAGAGAAATGGTTTGATAAGGAGTGTGAGATCGGCAGGAAAAGATCATTTGGATGGGTTAAAGTATTTTGAAAATGTTGCAAGAACTATAATACTTCAAAAGAATTTATATTTAAGCAAACAAGGTATATAAAAGTTTATGTAAAAATAAATAGACTCGAAAGAGATGCGGACGGCAATAAAAATAATCAACGGAAAGAAATTACAAATCAGTGTGGAATTTAGCGCCAACATACTTCTAGATTATTTTCAAATGCTCTAAAATCCCACTACATACGCTATGCAGTACCATCATACAACGATGAAATATTGGATACACGTCTAACACATGAGGCCGTACGCTAGATCGGTGGATCATAAGGAAACACGACGGAAAGGTCACCTAGATAGCATTCCAGTCAAATTTTTTAAGTATGGAACACCGAAAAATTAAGTGCAACTTTTAACATAATAATGGACACAGGTGTGATTCAAGGAATCTAATATACAGGGTGAGTTTTTTAACTTGAGACATCCAAATTACTCGAAAAATACGCGATATCGCGAAAAATGTTTCAGACAAAAGTCACAATGTTCTGAAGGAGACATAAAATGGTGACCACGAGTTTGACCTTGAGACCCATTTTCAAGGTCAAACGAAGGTCACTTTTGATTTTTCAAATGATAATTCCTGATTTTCATTGCTCAGTCGTATTCCTTAATGGGGCACACGACTTTGTCTCAAGGGTCTTATTCATTCAGTGCTAGATACCACTGCACTGGCACACCTAAATTATTAATCGGTTTCCAACGTTGTTAGGGTGTTAGAAGGTCGAGAATTGTTTTGAGGAAGTCATTATTGCCTCGAGTAAAGTTAAAACTCAAAGAAATTTCAGATAGAGACAAATTGTCTTAAACTTATCTGAGAATGTATGATGTGCACTCTGCCCTTTTTTTCAACTTGAACGGAACTGTACTTCATTTAGAAGTTCGATTTTTATTTTAAGGAACTGATTATTATTAGTAACGTTTTCCAGATTAATAATGTAGGCTATTTCAATTCAAGAGAAAATTGAAATGATATTGATTTATGGAGAAAGTGGAAGGAACATCGATGGTGCTGTTGCTCTTTCCGCCCAACGTTTCCCAGACCAGATACGATCGCGCGCTTCCTTTTATCGGGTCATCCAACAATTCACTGGTGAAGGAAGTGTGCAACCAAAGAAAAGGAATCGATCAGATAGGGTGGCAGTTGACGACAATGAAATAGCAGTGTTAGCTGCCGTTGCACACGATCCTCACAGTAGCACTAGCCAAATAAGTCATGAATCAGGAATTTCTCAAACGACTGTCTGTAAGATATTACATCGGCATAAATACCATCCTTATCATGTTTCAATGCATCAAGAACTTTCTAGTGTGGATTTTCGCAACTGGGTTTCCTTTTGTCAATGGGCACTTCAGCAAATTGAACGAGACCCTCTTTTCTTCGCCAAGGTGTTATTCTCTGATGAGTCGACTTTCACCAATCACGATACGGTCAATCGACAAAATATGCAGTACGGGGCTACCGAACGCCCTTTTTGTGTGTGACAAGTTGAACGCCAGCACCCTTGGAATGTTAATGTTTGGGCGGGAATTATTGGGGATAAATTAATAGGTCCATATTTTATTGAAGGCAACTTGAATGGCGAAAATATGCAAACTTCTTACGGGACCATCTTCCAGTATTACTAGAAGAACTGCCATTGGAGTTGAGTTGCGACAAACAATGTGGTTTCAACATGATGGTTGTCCAGCCCATTATTCCCAAGTAGCCCGGGGCGTATTAAACAATGTTTACCATCAACGATGGATCGGACGAGGGGGTCCGAGGCAATGGCCTGCTAGAACACCTGATCTCACGTCACTTGATTTCTTCTTGGGGGGCTACTTAAAAAGTGAGGCTTACAGAAAAAAGCCAACAAGACGTGAGGACATGAAAAGACGAATAACTGAAGCTTGCCGGAAGATTACGCCAGAAATACTTCTCAGTTCTGTTGGTTCATTTAGAGCGCGGATAGACAAGTGGTTACATTTTCTAGTATTTGTTGAAATAGTCTCGGGAAATAAACGTCGAAATGGGAAGAATTCAATGATTCAACAGTGGGAGGCAAGGGGACCCACTCTAATTAATCACCCCGAAGGAAACAAAATACTGCTACGTCCATGTCATTGTTTCTGGGTTATGCTAAACGCAGTATGTAAAAACAAATGACAAGCCTACGAGCAATATGACTGAGCAATGAAAATCAGGAATTATCATTTGAAAAATCAAAAGTGACCTTTGTTTGACCTTGAAAATGGGTCTCAAGGTCAAACTCGTGGTCACCACCTTCAGAACGTTGTGAGTTTTGTCTGAAACACTTTTCACGATATCGCGTATTTTTCGAGTAATTTGGATGTCTCAAGTTAAAAAACTCACCCTGTATAATATTTTCTATTCATAAAAAGGGAAGCATTTCCGGATCAGCTGACTATCCTGGAACTTATTTTCTTAATTCGTCGTACAAAATTGTTGCAACGCTTTTAAATAATCAATTGTCGCAGTGGATTGATAGTAGGTTAGGTTAAGTTAGGTAAGAGTGACTTTTGGAGAGACCGACCCACTTAGGCCTATCAGCCCATTGAGATACTACTTGGATCTGTTTACCTCCTAATCGCTTAAATCATTGCAGAAGAAAGCTTCCAAGTGGAGTTTCTTTCATTGGGAGAGAGCTGTGCAGTAGGTGACCGGTTGTCTCCACCTCCTCCTCGTCCAGGTAGCTTCTGCAGAAATCATTTGTAAAGACGCCAAGTCTTCTTGCTTGATTGCTTATAAGGCAGTATCCAATGATGACACTTATGATATCGCTGAGATGGTTCCTATTTTGAAAAATCAAACTCTTAGAGCGATTAAAATCTATCTTTGGCCAGATCTATTGGGTCACTAGACATGTTGATCCAATAGTCCACCCAAGGTTTGTTCTTTTGTTAGCATCAAGCTTTAATATTATTGTAGTTTGCACGTAGCGATTGGTATACCGATGCTACCCTTTTCCGTTAGAATAGGTAGAGTGGTTGCAATTTTAGCAAGTTCGTCGGTCCTAGAATTCCCCGGAATGTTTCTGTGTGCCTAAGAGATCACCGTCAAGGGCGGTTCTAGAACTTAATGAGACTGAGTCCAGGGATTTGATAGCGGCCTCACTACCCGAAAAGCTGCGAAAATCCCTTTTCTTCAGCCAGGACAGGACTTGTTTAATCGCAAAAATTCCCGCCTGGAACACGTTGGAGTATTTGGAAGACGGAAGGAAAGTCTTAGGTTAAGCTTATCTGGGAAAACTTCGCCACTAGCCCGGCTATCACTTTTGAATCCATCCGTATAGAAGTGAATTGACTTGTCGTCCATGAAATTGAAATTGAATTGAGTTGAAATTGACTTCCTCCCAGAAGGATCTAGTGGGAATGCTTACATGAAAGTCTTTGTCAAACTAATGTTGGCCTATAGTGTATTCGATGTTCTCTGGAAGAATTCCTATTGTATTTATTTGTCCACTGTGTAGTCGCTTTAAGGCGAATAGCTGCGTTAGCAGCCACTTGCCTCCTGAAAATTTCGAGGGGTATCAAGTAAAACGGAATATCTAGTGCCACAGAGGGTTTAGTACGTAGAGTTCCCCATATGCACAGACATGCTGTCCTTTGGACTTTGCTTAGTTGACTGCAGTGTCTATGGCCATCCACCAGACAACCATTTGTTGTTGTTCTCAATGATTTTTTTCTTTACAAGAGAATAGGCCTACTGTAGCTTTCTTTACGTTTTCTTGTCAAAAATAAGACCCAGATATTTCGCTGTATCAGAGAAGACTAAAATGGTACCGTTGATTGAGGGAGGGTCTATAATTGGAATTTTGTATTTCCTGGAAAAGAGGACACGATCAGTTTTATGGGGGGCTTACTCCCAATCCACATCGATCCGCCCTACAGGTTAATATGTTAAGATTTTGCTGAAGGAATTCTATAATGGTATTAAGGTAAGCAACCTGAGGCGTCTATAGCAACGTCATCCACGTAGGCAAACACTCTGCTTAAATTTATATCAACAGTTCATTAACCACTAAGTTCCAGAGAAGGGGTGAAAGGACACCGCCTTGCGGCATACCTCTGTTAACACATCTCTTAGCAGAACCCCAGACTCAGTTTGCGGTTAATTATCCTGCTAAGACTGATCAACTCCCCAATTGAGTCGTCTAACATACCTGCGAAGTTGACCTGGTAGTCGTGATTGCGGATGTGTTGACGTTGTTAAAGGCGCCCTCTATGTCCATTAAAGCGACCATCGTGTACTCTCTATATTGTAGGGATCGTTCGATGTGACTGTAGAGCCATTTCCATCGACTTTACTTTACAGTAGGCATGTTGAGCCGTTGATAAAAGTCGTGGATCAATTTTAGATCGTAGGTGGATATCAATCAGTCGTTCTCGAGTTTGTTTTCAGAAGGAAAGAGGATAGATGAGGTCCTTTGGAACAACATGAGAGCATTTTCCGGCTTTGGAAATGAAAACTAAAATACAATAACTTCTCTGCATGATAGGGGAATGTGGATCATTTCTACGCAGCTCCTCATGATATTCTCTAGCGTAGGCAGGATAATATCTGAGGACCTTTTTAGCTTAGTAGGTATTATACCGTCCGGACCAGCAGCTATGCAACGCTCAAAGCAGCTTGTCTCTTGTCACGGTTGCAGTAGTCCTGTTATGGTTTCTACTGGTCGTGAATAGGGAGCTACCTGGAAAGTGGGTGTCCAGTAGCAGGTTGAGTGATTCGGATTTTTCTTAGCCTCCTCCAGGATTATCCGTTTGCCTTTCTCAGTTCTTTTTTTTTTTTTTATATGTTTTGAGAGAATCCTTGTATGAGTCCCAGTCAGTCACTTTTCTTGTGCTTTTTGCCAGGTTTGAAAAGTTTTCTGCAAGCATTTCTAAGCAGTGCTGATGTCCACCAGTGCGACTTTTTCTTGCGTCTAGGTTGAATAAGAGGGCTGGAAGCAGCCATAGCCTGGATGACAGCCAGGATGAAATCCTTGATTTTCATGTTAAGCTCATTGGGGGGAAAGTTTTTTTAAAAGTGTTCCTCTGTGTTTTGGTTAATCAGTTTTCCGATAATTGCGGAATACTGTTTGGCTGGGAGGAGCATCATTCAGGCTGAATTGGATGCATCTGTGGTCTGAAAATGAGTGATGCCGTCAAGTTCGTTAGCAGTGATATTGAGTGATATTGTCGGAGGCAAGAGTGACGTCTAGCACTTCCTGCACTTATAATGTCGGTACTGCCTCATACCATGGGATAATGGTTCCTGGATTAGGATGATGTCTTCTGCGTTTTTCCAAAAACAATAAGTGCGGCTAAGGCCTTTTTGCAGTGATGGAGATTAATCTGGAGAAACCGTAGCATCATTGGTCCACTATGGTGCTGCTCGAGTCCTCCGATTCTGAACAGGTGCCCATATTCATCCTCTGATCGTAAAGGATCTCTTTTTAATTCCTAACCGGTTGCCATTTCCGAGAGAGTGGCATAGGAGGAGACGGACGGCTTAGTTGTCACCTCGGATAGATTGTGGTCGTCGCTATCCATTTTAGGAAAGGATAACGACATTCCAAGATCTGAGACTAAATTTGCTAATTCGGTTAAAAGAGGAGAAGGTTGCTTATCAGAATGCTTTCTGGGGAGGAGGGTTCGACCAGGGTTCAGGTGCGGGTTCTAGGTCCGCTAGGGATATCCTCCTTAGGTACGGCCTTCGGTTTTGACCAGCAAAACGTCCCCTCGTCCACACATGGCTTTGGTATAAAGATCGGGAGGTCTTTGATCTTCGCAAGCGATAAGTTTGACGTGGCCTTGGTGCCCGTCAGCGTCGCTAGCGATGCCAGTCTTACCACTCCTTGAAGGCTGTATACAGATAAGGCCAGCTAATCCGGAAGTCGCCAGATAATCGGATACTCCGTTAACGGCTGATCTATTTTTTGAAAATGCTGGCCCGTTAAAGAGGCTAATCCTCAGCACGGGTCGTATGACCTATGACATCTTGATCCAGCCCAGGGGAAAATGGAGTGGTTGGACTAGGGAAAGTGGGAGGGGGGTCCACTTTGTAGTTTCATGAATCATCTGAAAAACTTCTCGAGATTCATTGACCTCACTCACTCTCTACAGCTCGACAAGTTCGATGGATTGATAGTAACAATCTGCTGAGTGAATTACAAGTAGGATTTCGCAGTGGCTATTCTACTGCAGATAATATTATTGTATTACAAAACCCTGGTGGGACATTCATAGCACAAAAAAAAGGAATTATACACTTGCTCCGACACAGATAACCGAGGAACTTTAATCTTTAAATCTACAACGCGGGAATGTCATTCAAGTTTGGAAGGGTTCTTGAAAATATTGTATATATTGGGGTATATAGGGGTAACATGGAACAGGATGGAAATCACGAATTGATTTGAAAGTACATACTGTAAAATGGGACCCAAACAACGATGCACTTTAAGCCCCTTTCATTTTTGCATCGGCGATCTTATCAAGCTTCTACCGGGAGGAATAGGGTTTGTTGGAATTATGTACGATCAAAGCACTTCTGTTTGCTGACGACTTATGTAGTGCTGTTCGTGAATGCACATCAAATCCTTCAACTCATGATAAACCGACTTCAAGAGCACTGTCAGGTATGGAATCATACGGCGAATCTATGCAAATCAAAGGTGATGATCTTTAAAAACGGTGCAGGAAGGAACTGCAACGAAGAAGGAATAACCAAAAGAGTAAGCGCGTATAAATATGTGGGGGAACAATAACTAGCAATCTGAACATGGAAACACGCTTAAAGATAAGCCAGTAAAGGCAAAGAGTGCAGTCAGCTCTTAAATCTTAAAAAAGTTGCGCATAATGTGAAATATAAAGTACTCGTAGCAGTAGCCGAGTCCATAATGATGTAAGCAGCCCAAGTCTGGGGATAACAAAAATTTGAAGAAGTTGAAAAACTGCTACAATATTATGTAAAGAGATGCTTCTATAGTTCTATTAACCCAAAAATATGCCTAACTACATGAAACGGAACGGGATTGTCGCCACTTTTTGTGAAGACCCTAAGTTTCATTTGGACTACGTAGTAAAAGCCCTTAAAATGTCAAACGATAGACTCCCAAAAAAAATACCGTTGTATACAATTCAAAAGGAGAGCCTATGGTATGAGATCATAGTGAATCACTGCGGAAGTCATCTCCATTTTTTGGAGGAAGATAGATTGCGTACATTATATGACCTCGTATCTACCATAAAGTAGATGAGCAATATAAACAAGACTGCATCAATCAAGCCACCTCATCCGTCCATCGATCAATATACCGCCGCCTTACCCATAATTTATGCAAAAAAAAATACTTCCGCAGTGAGCACAGCCAAGAATTGAATTCATCAATTTTCAAAATGACGAGTGAACCGGTAAAGTTTAATTATATACCATACCGCGAAGAATTACCCATTTATTGCAGTATGTGTAACTTAGCGGGGAGATAAGACATAATTCATTCTTTATTGGAAAATACCCAGCACTGAGGAAAACACGAAGAGATTTCCTAGGCAGTAATGTCAAATCAGAGACTGAGATATTGGACCTGGGCAACTGCAGAGGCGGCATATGTACTCGTATATCAACTTTTCCATTATTACCAAATTGCAAAAGCTTAACGAGACCGAATAAACGAAACGCTTTAAATCCATTGCCTCTACTACGAGTGTTGTCTGAAAAGTTTCCGACCGCAACGTAAAGATAGCGGCACTCGTCAACAAAAGCTAGTGAATGCTAGTTGTGCATCTTTTGACAGTTACATACCGAAATTTCAGTCATTTTGAATGCGCAGTTTTTAGTTGACAGTCGTTTGAGTTAGTCGATGTGAGTGTTTTTTGTGAAAATGGAAAAAAATTGAGTATCGAGCTGTTATTAAATTCTTGTTTTTGAAAGGCAATAAGCCTACGCAAATCAAAAATGAGTTGAACTCTGTGTATAGGGACTCTGCACCATCTTTTACCACAGTGAAATATTGGGCAGCTGAATTTAAACGTGGTCGTAAGAGCTTGGGAGATGATGAACGTTCGGGACGCCCAAAAACTGCAACCACTGACGATAACATTGCTAAAGTTCACCAAATGGTGTTGGACGACCGCCGAATTAAAGTGAGAGAGATAGTAGAGGTTATGAAGATGTCCAAAGAACGTGTTTGTTACATATTAAATCGAGATTTAGGCATGAGAAAGCTGTCCGCGCGTTGGGTGCCGCGTTTGCTTACGTTAGACCAAAAACGTGTTCCAATGCTCTGTTGGCGCAGTTTAGGCGCAATAAATCCGAGCTTTGGCAAAAACTTCAGTCAAAACAGCGGACTGCAAAGGGCGAGCCGGCTCCAAAAAAAGCAAAAACTGTTTTTTCGGCTGGGAAAGTGATGACGACTGTTTTTGGGATAGTAAAGAAGTTATCTTAATCGATTATCTTCAAAAAGGAAAAACCATTACAGGAGCATACTACGCATCATTACTTGCCAAGCTGAAGGCAGAAATTGTGGAAAAACAGCCACATTTGCAGAAAAAGAAAATCCTGTTTCACCAAGACCACGCGCCGTCTCACACCTCAGCGGTTGCCGTGGCGAAAATCCATGAATTACGGTTTGAGCATCCGCCTTATTCATCAGATCTAGCCCCAAACGACTTCTTTTTGTTCCCTCATCTAAAAACTGCGCTCGGAGGACAGAGATTTTCGTCAAATGAAGAGCCAATCACCTTCGCGAACAATTATTTTGCAGAGAAAAACACCAAGTACTATTTGAACGGGTTAGAGAGATGGGAGCATCGCTGGGAGAAGTGTGTAGAGTTACAAGGAGACTATGTAGAAAAATAAAAAAAAATTTTGAGAAATATGTCTTGTATCATTGTTCGGAAACTTTTCAGACAACCCTCGTACTGTACCAAAACTTACTATTTACACTTGCGGTCATAAAAACCGCACCATATCAAATTGATTGAAAAATTTTTAATAACTACGATAATAATTTTTATAATGAAATGAAATTTTTGTTGAGTACTCCGCAGTAGTTTATAGGTATTTCTATCTAATTTCCATCTGTTTATTGAATGTTTGAAAATAAATATTAACAAAGAAAGAAAAAGCAGTTAATTTTCTTATTTTTTTAAAATATTTTAATACAGTCATTGGTTAACAAAATCAAACGATACATTTTTTATGTATGTGTATATAAGATGTTTAGATACGCCACTTTTACCAAAAAATGATCAATACCGAGTTGCTCCTCCCTTGGCGGTTATAACCGCTTTTATTCTAGAAGGCATCGAGTTTACTAGAAGTTCAGTAATATCCCTTGGAATTTCAGTATTCCATACTTGTTCCAGAACTTCATTTCGTTTTTTTTTTACTCTCTGGTTTATGTTCAGCCACCTTACGTTTCATTATATGCCACAAGAGTTCGATTGGGTTTAAATCGGGCGAATTAGCTGGCCAGTCTAGTCTGATAATTCCGAGGTCATCAAACGTTGTCTAGAGCTGAGAATTATTGAAAGACTCTAGTTACTTGTCTGTTTATTATTTATAAAGTAGACATCTAGAAGTTGATTTATAACACTTTACTTACGGATATGGCGGAGAGGTAAGGTGCAGAATCATCTTGAAAAATGCACTTGTTAGTATACGAATGATGCTGTTCAATTGCTGGTACCAAAAACTCCCTTACTACTTCTCCATACTTTTGAGCGTTCATAGTTCCATTAACAAAGTGCAAAGGGCCCAAAACGTAAAAAGAAAAACATCCCCAAACCGTCTGGCCTTGAGGAAACTTCACTGTTTTGACTATGCACTCGTCCTTGAACCTTTCACCTGCTGACCGTCGTACGTATGGCAAATTGTCGGCACACAACAAATTAAATTTACTTTCATCGGACCATATCACACATCGCCAATCATCCTGCGTCCAATCTTCGTATTTTTTTGCCCGCGTCAAACGAGCTTTTTTCATTTTTGTGGTTAGGAGAGGTTTTTTCGCTGGTCGTCTTCTATATAAACCTATCTCCCGTAGCCGTCGGCGTATGGTTTCGGCGCTTAGATCAACTTGATGAAATTCACTTAACTTTGCTCTTATATGGACAGCATTTTAAAGCGATCTTTCATGCTAATTCGTTGTAATACATTGTCCGTCTTCTGGGTTGTTTTACGTTTTCGTCCCGAGCCTGTTTTCCTTTCCAGTGGATCCAAATTTTCTTTTTTCTTCATTAGTCGTACGATAGTTGAATGACAGCATCCTATTTTAACCGCAATCTCACGATAGCCAAGCCCTTCTTCGACTAAAGTCAATATTTGAACTTTTTCGTCCCGAGTCACTTGATGATATTTACCAGACATTTCACTTTTTTTTACTTGTCACCGTCACAGTTCAATTCAAACAGATTTTTTTTTGCACTAAATACGAGGCCGAACTCCGCTATGGGGAATACCCTTCATTTGTATGAGAAAAACCCTTACGATCTGATGTTATTAGGCATTTTTTGAGAAGTCATTAGGTGGTGCGGTTTTTATGACCGCAAGTGTATATTTGTTATAACGAAAACTAAACTTAACTTATTTTCTTAAGTTATCTTTGGACAGCACTAAGTTGGTATCTTAGTGTAGCCTAGGCGTACATAAGAATGATACACGATATGTACGATGATGTTCAAATGAAAGTTAAAACCATAGCGAAAATAACTGGAGAGGATTTTCTATTTAAGTCAGCTGCGCGGACGAGTCCGGGACGACTTATTTGCTTTCGCCGATAATAGCTCTATCATAAGCAATGACCTGGCAGGCTTTCAAGCATCTTTTGCATAAAGACACTAGAAGATAACGGATTACATACTAAGACCAACTAGAATATCATCATTGCCGTTTTCCTGAACCCGCAAATCCAACTCCTGACATTTATGTATATAGAAAGAGTCATTGTGTAAAAGTGCGAAAAATTTAATAACTCTGTCTCTGTTATTCACCATCAAGCAAATTGCGCTCACGGTGTCGCACATAGAGTGGTCTAAATGGCGCAGAAACTCTGCAGTCACTGCAGAAAAAGGGCCGGAAGAAAAGTAATTCGATCACTCAAATACAAGGAT
The DNA here is from genome assembly GCA_963966105.1 of Volucella zonaria. Classification (NCBI taxonomy): domain Eukaryota; kingdom Metazoa; phylum Arthropoda; class Insecta; order Diptera; family Syrphidae; genus Volucella; species Volucella zonaria. The sequence goes on along the minus strand of OZ014532.1, from coordinate 46,052,906 downwards.
CCAAAATATAGCTGCTAAGGTGCGCGAATATACCCCAAAAACTGAGCAATAGCAATGAAATGAAGATATGTTCGGAACAGTTTTATAGTCCTCTCATTTCTGTTATTTCTTCAAATGCCATATAGCAAAACTGACGAAACCAATATTTTTATGATCTTTGTGTTGAAAATAGGGAACCAACACTTCAATTGTTTTGCAGCAGTTCCTACGTCAAATATAAGTCTAATATTTGGATTGCGTACTATAAAAATGCTTGCAAACAGCGCGAGCGAAAGAATGGAAGTTACAATGACAAGGAAATAAAGAGCTCGACAAGGCATTTCATAAGCAAGTTGTACGGCTTAAGGAGATATTGCTTATACTGCCGTACTAAGGTTTATCTTCATTTTGATAGTTTGCAGCTATTCAACTTTAAATATTTCATTTCATTACCATTCTCATATAGAACTGGAAGTCATTATTATTTCAATTGTTTTTCTGTTCCAAATGGAAATATGTATGTCTGTTGAAAAGTATCATTATAAAAGCTAGTTCTCACTGTTGCCCCATATCTGGCAATACCATCGTTAGTTAACATATTCATCGCAATGTCAAGCTTTTGTCAGAATTTTTTGTAATAAAACGTGTGTCAAGCAGGAGGTTACGTTTCTTTCTTTTCGCTTCTTCTCAAGCTCTCAAAACATTGGCATCCCTTACGGGGAACCTGATTCTTCCGTGTAAAATATTCGTGTTTCTTAGTAAAAAGGTTTTTTTTTCAAAGAACAATGGTGCTGGCTAAGGAAGAATCTATTGCGAAGCTAATTTATAACTTCTCATCTAATTCACAAAAAGTCGCCAAGGCGAAGCAGACAAAAGGGTACTTCATGGGCAGAAGAAAACTCCTGGACGACTACTGGAGCAAATTCATTGATGCCTATGAGTGCATCTCATCAACAGAGGTAACAGAAGATAATGAAAAGGATCTTCAGAGGAGTCTATCGGTCGAGCGTATTGCGAAGCCTTAGCAGCACTCAATAATCTCATAGGCGAGCTGTCCACGACTGCGTATAATACCATAGTTATGTCTATTTCAACACCGACCCGTCCCGTCATAAGCGGATGCAGCAACGTCAAATCAACTTTGCCAACACTTCAGCTGCCCAACTTTGATGGATCGTTTAACGAGTGGATGAACTTCAAAGACATGTTTACCAGCTGTGTAATCAATGATACATTTCTCTCCAATGTGCAACGATTACATTATCTCAATGGTAGCCTTCGTGGTAGAGCTGCGAGTGTGTTAAAAAATATTCCGATTAGAGATGACAACTTTCAGACCGCTTCGGATATTTTACAAAGTCGATATGACAACAAGCGTAGGCGTATTAAACAGTACCTCCGTGACATTGTAAAGTTGCCCATCATGACTACCGAATCGTCTCGGGGCTTACGCCAGATTCTTGATGGAATCACTGAAGCTGTTCGGGCTCTGAAGCAACTAGCGCGGGCAACCAACCAGTGGGACGATTGCTTAAGTTTGCATGTGACAGAAAAACTCCACTTAATAGCCCAAATTGCATTCCCACGTGTACGCAAAGCTGGCAAAGTTTTTGGAAAAGCGCCTTCAAGGACTGGATGCAATGGCTGCAGGCTCTCGGCAAAATCTAAGGGATGTCAACAAAAAACCATCCAAACCACAACCGGTCCACAGCCATCAAGTAAATGTCAATCGATGTCCAAGTTGCTTTGGTAAGCATGTTCTAATGTTTTGTCCTGATTTCAGAAAACAAACCCCAGCACAGAGACTGACGTTCGTGATGAAAGCGAAGGAGTGCAGAAATTGTCTTAAAGCTAACCATACACAAAGCACAGCCCATCGAATTTTACCAAAACCACCACACAATGTTGCATGACAGCATCCAGGTTCAAGAGCCCAACATAATCACAAACTCCGTCACCCTCGTAATACACTTTGTGAATCTGTCGGTGAAAATTCACTTGCAAAACTAGAACCAGTTCTGCTGGCTACAGCTTAAATTGGACATCATTTAAAACTTCGAGCTCTTTTCGACAGCGGTTCCCAAGCTTCATTTATTAGTGAGTATGCGGTTCAACAGCTTCATCTTCGACGAACACGGCTTCTGGTGCCGGTGACTGGGTTAAATCAATAGGTCTGATTGATATCTCTGTGAACTCCCTCAGCGACCCTGATTTCAACATTAACTGCAAAACACTAATTTTACTACGCTTGGGTCATCTCATGCCCACAATGCGAATTGACACCAAAAGATTTTCTGAATTGTTGGATCTTGATTTGGCTGATCTAAAATTTCTTGAGCCCGGCTCTATCGACGTAATTCGGGAAGCTGATCTTTATGGCTCTCTTCTACATGGGGAAATTATGTAATCATCTGCTGGTGCTCTTGTAGCACAAAGTACTCATTTAGGATGGGTCATCTACGGCCGCTTACCCGAATCATTAACTCGAGAGTTGCCTTCAAGTCTTTGTGCATTTCCTCGCTGACTTAATTCAGTGTATGGGGAAATTCAACGAGCACGAGGACGTGAAAACTGTTTCCAAAAAGATTTAAGATGAACTCTACTACGAAGAATTCTTCAAGAAAACGGTACAACGGACCAGATCTGGACGATACATTGTCGAATATCCGTTTAAGGATTCCATCGAGGTAACAACACTGGGAAATTCAAGAGGAGACGCCTTTAAACTTTTCTATTACCAACTACATCGCCTAGACGACAACTCAACAATGAAAACAATGTACCAAGAATTTATGTCGGAATATCTGAAGCTGGAGCACATGAAACCTGTTTACGAGGACGTGTCATCTCAAGGTGTGTGTTACATTCCCCATCATGGTGTATACAAGGAGTCAAGCTCGACAACAAAATTGAGAGTTGTCTTCAATGCATCCAGGAGGTACAAATCAGGTAAATCACTTAATGATTGTCCTAAGGTCCTAAGCTTCAGAATGAGCTCTCTGCAATTATTTTAAAATGACGTATTTATCGAACTGGCTTTATGGCAGACATTGCTATAGGCAAATACTTGTGCAGCGAGATGATGCCGATATGCAGCGAATCATATGGACGGATAACGAGTCTAGTTCAGCTATTTTCAGATTACTTACGGTCACCTATGGTTTAAACTGCTCGCCGTATCTTACACAGTAAAGGTGCTCCACACCCTGGCCAATGATGAAGAAGCTGCTAAAGTCCTCCGGGAATCATTTTACCTGGATGACTGCCTCCATTTCGGTTGAGACTGCTCAACAACTACAGAATGAACTACACAAGTTGCTACAACGAGGAGGTTTCCTGCTACGAAAATGGAACTCATATTCGACCGAGTTTCTGAAAGGAATAAGCACTTACGACAATTAGAGCGACCCTTGCTGTGATCTAAATTTGGACCGTGAAACCAAGGCACTTGGGATCTACTGGTATTGTAAAAGTGATTGCATAGGCTACAAGGTGAACGTCACAAAAGTCTCGTCAGCAATTACAAAACGTCAACAACTTTCCGATGTCGCCAAAATTTATGATTATTTTGCAGGTTTTCAAAAGCAGTTAGAAGAAGGTGCGCGATCCATTTCGTGCAACGGTGTTTCCTGGCACTTCATTCCACCAGGGTCTCCGAATTTTGGATGCATATGGGAGGCCGGCGTCAAGAGCATGAAACATCAACTGAAGCGAACCATCGGAGAAGCAAGTCTGAAGCTGTGCTTAATTCCAGACCTCTGTCAGCACTGTCTGATGATCCCAATGGCTTAGCCGCCTTGACCCCAGGGCACTTCTTGGTGGGCGGCCCCATCACTGCTACTCCGAAACCAAACTTGTTGGACATCAAGACCGGTAGACTTTCACGGTGGAGACAGCTCCAACAAATGCAGTAGGATTTTTGGAAAAGGTGGAGTTGTGAGTATTTACAAGAGTTAAAGGTAAGAAACAAGTGGAAACAAGCCAAAATGAACATTAAAGCGGGCGACCTGGTCCTTGTTCGAGATGAACGTTCACCACCCACTCAGTGGCCACTCGGCCGAGTCTTGGAAGTACATCTGGTGCGAGTAGCTACGATCCGTACACGATTGAAACGAGATATCTCAAAGTTGGTGGCGCTTCCAATTGACAATAAGTCTACGGATGAACACAGGGCGTGGCCAGTGGTTTTGTCACAATAACTGCACGAGGTGGGCGGAATGTTGAAAAGTATCATTATAAAAGCTAATTCTCACTATTGCCCCATATCTGGCAATATCATCGCTAGCTAACATATCCATCGCAATGTCAAGCTTCTGTCAGCATTTTTTGTAATAAAACGTATTTCAGGCAAGAGGTTACGTTTCTTTCTATCCGCTTCTTCTCAAGTTCTCAAACAAGAAAAAACCTTCTTCCAAACAAACAGAAAAAAAGATTATTGATTCGTGGTAATAAATGTGCCCCTTGCTCACTATGTACATATTTTGGCGCTCACGCGAGTAATGACACATAATGCAGTTGACCAGTTTCAAATTGGGCCAAATGTTTTCAACTGGCTTGTCTTCATTTCTGTAATACTAGGGTCAACATCCTCCAAGTACTTCTTCTCTTTCCTCCTAATGTCACAGAGTAACTTCTTGAAATTCGGCTTAAACAAAATTTACTCTTCTTACTCGTATTTCGCTGAATTTGTTCCATTTATTTTCTTGGCGTTGGAACCAACTATAAGTTACGTGACTTCCTTGTAAAATATTGGTCGCGACTATTGTCCTGGTCACAGATATTTAATACCCTCCCTTCTAAAAACTATTTTAATACATTTTGCTGGGTGTGACGCATGCAGACTCGTACACTAAATCAATGTATTCGTCATCATGTTCCGCACGCTCGCTTTTAAGGGTGGTACCAATGTGTGTAGGGTAGACAAGACTCCTGATACTATCGTGACGCTGATCAAATATACTCGTATTTGGTGACGATTATACACCCTGAATGACTCGAACTGCAACCAACTTCAGACTGCTATAATTTCCAAACCGTTCATGACAGTGAGCTCAGATTTTGACACATGACAGATCATTTTATTATTTACGAGCCTTTTAAACGATTTGCGTTTCAGTTGTGTTGAACAATTTTTATCCGCGATGGAACTCAAACGTGATAGTGTGATTGTTTTATATTTGGCTGGAAAACCACAAGTAGCTATCGTTAGAGCCCTCCAGCACCTCAACGTGAATAAATCATTTGTGTCTCGAACCATTGCTTGTTACCGTGATACTGACAGCGTTGCAAAACGCCATGGAGGTGGTCATAAAAAAACAGCAAAATCGGCAGAAATGGTTCGGAAAGTGAAGGCTCGAATTGAGCGAAATTCGCGTCGAAGTGGAAGAAAAATGGCTCGTGAGCTCAACATATCGTTGGAACGGATGCAACACATACTGGTCTTAATCGCGTTTCTTATGAGTATTCTTACAGTTTTAATTTTCATAGGGCTAACTACGCCAAACTGAATCACCTCCTCAGTATGGCCAATTTTGAATTTCTTTACGATAATCCGATTGAATCCTTTTATACCGAAATTTTCAAATGTCTCTCCCAATCTGTAACTTTTTTACCCAAAAAGAATCCCTCATCATCACTACCCTGGTATAATAAAGATCTGCGATCTCTTTGTAATAAGAGAAATAAGCTCTTAAAATCGCGTTCCGACACCGATTTCTTTTGTTACCAGTCTACCCAAATAAATTTTTCTGTACTTTGCCAAACTCTATATGACAACTACGAGTATTTAAACCAAATGGACCACACAGTTCATCAAAGCTAAAAGTAAATCGGATAACTATGCATCATCTCTGAATTTTCTAGATAAGTCCTCGGGCGATCCCCAAATTATAGCAAATCTCTTCGCAATTTTTTTAGCCAAGCGTCCGCCACCCATTTCCAAGTAGCCAGACCACTCTTACTTTTCCTACTTAAATAGCTGCCCACAAACAACTTTGGAATCTGTGTCTATAACTTTAGAGCAGGTTAAAGATAAAATAATAAGGCTCAAAGATGATTATTCTGCCGGCCCTGATGATCTTCCCCCTATATTTTTAAAGAAATGTGAAATGCACCTAGCCCAACCTCTTACAGCTCTCTTTCAGCTTTCTATCACCCAGGGATTATTTCCCTCGACCTGGAAAAGGTCATTTATTATTCCCCTACATAAAAAAGGCCGAAAAGATGATATTTCCAACTATCGACCAATTGCTAAGCTGTCCTGCATACCTAAGCTTTTCGAGAGCATTATTTATGACATAATGCTTTTCCATTGTAAACCTAGTGTTTCCCAAAACCAGCACGGATTTCTCAAAGGTAGATCTACGACCACCAACTTAACGGAATTCGTATCAAGTACTTTATGTGTACTGGAATCTGGAAATGAAGTTGATGTGATTGCCACCGATTTCAGCAAAGCCTTTGATAGGATTTCACATGATATAATCCTTCTGAAATTAAAAGCTCTTGGTTTCCAAATAAACTTTATAACATGGGTTCAATCATATTTAAATGAAAGACAATACTATGTTTTATTTAGGTCCATGATTTCTGGCCCAATTAAAGCCTCCTCTGGTGTCCCTCAAGGCAGCCACTTTGGCCCCTTACTATTTATTCTGGCCATTAATGATGTTGATTGCATCATTAAAAATTCGTACATATCTATTTACGCAGACGATATGAAAATCTTTAGATATACGAGTATATCCTCTTCCTCAGACAGCCGACCACTGCAGGAAGATCTTGACAGATTTTGTACTTGGTGTCAGAAGAATTTTCTTGAACTTAACGTCAATAAGTGTCAGGCTATAACGTATTCCCGTAAGCGGCCCTCTACTTCACCTCGCTGCTATCTAATCTTTAATCTGCCTGTTCCCTTAGTGAATGAGTTGCGTGATTTAGGTGTTATCTGTGATAAGGAACTCAATTTCCGTTCTCACATTGATAATATAATGAAGAAAGCCAACTCTGCCCTTGGCTTCATCAAGCGCTGGTCTAAGTAGTTTTCCAATCCTTATGTTACCAAATCTCTTTACATAACCTTTGTTAGGCCTCTTCTTGAATATGCAAGCCAAGTTTGGTCACCCTACTACAGAACACACATCCTCCGGATAGAAGCTGTTCAACGCAGGTTTTTACGATTCGCTTTTCGTTGTCTTCCCTGGGATGATAGCCAAAACTTACCACCTTATACCGACCGGCTGAAACTTATAAATTTACAAACCCTTTCTATACGTCGAAAAGTTGCCGACATTCTCTTTATTCATCAAATTTTAGTTGGGAATATCGATTGTCCTTCTTTACTTCGACTTATTTCTTTTAATACCAACCCACGCAATTTTAGGTCTGTGCCACTTTTCCGGCTCAATCTTCACCGAACGAATTACGGACACTTGGAGCCAATGTCTAGAATGCTTCGTGAAGTTAACGATGTTCTGCCTCTCTTCGACTACCATCTCACCAAACTCTCTCTTAAAAACACTCTTATTTCCACCTATGCCTCACATCCTAACTTTTTTTAACCGCTCCCACCCTTTAGTTTCTATCTTTAGTTTTAAGTGAAAAAAAATTTTTAGTTCTAAGAATAAGCTTGCAATAAATCTGTCCGGGGTTGACCCGGGCCGCAAATCAAAAAAAATGAGCTTGGGCTCAAGCAATTGAAGTTCCAAAAAGCACCGTTGTTTTCTCTGTCCGGGGTATTTTGGAGGCGAAGGTTGGCACTAAAAAATACCAAAGTTTGGACCACTTCAAACAAGCACTTCGCCGGAAATGGGCCAAAATACCGCAGAGCCACTTGCGTGCAGCATGTGATGCTTTCTTCGGCCGTCTCAAGGCCATTATTGGCACCAAAGGTGGACATATTGAAAACTATTGATACAATTAGAAAATTGATGTATTTTCCAAATTTTTTTGCTTTGGCATTTTAAAAAGTTGGAGTTCGATGCATTCACCCTGTACAAATGTAGAGGATAAGAGCCTTACACATTAGCGTTCTCTGCCACCTGTCTCTAATTATGGTAAGGCATTAAAAGTGGTTTTTATCCCCTTGTCCCCGTGCCTTGAATTTGGCTGCCAACAAAGAAGGCCAAGGTCGAAGATGAACGCTTTATGTGATTAATGTGGTTAACCACCTGAATCTAGTTTTGTGAATTCGTTGTGTGGGAATCTAATTCTACTTATCGTGAATGCTATGCAGCTGTATTGAAGAGGATGCAGCTTTATCACTGCGACCAGGTTAGACCTATTGTGATTTCCTCTAGTTAAAGCTCATCCGTGATGCCTGAGTTTTTCCTGGTCGTGTATCGTGAGTGGTGCCATATTCGCTCCTTTGATCCAGTTCACTTCAATTAATTGAAAGTTACCCCTATCCCCTAAGCTAAACAGAATTCCCAGGACATACGTGTCCTCATCTGTTAAGCCCGTGTAGATTAATAATCCGGAATGAAACACAAACAAACATAGGATGTGATGGAAATCTAATTGGTTGGACTTTGTTGCTTTCCAACAAATAGTGCAAGCTAGTTACGGCTTAAGAGTTGGCAATGTATCTTAAAAGTTTGCTCTCCTCTGGTTCGGTATCCCATTTCATTGGATTAAATAAAATTGCAAGCTAACAGCAAGATTTACGATTTTCCTCCTCTTCGCCATCTCATAAATCTCCTCTATAAACATCTTTGTACGCGTCTCGTCAAATATTCTGTTCATCTTTTCAATTTGCCAGTCACCTCTTGGAATACCAGTAGTCACAAGGTGGTGAAGAATATTTCTCTCTTTAAAATCAATTAATGTAAAAGCAGCTCCTTTCTTAGTAATAATGCGGTGAGGATTCCCACAGACTTCACCTTGCTGTTGTAGCTTCCTAAGAATTTCTGCTGACTTTACAAAGAATAATCGGCACTAGGATGAACTTTGCACTGAAACTCCTCTATTTATAATGTCTTTGAATGACTCTAAATCTTTTCAAAGGTTTTGTGATCGCAAAATTCTACAAGGTGGGGCAAAAGTAATGTAATAATGTGAATGTACCATAATTTTATGTTGTAGACAGATAGAGAATTAGTTGACAACAAGCAATGCGATTTACATCTGAGGAACGAGGAACTATTGTTACTGCTTATTTGACCAATTTCTGGTTTGTTGTTTTGACGCAGCATGAATTTCGCCATCGTTTTCCTCGTCGTCCTGCATCATTTTTCGCGAACAAATTAACGACACTAGAGATGTCGCGTAGAAGTGGCCAGTCGGCCTCAAACTTCTCCTGAGTATTACTTTTGTGGTCTAGGAAGTCCGAGAGAGTTCACAAACACAGACGAGACAACGATGCACACAATTCGGCATCGTTGCGTCGAATTTTGTTGAAAGACCTGAAGATGTTCCCTTATAAAGTGCAAACAGTTCACCAATTGCTGCCTGCTGACCGTAAAATGAGGTTAGCTTACTTAAACCTGTTGCAAGAAGAGCGACGAAGCCCATTTCCACTTGAATGGTTATGTGAATAAACAAAATTTGCTCACGTAGGGCACGTAGGATCCACATGACGCTGACGGCACCACCGTAACTTGTGAGCACTACAGACAGATGTAAAACGAGTTTTTTTGCCGAAAGTTGCTGAATTTGGTCTCGAGCATTGTAGGTTCCAGCAGGACGGATCAACTGCTCACACAACTCCTGCAACGATGAAAAATTTGAATTACCAATTTCCAGGTCGTGTGATCTCGTGTTTTGGCCGGTCAGCTCGCCAGATCCTGACGGCGCCAGACTTCTTCCTTTGGGGCCACGACAAACCACAAACCTTGCAAATCTTGAAAGGCAACAATGAAGAAGAAATCTCCAATTTGGAGCCAGATGTTTTACGAGCAACAATTCAAAATGCCGTAAAACGACCACAAATGTGCATCAACTCAGGAGGTGATCATTTTTTTCAGTTCTAACAAAATGACAGCCAATTTAGATTATGACATTACTTTTGCCTCACCTTGTAGCTTGAGTAGTTTCTTTTCGGTCGAAATGCCGCCATCATGTTTTTGGAACAGAACCGCGCCATATTCGCCCTTCCTTGTGTCTGTATGAGCTTAAGTCGTTAGGTTAGGGTTAAAAAAAAAATTGAATACTGCTTCCTCCACAAGCATTTTTCCAACGTTCGTTTTCGTTTGTTAGACAAACTTTCGAAAAAATCCTGTAAATCCCAGAGAACTCATAACATACGATATAGTTATAGGGACTGGGAAGCTCAAAACTTCTTTAATTTTCTCTTCCGAAGGCCTCAACACCATGACCCAAAAACTTCTGAAAATATGTACTCAGAATCTCCTTGCGAAAGCTCGGCAAAAAAAAAAATCAATTTATGAAATGTACTCGGGTTTGGCCACATGTCTGAGGGATTTTCGCGCAAACCACTGGTCCCCGGTGTTTAACGACGAACCTTACCTTCAGTTCAGCTTAAGAACTTTTGTGTAATGAGTAATCTCGATATGACATCCGGAATACGCTGATTGTCGATTTTTCACCATGAAACCCCGTCACGCTACAAAATTTTTGACATCAGCACGCGAATTACGTGTCAAACTAATGGACTCCACTCAGAATGTTATTAAAGCAAGTAACGCACGAAGAAGTAGTAAGTAGTTCTTCTCTTAAACAACAGCAGCACCTAGGCAAGACGTAGTAATTTCACACTTTCACATCCGCAATCATGCGTCAATTCCCGCCCTATCCCCCATTCATTGCCCTGACTCCACCAATGGTCTGCGTTAAGCGTTAGCGTCAACGCCTTTTGTGTAACAAAATACGCAGAACGATAATTTTCACCTGCTAATGAGTGTGCAATTTTCCACCTCTGTAGGTACGCCACCAAATGCCTTTAACGCAGGGGTGAGATGTGTAGACTTTTCCATGTTTTAATCCTTTGCTTATGCCCACTGCGGTCGAGTAAACAAACACAAGGGGGGAAGTTCGAATTTAAGTTGAAATTTAGGTGTGAGTTTGAGTTCCTGGCTCAGAACGAATGACGACGAAAGCGTTTCACCACGGATCATAAACGTCAAAGCACGACTTTGTGAGTTGAGTCGCGCATTTTGAATGGTTGCGACTCACATATAGTTTACATGCGCTTGCAGCGCATTAAACGATAAGAGTTTTCATTTCATTGGATGTCAAACATGCTCTCCATTACCTACACACTTACATATGTATGACGATTAAGTAGTTGGCTGCGGTATCCTTCAGATGAGATCAAGTTACGGCACGAGGCGACGCTATGTACGTACTCGTAAGTGCGAGTAACTAGCCCATGGATGGATGGATTTAACGAAAACTTGACGGTGAGGGAATCCATTTGGTTTTGTTACATCGATGCTGCTATTTTTTTTTGTAGGCCGGTCACTGCCAGAGTTGGAGTTGAAGCTATTAAGTGGATAATTTAGTGTCACACGTGTCAATTAGTCTCTACGACGCTCCATTTAATGGGTGAGGCTTTTTCCCTCATTTTTTTGTACTAACACAGAATATATGTAGGCAAAGAGAAGGAATGGAAATTAATTTCGATTAGCATTCCTCATTGTGGGGGTGGTCACAGATGGATGGATGGCTAGAGGCATTGCATCCAGAGCGACCTCTTATCACATTCTAGCTCCTCGTAAGCTCTTTAAGTGTCTGCTTCTGAGTAGGTGGGTACTAAAGTTGTTGTAATCTGCTATCGTTCCTCAAGTATGTGAAGCATAAATTAAATCCTGTGAAAGCAGCAAAATTGAATTACTCGTATGTACATATGTATGTAGCTGGATTCGAGACTAAACTGTGTTTAATAACTGAGTTTGAAAAGTGGCTAGAGTGTGATAAATGGCTGCGTTTATGTAAATGACATTAACGGCAAGGTCTTGGGTGTTAAAAAAAAAAAAAAAAAAAAAACTATAGAATGCACAGGACGCAAAGAATGCGAGTAGCAACGCAGCAGATAATAATTTATTGATTCGTCGTCTAAACAGGCATCAACATGTTATATCAATTCGTATGTGGTCTAAAGTTTGATTAATAAGAGAGTCTTTCTTGGAAGCAGTTCGAAAACCCTACACTTTCTGATGTTAGGTTCAGCTGGAATAGTTTTTTTCTCACAATAGGCTTGGTAATAAGAGATGTGGTAGTCCGTAAGGAACAAGCATACACGGATTCCTATTGGTCTATTGTAATTTCCTGTTGATGTTCGTAGAGTATGACATATATTATTACTATTATTATTATTATGGTCGGTTCTACCTACCTTGTGTTGGCTAAAAGCCAGCCAAAGCATTGAACAAATCTAATGAGATCTATCAGTTTTGCTTTGCTGACGTTCTCAAGTTCTCCAAAATGTCTGTACCGGCGGAGGTTAGGACCGTCGCTCACCAAATATGTGATAGTCTCTCCTTCCTCTACGTCCCTACTGCTTCTGCAATAATCTTAAGAAATGGCTACTATTTGGCTGGTTATCCTGCTAGTTAGGACACCTGTACCGATACGGGTGTCTTCTTTGTTGAGTCCGAGTAGGGTACGTGTACTCCCGCGGTGAGATGACACAGTCACTCCGGGAGTTCCATGCTTAGTTTGATCGTTGTGTGTGTTACTCCTATGTAGGGAGGCACTCTTATTTGCTAGCTCACCCGTTTTCTCACTCCCTTTCGGTTTTATGTGTCCAGATACCCAGCAGATATCCACTCGGGGAGATTCGCAGACTCTACTTAGAATTTGACAACATTTTTGTATTTTGATTCGGTGGTTTCACTTGCCAAAGTTTTGATGGCTGCTTGACTGTCCACAAAGGTAGTGATCTCTAAGGGATCAAATTGCATGAGTAAGTACAGCTTGTGCTGCTTAACTAATGGCAAATATTTCTGCCTGAAAAATACTGCATTCGTCCGGAAACTTGAAGGAGTCCTGGACCACATTTCACAGTAGACTCCAGTTCCTATACATATTATGTACCAGTCCTGTCTGCTAGGGAATGATGTGGAGAAACCCCTATCAAAGTAAACACTTGGCAGGATGTAGTCACTAAACTTCGTCAGTTTTTATGGTTCATACTCCTGTACTATAGACGTGTGTCCTAAATTGCGGTGCGTCCATAGTCCTGATTCTTTTAGTCTGATCGAGCTTTTGGAAGCCGTCCATTTAAGGAATTCGTCTAAAGGAAAGAGGTTGAGTTTTATCTCTAGTGTACCTTGAGGTGCAGAACTTAACGTTCCTGCCTTTGAACTAGTGTGAGTATTTTGACATAACTAGCCAAACCAGCGCACCATAGGTAAGAATGGATCTAATTATGGCCATATAAATGCAGTGTATTGTTACGCTTAAAGCTGAGCATTGTCTATGACGATTCCTAGATATTTAGCTTCGGATGAAAATTGTATTCTAACACTATTGATTCTTTAATTAAACTTTTCTAGCTTTCTTATTCTTGTCCCTAACACTAGTTCGGTTTTTGCTGGATTTGTCCTTAAACCGTTTTGTGTTGTACATTTTGCGTGCAAGGCCGACTCCATTAGTTCGCCGATCGTTGGAAGATGTTTTCCTCCCTCCTCGACTATGTCGTCGCCTTAATACCCTTCTGTTCGAAACTTGTAAGAGGTCGTTTATAACAATAAGCCACAGAAGGGAGGAGGAGATCACTCCTTCTTGTGGAGTTCATCTTGCAATCGTTTTCCTGACTGCGTTTCCCCCAAGTTCTGAATTGATAATTCAGCTTTTATTGTGCTATCGTTGTTTTTACATTGTCCAAGGCCGACCTTATATGTAGATCCGGTGTTTACATAATTAAATGCTCCTTCGATATTTAGCAAGGCGGCCATGGTGTACTCTTTGTTGTGTATATTATTTTCTATGATACCTGCAACCTTATGTAGTGCCATTCTACCAGCTTTCCTTTAAGGTAAGCGTGTTGAAAATCGCTTACGTTGTGTTTGTTGAGTTTTTGTTTTATATGACTTGTGGGTCTGTAATGCTGCAATGAAAGTCGGTTTTGGGAATAATCATCAACGAGGCTCCCTTCCAGAGTTCTTCAGTTGTAAAAATGATATTTTTTAGGAACATCAAAGATAGTTCATTACCGCAACCATCCACATTAACTCCGTTTTCGGTTTCAACGTTGTCCATCATGCTCTTTAGTATGTGGCCCTCAAATTTGTGCCAGTGCTCCTGTTTAATTTTGCCATTGGGGTTTTGAAAGTCGATGATTGCCATCTGCAGTTTCAAAAGAGTGCTCTCGAAACCAGTCGAGAACTTTTTCGGCTTTGAACTGCCCCTTTGGTATCATCTCCGGACATCTGCCCTTTCGCTGATAGTGCCGAGATTGACGGGTGATTCAGCTTAGTTGATTTGCCATGCACAACGTTTCAAGGGCTCCTGTTGTGGATTTGTCAACTTGTCCGGCTTTGGTCTGTTTTTGATCCTTGGGGTTCACCCATCATTTGCTCTGTGTTTTTTGGTTCAGACGAATCAAGTCCTGAAACTTTATGTTTACCATTTTGTCCATCTTCGGATCAATGCACGGTCTCGTACGTTGAGAACGCTGGAATCCTTTTTCGTCATCTTAATCAGAAACCTTTGAGAAGTTTGTGTGATCAAATCACAACAAAAATTATGATACAATGTCTGCAAGTTTCTAAAAACTACCGGACAATTGCCTACGCAACCACTGCAACTTATGTTTCAATACATATCTTACATTAGGGTAAGAATGTAAAAAGAAAATTAGTCTTAAGATAGATTCAAACAAATAAAGTAGTTACTGAAAATAAAAAGGGAGAGCTTTTTTACTTTTAACAAACCCTTAAACTAAAACTCTTAGACTTTTGCTTCCGGCCGGTTTCTGAATTAGAAATAACATCTCCGAGTTTGAGTCAATCAGTTCTTTTTCAGTCTCGGCACCTATCTTGTCGGTTGTCTGAGAGGAAGAGGTGACCTCCTTGATATCGCCAAATGTCAGAGGTTGTCGATCGTCAGACGTTGCGCTAGAGACTCGCTTCCGGTTGTTGACTTGGTGAAAGGGTTTGAGTTTGTGTCTGGTTCCAGGTTCTGTTGTCTTGTCATGTCAGGTCGCCTTTGTGTGGGTGAGTTGTTTTTGTTGTTTTGGTTCTTTTTATTGTTCATCTAAGGTATTTGGTCCCACGGAACGTATGTCCGCTGCGGCAGAGCCGATATGCCAGGGTAAGGGTGAAATACCCTCGTCTGTGCTTCTAAAGAAGCTCGTCCGTGACCGGTTTAATACCCAGCATTGCATTCTTAGGTACGGTTTTATGCATTAAATGCGCTCACACCATGACTGAAATCAGGTACCTCATCCGATGGTCTGGAGACAAGTCGCAGGGTTTAAACTATTGAAGAGTTTAGGTAACCATCGTTTCACAATAGCTGTGGTGATTATTGCTGGCTGGCACCCACTTGGAGGGTTAGGATAAGGATTTCTATCTCACAATCCTGGCTGGCTACAAATGATTTAAATTCAAACTTCTATAGAAAGTGTAGTGATATATTTTTTTTTAATTGTAATAGACTGACTATGAGACTTTTTAATTAATACATAGGCCCGAGAAATGAAGTTCGGGTCAAAAACAGAGGTAAACTTTTCCTGAAAGAATAATTAAGCCGCATATGCGGCACCAAATTTTAAGCGATAGTTGTGCCCGAGGCAACTAACTTTTCCTGTAATCGATGTAATACATCATTAGACGCGGATAAAAAAGTTCTGCATGTACATAGCTGCACGTCGATACCATTGCTTTTCCATACGAATCTGGTAGGAAAAGCCGCATCAATGCAAACGTTTATATAAATTAAGGTGGGGTGTCACGTTAAATGTAGCTTACCGTT
The DNA here is from genome assembly GCA_963966105.1 of Volucella zonaria. NCBI lineage: Eukaryota > Metazoa > Arthropoda > Insecta > Diptera > Syrphidae > Volucella > Volucella zonaria. The sequence goes on along the minus strand of OZ014532.1, from coordinate 46,037,051 downwards.
TTCTCCAATGATAGATAGATTTTTACGATTATCGTACAAATATATGCTAGATAGTTGAACTGCGCGAACAAGATGACGCTAAGGATGCTGTCATTAGACTTCTTTAGCGGTGTGGCAATTAGAGCTAACGTGGCCCCACATATCGCCATACGAAGGTTCTTCATATCTTGAAAGTAGGGTCAAGTACACAATAAGCAATATATGAAAAAATGAGTAGCTACCAAGGGTTATATAAATGAACAGGCTGACAGACTAACAGATTGATTCATGATAAGCCGTAAAGTTTCTTAAAGAATGAGAAGCGAGGCAAGCTAAAATTCAAGCGAATTCATATGCATAAATGTCGAAATACGATGGGTCTTCGAGAAAAAGTTGATACCTGTAAACTTTGCCACATATCATGTTATGCCAGTGTCCAGTATTTTTATTTCTTTCTACATAGCAAGCATTAATCTTAAGGCTCTCTGGCGAAATTTTTCTAAAACTATTGCTATTTTACATATAATACTTAGTATATATACAGATAAATAAGAAGGCGTTTGTAGTTTCACCGTCAGATTTAAGCGACTGTCCATATATGTAGTCGATGACATATTTTATTTAGCAATTGCATTACAACATTATTAATTCCAAAAATATGGCTGTCGTACATACATTTCCTTGGCTTTAAAAAAAAAAACATTGTCTGCTGTTGCAAAAGCCTTAGGATGTTTTGTCGTTCATTTCATTGAAATTCCATGGGTGTTTTGCAGTTGGTGCGATGGCTCTTTGTAGTAAGTAATCAAGTCATTCAATGCTGACATCTCAGAATTGGTATACTTCCTGATTTAGATAGATGCAAGGTCTCAAATGCTACTCCTCAGTGTCAGACTTGTAGGACGCTCTTCTGTTCAGGTATCTTCAGCATGAGCAATGAATGCTTTTTATCTGTTTGCAGCTCGTCCTTACTCTAAACTCAGCGGTTGTATGGCATCCACGAAGCTAATCAGTAAGCATGAAATACGATCGCTTTTACCGGCGTTTCTTATAATCTTGGCAGCTCTGTTACCCCTGTTAGTTCTGAGATCTCCTTTTTTTCACTAAATTGCTGCTTATGTCCGATACTTTATGAGAATATTCAATCTATTGTTAGTGAGTTTTCCGGTCCAGTTGCGGGCGTTTCTCGGAATTACAGCGTCTGCAAATACATCGACGAAATCGGCGCTTGGTACTCTGCATGATCGTATCCTTGGGAGCTGTTAAACCGATTAAGCAGCTAATAATCGTGAAAGTCAATCATTTCTAAATTGGGGTCTTTATAAAAGACGTGTATCTGTAGTGCCTTCTGTATAATTTATAGCCACATCCCCAAAGTGAGCTAAAATTATGCATGTTAGGAAAGGTCAGATTGGCACCGGAATAAGTAAAAGTCTTTGATATCCCTGCCTGAAGACCTTCAATTTATAAAGCCACCACGACATAGGAAAATCGAAAAAATTCAAACGAGCCAGGAATGACTGCAATGTCTTTCTTAAGCGTGCGAAATTCCAATATAACCAACAACTGAGGCAAAAAATACTACAATGTCCCAAAGGTAGTAACAATTTTTGGTCTTTCGTTAAAAATATTACAAATTCTGCTCTTTGGAGAATGCCAATCTGCTTGCTCCATATTTCCGGATTGTACTTTCGTAGTCGTGTAGTAGCAAGAGTACTTAGAGATCTTAACATTCACAACTCCGCTGGTCCAGATGGTATATCTCCCCTTCTCCTGAAAAGGTGTTCTTTCAAGTTGACAAAATCACTGCGTATGCTTTTTCATTAATCCTACTCTTTAGGACTCTTTTCGACCAGACGGAAAACAGCATTTGTCAGCCCGTCCCTAAAAAAGGTGAATCTTTTTCTCTCTCCTCCTTGCACTTACGCCCCTTCTTTCCAATGCTCCTAAACCATCAGCTTGAAGTATCTCAAAACACGAAAACTTCTCAATAACCGGCAGTACGGTTTTCACAGCAACATATCCACTGGTGATTTGATGGCATGTCTTGCCGAAAAGCGAAATAAAAGCGTACATCAATCTGGCGAAACAAGGTAGTTGTACTTGATATTTTTAAGGCATTTGACAGAGTTTGGCATGAGGCTCGTTTGTCTTAGCATGCCTTGCAGGGAAAGGGAACCAAAGTCTACACCAATATGGTCAAAGGAAGGTGGTTGCATTTGATATTTCTAAGCCTTTGACAGCGTTTGGCACCAGCCTGTGAACGTACTTTTCAACGTACTGAAAAACACCTTTCGAAGTCCAAGTTGTTTTTACGATTTTGAAGTATGATATCCACAAAATAAATGCTGGCATGCTTCAGGGCTCCGTTCTATCTACGACACTCTTTTGATTTTCATTATTTTTTAGTAATTATATGTTTAGTTGAAATAAGTGGATTTTTTTTTTATAATTTGGGCGTGCTCAAGGGGTTAAGTACCCGTAAAATTTTTGCACACAGCGCGGGTGAAGTAAAATCAGGGAGGATGGAAAGAGAGGTTCCGGTGAATGTTGGTTTTAAATGCTTGAAGGTTATAATGACTAGGAAATACAGAGCTGGCAGGGCTTAGGAACGAATCACGATATTTTAGAGTACGTCCGAAAGTGAGCTTGAGGGTATACTGATGAGCATTCATAGGGAGACGGGTGTTACGGTTAAAAGTTTGAAGGGGCGGATTTGTATGGAGCACTGGTGGTGGAAATAGCGATAAAACAGAGTGAGACACGAGACATTACGTCGGTGGTCGAGGGTGTCTTTTGTTTAAGTGATATGGGTGATTGACTCGAACTCCAACTTTTTAAAATGCTATAATTTTTTTATTTTTTGATAAATGTTATTGTGCCAAAGCAAAAAATGTTGGAAAATACATCAATTTTCAAATTGTATCAGTAGTTTTCAATATGTCAACGTTTGGCGCCAATAATGGCCTTGAGACGGCCGACGAAAGCATCACATGCTGCACGCAAGTGGCTCTGCGGTATTTTGGCCCATTTCCGGCGAAGTGCTTGTTTGAAGTGGTCCAAACTTTGGTATTTTTTAGTGCCAACCTTCGCTTCCAAAATACCCCGGACAGAGAAATCCAACGGGTTTGCATCCGGAGAATTTGCAATCCATTGTGTCGAAGAAATTAAGTGTGGAACATTGTTTTTTAACCAAACTTGGTTAACGCGCGCTTTGTGAAACGGTGCCGAGTCTTGTTGAAATGTCCATAATCTCCGACCGAAATGATTGTTTGCCCAAGGCTTAAATACTGTCTCTAAGACAGTTTCACGGTATACGATCGTATTAATTTTGACGCCACGGTCCAAAAATACGAGCGGAGAGCGACCATCGGCGGTTATGGCGGCCAAAACCATCACCATCGGTGCTGCCTGCTTTCTGGTGGCCGTCCGAAGGTGTACAATTTCGAAGGACCTCTCTGTCAAGTAAACTTGGTCATTTTGTTTGTTGGCATATTGCTCGATAGCAAATTTTAAACTCATCGGAAAAAACCAAATTCGGCAACTCACCACTTTCGTGCAAGCGTAGCAACTCCTTCGTTCTTTCGACTTTCCGAACCATTTCTGCCGACATTGCTGCTTTTAAATGACCACCTCCATGGCGTTTTGCAACGCTGCCAGTATCACGGTAACGAGCTATGGTTCGAGACACAAATGATTTATTCACTCTAACGATAGCTACTTGTGGTTTTCCAGCCAAATATAAAGCAATCACACTATCACGTTTGAATTCTATCGCGGATAAAAATTTTTCAACACAACTGAAACGCAGATCGTTTAAAAGGCTTGTAAATAATAAAATTATCTGTCATGTGTCAAAATTTGAGCTCACTGTCATGAACGGTTTGGAAATTATAGCCGTCTGAAGTCGGTTGCAGTTCGAGTCATTCAGGGTGTAGTATCTCCTATGAGTTTTATCGCACGGTTTTGAATCCTATATAGCAGGTGCAGAGAATTTTTGTGCGCACCTGACCAGATGTGGGCATTGTGCTCCAATTTCGGGCGGATAAATGCCTTATATATTGAGACCAGATTATTTGCACTCAATCAAATAATTCCCTACTGTTTTAAATGAATCTATTGATCACTGTCATGTCATCTGGGTTTTTTAAATCATCAGATCGCCTTGATAAACTTTGTTTAAGTACACTGTTATGAAACGGCAATCGTAGGTATCGTATTTCTCATCTTAGCTGCATTCAGATAGCGTTTTTAACAACAAGTTTATGAAATTGCTCAGATCGTCGTTTAAAATTTCTTTAACGTCGTAATTTCTATTTCAGTGAGAATTTTAGATCAAATTTAGATATTATTGACTAGAAAAATAATCCCTTCTTTTGATTTAATGGTGGAAACGATTTCTGTATCTAGCCCGGCACCATCACCCATTAAACTCGTATCTACTTAAAATGATAAAAGACTCTCAAGTTATATCACTATTATTAATTATATGTATGATCACGACAATGGTGCCACCAGATCCAATTAGAATCGGTTAAATAAATTTAAAAAGCAACACGTGATTGCCTACTTTAAATACAATAATATTTTAATAAATTGCAAATATTTTATTTTAACATTTTTGATAGTATATATAACAAAATTATAAAATATAAATTTTAATAAAAATGAATTTCTTTTCTTTTCAGGTAAGTTTAACACACGGTTGTTTAAGTGTTATTTAGCTTAACAAGTGATATCCATGGGCGAAATTGTGGTATGTTCATTTACATAAAAGAGTGTTTTTTAAGAAGTTGAGATTTTTTGTTTAATACGAGTACAAGACAAAGAATTTATCGTGATGACGATTTCTTCAAATCGTTCGAAAGATTATTTCATTCCATTTAATATTTGAAAATTCTATAGTATGGGCATACAGTGTCGGACAAAACTAAATCACGCAATATAGCCAGTCGACATATTGTTGATTATCTTATCTTTAACTTTGTTCAATAATTGTAATATACTCGGAATCAGATTGAAAAAAATCGCTATCGTCTAGAATAAGCAAAGCACAAAAGGCGATGTTTCTTATTTATATTCAAAAAAAATAACAAAATAAGGAAATCCATTGAAAATAAAACGATTAAAGTGCAAACTTCGGGGCATTGATTCAATGAAATTGTTTAAAATGTCATCAGGGGGGACCCTGTGCCAGGCAATTTTGACTTGGTTGAAAAGCTGTCGCGATCAATTAAATCACCAGTTGGAAGAAGGGAATAAGTCCCAAAATTTCCAAAAAGGACATTTTGATGCAAATGTCATCTCTATACGTAGACGCCTCTGTTAGCTCGAAGAAATAAACAAAAACCATTTTCATAACAAAAATATTTGTTATTTTAAAAATCCCGGATTCATTTCCTTCTTCCACCTGATTAATTTTATTTTCTTTTTTAACACTATTCTTGGATTGCTTGATATAACTCAGTTTCATTTGTGTACTCAGCGAGCACAGGTCGTTTGAAAGGTGTCAATTTTTAAAATTCGTATAAGCAAGAAGTTAGGTTAACCGAATTTGTTTAGGTTAGAGTAGTCTGCTCGGTGGTTTTAATTTTTTGTAATTGTAATTTTGTAGACAAAAGTGTTTGGTCGGTATACCACCTTGATGAAAAAGTTCCCGGGGGACACAACCGTGTGGCGCTATCATTGTTCCGATTTGAGTTCTGTTTTTTTTTTGTTAAGCTGGTAAATCTGTTGTTGACATTCCCTTTAAATCTTAGCGTCGTAGCTTGACATTTGCAAAAGTTACGTAACCAAGAGTACATCTATCTCTGTGTGTGTTGGCCATTTTTTTACAATTTTAGAAATGGATTTAAATTTGCAACAAAGAACTTGTATTAAAACGGATTTAATGGTGCGCGAACGTTGGAAATGTTGGAAAAGTGTTTCGGCAACGATTCTCTAAAGAAAACGGTCGTTTACCAGTGGCACGAGCGCGAGCGGTTCAAAAGTGGTCGTGAGTCAATCGAAGATGATGAACGCAGTGGCAGACCACCGACATCGAAAACCGACGAAAACATTGATGAAGTAAAAGAAACGTTGGTCAATAACCGCAAATTAACCATCAGAGAGATAGCAGAGGACTTGAACATTCCCTATGGATCCGTCCAAGAGATTTTGATTAATGATTTGGGTTTCCGTCGTGTAGCAGGGCCAAAAGACCTGAATTTTATGCAAAAAAGAGACCGTGTTGACGTCGCAAAAGAGATGATTTGCGAGGCTGAATACGATTCCACATTCATCAAAATGTGTTCACCAAATGAGCCGAGACCAAAAAACCCACGTCGTTTTTAGTCAAAAAAGAAGGTGATGCTCACGGTTTTCATGGATTACAACGGTGTAGTGCATCCTGAATTTTTGCCAGAAGGCCAGACAGTAAACAAAGAGTATTATTTGGGCGTTATGAGATGTTTGCGTGAAGCAATTCGCCGAAAGAGACCAGAATTGTGGACAGAAAACTCGTGGATTTTGCACCACGATAACGCACCGTCGCACATGCATTTTTGACGAAAAATGCAACAAATACCATCCAACAGCCACCGTATTCACCTGATTTGACTCAATGTGACTTCTTTCTGTTCAGTCGAGTTAAAAAAAATTACTACGGGGAACGCGGATCAACAGCCGAGAGGAAGTAATGGAAAAATCGCAGGAAGCACTGTTGGACATACCGAAAGCCGAATATAAAAAGTGTTTCGAGGATTGGATCAAGCGCTGGCATAAGTGTGTTGCAGACGATGGGGATTACTTTGAAGAGGACAATATAGATTTAGATAAATAAGCTTGTATTTCCAATTTTCTGAATAAACTTTTTGATCAATGGACTCGGATTCGAGAAACATTGAAGCAGAATCTCCAAGAAAAAAGAACATGGGTGTAACAAATATACATTTGTGTGCAAAGGAAGTGCAATAAATGCATCGTTTACATGGGGAGCCATACAAAGAGTTCTAGAGCCTAGGTTAAATACAGGGCGTGATTGTTCTTGTATGCTGAACTGAACAAGAAACTTAGACCTACAACAAAAGCAAAAAATGAGCTGGACACATTTTTAATGGGGCTTATAGAACAACGATCAGTGGCTCGAAGACGGTCTAATAAAAATAACCCAACAAAACGTGACAATGCCTTCCGGTATTACGTCTTGTTGGTAAATGAAGGGAAAAGTGTTTGCAGTCAAGCTTTCTCCATTCTGTACGCTGTGTCAAGTAAAGTTATTTTCCGGCTATCATCACTAGCTGCTGAAGAAAGAGTGCCTATAGATCAGCGTGGAAAACATCTTACGCGTGGAAATTCTTTGCCTGCCAATGCAATCATAGCAATCAATGAGCATATCCGATCCTTCCCACTGAAAGTGTCGCACTATTGCAGCAAACATATTGAGTATTTCGATGCTTCATTCAACATTAAAATAATGCATGAGCTATTCTGCGTAAGTACCCAGAGTATGTTAGCATCGTGATGTATGATTTCGTTTTGGACGGCCAAAAGTTGACGTTTGGTCTACATGCGAGGAGCTCAGTGCAAAAATAAATAATGCAACGCTGAATGATAGTGCTAAACGTGTAGCGACTGCAGAAAAAATTGTACACCTCAGACGTGCCAAAAAATTTTACAATAAACCGCAAGAAATAAAAGCCTAGTGTCGTGAAAGAGCTGATGTCGGAGCTTTCGTTATTTGATTACGGGTAGAATCTGCCCTTGCAAAAGATCCCAGTGCAAGAAATGTTTTACCTCAGAAAACTATGGCTTTATGTCTTTTGCGTTCATAATCTGAAGACAAACAATGCAAATTTTTATACGTACCATGAGGGTGAAGCTAGGCGACGACCTGACGATGTGTGCAGTTTGTTATGGAAGAACATTCAGAATCTTGATCCTGCCATTCAGGAACTCCACATATTCAGTGATGCTTGGGAGGGTAAAACAGAAATAATACCCTCATAAGGTTTTTCCTACTCCTGGTTTCACTGGGCTGCTTTAAGAAGATATACCAATACTTTCCCGTACGAGGTCACTCGTTCTTGCAGTGCGATCGGCTTATCAGAAAAAAGGATCGAATTTACACTCCAGTGGAGTATAACTGCATGATATCCACTGCTAAAAAGACTGGATTTAAAGTGACAAGCATTACTTCCACTGACATACTTGATCTTAAAAGTACATGCCCAAGTTTTTACAAGAAAACTTGCAAGCCAGTTTCTGAAGATTCCATGCACATGATTTCAAGGTACAGACATTCGACATACTGTTCAGAATCTAAGGGCTACTTGGAAGTCTCGGAAGCCAATAAACTACAAGAAGATGGAAGATATTCGTAAAGTTGTTCAGTAAATGGAGGACGACAACTGGGAGTTTTACATGAACATATTGACCTGGCCTACTACTGCTACTGAAGCTGCTGAAGAGGTAGACGGATAGAAAAAATTAAACGGTACAAGAACATTTTCAATAAATGGCTTTTCAAATAATAGATTTTTTCACTTTATCCTTTATTTTCAGTTCTATTGGAACGTACCAAAATACGATCTGGCTAATTTATTAATTTATATAACAGATATAAATTAATATATTATTCAAAGCCCTATCCCTTTAATAACTTTATCAATTTTTTTTATATTGTAGTTTTAGCTTTATCTTTTTATTTTATTTTGAAATTTAAATTTTCGTTTGGAAGAAGGAAATAAATCCGAGCTTTTTTCAGACGGTATATCTAGCTACTATAGATAGAAACAAAAAATGTATCTCATGCAACTCAAAACATTGAAAACTTTATTTTATCCATACATCAAAAATTTGAGAACCGTGAAATAAAAGGTTATTCAGTTTTTTGCGTTTTCCCAAAAGTAAGGGCAGATGGATTTATTCCCTTCTTCCAACTGGTGATTCAATTCGTCGATTTACAATTTCCCATATATTCCTTATGGTATAGACATCCGGCGATTAGACTAGTACCTCAGCTCTTGAAGGTTGTTAAGCTCAAGCACTCTGCGTTGTTTTTAGGAATAGAAATCGAGATCCTTTTGGTCCGGACCGTTGGTGACCGTTCTGACTAGACCGATTTCACTGTATAGCTCGTAGAATTCGCTGCTATATCGTCTCTAAAGCCCGTCAGCGCAAACGAAATTAAATTCACCCGAGGAATCTTACCTTCAAAACAAATAAGAATAGATCATCCGCTTGAGTTAACATCTGAAATGATTTTTTCCGCTTTTGTTTCAACACCTGGAAACGCACCTGTGACAATTTGATGTGTTCTGCAAATAAAGCTAATGTCATCAGAGCATGCATGTTGTTGTACAGACTTTTGAAAAATTGTGCTTCCAGTGTTGGCTTGCGAATTTTTCACTATTTTCTTCTGTATGATATAAAAGAAGTCACGTCTTCCACTGTCTTTTGTGATATCAAAGGTGTCACTATAGTTTTTCTGTGTAGATGAAATGATGGTGATTATCGATCTGAGATTAACCTACATATAATCTGCTATAGTGCGAATATTTGGTCAATTTACTGGGTCGAAGACCGCACTGATAATGGTCAATCAGATCATTGATAACCTATCACTGGAGTTCACACATTAGGAATGAGAAGATCTTGTACGTGACGTCTCTACAGTTGAGGAAGAATTAGTCAAACGATGCTGAGGTTCCATTCTTCAGGCATACTCTCCCCATACCACCTCATACATACCTGAAATAGCTCTGCAGGTAGGCCGTCTGGTCCGGATTTACGTAATCTTGGTGCTTTTTGCCGTTCAACAGTCTACAGATGTTGTTTCTTCATATCTCCAGTTGGTGATGGTTTTATTATTAGGTGAACGTCTTTGTGAATATTTAGATGAAGACACCCTGTTCTTAGTCTTTTGCAAACTTGGTGTCATGGTGGGCTATACTCTTTGACTATATTATCAATCCTTGGATTTTGTCGTCTATTTATTCTGAGACGTGAGCGTATACATATTAGCCCGATGTTGGAAAATTAAGCGTCCTTTTGTCCTGCCATCCTATTGCACTTTCATCCATAAAAATGAACTGAAATAGTTGAATAAATTGCGATGCATTTATCCTTCCAAGGATGGCTGGTTGCTCGCAAATCTCAGAGTGCTTCCTTTAAACTCTGGACAAACGTAAGTTAGAGGTAGCTCTTCAAACACTTTTAAACAAGCCACTTAAGACTAATTTGGAGGGAGACTCGGAGCTTTACAGATCGAAGCAAAAAGTATATAAGAAGCTTATTCCAATTTCGAAGACTGGCTCTTGTAAAGACTTTTGCGAAACCTGGCTAGCTCACCGATAAAATCCTCAACTAGGCGGGAATCACTCAGAAAATCTTGAGAATTCTTTGAAGAGCATCTTCAATGCCAGCCTAGAACACCAAAACTCTGGCGAACAGTGCTTTATACCGAAAATCGGAAAAGACGACTGCAAGAGGCTGCTGACCTATAAGCCTGACCTTCTTCATGATGAAGATGATGGAAACAATGGTCGAGCTCCATGTACGCGAAACTGCTTTGCCAATGCATATTCTGTCTAATATGAAACATGCCTATCCGAAAATTCCTGCGAGATTGCGCTTCAAAATCTGGTAGGCAGAATTGAAGTCGCTCACGACAAGAAAGAAAAAGAAAGGGCTGGGCATTTTCATCAACATTGAGGATACTTTTGACAGCGCAGCTTTTGACAGCATGTGTAACTCGGCCAGAAAACACGGAGGCGTGATTTCGGATGTTGACTGCGGCCAGCACTCGTATGTGATACCGGGCCTCGGGGAGAGGCGGCCAATACTGAGCGCGCTCAATAGCTCTGGCGACTATGAACAAGATGCAACTGTACTGTCTGTTGGATCGTGTCTAGATAGCTCTAAAGCGCAGACATCCATAAACGTGATCGACATTTCAGTCAATACTCTCAAAACTGACGTAGTGCTCTTTACGAGAAGGAGGAAGCTGACTCTGGCTTATTTAGCACTTAATGGCATTACCATACAAAAAAGCTAAGTACCTACTTAGGCATCAACCTAAACATGTTACGCCAAAAGCTTCTAAGGCGCTGACGGTCTACTGGCGACGAGCTGTCGGCAAGACATGGAGCCTGTCACCGGGAGGGGTCCTTTTGATCTACATGGCTATGATAAGGCCAATTATATCTTATGCGTCGGTTGTCTGGTGGACACAGTTCTCACGAAAATACATCATTCCTTCTTTTACCAGACTCATAAGAATGTTGTGTCTCGGCTTCATGGGGGCTTTCCTTATAGCGCCTGGTTCCCCTCAAGACGCATTGATGACTCCCAAGGCCATATTTAGTTTTTTGGTACAATACGCACTGCAGCTTTGGTGGCCTTATGCGCCGACTGTCTTTTGACTTTGGTCTTATGGACATGCCGTCTGATGCAACGGCACCAGAAGTCTTGCTGAGGGCTGGTTTCGCCCAGAATGTAAGCCAGGAAAGGAATGTATTTGGGTCTTCACGGATGGCTCCAAAACCGATTAAGAATACAGCGCTGGCGTCTTTCTGGAGGACGACAATGTTAGATTTCACTCCTCGTTAGCAGAACTTACAACTTTCTTCCAAGGGCAGTGCTGTTGACAGAATGGAGAATCCAAGACTTCACTGAATGCAAGCGACAGTAACACTGCGCTTTAAGCCTTGCTGAACCCTCTTACGCTTCCAACGTAGTTGGAGAATGCAAGACATCACTGAACGCATTCGGAAGGCTAAATTCATGGAGTCTTGTTTGGGTCCCAGGTCACAATGAGATCACGGTAAATGAAATCGCCGATGAACTTGCTAGGCAAGACTCATGAGAGAGTCTTTCAGGACCGGAACATACGTTAGGTCTGGCTGCGTCCTTGGTTAGGGGTTTCATATGAGCATAACTGCAGATGACATGACTCTTCAGGTTGCCGACAGACCAAGGAAATGATTTCTGACATCTCTATGAGGTCAGCGGCCCTCCTGCAGTCTCCTAGTACGAAAAACTTCAGTCTGTTTACCGTCGTCGTGATGGAGGCCCCTGCTCAATTATCAAGGCTTCGCTCATCAATGACGTTGTTTGATACAAAGCGGGGGCATAGCAAAATACACGTCTTATCGGAATGGTTTTCAGATGACGCCACCGAAGGTTGTTACGATTTGACCAGTTACAAGCTGCCGGTCATAGGTCCTGTTTGTGTCAGGATCACCGGTAGTCACTTCCAAGATTTAAATCACTGTACCATGGGAGTCAAGAGCCCCCCGGATATCGATCCCGGCTTGATGTGTTAGAGGTAAGCCCTCTTGTGGGAGCGTCATGGTGGCTGTGGTTTAAACCCAAAATCGAGGGAAGGGTCTTCCTGTTGGTTTGACCCAATGTAGACTTGCAATAAGTACTGGGTGCTGTCACCCTAAGAACAGTAAGAGGTTATAGATCGACTTTGACCCATAAAAAGGGTGGAACTTGTGCCTCCAACGCAAGTTCTGCTTTGGTATTCATAATACATGCAAGCGATGGCATCCTTGCACCCATGGATGTATGGGCATTCTGTTGACTTCTGTTGACGTGTTTGCTGCTATTTAGGTCAAAGACTTCGGCGTAGTTGTTCCTTATACGCAACATTCTAGATATGGGTTCAAAGTGACCGTAGTTGGTGCGGTGAGTTCGGATCAGGAAGAGTGGGACTGATCTTAGATTACAGGGATTGGGAGTGAATGCAATATTTTGCGTTATTCTCGAGCACTCGATGTCTTCAGTCAGTAACTGGTGGATAAAAAGTACATCAGCGACTTCACGACGTTTTTTTTAGGGTATGCATGCTAATTAGTTTTAGTCTATTTTCATAGGGAGGTAATCCATATGGGTCGGCCCAGGGTAGACCACGAAGTGTGAAACGGATAAACCTGCGTTGGATTGCTTCTATTCTTTGAATGTGGATTAGCTTATAGGGTGACCAAACTTGGCTGCAATATTCGAGAAGAGGCCTTACAAAATTAATGTACAGGGACTTTGTAATGTAAGGTTTGGAAAATTCCTTCGACCAGCGTTTGATAAAACCAAGTGCAGAGTTAGATTTATTTATAATGCTGTCAATATGTGAGTCGAAATTCAATTCTCTGTCACAAATTCTTCCTAGATCCCGTACTTGGGTAGTGGAAGGAATAGGCTCATCGCAGATGAAGTAGTTTCTTGGAGGTAAACGTTTGCGGGAATAGGTTATCGCTTGGCATTTGCTGACATTAAGCTCCAAAAAGTTTTGCTTGCACCATACCGAAAACTTATTTAAATCATCTTGCAGGCAATGGGAGTCAGAACGTAATGAAATGACTTTGGAAATTCTCATGTCATAGCGAAAATAGAAAGATTACAATTCGTTAAAATGAGATTTATGTCGTTAATCGTTAGGATATTGATGATTGGTCCAAGGTGTCTACCCTGCGGGACACCAGATGTTGCTTTAATGGGTTCGGATATTGAAGTTCTGAAGATGACCCTGTATTCTCGGTCTTCTAAATAGGATTTGGTCCATGCCACAAAATGAGGGGAAAAGCCAAGTCTTTTTAGTTTGAAAATGATAAGTTGGTGAGAAATTTTATCGAATGCCTTGCTGAAATCAGTGGAAATTGAATCGATTTCATCACCGTCTTCTAAAGCATGAAGCGTCCTAAAGACGAACTCTGTTAGGTTAGTGGTCGTTGATTTAGCTTTCATGAAACCGTGCTGATTTGTACAGATAGTTGGCCTACAGTACGGAAGCAGTTGTTGATAGACTATGCTTTCAGAAAGTTTGGGTATGCAAGAGAGTTTTGCTATTGGCCTATAATTATCGACTTCGGCCTTACTTCCGTTTTTATGAATAGGGATGATGTAAGATTCCTTCCATAGGAAAGGCAAAGTACCTGTTGAGACAGACAAGTTAAATAGGGCGGAAAGGGAAGGACCGAGAGGGTTAACACATTCTTTTATTACAATAGCCGGAAGGCCATCAGGGCCGGACGAAAAATCGTCTTTAAGTTTGGTAATGTTATCAGATACCAAAGATGTTGTTATATTTAACGAAACGGATGATGTTTCAGGATAGTTTCTCATATACGAGGGCGGGTCAATAAGTCCGACTTTTGGATTACAACACAGATTTTTTGATAAAAAAATAATTTTATTTTTCAACGTAGTCTCCCTTGAGCTCTATACACTTTGTCCAACGCTTCTCCAATTTTTTTATCCCTTCCAAAAAAAATGATTTGTCGAGGTCCTCAAAATAGGCCTTTGTTTGCGAGATGACTTCATCATTGGAGTCAAATCTTTTTCCACCAAGCCATTTCTTCAGGTTTGGGAACAAGAAGTAGTCGCTCGGAGCCAAATCTGGAGAATAGGGTGGATGAGGGAGCAATTCATAGCCCAATTCATGGATTTTTGCCGTGGCAACTGCACATGTGTGCACCCTTGCATTGGCTTGGTGGAAAAGAACTTTTTTCTTGGACAAATGAGGTCGTTTTTTTTTTCAAATCGTCATTGAATCGGTCCAATAAGTTGGCATAATATTCCCCATTGATTGTTCTTCCCTTTTGAAGGTAGTCAATGTGGATTATCCCGCGTGCATCCCAAAAAACAGTCGCCATAACTTTATTGGCTGACAAACCCACCTTGGCCTTCTTTTGCGCCGATTCACCCTTAGAAACCCACTGTTTTGACTGTTGTTTGTTCTCTGGTGTGTTGTGATGGATCCATGTTTCGTCCACGGTTACAAAACGGCGCAAAAACTCCTCCATATTGCGATTAAACAACGCCAAACCTTCCTGTGAAGTTGTTACACGATTGCGTTTGTGGTCGACTGTGAGCAAACGCGGCACCCATCTTGCGGAAAGCTTTCTCATGCCCAAGTGAAACCACTGAGCCATGCGAGATCCCTACGGCTTCCACAATCTCTCGCACTTTCAATCTTCGGTCGGCCAACACCATATCGTGAATTTTTTCGATTGTTTCGGGTGTAGAGACCTCAACTGGGCGTCCAAGACGTTCGGCATCTTCAGTGCTTGTACGGCCACAAAGAAATTCAGTAAACCACTTTTTTACCATTGAAATCGATGGTGCAGAGTCCCCATAGTATTTATCAAGCTTAGCCTTGGTCTCGGTAATGGTTTTTTTTCGCAAGAAATAATGCTTAATAAGCACACGAAATTCACTTTTTTCCATTTTCTCCTCAAATTAGTGAGTAATCTGATAAAAATAGCTGTCAAACACAAACTAACTGACGCAGCAAGTTTAAACTTTGACAGGAGTCAACTGACAGATGCCTGTTGACAGGAGCAGTGTTGCTGTTTCAGTAAAGAGGTCAGAAATACGAGGGCGGGTCGCGGACTTATTGACCCGCCCTCGTAGCTAAAGTAACTAGGATCGGGTTTAGCTGTTTTCTTAGAAAAGAATTTATTAAAATGATTGGCAAAGAAATTTGCAATGGTTTTCGGGTTGGCAGAAGATTCACTAAGAAATTTGAGAGTGGATGGGTAGCCGTCTGACTTTCTTTTGGTATTAACAAACTGGTAGAAGCATTTAGGGTCTGAGACTAAGTAAAATTGCATGCGGTAGAGGTATTCAAGGTAAAGGGACTCACAAAGTTCAGAAAAACGATTATATACCAATCGATAATTACTGTAGTCGGAATCAGATCGAGTCCTTAAGAATTAATGCCACAACTTGTTTCTGTAATTACGGAGAGAGCGCAACTCCTTGTTGTACCAGGGAGGAGCTGACGTGCAGTTCTTTCGGAAGGTACGAGTATATGGAACCGATTGGACAAAGCAGGAGAAAATTAACGAATAGAACGTTGATAGGGCAAGATAGATAGGGCAGCCCACGAGATCTGCTATCATTTTTAAGCAAGTCGGCGTTAAAGTCACCACAAAGTATTATATTTTCATAGCATGCGGTGAGATGTTGAAGACAAGAGAAAAATGCGTCAAAAGAACAATTACGATTTGGACTATAAACTACACTTATCAAACATTTCACATTATTTTTTGAGAATTCCGTTAAAACCAATTCAGTATCAATTCCCACTGACTTTCCCAAAATATTACAACTCAGATCACCAGTAGTTGCAGTGATTCTATTGTGCGGGACTAACTTGTAACCAGGGATGCCATATAACCTCTCATAATCTAAAAAATGTGTCTAGCATAATCCATCTTAGATGTACTAAGGCTACGAGCATTGAAGTGAACAATTTTGAAACCCCTCCAAGCATTAGACAGAATCATAACTAATATCCTGATATAGATAATAGGTAATCTATGCAGAAGGGAAATCGAAGAAGAGATAGATAGAGACCAAGGAATGGAAAGAGAAGGATGGGTGAAAAGATAAGAAGGGGCGAGTGGATAATCAAAATATATTGTAAGAAAGTACATAATCATTATTAGATCAATCATAGATTGAATCTGTGAACGTTGTTTCGCCAGCAGTTGACGGATGGAAATATCTAATATTAATTCTTTCGAACGATGTCTTGACCTAATTCTGGTTCAGCAGCCAGTTCACAGTCTTTTATGTGAAAAAATTTAGATCCTTCTACTCGTATATGTCACTTGATGGTTTTGGCTTTTAAAATTGCCTTCTAATAGAACTAGAGGTTCGATGTGTTCGATGATCCGACTTAACTACATTGTGGCGAAATTCATCCTTAACTGTGACGGAGTTCTGTCTCAAATATGGCTTCATTCAATTCCAGTCTCATTCAGTAGTGTGTCGAGTATTCATGACTTCTCGTATAAATGTACATCTAGGGGTACATCTATGGTAAGCTCTCCTGAATATACACATAGTATGCTAGGCGTTAATTGTATTATGTCTGTTGTTTTCTATCAACATTTTCTATGTATGTATGTACAGTTAATTTAGGTTCATTAAATTCTTATAAGTTTTATAATATACTACTCAAAACAAAATAGGGCCCACTAAGTTTTTAGGCTCTCATTTGGGGCCCCAAAACGGTCAGTTCCGTGAATGCATGGGTCGGTAAGACGTTCATCTTGTCTTCTCCATGCGCGTGCTCGTTTATAGTCATTAAAAAACTTAAGCTTACATTCGTCTGCAAAGAGTATAGGCCCCCAGTTGTCCATAGTCCAATCCGAATGCTCACGGAGTCGATTACGTACGGGTTGATCGCTTACTTGAATTCCAGTAGATTGCCGCATTAGATTTTGTAACTCCCGACGTGCAATTATTCTTACGTACTGGCCTTCTTGCGCAGTTGTAACTCTGATTCCTCCTGATCCAGGTCTTCTTGCTGAACTCCCGGTTTCTTGAAAGCGTTCCCAGACGTTTCGGATAGCTCGCCGCGACGCATCAATACGAATTGCGACAGACCATTGAGACTGCCCTCCTGAAGTAAATTTACCGCTTTTACTGCGTTTTCGATATCCATATGATGCCGAGAACCGGCCATGGTAATCACAATTAATAACGTTGTCGAAGAACGCTTAGAATTAGGCTGAGAAAACAAGTTCAGGAAATTTTGCATTGGTCGTTTTTTAAAGCGCTTTCTCTGCCTACTTAGTTGGAGGCAACGGTAAAATTGTTGCTCAAAGTGTTAGTAAATACTCATAGACATGCAAGCTATACAGTTAAATACTTCGCTTCGATAATGTTTACCAATAGAGTAATTTTTAGACAAAAATCAAAATAAATCTTTGGTGGGCCCTATTTTGTTTTGAGTAGTTTCTAATTAAAAAAAAGGCTGTTACCTTTCCCCTTTACGTATCTAATCCATTTAAAAGTTGCTTTCGAATAATCTTCTCCATGAAAAACAAAGCAACATAATTGTTGTTGCCATCTAAATAAGCTCTATTTAAATGTGATTCCCTTTTACTACACTTTTGCTTTACAACGACGTCTCGTAGTTGGATTCCTGCTGCCCAAGGAGTTCATCATAATTAGTCAGCTCTTTTGAAATCCAGAAAAAACGAAAATAAAAAACACAAAGCAATCCGTCCCCACAGTTATTCAGCGAATAATTAACATAGCTTTATAAGGTAGACACTGCTTATGATATTTTATTCCCCATTTAATTACCATTTGGAATTTTTGTAAGCCAAAAATTTACCTTTTCCCTTTTGGTGTTTTATTATAATTCAAAAATGTTTCAAGAGAGAAAGAAAACATTTTTTTTTTAAGTAAACGCCGAAGTTGAAGGTAGAAGGAAGGAAGAACAAATTTAAGTCGTATCCTTGACGAATAAATTATGAAATTGGGCAGATAATTTGTAAGCGGTCAGATAAGACAAACGTTAAAATCTGACGGAATCTGTATCAAAATCATACTTACTTAGTATCGTCGGTGTTTGTGTTGACTGCCTTTTTTTGTAGTTATGACTAGGGAATTCAGGGTGGACGTAGCCAATATACGCAGGCTAAAAAGTAATCACTTTTCTGCGTATGTCCACGTCTGTAAATACAGACCAGCTGTTTTGGCAGTTAGTGAAACACAGGTAGATCCCCGCCCACACCTCTCAGATCACTGAAGGTGACCTGAAGCTACCTGGCTACGAACTAGTGCCACTATTCTTTCCCCATCGCGGTCTCACCATTTATGTGCGTAGTGATGTAGCTTATCAAATTCCACCACAATGTAGTCCCTCTTCCAATCCGGAATCCAATTTCATGTGGTTAAAATTTCATCTCCGTAAGCAAATTATCCACTACTGCTTTATTTACAGAAGCCCCAAACTGGACAGCAACTCTACATTTCACGAGTTTGATGCGCTGTCTGACTCCATTCAAAGAATTGTATCCCTGTATCCTCATACTGAAATCCTGATTACGGGCGATTTCAATATACACAATTCTGGTGGGCTTCGACATTCTGGACAGACAACACCCGAAGGACTATGTGTTGAGATCTTCGCTGCGGGAAATTATTTAACCCAGCTTGTAAATGAGGCCACACGAATGCCTGACGTTGACAGTCATACCGCCAACACCCTGGATTTGTTTTTAACTTCTCACCCTGAGAAGTACTGCGTTGATGTGCTCTCGCCTCTAAACTCGTCGGACCATTGTGTCATATCAGCTAAATTCTCGTACACCCACCACACAGTTAGAGAAAAGATTCCTAAAAGAACCATAGGGCAATACGAGAAGCCAATTGGAGACTTAACAACTTCTTTAGGAATTTTAATTGGTCATTATGTTTCCTCGATAACGACGTGGATGCCGCTTCTGACATGATCACAGAAACTATTCTCTATCCCTCATCGGATGAAGAGTATCAAACCAAAAGAAAAGGCATGGTACGACTCGACCTGCAAAGAAGCTGTCAGGGTTAGAGAATTGTTTTTTCGGTCCTATAAGACCAACCCTACAGAGGAAAACCGGAAAAAGTTTAAACGAGCCAGAAATAACTGCAAAGTCTTTCTCAAGCATGTGAAATTCCAATACGACCAAAAACTGAGGCAAAAAACACTGCAATGTCTTAAAGCCAGTACAAATTTTTGGTCATTCGTCAAAAACATTAGAAATTCTGCCTCATCCTCCATCCCAACGCTCATTTACAATGACATTCCAGCTGTCAGCTCTTTGGACAAAGCCAATCTGCTTGCTGCACACTTTTCGGCTAGCTCAACACTCCCAGATTGTGCTTTGTTCCCACCTTCACTTGAGTGCGTGGAATCTTCAATGGGACGAATCCACTTTCGCACTCGTATAGTAGCAAGAGTACTTAAAGATCTTAATATACATAAATCCGCTGATCCAGATGGCATATCTCCCCTTCTTCTGAGGTGTTCTTCCACGCTGGCAAAACCACTGCGTAAGCTTTTTCATTACTCCTACTCTTTAGGACTCTTTCCGAGCAGATGAAAAACAGCACATGTCCAACCCGTCCCTAAAAACGGCGAATCTTCTTCTCTCTCCTCCTACAGACCCATTGCACTTACGTCCCTTCTTTCCAAGGTCATGGAAACGCTGATAAATCGTCAGCTCATGAAATATCTCGAAACACGAAAACTTCTCTATGACCGGCAACATGATTTTCGTAGCAACAGGTCCACTGGTGATTTGATGTCATGTCTCACCGAAAAGTGAGACCAAAGCGTACATCAATCTGGCGAAAGCGAGATAGTTGCACTCGATATTTCTAAGGCATTTGACTGAGTTTGGCGTCAGGCTTTTTTGTCGAAAATGCGTGCTTTTGGGATCGAAATTAGAAATTACCTTTCGGAACGTTCAATTCAAGTTGTCTTGGACGGTTTCAAGTCTGATGTTCGCAAAATAAATGCTGGTGTGCCCCAGGGCTCAGTTCTGTCTCCGACACTCTTTTTAATTTTTATCAATGATCTCTTGTCTGGCACTTCTAATCCAATATATTCCTTTGCTGATGACAGTACTCTCTGCTTTACTCCCGGACTCACGTCTCATTAAATTCTGATATTAACAGCATAACCGAGTGGAATTTAGTACTTCCAGAACTCAATTAATTTAAGACCCAGCCATTATCCATGAATGGCACTTGTATCATCGAAACCGATAAACTTTCCATTCTCGGTATGTGTATCAGTGACTCCTTACGTTGGAATGACCACATATTCGATGTCGCCAAAAATGCTGCGAAATATCTAGGTTTCCTCAAGCGATGTAAGAAATATTTTACCCCCTCTGATCTGGCCACAAGATATAAGGCATTCATCCGCCCAAAATTGGAGTACAATGCTCACAACTGGTCAGATGCTCCTAAAACATCTCTGCACATAGATAGGATTCGAAACCGTGCTATAAAACTCATTGGTGATGCTAATATCAGTCAGTCAATTGACACCCTCGAACACCGACGTAATGTCTCCTGTCTCACTTTGTTTTATCATTATTTCCACCACCAGTGATCCATTGAAATTGCCAGTAGCATTCCACCCATTCAAATTTTCAATCGCAACACCCGTCTCGCTATGAATGCTCATCAGTATACCCTCAAGCCCATTTTCGGACGTACTCTAAAATATCGTGATCCTTTCCTTAGCCGTACAACTCGCTTATGGAATGCACTGCCCTGCCGATCTCTGTGTTTCCTGATCGTTATAACTTACAAATATTTAAAAACAATGGACATACATCGGTACCTGTCTTTTCTTCTTCCCTAAATATCCTTCGCCCGCGCAATGCACGAACATTTTATGGGTACACAAAGCCGTTGGGCGCGCGTTCATTACAAAAAAAAAAAAAAAAAAATCCTATCCTGGCGACATCTATTGGCTTGTGGAATGTATTGTCTCTAGATGATCTACAATAGTTGCCCGAATGTTTTAACCTTGATAAAGATGTTTCTTGCCAGTGGTTGCCTGAATAGGAATGGTGACGCTTGAATAAAATGCTTGCAGTGTTCAACTTCAGACGTGTTGTACAGTATTAGACGAGCTAACCACTGCGCCGTTACTTGTATACTCCTTCTTAACTAGTTTCCTGGTTTTGATAACACTCGATGTCGTCTTCAAATGTGCTGTTGACCGTCGTAAACAAAGCAAACATTTCGACTTTTGAAATCATCTTCAAGATTACAAATCTGATGACCTATTCTGTCAACAAGAGAAAGTTGGTCTTCAGGTTGACGCATTCAATTCGTTTTAATCAATGAACCAAAGCAACACTTCAGATTCCGCAGTTTTAGAAAATGGACTTTAAAAAAATCCATGACAGGAAGAGCGTTGGATTAAGAAAATCAATCTATTTTAATGTTTGCCTCCAAAACTAAGTGTTAAACACCTGCACAGCTTATTGTAAAACATCCTTCCATGCATCGGCTTAATCAGATTCCTAAGAAAGTCAAAAACGGGTTTGAATAAATCAACAAAAAAAGAGACGTTGAAGCCCCCAATTAGAACTATTAAAGATTTACCCTCGCTGGAAGCGTTGCAGGAGGCGGTGTTGATTACGAATATACCTTGCTTATAAAGGTTCAAAAGCCTGGTGACCGATCAAGATGATTCTAAGCAGACTGCAATATTTTCTGCTTACATCTCGAGAGTCATGCCACCTACGGGACTGCACTTGACATACGCCCTAAGAATTACCCTTTATTATCTGTTGGACCAATTTATTCGCGATTACATGTTCGTCGGAGACCCAGACAAATACAGTGAATTCAGCCACCGGACCGTGATGAGAGAAGTCTTGCGTTCTCAAGTGACTTTAAAATAATACAATAAAAATATTTCGGCCCTTACGCGTTGAATATAACACTTGCGTTTGGGTTCGTGACTGGAGTGAAAAAACAAAAACAATTTAAATTTTTATAAAAGAGACTCTTTATTTTCCTTCTTACCTCTGCCGAGGTTTCTTACTATCTAACTTCTACATTACTCACTTACTTTCTAAGTTAATTTTATTTTGCTAACTCAGCTTTTTGACCGTGGGAAATTAGTCCACAACATTTAAACATTGCGCGTTTAGTTACAGTTACAAAACTGAGAAGGTAAGGAAACAAAAAACCGGACGCGCATTGAATGCATGATGAGTGTACTCGGTTTCCGTGGGAAATCAAGAGAAAAGAGAAAACCAAGAAAAAATAAAATTAAAACTATTTCGGAACAGAAAATACGAGCATGGAAGAGTTCTGCTACCATTGGAGGTTCTATCAGGATTGCGCGTTGTAACACTGGTTTCAGTCGAACCTTGTGTGTAGGGAGAGCCACTATTAGAATTGTTTTTGCCGCCACCACCGCACTGATAAGGCGATTTGCATTTTTTCGCGATAGATTCTTCCGATTTAGCCGGTTTCCGTTCAGCAATCTTACGACTTATGCTGGTTGTAGCAGAAGTTTCATTCCAGTATCATGCGTCAGCAATCAGAAAAAGAAGTGACAAAAACTTCTGTTGTACATCCTGTCCCTGTTTGAGAAAGTACAAAAAGATATAATTACGACAAAAAGGAATTGCTCATTTTCAGCGGGATAGACTTCTTTCTTTTATCGAACTTGGCAAATTGTTTTTCTGTCAAACGCTTTGTTTTCCTTTTCAGTTGATTCTTAAACAAGGGTACTGTTCCGGAAGCCACAGCAGAGCACCTTTTCAATTGCTGAGGTCAATGTGTTAACGTAACACGTATCAGGTTGGGCTTTTCCGTCGCTCTTCCTATGGTTCGAAGTCTTTGTATTAAATCTGCCGTAGACGGAATCGAACGATCCTATAACTCCTTAGTGAGTGCGCTTAAATGGGTGCAGAAGAAAGTTTATTGGAATTTCCGCAATTTATGCTGTCCGCCCCAATCAAGAAGGTTACAAATGGATTGCTGCATTTTCAAAAAGTGTCTGAATGAATTAAGATTTAATTTCTTAAGTCAGGATTTAGCCTAAGGATCTTCTTCCCAGTACGACGAAGCAAAAAACAGGCAAAGAAAATATTCTCCCCTTGTATCTTTCTTTTGTAAGGCTTGCGTTTCTAGATCATCGCCTTGTACTCCTTCTGTTTCCCTGGATTTGATTGCTAGCAACTCTGTACATATAAATAAATAAAATATAAATTGGTAGCGGCCAGAATTGGAGAAGACCCAGAAATACCGATTCGGGGCCGATCAGCTGAATTGGACATCGCTAGCGAGTCAATCCGGCTTATTTTCCGGTTGGATTTGGACCTATATCCGTATAAGATTGTGCTGACATAAGAATTGTAGCTGGACGACCATAAACAACGGCATGAGGTCATAAATTGGGCACTAGAAATGTTCGACGGAGATCCGGATTTCGGCCAAAAAATAATCTTCTCGGGCGAGGCCCATTTTAGATCAGGGGCCATGTGAACAAGCAAAATTGCGATTGTTGTAGCGAACACAATCCACAAGTGTTCGGCCAAGCATCAATTCATCCACAAATATTTATGGCATGGCGGCATCGGAATGAGGATGGAGAAACCATTACCGTAAATGGTATAGAGCGATGTTAACCGACTTTCTGTGGTCAGAGTTCGACAACATCATTATATCCGAGCTGTGGTCCCAATAAGATGGCACTACATGCCACACAAGCGACGCAACGCTCGAAGTTGTGAAGAAGAAATTTGGCGACTAGGTCATCTCAGGGCGAGCGTACATAAATTGGCCGCCGCGATCGTACGATTTAACAGCACTCGATTATTTTCTCTGGGGCCACGTCAAGTTCTTAGTCTACGCTAACAAGCCAACCAATTTGGACGAGCTCGAGGCCAACATTCCATATGCTATTGCCGGAATAACACCGCACATATTGGACCGTGTTATCAAAGATTGGACTGACCGCTTAAAGCACTTCAAAATAAACCCAAAAAATCAATTTTATATCTCACACCGTTGTTGTTTTATTTAAAATTCTTTTCCTATCATTCTTATCTGTTCACCCTATACAACTTCACGCTGAAGATTCAAACTTGCTCTGGAATCTTGTTTCGCGTGTGTCACAAAGTATCATAGTTACCTCAAATGAGACCTAAAACGCTATCGGGGGCTTTATCCGATAGCAGGTTTATTCCAGAAATTAATGGATCTCTCTTGTTGCCTCTCTTAGTACTCTTAGAGTGGACCGCATCGGTGATAGATTTATGTTTTTAAATATTATAAACGCTTCTGCGGCGTCATTTGAATTATCAAGAGTGTGGCCTTGTGAGTCACACTGTTGCGGTAAAGCATCATTCATTCGCTTTCGAAGCGTTTTTTTTTTAAATTTAATTCGTTTACGGATACAAAGGTTCTGCGAAACTTCTTCAACTCTGAATATCCTTCAGCCAGCACCCAGCAGAACATCAAGGACCGCCGAAAAAATTCATGAGATATTACAGTACGAAAGTTGTGTGAAAATGTCATTCTATCAAAATTCAATTGGTTTAATTATAATTCTTTAGTTTACGCAAAAGCTTTTGTGTAACCATACTGGAATGACAATGGCTGCTTCCTGCCCTCTTATTCAACCTATGATGCCTGGTTGTTTTGAAAAAAACCAATGGCTCTTGGACGACCTCAAGTGATAAATCAATCAACTGGCTCTCTATTCAAGGCCAGTTACAACCTTAGCAGAACTACTGCAGTCGCGACTGAAATTCATGGTCTGATTACAGGAGACAAGCTGCTCTCGGCGGTGCATAGCTTTAAATCATATAAGTCTGCTTCTCTGGACGGTATAATACCTGTCGATCCACGAAATAATGCACATTTCTTAGTCATGGAGAGAAGTTGATATATTGGGTCTATAACTTAATTCGGTTTGCTAAGAGATGGCGTAACTTGTATTATTCCATTGGAGCATGCGTTGGAAAGCTACTGTCATTGTACGTCATTTCAGTATATGTCATTCATTTGAAGCGTAAACAACAATAATTTTTTTTCACACAAATATGTCGAACTTTGTGCCTGAAAAAGTGTTTTTGCGGGGAGTTCTTCTTCATTACTTTAATATGAAGAAAACTGCTGCCGAAAGTCATCGTATTTTGGTGGAAGTTTATGGTGAACATGCGCTAGCTGAGCGAACGTGCCAAAAGTGATTTGTACGATTTAAAAGTCGTGATTTTGGCTTGGAAGACGATGAACGTCCTGGGCAGCCAAAAAAGTTTGAAGATGAAGAACTGGAAGCATTACTCTATGAAGATTGTTGCCAAACACAAGAAGAGCTCGCAGAATCTTTGGGTGTCACTCAAGCAGCCATTTCAAAACGTTTAAAAGCAGCTGGATATATTCAAAAGCAAGGAAATTGGGTTTCACATGAACTCAAGCCGAGAGACGTCGAAAGGCGGTTTTGTATGTCCAAAATGCTGCTGGAACGCCACAAAAGGAAGTCATTTTTGCATTGGATTGTTACTGGTGACGAAAAATGGATCCACTACGACAACCCCAAGCGAAAAAAATCATATGTGAAACCCGGCCAACCAGCCAAATCAACGGCAAAGCCGAATATCCATGGCGCGAAGGTAATGCTCTGTATTTGGTGGGATCAGATGGGTGTGCTGTATTATGAGCTGCTAAAACCGGGTGAAACCATCAATGGACAACGCTACCGAACACAATTAATCCATTTGAGGAGAGCAGTGGCCGAAAAACGCCCGGAATATGCGACCAGACACGAGGCAATAATTTTCCATCATGACAACGCTCGGCCCCACGTTGCTATTCCGGTTAAGAACTAT
Source organism: Volucella zonaria (assembly GCA_963966105.1). Taxonomy (NCBI): domain Eukaryota; kingdom Metazoa; phylum Arthropoda; class Insecta; order Diptera; family Syrphidae; genus Volucella; species Volucella zonaria. The sequence continues at coordinate 46,010,934 of OZ014532.1, read as the reverse complement.
TTGGAAAACAGTGGATGGGAAGTCTTACCCCACCCGCCTTATAGCCCAGACCTTGCCCCTTCTGACTACCATTTGTTCCGGTCGATGCAGAACGCCCTCACTGAAATGCGGTTCACATCAGAGCAGAATATCAAAAATTGGCTTGATTCATTCTTGGCTGCCAAGCCGGCGCAGTTCTTTTGGGATGGGATCCACAAATTGCCAGAAAAGTGGGAAAAAGTCATAGCTTCAGATGGGCAATACTTTGAATAATACTATTGTACATGTTTTTCTTAAATAAACGTTCAAATTTTGAAAAAAAAAAAAACGGAATTAAGTTATATACCCAATAGTTTTCATTTCCAAAGCCGGAAAATGTCTTATATTGTCGCAACGGACCTCAGATCTATATGCCTCTCATCCTTGCTTCTAAAAACTCTAGAACGACTGACTGGTATCCATATACGATCTGAAATTGAACCACGAGTTTTGTCTACATGCCTACTCTAACTGCTTTAAAGGTAGATGACTCACTTGGAGAGTTAATCAGTCTTGTGCTAAGTAGCAAGATAAGAAAATACTTTTGGCTTCTGCCGAAGGATGTGTAAGCAGAGCTACGTCGCAAAAAGGTGTCCTTTGACCCCTTCTCTGGAACTTAGTGGTTAATGAATTGATGATACCATATACCTGGATGCGGTTGGTAACAGACTGATTGCCTGTGCGGATGACGTTGCTATAGCCATCTCAGGTAAACATCTTAAGCTAAATCTTAACAGATTAACTCGTTGGGCAGATCGCTGTGGATTCCAATTATAGACTCTCCCGCAATCAACGGCACCAGTTTAGTCTTCTCCGATACAGCTATCTGGGTATCATTTTTGACAGGAAACCAAACTGGAAACCTGGCATTCAAGAAAGAGTCAAAAAAGCTATTGGGAACAAATGGTATCTTCAATCAGGCTATACTCGTACATCTCGATTATAAGACCGATACTCACCTATGGGGTGGTTGTCTGGTGAACGGGCTTAGACAATACAGTCATCTGCAGCAAACTTAGCAGAGTCCAAAGAACATCATGTCTGTGCATACGAGTGGTTGCTAACGCAGCTATTCGCCTTAAAACTACTACACGGTGTACAAATATTTATGGCTACGATAATTTCTTAATACACTAGGAAACTTTCCAGAGAACATCAATTACACTATGCCCCAATATTTGTTTGACAAAGAGATTCATCCTCTTGGGATGAAGATGCTTTCGTGGATGACAAGCCAATCCACTTTTATACAAATGGGTTTTTGGCGGTATTTTCTCAGATAAGCTTAATCTAAGCCTCTCCTCCCGCCTTCCAAATCACTGTGGCGTGTTCCAAGCCAGAATTTTGGAAATTAAAGAAGTTCTGTCCTAGCTGAAGATGATATTTGCAAGGGACATCCACATCTTTTCGGATAGTCAGGCTGCTATCAAGTCCCTGGGTTCAGTCTCACAAAATTCTAAAACGGTCCCTGACTGCCGATCATCAGCAGTTCAACCTTCATCCATGTTGGGTGCCGGTGCGCAGACATTCTAGGGAATTGTACTACTACTACTCTCTCTATCCTACCGGAAAAAGGAGTCATCGGTATCCCAATCGCTACGTGCAAACTATTACGATGCGAATAGAAGAACAAACCTTAGATGGACTGTTGGACCAACCTCTCTAGCGACCAAACAAATCTGACCAAAGCTGGATTTGAGTCGCTCTAAGCGTTTGATCTTTCAAAATAGGAAAAATCTCAGCGCTATCATAGATCTCATCACTGCATACTGTATTATACAAGCTTGGCATCTTTATTAATGATTTCTGCAGAAGCTGCGTGGACGGTGAGGTGGAGGTAGAGGATGAGGAAGAGACAATCCTACGCCTATTCTGTATATGCACAGCTCTCTCCCAAAGAAGGAAACTCCACTTAGGAGCTTTCTTCCACCATGACCTAAGTGACCTAAACAATATAGACGTTAACAGTATCCATTCATCAGAAGCTCAAAATGGTTCCAAGAGTAGGAGGATCACAGATCCACTTGACATCACAATAGCCCAATATGTTTTAGTGGGTTGGGTTCTGCAAAAACTACGCTTACCTAACCTAACCATGTTGGAAAGATTTCCGCACTGTGAAATGCGGTCAACAAAACCCGTTTCACCCGTGTGTGGGCGTAAATAACCAAAACGGTCGCTACTGCACTCCTCGAAAGCGTATCCCCGCAACTTAAACACCAACGGCCTTTACACTGCCCAAGAATTAGTATTTGGTGCGCCCCGCCATTGGGAAAATTATTAGCGAATGATAACAGATTATGTGTTTACCTAGTTTGCAAGCACATTTACCTTACTCGTCAGGCACTTGGTTTTAATGGGATGTATAACGCTAGAGCCGCCATGAATTTGCTGCTTTGAGAATGTCCCGTGTCCACCGAACTCTCCAGTCTTAACCACTTTGAATTTGTTTGCTTTTAAAGTCCACCGGTATAACCCCCGGTCTGTCACGGAACTGAAAAAAAATTGTCCGCCAAATATCCAATAGAATCCGCATTCTTTTTCTTTATGTTGAACCAAGTATTATAATGAAACAATATGTCCCATAGTTTTCGGGTTAAAAACATAAATTTGCCAGCGGACACTCTGCACTTGAACAATCATTTTGTCATTCAAATAGCGGAATTGAAAAAAGTCCCGATTTCCATAGAGTGGTAAGCTATTTCTTTGCAAGCGATCCAACATTTAAAACTGATTTGTGAGAGAAGGCTGCCTTGTGGACAACCAAATCGACGTTAGTTCAAATTTCCAATTTGCTTATTTTTTTTTAGCGCATGTCGCATTTTCAACATCAGCTAGTACACGAGAATGAATTCTCTTAATTGCATAATCACTTTATTAAAATCTACAAATACGAGCAATGTCTGTTTTAATGTCAAAGCATCTGGATATTTACGTAGACTGACGCCTACCACTCTTGGAACTAAATGGGACAAGTCGTTTTCAATCTAGTGACTAAGCTCAAATGGAAATTTAAATCGAGAAAATCTACAAGACATGATTCGTATTACTAGTTGCTCGTAAGAGTACTTGTTAAAAAATCTTGTTTTACCTACGGGTGCTCGTATCTACAAACCGTACATTACCGCAATGCATATATTGAAATGGGAAAATCAATTAGTAACAATTTAAAGCATTCGAGAGTAACTAGTCTCAGTACGAAAACTGTGTAGACACTCCTTGACTTTATATTTCGCGTTTGCTCGTTAATTGCTGCCAAATCTTTCCATACATTTTTGGAACAGCAATCTGATTTGATTGAGATAAAACCTGTGTTGGGACATAGTTTATTGCGTGTTTATTAGATATGTGGACATTTTTTTTTTTTTTTTTTGACAATACAATTATGTTGTACTGTTTCTTACTTTGATATTTTGTTGTTTTCCAGTTGGTACACCGTTTTGCGTAAGCATACTTGATAAAGTTGTCTGGTGCTTTGCTTAAATCTTTTCAGTGGATAACAACAACAACTTCTGTATGAAATACACTACTTTTAATTAAGTGAATTGCTGTCAAATGTTCTTCGGCCGATGTCATGAATGTAAAAGAAATTAACAATTGCATGCATAATCGATCACTGATCCTTAAAATGTCATGCTCCTCTATATTGACGTTGAGTGGGGCATCTACGAGTAGAAGTAGAGAATCATCTCGACGTTGATTTATTAAAGAATATCGTCTTGCCTTTCTTAATTGCATTGACAATATGTTTCCACCTGTGCCATCTCTAAAGAGACCATTGCAGATTAGATAAGACTAAGCAGGGAGCAGCGAGTATGTACCCTTGTGAGCTGGCGTGATATCTTCTGCCTCAAGGTATGATTAAATTTTGGTGGGGGCAAAAGCCCCCATTTATTCGGCTTAATACAAGCTATAACTTAAAATTAAACTTAAACTCAAACTTAAAACTAAGGTTGGTTATTGTGGTGAAGGAGAACGGATTTGAGGTAGGAAGTGGAAGTGGTGCAGTGGAAGTCAAAGACGCTAGGGTTTGAATTAATTTTTCGTAGCATGCGGGAGATTGGTTCGTTCGCGCCATAGGTGGTGTGGTGGGTTGGGAGACAGAAGAGACGAGGGGTACGTAGATTACGAGGGTTAGTGTTGAGGAAAATAGAATTGTGAAGGGACGTGCATTCAACCTGACCAGAAAGAAGCCGATGAATGAAGTCGGCTGCATCTCTGCGTTCCTCAAGGGTGTTTAGGTTAATAAGGTTGAGACGGTTTTGATAGGGGGGCAGAGTAAAAGGATCATCCCAGGGCAAACCTCGAAGAACGAATCGAAGAAAACGGCGCTGGGTGCTTTCGATTCTCGAGATATGAACGCGATGATATGGGGACCATACTTGACTGGCGTACTCTAGTAGGGGACGAACAAAGGTAATATAGAGGGACCTGGTCACGTATGGGTTGATAAATTCTTTGGACCATCATTTTACAAAACCTAGTGCAGAGTTGGCTTTAAGGATTATCCCATCCATATGCAAACGGAAGTTGAGCTCCCTATCACACAAAGTGCCGAGGTCGCGAAGAGATTCAACGGAGGAGATAGGTTGGTTGTGGAGAAAGTAGAGTCGGGAGGAGATTTGTGCCGCTTATGTGAAAAGGTGATGGATTGGCATTTGGTGATATTAAGTTCCAAACAATTTTTGAGGCACCAAATCGAAAAACTATCAAGGTCTTGTTGAAGAAGGAAGGAGTCATGGTTTTGAAAAATTTGGTATCGTCGGCGTAAAGGGAGACGGACGAGTGTTTGATGATCCTATCGAGATCATTTATGGTTAATATAAAGAGAAGGGGACCGAGATGGCTACCTTGAGGAACTCCAGAAGTGGCCAAAAATGGAGCGGAGTGGGCTGACCTAAAACGAACACTGTAAAAACGGTTTTCGAGGTAAGAGGATATCCATTTTAACAGTATGGACTCAAAGAGTATTAATCGATGAGAGATTTTATCGAAGGCTTTGCTAAAATCGGTTGCAACTACATCGACTTCGTTGCCGTTCTCTAGGGCAGAGATGGCAAAGGATACGAATTCAACGAGATTTGTGGTGGTTGACCTACCCTTTAGGAAGCCATGTTGTCTAGGGGAAATAAGTAATTTGCATTGGAAGCTTAGAGCTTCATACAAAATACTTTCGAGGAGTTTGGGTATATGGGAGAGTTTAGCGATCGGCCGATAGTTTGTTATTTCGTTCTTTGATCCCTTTTTGTGGATCGGGGTTATAAAGGAGGTTTTCCAAACCTGAGGAAATTCTCCTTGTGAAAGGGATAGACGAAAGAGATCAGAAAGGGCAAGTGAAAGAGACGAAGAACATTTTTTAAGAAATATGGCAGGGAGGCCATCTGGACCGGGTGTAAATTCGTCATTAAGTTGGTGTTTATATTCGATATAAGAGGGGTCCAAGATGTGAGAGAGAAGTGGACCATTGGAGAAGTTCAGTAGGTAACTAAAATAGGATGGATCTGGTACAAAGGAGTCGTTGGTGAAGGATTGTTTAAAGAGCTGGCAAATAGGTTGGCAATGGTGAGTGGATCGGATGATGACTTGTTGTTGAAAGAGAGGGAAGGAGGGTAACCATCGGACTTTCTTTTGTAGTTAACAAATTGGTAAAAGGACTTAGGGTCATTTATAAGGTTGACTTGCGCATTGTTAAGGTAACGCTGGTAAAGGGAATCGTAAAGTTCGGTGAAATGAAGATAAGCACCAAGATAGTTGGAATAGTCGGACAAGGATCTGGTGCGCAGGAAAACAGCCCATAACTTGTTTCTCTTGTTTCGTAAGGAACGAAGCTTGCGATTATACCAGGGAGGACTAGTAGATGATGTTTTAAGGCGGGAAAAGGGAACGTAAAGGCTAAAAGAGTTAAATATTTCTTTATAAAAAATGGATAAGGCATCATTTACGCTTAAGTTGTGAAAGTTAAAGGGGGATCTGCTAAGATAGTCACTGATTTTGTGAAAGTTTGCTTTATGAAAGTCGTAGGATGAGAGAGTTGTGGGAGGAGTGGACTGGAAAGAAGAGTTATGAAAAAATGAAAGTAGAAGGGGGGGGGGGGGGTGGTAGTTGTCGATTGTAGAGAGAGATAGGGGACAAAGTGAGACTGAGGAGTTAATTGAATCTGTTGTGAAAATAAGGTCCAATTACCTGCCCATATAGTTGGATACAAAACTGACTTGGCATAGACTTGAGTCTGTTAAGCGATCTAAGAAGAGACATTCCTTAGCTGAGTTGGCATTTGAAGCGATTAAGAACGATTGATCGTCTGATGGAATCCACTGTAGCTGAGGAAGATTAAAGTCGCCGAAAATAAAGATATCGTCAGTAGAGTCAGACAGGTCAATTAAATAGTCGATCGCATCGACAACAAGTTGGTAAGATTCGGTAGGTTGAGCTGGCAGGATGTAGCAACATAAAACGTAAAGGGACTTGAAGGGGAGTGATATTTTTATAGCGACAAAGTCGACTTTAGAGGATGAAGAGATGGTAATGGGAGAAGAGTTAAGGCTGTTGTGGATCGCCAGTAGGACTCTTCGGCAGCGGGAATCATCATGTGGGCGGGTAGGATCGTCGTCGCGAAAAACATTAAAAGTAGGGGGGAACAATTCCTGGTTCTTTATGTCGTGAATCAAATTGGTTTCAGTCAAGGCGTAAATATCAAAGGGAAGAGAATGCGATTGACGTAGGACAGCATTGGTTTTAGAGCGAAGACCTCTTACATTCTGGTAGTAAAATGTAAGAGGGATATTGTGGGGTGGAGATGTATGGCGGGATGGTTTAAGTGCTGACGAGGAAGGCACGTTATGGACGAAAAAATTTATCGTGGTCAGCTTGACTTCGCTGCAGGTGTGAGACTCGTTTAGAGTGAACGTAGTGGCCGAATGCAGCAAGTTCGTCTGCTACTTTCTCAGGGGACATGCTAAAAATCTCGTGGTACGTGACATAAAGGTTCCTGAGACTGATAGGGTCGGTAGGGAGGGCTTCCTGCTGGATGGGCTTACCTAGAAGAAATTGATGTGTTCTGCTTCAACGGTTACAGTGGTAACGATTATGCGCTGCTGTCTCTTTGTCCTCGTTGCCCCTGCGATCGTTGTTGTCTTGTACTATTCCCATAGACATAAGCTGTTTTTCGCCTGTGAGGAATCGAGTTACAGCGCGTATCTGACCCCTAGGAGTTATGTTGCTTTTTTGAGGGAAGGGGTTGGTAAAAAGTGTTTGACTTTCCTGTTACCTTTAGTTTCCTTCCAGTGGATTTTTATGGAGATAATTGATCGTGGCAACATGAATGTTGAGGCTGAACCGTTTCTGGCCAATTCGTCTGCTCTTTCACTACCATCATAACCACTGTGACCAGGCAACTAGATTAAATGGACTCTATTAGTGCTGGCTAGTGTTTTGAGAATTATAATGCAATCGCAGACAATTTTTGAGGTTATCTCAAAAGCGTTGATAGTATGTAGGGCCGCTTTGCTGTCACAGAGAATATACAGGGTGAATGACTCGCACTCCAACTTTTTAAAATGCTATAATTTTTTTATTTCTTGATAAATGTTATTGTGCCAAAGCAAAGACTGTTGGAAAATACATCAATTTTCAAATTGTATCAGTAGTTTTCAATAGGTCCCCCTTTGGCGCGAATAATGGCCTTGAGACGGCCGAAGAAAGCAACGCAAGCTGCACGCAAGTGGCTCTGCGGTATTTTGTCCCCATTCCCGGCGAAGTGCTTGTTTGAGGTGGCCCAAACTTTTGTATTTTTTAGTGCCAACCTTCGCCTTCAAAATACCCCAGACAGAGAAATCCAACGGATTTGCATCCGGAGAATTTGCAATCCATTGTGACGAAGGAATGAAGTGTGGAACATTGCTTTTTAACCAATCTAGGTTGACGCGCGCTTTGTGAGACGGCGCCGAGTCTTGTTGAAATGTCCACGGTCTCCGACCGAAATGATTATTTGCCCAAGGCTTCAATACTGCCTCCAAAACAGTTTCACGGTATACGATCGCATTAATTTTGACGCCATGGTCCAAATATACGAGCGGAGAGCGACCATCGGCGGTTATGGCGGCCAAAACCATCACCATCGGTGCTGCCTGCTTTCTGGTGGCCATACGAAGGTGTAAATTTTCGAAGGACCACTCTGGCAAGTAAACTCGGTCATTTTGTTTGTTGACATATTGCTCGATAACAAATGGCGACTCATCGGAAAAGACCAAACTCCACAGCTCACCACTTTCGTGCAAGCGTAGCAACTCCTTTGCTTTTTCGACTCTAACTTTTTTCTGCTGAGGTGTAAGATCGTGTGCCTTGGCTTGAGCCCAAGCTCCTTTTTCAGTATGTGTTGCATCCATTCCAACGATTTGTTGGGCTCACGAGCCATTTTTCTTCCACTTCGACGCGGATTTCGCTAAATTCGAGCCTTCACTTTCGGAACCATTTCTGCCGATGTTGCTGTTTTTTTATGACCACCTCCATGGCGTTTTGCAACGCTGCTAGTATCACGGTAACGAGCTATGGTGCGAGACACAAATGATTTATTCACGTTGAGGTGCTGGAGGGCTTTAACGATAGCTACTTCTGGTTTTCCAGCCAAATATAAAGCAATCACACTATCACGTTTGAATTCCATCGCGGATAAACATTTTTCAACACAACTGAGACGCAAATCGTCTAAAAGTCTTGTAAATAATAAAATTATCTGTCATGTGTCAAAATTTGAGCTCACTGTTATGAACGGTTTGGAGATTACATATAACATAGCAGTTCTTATATTACAAAATCAGTTTAACTTTAACCACTAATTTTACCACACGTTACTCACCCTTTTTAATTCGCCTTCTGATGAAACTTTCAACGCACCTCTTGGCAGAAAAACTGTTTTAAGTCCAGTCTTAGAAGGCCAACTTGTGCAGTACGTCCTTAGAATGGGGAGGAGATACTACGGTTTGAAGGGATGATGTTAAAGGATTGGCTTTTCAGTTGGCTTGTCAAAGCAACACGCCCTTAAAAATTAAATGGCTGGCCGCAAATGGGTAAATGGATTCCTAAACCGTCATAAAAATATTCTTTGCATAAGCAAACCAGGACGTCATTTGCCAGAATGAATGCACTTAACAAGGAAAACTTGTCATCGTTTTTTTAACTTACTGGAGAAAGAGTATAAAGAAAACTTTTCTTCTGTCCGTTGTCCAGTCGAAAGGACCCCAAATTCTTGCAGCCAAACGGAAAAAACTGATCGGTGCACTGACATCAGCCGAAAGGGGCCGTTTAATAACAATATGTATGTTCCAGCAGCTGGAGACTTTGTTCGTCAAATGATAATCTCTGCTAGAGCAAAAATGTATGTTAGGCTCATGAAGGGAGCTCCAGTGAGATCGATGCCCTAGTGCCATCCCTCTGGCTGGATACAGTCAGATATTTTCTTTGAACAATTTCAGCAAGTTTTTGCAGTTTACTAAACCAACAAAAGAGAATCCTGTCCTACTGATTTTAGATGGTCACTACCCCTATGCGGGCAACATCGGTCTCATAGATTCTGCTTATGTAAACATGTAACAATATTGTGCTTACCACCCCATTCTACCCACAAAATACAGCCTTTGGATAAGACAGTTTTGGGGGCATTAAAAAGTTATTATAGTGAATAAATCCGGGAATAACTGTCAGATTCCGAAAAGCCTGTGAGCGACTATGATATTTTGTGTTTGTCTATCTTTTAAGCCGACTTGACCTCGAGTGATGAGGCAAAAACATATTAAAACACAACAGTGTATGCATACCATATGTATGCACTAAATACAGGTACACTACATGGAGTGAAAAGTGACATCCTTGGCCGCCAGAATGCGCTGCTACTGCTGGTGCCTTGAAGTCCGTTCATATTTAGGCAGACCTGCCAAATTTCAGTGCGATACTGTCTTTAGTTGTGTTTTGACAGCTGATTGTTGTTGACGTGTTTGGCATCATGTTGAGTATGGACAAAAACGATTTCCGTTCTCTCATAAAACATTATTTTTCGAGAGGCAAAACGGCGAAGGAAACAAAAGAGAAGCTGGATAAATATTATGGGGCTAATGCTCCGTCAGATTACACCGTCAAATATTGGTTTCGAGAGTTTCGTGGTGGCCGCAACTCCACTACCGATCAAGTCCGCAGTGGCAGGCCCTCCGATGCGGTTCAAACATGAAATGGTGTTGGCTGACCGGAAAGTGAAGGTGCGCCAGCTAGCAGATACCACAAAGATTAGTACTGAGCGCACACGCCATATTTTGGGCAATATTCTGCATATGAAAAAGTTATCCTGCAGCTGGGTGCCGCGAATGCTCACTTTTGACCAAAGAGCACTTCGAACTTGTTGATGCGGAATCGGCCGGACTTTTGGCGTCGATTGGTAACTGGATTTGGATCGCTCGGACTATTATCTCTTCCCAGACCTCAAAAGATGGTTCATCAATAAAAAATTCAGCTCACGCGAGGAAATCATCGACGCCACGGAGGAGTATTTTGCAGACCTTCCGGAAAATTACTTTTCAGACGGCATCAAGAAGTTGGGAAATCGCTGGAATAAGTGTATCAAACTAAAAGAGGAAAGAGGAAGATATAAAAAAAAAAATTTTTTTAATTCCCAAGGAGTTCACTTTTCACTCCATCTAGTGCCACCAGATATCGCCTGATTCTTTTGACCATTCTGTACTACATAATAAAGGGCGGTTTTTTTTAAGGGCTTGGCTTTTAAACTGGCAACACTGCTTCTACAGATTTTCACTTTGGCCGTAGAGAGTTGATTTGTGGTTAGTACGTTTTGCCATTTTACGATGAATGTATTAACGCTAGAACAACGCGTGCAAATTGCGCAACCTTATTTTGAAAACCATGGTTCGGTTCGCCAAACTTATCGTGCGCTACGTCCATTTTACGGTCGACGTAATCGTCCATCTGAGCAAGTTTTCCGGGAATCGTTTTCCCATCACGTACACTCTAGTGGATAATACGTAACCCAAAAGACAACAAACAGTGCGAACAGAAGAAGTTATTGCCGTTGTGGAGCGCAGTGTTGAGGAGAATCCGAGTGAGTCGATTCGCTATGGTGCACAGCAATTGGAGCTATGCCCATCCACTTTGTGGAAGATTTTATGGAAAGATCTTGGCTTAAAAGCTCATAAGACCCAACTTGTGCAAGAGTTGAAACCGCGTTCGGTTCGGTGAATGGGCCAAAAACATGATTCAGCTTGATCCGATGAGGCCCATTTTTCGTTAAATGGATATGTAAATATGCAAACAGTGAGTTTGTTTGGTGTGCTTTATGGGCTGATGGAATCATCGGCCCATATTTCTTTAAGTACGATGCCGGCCAGAATGTTACCGTCTATGGAGAACGCTATAGAAACATGATTTCTGACTTCTTCGTACCTCAGTTGAAGTTGAAGCTGACGTGACAGAGCTTTGGTTTCAACAACATGGCGCAACAATGCCATATGGCGCGCAACACCATCAATTTGCAACACATTTGCTGAACGCATAATTTCGCGGAATGGACCTGCAAACTAGCCTCCACGATCCTGTGATCTCACGTCTTTAGACTACTTTCTTTGGGGGTACGTGAAGTCACTAGTCTATGCCGATAAACAAGAGACGTTGGACGATTTGGAAGGCAACATTCGCCGTGTTATTGCTGATATACGACTATACGACCCCAGTATTATTTAAACAATAATGGCATAAAGTTATCTATTAAATAGACATTTCATATTGAATTTTTATACCTCTACTAAAAAATACCCTTTATATACAATAGTATATTTAATAAAGTACGAGGTATAAAAGTCGTAGGGGCAAAAATGCGAAGCCCCTCGAATATCCTAACCTTGCTTCAACTTCAGCTCCAGTCTCACATAACCTAGAACTTCCAGTACCTGAACCAGTACAAGATTATTTACTAGTGCTTAGCAAAAATGTTAGAATAGTTCCAAAGGATTAGTTTCTGGATTTCTGGGGAATAACAATGTTGAAAATTACCGAGAAGTAATTGAAAACATGTTAAACAATTTTAAAACTATAAGCTTCACTTTTAAACTTTTTTCCCACTATTTTGTAATTTGATTTGATATTAAAAGTTGATAAAAATTACATATAAATATATTTCTTTCGATTTATCAATAAACAAAAATTTTAACTAGGAATTTTCTAAAATATTGGTCAACCGTTCTCCTGAATACAAAAGCAAACTTTTTCAGGCCATATACTCGTATTTTTATTTCGTCTAGCTATCAATAAATCTATCGAAATTGCACACCCTCTTATCAAAGTCAAAATTCGTGCTGGTAAAGTAAGCTTCTGACTAGCAAATATCACTTCCGAGCTCATGACTTCCAAACCTGTGACTGATACAAGATTCGAATTTTTGCTCACTAACCTACTCGTACATTTAGAAAAACTTATATCATAAACTTCCTGGTTCATAATTGTTGATGCTGCTCCAGAATCTATGGTATTTCCATATCCAAGACGCTTCCATGGACAATTGCAAGACTTGTTTGAAACTGACTGTTGGTATTTGTAATGCCACTCGACGATGACGTTTCTTTTTTTTTTTCCTCGACACATGGTAGAAATGTGATCTTTTTTGTTACACACGAAACACTCCCAATTAACTGCGGGGCAATCGCGGCGCGCTGGTCTCTCGCAACATTGGCACTGACTGCTTCTATGACTTACTGGGCGGAGATTTGATGATGATGATGATGTGGTAGAATTGTTCTGCTTAGCATTGGGATATTTGGATTTTCTCTTGTCACAATTCGACTTCGTTGACCTCTTGTTGTTGGACATGAAGACAGCATGTGTTTGAGCTGAGAGTTGGACCGATGATAAGACTTTTTCCCATGCTTCAGTAAACAAGGATGAATTTTTTCGCGTCTCAGAACGATCTGAAAGCTGATGGTCCAAAATTTTTAGCTAGTCTATTTTTACCTTTGGGGAAGAGCTTTGTTTGCTAGGTGATGATCGCATCGGGCTTGGTGAGTGTCCTCGTGGCTGGCTGGTAGAAAAAGTGTCCAAAAAATCACCGAAATAGCTTTAAGTATCACGTTGTATTCACTAATGGTATCTCCTGTTGCTCAAAAACGCTCCGCTCTTTTACTGGGTCTTGGGGAAAATTGACTGCGTAGTACGGCGATGTTCTCCGCAAATTTGTTGTCGCTGGGATCTGCCGGGTATGTTAGCATTTCTAACAGCTCGTGGACAGATTTCCCCATAATTCCAATAAAGTATGTGTTTTTATCTTAATTTTTTTTGTGGCGTTTAGCTTGGAAAAATTAATGAAGCGATTTTCGTAGTCCTTGGAATTGTATCCTATTTCGTATGGTTCGATGTAACCAATGAGTTTTGAGATTTTGCACGTGTGTACTTTAGTGTTTTTTCCTCTTTTTTTTATTATTATTGTTTTACGCGTTTCACTTTACTTCGTATTTCATTTATTTTATACACGAGTTCTTAAAACTAGAGCAATTAGGCAAAAACATCTGCCTATCTGCCGACTTAACCTCGAGTACGAGACAAAAACGTATTTTAAAAACACAACAGTGTATGCGTATGTATTTACTACATAAATGTATATCACCAGATATCGCCTGGTTCTTTTGACCGCTCTGTATTATAATACCATCTTGACCAATTTCATCAATAAATTCCCGGAATTTATTCAGAAAATCTACATATATTGTCCCCTTCAAAGTAATTCCTATCGACTGCAACAAACTTATGCCAGCGCTTGATCCAATCCTCGAAACATTTTTTATATTCGCTTTACGGTACGAGTATGTCCATCAGTGCTTTCTGCGATTTTTCCATTACTTCCTCTCGGCTACTGAAACGCGTTCCCCGTTCCCCGTAGTGGTTTTTTAACTCGATTGAATAGAAAGAAGTCACAGGGAGCCAAATCAGGTGAATTCGGTGGCTGTTGGATGGTATTTGTTGCATTTCTCGTCAAAAAATTACGAATAATGATGACGCTGTGCGACGGTGCCTTATCATGATGCAAAATCGACGAGTTTTCTGCCCACAATTCTGGTCTCTTTCGGCGAATTGCTTCACGCAGACGACTCATAACGCCCAAATAATACTCCTTGTTTACTGTCTGGCCTTCTGGCAAAAATTCATGATGCACAACACCGTTGTAATCCATGAAAACCGTGAGCATTGCCTTCTTTTTTGACTGAAATCGATGTGGTTTTTTTGGTCTCGGCTTATTTGGTGAACGCCATTCACTTGCCTGATGTCTGGATTGCGTGACTTACTCATAAACCCACGTCCCGTCTCCAGTAATGAAAAGGATCATCATGAATGTGGGATCGGATTCAGCCTCGCAAATCATCTCTTTTGCGACGTCAACACGGTCTCTATTTTGCATGAAATTGGTCTTTTGGCACCAAATTTGCTTGGCACCAAATCATTGTCTTGGACGGATCCATAGGCAATGTTCAAGTTCTCCGATATCTCTCTGATGGTTAATTTGCGGTTATTGACCAACATTTCTTTTATTTCATCAATATTTTCGTCGGTTTTCGATGTCGATTGTTTTGCCAGTGCGTTCATCATCTTCGATTGACTCACGACCACTTTTGAACCGCTCGCACACGTACCACTGGTAAACGACAGTTTTGTTTAGAGAATCGTTGCCGAAACACTTTTCCAACATTTCCAACGTTCGCGCACCAATAAATCCGTTTTTTACGCAAAATTTAATACAAGTTCGTTGTTGCAAATTTAAATTGTAAAAAATCGCCAACACACATAGAGATAGATGTACTCTTGGCTACGCAACTTTTGCAAATGTCAAGCTATGATGGTAAGATTTAGATGGAATGTCAACAACAGATTTACCAACTTAACAAAAAGAAACAGAACTCAAATCGGAACAATGGAAGTGCCACACTGTGGCCTCTAGAGGAGTTCCGAGATAGTTTCTCCGAATTTACCTCTGATAAGGATCGGAATGTCATCAGCGTATTCTTGGGCATGGAAACCGTCGTTAGTGGGTGTATTTGTTACGATGAAGCATAGCAGGGTGAGAGAACACCATCCTGGGGGTAATCTTTCGCAGCCTTCACGCTGATTCTGTCACTGCTTAATGTTGATATTTCTACCGTGCGGCATGTGCTTTATCCAGTTACATGTAGTATTATCTGCAGATGCATTTGTATATCTATACGTATTCGGGTCGAAAGCTCCTTCATTATCAAACTTACAAATTAAAGGTAATCGTACGTAGAAGCCATTACAGTAAACTAAACAGCCAAGCAAAGGCTATAACTAAACCATTTCGACGTCGTGCTATTAAACCAGGAAAAAAAACCAACAAAAATTATCCATAACATACCCACACCGTCATTTCGCTCTACACATCTTCTTGCTCCATCTGCTCGATAATTTTTGTGTTTTTGAAGTATAGTGTCTATGGTATACCATACATTCCTCTGATCTGAGAATTGAGTTGATGTATGCTATCCACAAAGTCATTTCCAGAAGCTTTGAACATCTCGGCCGGTAAGCCATCAGGTCCAACTGTTTTGCTGGCTTTCAGCCTAGATATTGCTATCTCCTTACTTCGTTTTAGTGAGCCTACTTTGACTCTACTGCAAGGTTTCCTCATTCAGCTCTACAGGTTTCAACACGCGTCCTGTTCCTTCGACACGTTCTTTTTACCTGATGCTAAAATTTACGTACATTGCTCATGAGGTACAATATCTTCGTTCGCGCACTTCTTGAGCTCTTTTTTCTTCTTCTCGAGAAGCCGATTTTCTTCCCGTCTCTTCCGCTCGTAGAGCTCACGAGCGGCTCACGTCCTTCATTACGGCGCCGCATTTTACGCTTCTTGTTCAGCTGCATATGCCTGCCGACATTCTTCTTCAAACTAGGGATTTCGTGGTGGTGGTCGAGTCAAACCCAGCACATTAGTTGCGACGCCTCTGATCGCACGTTGGCAGCGTTGCCACTGGTCTTCGGTACTTGACGCTGGCGGCCTAAGAGTTGTTGAGAGATTTCGGAATACGAGCTCGGCGAAAATTTTATCGGTCTCTTGCGATTGCAGCTTTTCTACGTTATATCTTCTCCCAGTAGTACTTCTTTGTTGTTGCACTTGAAAAATCCGCATTCACGCCTTGGCTACAACAAGGTGCTGATCCGAGTCAATGTTGGTTGCTCGGAACGTTCAAACGTTCAGAATACTGGAGGCATGCCTTACGTTTGTCGCAATGCGAACAATTTGATTTGGCGCTTAATGACCCAGAGACCATCATGTCCCCTTGTATATGTATATTCAGATGAAGAAACCATGTGCTTGCTATAGTAATATTTCCTCCCGCTGCAAAGCCAGGTAGCCATTACCAGATGTGGTGTTGTGTAGGTTGTCCCAAAAAAGATGTCCTCCTTTCCTATCCTGGCGTTAAAATTGCCTAGTACGATTTTACCGTTATACTTCGGACTTTGTTCATAGGCCTTGTCGAGGAGCTTGTAGAAACATTCTTTGGTGGTGTCGTCCTTGTCTTCTGTAGGGCCATAGGCGTATATTAGGCTCATGTTAGTGAATTTAGCCTTGCTGTGGATTGTCATAAGACTTTCATTGAAGAAGTTCAAGACTTGTTACCTAAGTCTGCCGCCAATCTGCATACGAATAAGCGTTGTTTCTTTTGTCTATAGCAATCACCATAGTATTCATATATGTATGTCGCAGGTTTTCATCCCGCTTATGACCGGGCTTCATGGATGGCGGTGATATCTGCGTAATAGCAATCAAGGGTCACTGCTAATTTCTCGGCTGCACATGGACGGTCAAGTGTCTGAACATTCCACGTGCAGATCCGAAGTTCAATGTCCTTTAAACGCTTGCAGGGATCTTTAAAAGTGAATCCATTTTAATCCGAGGCAATTAGGGGCTTAGTTACATCTTTTTAATCTCTTCTGTAGAAGGTTACGAGCCCTGTGATGTCTTAGGCCTGTATTATCCTACTGGCCGAGCATGTCCTTGCCATTTTAGCCTGGTTAACCCTTACTCATGAAATTACCAGCGACTGCCAGAGTGAAGGTAAGCACTTCGCTACAAAGTTGATTGCTGTGCTACTGCCCCGGTCCAAGTTATATCTTTTCATCGCGATGAAGCAGCTGGTTTAATCTGCCATATAATTGTTAGTGACGCTAATTATGTAGACAAGTGAGAGCTCTTAGAGCACCGATATAACCGGTCTAATTTAATCATCCAATCTCATATCCAATCGTCCAACTCTTACGCAAAATTATCGATGGTGCTGATGAGACAATAAGGGGATTAAACGCGTTAAAAAATACTAGTCGGGACTGTTGGATCATTTTTATTTTGCTGCCAAAGTTGGATCACGATACGAGGCAAGAATGGGCACAAGAAAGTGGTTCTCATGGTAACTATACTGTCAATGAATTATTTGCTTTTTTGCAGGATCGTTGTGATGCTTTAGAATCATGCCAATCTCTTTCTCGTCTCAATCAGTTGCGTGTGAAGGCGTCCAAACCTATTTATTCGCATTTCGTTGAAGCTGACTTGCGTTGCCCAAGTTGTAGTTCTGATCACCCCTAAGTAAATGCCAAAATTTTCTATCGCTTGACACAGCAAATAGCCGATCTTTCGTAAAGCAACATACACTCTGCTTTAACTGCCTCCGGTCCGGATACACTTCGAATAAGTGTCGCTCTCATTTTCGCTGCAGAATTTGTAATTCCCGCCGTCACTCACTCGTGCATATTCAACCTTCGTCGTCTAATTCCGGAAAAAAACGCTTTTTCAATTAATTCACCTAATGCTCCAGTAATCTCTGATTCAGCACTCGAAACAAAATTTCCAATTTCGTTCTGCTCATCAATCGTCGCAGAAAGTAATTCGTGTACTTCGCCTCGTTCTCGTCATACGATACTGCCGACTGCTATAGCCCATATTCATGATAAGCATAACCTACCGAAGTATGTTAGTTTTATGGAGGAATATTTGCAGTTCGGCCGTATGGAGGAGGTGTTACTATTTACCCCATCATGCCGATTTCAAAAAAGACAGTAGTACGATGAAAGTGAGGGTGGTTTTTGATGGGTCTACTAAGCCGGATGGCAATCTTTCTCTTAATGATGCGCTGATTTGACAGTCTTTCACGGACTATCGTCGCGATAAGAAGTGCTTCAGCTACCAAGCAAAATTAAACTGAGAAATAGAAAAGTTACGTTAGTACCTAGACATATGGTATACTGCGCCAACACTCTCCATCAAGGCTAAATTCAGAAAGATCAGCTTAGTTGTGTACGCATATATCCTCATCCCTCTCTGCCACGACTTTAGAACCGTCCACAGCGAGTTTGTTCCAAAAACTACAACAGAAGAGCATATTTAGTACCACAATGGGTAGTAATACCACAAAAGTAACAAATTCTGTGTATCAAGACCAACACAAAGCTTCCTGGCCTCATAATAAACAAGATACTTGGAAGCCTTCAGATCAAGTCATTTCCTTCAATGGCTTACCCCTAATATCCTACAGCTTATGAAAAAGCTGGAAGAAATACCGAATGGATGAGTTTTTGAATAAATATCGCAGACTCCGCAATAAAACGGTTTCTAAAATAAGAAATGCCAAGCGCGTTTTCTACTATAGGAAATTTGGTAGCTGTTCCTCAGGCAAAGAAGTTTGGAAACATCCGTGAAGTTAGGTTATCAAAACAAAGGCCTAAAACTCCTGATGATATAGACTGCAACCAGCTTAACTCAATTTTCATAGCGTCGTGTGATCCTTCCTCAGTAAACCTAACCACTTTCGACCAGTCACCGGACGATTGTACAGAATCATACTTCGATTTCTATATGCTACACGAGGAAGACGTTGCAGAAGCGGTACTATCGATCAAATCAAACGCTATGGGACTCGACGAAATCCACCCAAAATTTGTTAAGCTTCTGCTTCCATATTTACTGCTTTTTATAACGCACGTCTTCAACTCAATTTTAACGACATCAGTCTTTCCCGCTCATTGAAAAGACGCTAAAATTATTCCTATTCCTAAGAAATCAAATGGAAATACGGTGGAATTCAGACCAATCTCAATTTTGCCATTCCTTTCAAAAGTTTTTGAAAAATGCATTCTAATTCAGATACAAAACTATCTTTTGACTAAAAAAACGCTCTGCGAGAACCAATCTGGTTTCCGTCCAAAACGAAGTTGCATGACTGCGTTGTTAATGGTCGTCGATGAAATTAGAAGAGCTGTTGATGAAAACCGTGTTACAGTGCTTACGTTTCTTGACTTTTCGAAAGCATTCGGCACGGTAAACCGCACTATTCTTTGCTCAAAGCTTAGGGAAGAATTCAATTTTTCATTGCCCTCCACAAAACTTATATTTTCCTATTTAGAAAGGAGACACCAACGGGTTGTGGCGGGTAACCGATGTTCATGTCGTTTATCAGTAAAGAGGGGGATACCGAAAGGCTCTATTCCTGGACCATTGCTTTTCTCGCTCTATGTAAATGAACTGCCCAAGATTGTTGAGCATAGCGCTATCCACATGTTCGCTGATGATGCCAAGATCCACTTAAACTTTCCAATGAATTTAATTCACGAAGCCACTGCGCAGGTAAATGAAGATCTCCAGCGTATACTTGTTTGGTCGGTTAAGAATGAACTGCGTCTTAATGCGCAAAAGACAAAAGCACTTGTGATCCAAAAAAGAAAATTGGATCTTACTCACTTTCCATCAATCTAGCTACCTCAAAGTCCAATAGAGTACGTTGACTCTGCCAACAACCTTGGTCTGATATTTAACCGGACCCTTACTTGGTCTACCCACATAAACGTTATTATAGGTAAGTTATACGGTAGACTACATGCTCTCTGGACTACTCATCGCTTTATCCCTAGACGGACAAAACTTTTGTTAGTGAAAACTCTACTAATTCCGATTCTGTTCTATTGTTCTGAGATCTTTTGCTGCCCTGACTACGACTCCAGTAGAAAGCTCAATGTCGTATATAATAATATTGCCCGCTTTGTATTTAACCTGAAACGTTATGACCATGTTTCCTTTTACTCAAAACAAATCAGCGGATGTACATTTGATAACGTGCTCAAATATAGAACCCTTAGTCTCTTGCATGATATCATTCAAACTAAGCAACCGGCATGCCTATTCAATAAGCTACGCTTCCTTCAGTCAGGTAGATCATGTATGCTTTTTCAAACGAGCTATGCCTGCTTGACTTCTGAACGCCAATTTTTCGTAAATTCTGTACGGCTGTGGAATTCCTTGCCCATAAATATTAGGAAAATTAGAAGCATTAATAATTTTAAGTCATCTCTCTTAAAATATCTGGCCAATGAAACAATTAGAATTCAAAATGTTTAATTTGTTGTAATATCAACCGTCTCTTTCTGTTTTTTTTTCTTTTTTATATATAAATTGTAAATGTACTTCTTCTATCACTACTATTATTTTTATACATACACTTGCTTGCACATATTTTTATCTAATACTTTTACAAAAATTTGAGGCTTTCACACTTTAAAAGATTCCATTATCTTACCGTGTAAGCGATACTTACTTAATAAATACAATACAATATGAACCTGATTGTTCATTTCCGTTGATATACAGCACTCTTTTGGATGTTCAGACCTTTCATGAAACGGACATTGATTCAAACAATTATTCAGTTGAATCCAAGTTACGGATCTTAATTGTCTTCAGTATCAGCAAAATACTATGATAAAACTCAACATTGAGTTCTTAATTTCATTTGACGACCAGAGTCCCATTCTGCCTGCACAAATTGTGGAACACAAGTGATGTAAGAAACCACCGCCGATGCCTGAACAGAGGTGCCAGGAAGGAAGCATACCGGTTTGCCAGTTAACGTTCAACTGAAATCCTACTAGTGGTACCTACAGAGCAATGATGAGCAATGTCCATATATTTTCAGTTTACTTATGATTTTGTACGATGCAGATCTAAAGCTTCCGAGATCAATTGACCTATTTATCCTTTTTTTATTTCGATCTCCATGATATCAAATCATAAAATATGATGTATTTGTGTACATACATACATACATCTACTGCACGATGGAGCACCTTTAACATTTTTATGACGAACTCATCCTTTAGCCTCACTCCGTTTTTTTTTTTATTTAATTAGTTGTGTCGTTTAAAAAAATAAGAATCCAAACCATCTGCATTGCGATAAAATCGAACGAACAAGGCACGTGCCATGGAAATGAACGAAGCAACCTTATCCAATTAATTAGCTCCGCCTGACTAACTTAAATTCTGATCCCCAATCCATAACAAAGTCGGGCGGTATCTTATTTAATCATCGCCATAATGACCTCAGCCGAAGAAAGAAAATTATTTAATTTGCCCTCTTGGCCAGCTGTTCCAAAAGAAACTAAGAACGGATGCCACACTCGTCTATCATATGAGTGAGTATATATGTATATAGTTATGTGGTAGATACATACGTAGATATGTATGTATGCCATCTGTTATTACTGTTTTATATCTATTGTTTTGTGGATACGATAGCCGCAAGATTTCCTTTTCCACGTGCACTAGGCAATCTTACCACACACCAGCGAATTTGCAGATGGAATTCCAACCAACAAATGAAAACATTCATCCGCATACATATATACATATGTATGCACGTACATATCTCAACTCCACTCCATCCATTCTGTGTCTGAAGAACAACAAAAGCCAACGAAACCGTTGTTATGATGAAGATGAACCTCAACAGCGGGACACTCAGTAAAGAAGCAGCCGAAAATGAATGTTCGCAAACCTTTTTACCAAACGAGCACAAAAGCAAATCAAGGATACACAAGGCACCGCTCTCTATGGTTCTGCTTAGAGGCAGATGTTTTGATTTGGAGATTATGATGATGAACTTTGTGCCCTTTTACTCAAGTGACAAGGACAATACCTATCTTTATACTGAAGATGAAGCATATTACGTTCAACATGAGACATTGAGTTTTTAAAATTATCAATAAATTTTAAAGGCTTAAAAAATAAAACAATTTAGTGATCCACAATCAATTTACTTGAAATTTTGAAAGCAGATGCAAAGATGAGGCAGCATCGGGCCGACTTTATTAAATTGAAAACCACGTTTGACATAAGAAGTACGGGTAGCTATTCATCTATAGCAAATTGAAACGTTTTTATCGGTTCTTAATTTGTCGCACTGACTGCAGGGAGGTAAGTAGGTATCTTGTAGCAGAGCTACAAGGGTTAATTGCCATTATATGATAAAATGCAACACGGACTAAATACGAGTTGGAAGGTGACTAACACTGCAACTTCTATATGGCTGGCGCAATGCGTATTTCGTCAACTCCTACGTCCGCTATTTGGCTTCGATTCCACGCAATAAGGACTGAAACGAATAAAATCTGTAAATTTTAATACGGCCTATACTTCCAATGCGTAAAAATTGCAATCCCATTTTGTACCCAAATTAGCCTGTATATTCTCTAGTTTCAGTTTGTTATTGATTTTAGAATATGAGTCAAGAGGAACGCCGTAAAAAGATCATCGACAAATGGCTCGAAAATACTTCGCGTCCAAACCTTTTCATCGCAAAAAATTTAAGCATAGCACGCAGTACAGTGGATTCTGTTATTAAACGATATTCGGAAACGTTGACAGTTAAGCGAAAATAGAAAAGTGGAGCACATGATACAAATTTGGACACGAAAACAGTAGAAAACCGGACTATGTCATCCAGAGCTGTTGCTCGGAAATGTAATACCAACCAAACAATGGTACAAAGATCTAAAAAAACGTAAGGGTCTAAAAAAACGAAAAAAACAAAAAATTCAATACCAAAATTTACTGAAAAGGCAAAAAAAGCCATAAAAACACGAGCCCGAAGGCTTTACGAGTTGATCGGCAACAAGAAAGCGTGCTTGGTTTTGGATGACGAAACTTATGTCAAAGCCGACTTTACTATCCTTCCAGGTGCGCAGTTTTACAACTCGTTTGAAGCTAAGATGCTTCCGCAATCAACAACATCGATTGGGATGGAAAAATTCGGGTCAAAATATCTCGTTTGGCAGGCCATTTGCCAATGTGGACACAGAAGCTCATCGTTTATTACAACGGGAACAATAAACGGAGAAGTGTACATTAACGAGTGCCTAAAAAAACGGTTGATTCCTTTCTTAAACAAACACGAGGGTTCAACATTATTTTGGCCAGATTTAGCTTCAGCTCACTATTGAGCTTTCTTGTTGCAAAAAATGTCGACTTTGTCCCAAAAGACATGAATCCACCCAATGTTCCACAGTGCCGTCCCATTGAAAGGTATTGGGCTTTGGTCAAAGCTAAATTGAGGAAAAGTGAGCAGTGTGCAAAGGACGTAAAAGATTTTAGCGCTAAATGGAAAAGAGCGTCCAAAAAGATCACGGATGTAACTGTCACCAACTTTATGAAGGACATTCGAAAGAAGTTGAGGAAAGAATGGGAACCCAAATAATTTTTTGTAATTTTTGTAATTATGAATGAATTTAATAAAAACAGAGTTTTAAAGCAAATACAAAAAATTTACATGAATTATGAAAAAAAAATTTTTTTTTACTTTGAAATTTCCAAATTTTGTTCGTTTCAGTCCTTAAAAGATACAAAATGTCAATCGTCATTACCTTTTCAGTAGCGAATTACATATTTCTTCAAAGAAAAATATTTGCCAATGAAAAACTCTCCTCTTGCAGCTAGAAGTATTTGCAAAACCAATTTGAATCAAATACAATAACAACCTGAAAATTTTCCGTTAAGACCAATTGTTGTTCAGCAGTTTTTATGATCTCCATCCAAAATATAATGCAAGCAATGATCCGAAATCAGCCCCAAATCCAGGAGTTGCAGGATTTGTAGCAATGTAGCAATGAACGAACTTAACATTTGTCGCTCTAGCTGCAAGGGCATAAGCCAACACAGATTCGAGTTCCATCAGTTTCTATTCACAAGAACGAAATCGATACCGCACTGATATCAGAAACCTATCTGACGGATAAACACAAATTTCAAATAGAAGGATACGAGTTCTACGACACCAATCGCCCACATGACAAAGCTCACGGTGGCTCTGGAATTCTCATCAAATCTTGCCTTAACCACTACCCCCTACAGAAGAACCAAGAAGAAGATTTCCAAGCAACATCTATTTGCCATACTGAGTGAATCGAAGACATAACAATAACAACCATATACTGTCCCCCTAAATTCAACATTATGACCCAACAATTCCTCAACTTTCTCAGCAACGTTGGGAACAAATTCTTAGTAGCTCGTGACTAATTATTATCTAAAACACTCCTTGTACCAGTTCTCTGTTATGGGTGCGAAATATTCAGTTACTGTTAAGCTAACATTAAAAGGAAACTTAATGTCGCTTTCAACAATATTGTGCGTTACGTTTTCAATCTTTCACGCTTCGGAGGTAAGCAGACGTATCAAACAGATTTCGTAAATCGTCTTAAGGAGTACCATTCATCATTAAGGGTTTGCATTCCTATGTTAAGACATGACTTCAGCAACCCTAGGGATTTACAAGGTCCTGAAAAGGGATACGAACATCTTTACAGTAAGTGTAAGCGATAAACCATTAGCTATCAGTATAGACAGACTCAAGACAGCGTTCACAGAAGGTTATGTCTATCCAACTAAAGTCCGGTTTTCAGTTCCAGAGCAGCCGTCATCAAACACACGTACGACTCGGTCGGGGAGAGCGATCTTAAAACTGCAGCGGTATCCTGAATTATAGGAAGTGGCCTCACTAAGGAGGCGATGCCACTAAGGATTGACAGATAAGGCAAATACAATTCGTAAACTGAAAGTGTGCTCGGAATTAGTGATTTAAAATTTTTAAATTTTAAAATAATCCTGCATAAATGTAAATTAGAATTAGAGTTCGAAATGAAATG
Organism: Volucella zonaria; assembly: GCA_963966105.1. Classification (NCBI taxonomy): domain Eukaryota; kingdom Metazoa; phylum Arthropoda; class Insecta; order Diptera; family Syrphidae; genus Volucella; species Volucella zonaria. Next base: position 45,985,897 of record OZ014532.1, on the reverse strand, counting down.
AAAAACAGATGTATGGATTTATTTGTGGATAATCCAAAAGATCAGGCTCAACCAGCTGTGATTGCGCAAGGCTGAGAATGTTCTGTTAATTATGCACTACCACAAAGCATGCTGCAAATTTTATGTATGTAAATCGGTCTTAAACACTAAAGATTTTTCATTCCATAGTTTTCCTCCCGCTTTCTTGGAAGGATTTAGTACTGGCTGTGCCGGAGTTTATGCGTTACAAAATTGTATGATGATTCATTTTCCAAGTTCCTGAAAATATTCATATACACCTTCGTAATTTTTGGTTCCTTAGCAGCTTATGCGGCAGTTTTTTTTTCCTCGTAAAAAGTGCGACTTAGAGAAATAGAAACATTTACCATGAAGAGGGATGTTTATGCTCTCGGGGAGCGTGGGCATCAACGCCTGCAAACTATGATTTTCGGTTTCCTTGTTTTATTCCAATCCAATCTAGTTGCACGCTATGACGAATGTTCTCGAAGTCGATGAATACCACTTGTCGACTTATCGATCAGGAGCGTGTTTATGTAATCAATAAACACGGACACTGATCTTTGAAAGTTTAACGATTATTCCCTCGTCCATCATTCCATTGTAGCCTAAACGTTCATTTCAGAGCATATCCGCCGAAATTTGAGACTTCAAACAATTCGGCAATGATGCTGTCTATGTTTTCCGTTTTGTTTTTACCCAGACTCTGATAGCTATCATAATATCTACACTTTTGAGAGGGCTTGATTTGTTTGTTGACACACATACCGAGAATGGAAAGTTTTTCGGTTTCGACGATGTACGTACCACTCATGGATAATGGCTGGGTCTTTAAATTTCGCATTAACAACAGCAGACACCACTGAGTTTTGGAAGCATTAAATTCCACTCGGTTGATAGTTCCCCAATTGGTTATGCTGTTAATATCGGAATTTAATGAGCTTAGCATACGCTGCCGTTCCCGTTCTACAGCCGAATAGCAGGGACGTGAGTCCGGGAACGAATATAAAAAGCAGAGAGTACTGTCATCAGCAAAGGAATATATCGGAATAGAAGTAGCAGACATGAGATCGTTCATGAAAATTGAAAAGAGTGTCGAAGACAGAACGGAGCCCTGGGGCACACCAGCATTTATTTTGTGAATATCAGACTTGAAACCATCCAAGACAACTTGAATTGAACGTTCCGAAAGGTAATTTCTAATCCATTGAATAAGAGAGTCGTCAATCCCAAAATCACACATTGGCTTTATGCCCAACTCTGTCAACTGCCTTAGAAATATCAAGTGCAACTATCTTGCTTTCGCCCGATTGATGTACGCTTGGCTTCCACTTTTCGGTGAGACATGCCATCAGATCACCAGTGGACCTGTTGCTACGAAAACCATACTGTCGGTTATTAAGAAATTTTCGTGTTTCGAGATATTTCATGAGCTGACGGTTTATCAGCGTTTCCATGACCTTGGAAAGAAGGGACGTAAGTGCAATGGGTCTGTAGGAGGAGAGAGTGGAAGATTCGCCGTTTTTAGGGATGGGACTATCATTTACAAGCTGGGTTAAATTATTTCCCGCAGCGAAGATCTCAACACATAGTCCTTCGGGTGTTGTCTGTTCAGAATGTCGAAGCCCACCAGAATTGTGTATATTGAAATCGCAGGATTTCAGTATGAGGATTCTTTGAATGGAGTCAGACAGCGCATCAAACTCGTGGAAGGTCGAGTTGCTGTCCAGTTTGGGGCTTCTGTAAATAAAGCAGTAGTGAATAATTTGCTTAAGGAGATGAAATTTTAACCACATGAAATTGAATTCCGATTTGGAACAGGGACTACATTGTGGTAGAATTTGGTAAGCTACATCACTACGCACATAAATGGCGAGACCGCGATGGGGAAAAAATAGTGGCACTAGTTCATAGTCAGGCAGGTTCAGATCAGAGTGATCTGAGAGGTGTGGGCGGGGATCTACCTGTGTTTCACTAAAAGCCAAGACAGCTGGTCTGTATTTACAGACGTGGACATACGCAGAAAAGTGATTACTTTTTAGCCTGAGTATATTGGCTACGTCCACCCTGAATTCCCTAGTCATAATTACAATTAAAGATAGTAAACACAAACACCGACGATACAATATTCGATATTTTTCCGAGAAAAGGATCGAGCCCTTTAAATAATTAATTTTATGTTTTTTGGAACATTAGCACCGTATAAGGAATTATAAACACAAGTCGAACTTAATTGGATGGCAGCTGGTTTTTGCAAATATGACTAATTGGATGCAGTTGGTGTTGTTTACTTTCTAAACCGGACAAGAGCTTGTTTACAAAATTACAGGAGCTTGAGTTTATTAAAGTAATTGTTATTTTACTGCTAAAAGTAGTTGAACAATCTAATCCACTTTCTGTCGAACACCTCTAAACCAGTGTGCATGCACTTCAGTTTGATTGAAGCAAATAAAACCAATCAACAAAATTGTATCCTTAAAATTGATGACATTAATAAGCCTTCCCCAAAGATTGCGATGACCATTCAACGCTGATACCATAAAAGTTTCAAGTGATTGCCATCTTTGAATTCCATGTCTCTATGGCCAAAAAGTCAAATGTAAACTCTATTCCATAGACCAACCAGGCGTACTTGTGACTGGACAACTCACTGCATAGCTCCATTCGATGACGCTGTCCAATTCCAATCAGCAAGCGTTTGCTTCTGAATTAATCATGAATCAATTTTGTATTCGAACAGCGCCAAGTGTTTGCCATATTAGCCATCAAAGCTACTGTGCCTAGAAATTTGTGAACGCCTTACGCATTGCTTTACCAGCAGTCAGACAGGTATGCGTATGAGTATACCTATGTATCTGAGTATCTGAATGCCTACCTGTTTATGCGCGATGTTCGAGTATTGAGTATAAATCAGACATAAACTTTGTCGAAATTGAAAATTAATCATGGCTTCAGGGTATGCATCTCTAGCTATTCGTGCAGGGACACGCATTGTATGCCAGCTTCATAGGATTGAGCTGCAAACGCTACCAATACTCTCGTATTCAGTATCAGCCGAGATAAACAGTCAAATCAGGCTGGCATTTGCACCTGGCTTGGTTGAGGGTTTCTCCCCATCATCAAGTCATCCCCATTCTAAGCAATATAAAATCGTACAATCCCCCTACTTACCCGCGACCCGGCCACGTACCTCTACCAACCAAATATGTCGGTAAAACTTTCAATTTCAGCTCCAGGTTTTATGCATGAGATTGGATAATAAATTCAATTCTTGTCGACGTTGTCGTATTCATCGTAGAGACGTATTTGTATTCGTTTCCATAGTCGTTATCGTTCGTCGTTGCCTAAGATGTCTGTCTTCGGTATTCGCTCTTCGGCATGATGCAATATCTACGCCCGAGCTACATACTCGTAAATCGACGTATAAGGGTGGGGAGGCCGTGATGAGAGCTCCTTGGTGTTTTTAAGTCGGGTCGGGGGTAACGAGATTCACATAAGTTTAGGAAAAGTTTTATTATAACATCAAATGACACGACAGATCAGTGCTTAAAGTGAAGCAAAGTGATGCCAAGCTGCGAGTACGACCAAACTAAACATAAGGATGAGCATATTTCGACGGAAATCCTATTTGAATGCTGGAGCAAAATTTGTCTGCATTCGTGCTGTGATGGGAAGCTAGATTCTGCTTCCTGAATTGGTTTTATAAGATTTTGTCGTTAGAACATAAATTTCTTGAAATGTTCTCGCATGTGCTCGTGTTCATAGTGAAATGCTTTCAGTATCTGGGTGAATGATTTGCTGGAGATTTGATGAATTGTTGAGCCAACAGATATTGTTTTTTTCTTATTCACTACATGCATGGAGGAGTTTGTGGCAAAAAAAAAAGATTTCGCAGATAATATGTTGAAATCCCTAGAGGGACTACGGTTTCAAACGGATTACGGAAGCATAGTGTTTTGTATTTATATTGGTGAGCCCAAGAAGAATGTTTGTTCTTTCACACTATATGCTATAACATTCTCTAACTGGGATGTCTTTTCCTCAATCATTTCAAGGCACATTTATATTGTTAAACCTACTTGCTCTTAGTAATTTACTTTTATGTAGATAACGTCGCAGATGGAGTAAGGTCTCTCTGAAACTTATTTTAAAATTGCAAGGAACTCATTCTTGTGTCAATAGGAGTCCTAACTGAAAGCAAAGAAGGATCGCCAACGTAGGTGAGCTAAACACAAAATTAGGAAGCTATGTGTTTCTTTTAGATGCCAGATCCACAAGTCAGAAAATAAAAGGGGGTATGGTATTTGTCACAAAATGATACACTTTGAAAGAATAGTATAAATGTAGCCAAAAGAAAAGTGATTCTTCTAACTAGTAACTGTAATCGTATAAAGTCAACTTTACTTATCGGGATCACAATAATCGAAATTAAGGAGCAAGATACATACGAGTATCTACCCAATTTACGTTTTGTTGTTGCTGAATGCGATTTTCTCCTGCATGGTTGCATTAAATCATTTCTAATCATTTATTTGCATTCGACTTCTATACACAAACAATCACTTGTGTACATATATTATATAACCGCCTCTAATAAATGCCACATTACACTTGAGAATACGAGGGTTGTCTGAAAAGTTTCCGACCGCAACGTAAAGATAGGGATCAATAAAAGCTAGTGAATGCCAGTTGTGCATCTATTGACAGTTACTTACCGAAGTTTTGGACGCGCAGTTTTTAATTGACAGTAGTTTGAGTGAGTCGGTGTGAGTATTTTTTGTGAAAATGGAAAAAAATGAGTAACGGGCTGTTATTAAATTCTTGTTTTTGAAAGGCAATTCGCCTACGCAAATCAAAAATGAGTTGGACTCTGTGTATGGGGACTCTGCACCATTATTTACCATGGTGAAATTTTGGGCAGCTGAATTTAAACGTGGCCGTAAGAGCTGGAGAGATGATGAACGTTCGGGACGTCCAAAAACTGCAACCACTGACGATAACATTGCTAAAGTTCACCAAAGGGTGTCCAAAGAACGTGTTTGTTACATATTAAATCAAGATTTAGGAATGAGAAAGCTGTCCGCGCATTGCGTGCCGCGTTTGCTTACGTTAGACCAAAAACGTGTTCGAATGAACATTTCCAAGGCTCTGTTGGCGCAGTTTAGGCGCAATAAATCCGAGTTTTGGCGCCGATTAATTACTGTAGATGAAACTTGGATACACCATTATACGCCCGAAACAAAAATTCAGTCAAAACAGTGGACTGCAAAGGGGGAGCCGGCTCTAAAAAAAGCAAAAACTGTTTTTTCGGCTGGGAAAGTTATGGCTACTGTTTTCTAGGATAGTAAAGGAGTTATCTTAATCGATTATCTTCAAAAAGGAAAAACCATTACAGGAGCATACTACTCATCATTACTTGCCAAGCTGAAGGCAGAAATTGCGGAAAAATGGGCACCAGATCTAGCCCCAAGCGACTTTTTTGTGTTCCCTCATCTAAAAACTGCGCTCGGAGGACATAGATTTTCGTCAAATGAGGAGGCAATCACCTTCGTGGACAATTATTTTGCAGAGAAAAACGCCAAGTACTATTTGGACGGGTTAGAGAGATGGGAGCATCGCTGGGAGAAGTGTGTAGAGTTACAAGGAGACTATGTAGAAAAATAAAAAAATTTGAAAAAAAATGTCTTTTATCATTATTCGGAAACCTTTCAGATAACTCTCGTATTTCCTCGTCATTACCTGCAGACAATTAAAACTGATGAACACCTGTATAAGGACTGAAACAAATAAAATTTGGAAAATTCAAAGTAAAAAAAAAACATATTTTCATAATTCATGTACATTTTTTTTATTTGTTGTAAAACTCTGTTTTTATTAAATTCATTCACAATTACAAAAAATAAAAAAAATTATTTGGGTTCCTTTCTTTCCTCACTTCTTTCGAATGTCCTTCATAAGGTTGGTGACAGTTACATCCGTGATCTTTTTGGACGCTCTTTTACATTTAGCGCTAAAATCTTTTACGTCCTTTGCACATTGCTCACTTTTCCTCAATTTAGCTTTGACCAATGCCCAATACCTTTCAATGGGACGGCGCTGTGGAACATTGGGTGGATTCATGTCTTTTGGGACAAAGTCGACACTTTTAGCAACAAGAAAGCTCAACGTCGCATGAACATAGTGAGCTGAAGCTAAATCTGGCCAAAATAATGTTTAACCCTCGTGTTTGTTTAAGAAAGGCATCAACCGTTTTTTTAGGCACTCGTTAATGTACACTTCTCCGTTAATTGTTCCCGTTGTAATAAACGATGAGCTTCTGTGTCCACATTGGCAAATGGCCTGCCAAACAAGGTATTTTGACCCGAATTTTTCCATCCCAATCGATGTTGTTGATTGCGTAAGAATCTCAGCTTCAAACGAGTTGTAAAACTGCGCACCTGGAAGAGTAGTAAAGTCGGCTTTGACATAAGTTTCGTCATCCAAAACCAAGCACGCTTTCTTGTTGCCGATCAGCTCGTGTAGCTTTTGGGCTCGTGTTTTTATGACTTTTTCTTGCTTTTCAGTAACTTTTGGTATTTTTTGTTTTTCTCTTGTTCTTAGACCGTTCCGTTTTTTAGATCTTTGTACCATTGTTTGGTTGGTATTAAATTTCCGAGCAACATCTCTGGATGACATAGTCCGGTTTTTTACGATGGTACCCACTATTTTCCTGTCCAAATTTGTATCATGTGCTCCACTTTTAGCTGCACTTTTCTGTTTTCTGTTTTCTGTTTTTCAACGTCTCCAAATATCGTTTAATAACAGAATCCACTATGTTTAAATTTTTTGCGATGAAATGGTTTGGACGCGAAGTATTTTCGAGCCATTTGTCGATGATCTTTTTACGGCGTTCCTCTTGACTCAGATTTTATAAATATTTTAAACCGCAATGAACTAAAATCAATAACAAACTGAAACTAGAGAATATACAGGCTAATTTGGGTACAAAATGGGATTGCAATTTTTACGCATTGGAAGTATAGCCCTTATTTAAATTTACAGATTTTATTCGTTTCAGTCCTTAGATGTTCTTTCCTTTATAATTTTTGTCGCTTATCCTTCATCGTAATACATTTGAGGGGAACATCCTAGAAGCAACTTCTCAACTTCTGCGATAAAATGATTAGGAAAGTACTATAACGCCTTTTTACCACAACGCACAGTCTTGTTATAAAACTGAAGATGAAGACAACAAAATCTTAAGCGAGAGTCCATAAAAGGTTTTGTCTAAACTCAAGCAGATGTAACTTAAATTATCCTAACCCACAACTATTATCGCACTATATCATATATCATGACCAGGTGATTGATACCCAGGGCTAATTCACCCCTTAGAAAGGCTTTTACCATTTTACCATTACTTGACCTAAAAATGTCCTCGAGCATTAACCCCCAGCTCACCTCCGGGAACAATGAATTTAATTTTTAAGCCAAGCCGGACACTACCATTTACCAAATGACCCTGCAAAACAGCCTTTACCCGCACCAAATATGGTATGCCGTCGTACACTGGTATGAATACGTTATGCAACAAGGTTATCCTGCTCCTGTTCGATAACTGTTATTTCCCTTAGGGATGTTTAATGTAATTTGTGGTTGTACAACATAGATTGAACAAACATGTGTTGGTTATTTGGTCACACAGATGCCTGGATATGTAATGAAATTGATTTAATAGAGAGCAACACGAATCGCAGTGGTCGGTTCTACTCGATGGATGGTTGACTTTTGCAACAATGTTTAAGAGCATTTAATCATTTGGCTTGTGGTAAGCGCAGAATGCTTTCATGATATTTAAAGGACTGGTTTTCAGCATTTGAAAAAAAATATAATGATGGGTAAACATACAATATAACATGAAATTTTGGAAAGTATGTAAGAGGTTGCATAAACATTTGTTGTTGCATTTAGAAAACTTTTAAGAAAGATAATGAATAACGCGAATAGTTCTCGTAAAAAGAACTCTAGTGCTAACTACTGGAGTCCAACCTGATAGTGACAACAACGAGTATATGGACGAAATACGAGGGGCGTTCAATATATTCTCGGTATCGATATGAAGGAAAATGCGAATTCAATTTAAATTGTTTTTATTTTTCAATATGATCTCTCCTAACATCAATGCATTTGTTACATCTTGAGATAAGCTTTTTTAAACCCTCAAAATAATAAATTTCCTCTTTCTCTGCAAAATACCGACTTGAGTTCTTCATCATCCGAAAATCTTTTTCCACGAAGACATTTTTTCAAATCCGGAAACAGGAAATAATCACTAGGGGCAAGGTCTGCACTATAGGGTGGGTGTTGGATTTCTTCGAAACCACAATCTCGCGCAGCAGCCTTGGAAACTCGCGCCGTGTGAACAGGAGCGTTGTCATGAAGAAGCAACACACCCGCTGCGAGTTTACCCCGTCTTTTCTTTTTAATTTCCTCCCTCAAATTATGCAAAGTGGAAGCGTAGGATGTGGCGTTGATGGTTTCACCTTTTTTTTGTACTCAATGAGCAAGATTCCCTTTGAGTCCCAAAAAACTGTGGCCATGAGCTTTCGGGCAGACGGAGTGACTTTGAACTTCTTCGGGGGGTCTGTTCCTTTTTTATGCCACTGCATGGACTCTTGTTTGCTTTCAGGGTCATAGTGGTGGACCCATGTTTCGTCCCCAGTAACAATTCGATCCATAACACCGTCCGCGTTCTCACTACACATCTCCAAAAGCTCTCTACAGCATGCGATTCTCACTTTTTATCTGAGGCGCTGTGAGCATTCGTGGCACCCACCTTGCACTGACCTTTGAAAGGTTAAGATGGTCATGAAGAATGGTGTGAATGGTACCAATTGAAAGCTTGGTGATCTCTGCCATCATTTTCACCTTTATTCGGGCATCCTCAAGAACAAGTTTTTCGACTTCTTTGATGCTTTCTCCCGTACAAGCAGTAGCCGGGGCGCTGGAGCGGGGGTCGTCCTCAATGCTCTCGCTGCCTCTCTTGAACTCACTTGACCACTTTTGCACAGTTGATAATGAAGGTGCGGAACCCTGGTAAACAGCCACCATCTCTTCATGAATAGTTTTTTGACTTTTTCCTTGCTTAGTGAGAAATTTAATTACAGCGCGATGCTCAATTTTCACCATCATCGCCTCAGTTGCCATTATGATTCTGTTTAACTAGAGATAAAACGCGAATTAATAATCACATTTATATTAAATTTTACATGAATGCACCAAAATAATAGTGTTACTTGACAAATAAGTCAATTTATATATGCAACCACAGCTTCACCCGATACCGAGAATATCTTGAACGCCCCTCGTAGTTACGGTTCGTGAAAAAAGAGTGTATGTACCACCAATCAAACTCCTCAAAAAATCTAGTGATTATGTTCACGGTATAATTAAATCATTAAACATCTCTGATTACTGTATAAAAAGAATATCCATCGGAATAAAAATTATTTGTGAGTCCCTTACATCTTACAAATCAGTGTTAGACAAGTTAAAATCGGAAAACTGTCAGTTCTTCTCACATGATCTCCGCAGTGAGAAAGCTTTTAAATTGGTTCTCTATGGAATGGGCGAAATGGACGCAAATACATTAAAATGTGAACTTACTAAAATGGGACAAAAATGCATTAACATTAAAAAGATAACGAAAACGTACGAACGATATAGTGATGTTTTTTACTCAATTTCGCTAGAAAATGGTTCAATTAAAATGTTTGATTTAAAAAAACATTATCGGTCTATGCTACATACCCAGGTGAACTGGAGTATTCAAAGAAAACTCAAAGGCAAACTGACCCAATGTCACAGCTGCCAAATGTTCGGGCATGGTGAGCGAAATTGCAACTTCAAAGCGTACTGTGCCATTTGTTCTGGTCAACATAAGACTATTTCATGCGATAATGTTGCCGTAAATAAATGTGCTAACTGCAGCGGCTCTCACAAATCTACGGATCCAATCTGTGTGAATAGACTAAAGTATTCCGAGATGAAAGAAAAAACTTTGAAACAAAAACCAAAAGCACCTTACAACAACACATCGCACTTCTCAGGCCGTGCTCACACAAATGCTACGCACACACAGAAACATTTTTCTTTCGCTTCTATGTCCGAATTTCCTATGCTGCCTCAGCCGCATCATCTTCGGCAAGCACTAGCTCTCAGTCTCACTCCAAAGCACAAGCGGTACCACGAAATATGTGGCAGAAGAAGAATATGAATGAGAGCAGCTCTTCCAACAATGCTTCCAGCAATATTCCAAGCAACATTTCTAATCAACATTCACTGTTTACGATCGAGGAACTCAACTCTTTCGCAATGGAAATGATTAAAAGTTTATCTACATGAAACTAAATCTAAGGTAGAACAATTTCAAGTTATTGCACATTTAGCAACTAAGTTTCTGTATAGTAATGATAAGTAATATGATAGATAGTTACATTAAAATTGTTACTTGGAATGCGAGAGGGATTCGAAGCAAAACTTCAGAGTTTCTAAATTTTTTAAATAACAGCAACATTGATGTTGCTTTGGTTACTGAGACTTGGCTTAAACAAGGTATACGTCTATCAATTCAACATTCGCTCTTACCTATTGTCAAAACGCGTTATGTTGAGAACGTGGGGATTGAAATAAAATTAAGGAATCAAAGGTCAGTTAAGGTTTTTTGTGTATATTTTCCGGGTTAAACTGCATCAGACGAGAAAAGAACTAGTTTTAAAAATGATTTGAGAAGACTTTTCACCTTAAACGGTGACTTCCTAATTGGAGGAGATCTAAATTCCAGGCATAGGAATTTTTGATTTGCTTGTTGTGTTGCCAATCTCTGTTCTGTGTCCTGCTAGTCCAACCTATGTCCCAGCTAGTTCTCGTGGTAGTCCTTCCGTCCTTGATATATTCGTTACAAATGTGCCTTCTTATATAACAAATGAACTTAGTTCGGATCACAATCCGGTTTTCTGTCGTCTTCTATGGTCAGGAGAAAAAAAAAGTGGAATATGTTCAAGACTTAAAAGACGCCAATTGGACGCGATTTCGTTCAGTAGTTAAATCGAAACTTAGTAATATTCCCATGGATATTAATGGCATATCAACTAAGGAAGACGTCGATTGTCTTGTAAACGACTTTTCAGAACATGTTCTCAGGTCGGTCGATGAAAGTACAATATACCAAAAGTTCCCAAAAAGAACCACTGCTTAAAGTTACCTTCCCAAATACTGAACCTAATTAAACTGAGGAATATTTGCAGACGTAATTAGCAACGGTATTGCCAACCCATATTCAGGCACCAAATGACATACCTGAATAAACACATAAGCATACAAATTTCAGAGTTCCGTAACGTAGAATGGAATAAAAAAACTCAATATACTTGATAAAAACGGAAAACCTTTCTGGAACATCGTCAAATTAGTAAAAAACAAAAGCAGACAAATACCGTTTCTAAAAAGCGCTTCGAACACATACTTTAAAGATGTCGAAAAAGCCAATGTACTTGCCATAAACTTTTTCAACAATCATTGTCTCACAAAACTTACACTCTTGTAAGCAACACCATTCAAGCTTCTTTAGAAGAAAGGTTAAATCATCCTTCTTCCACTATTTTTGTTACCGAGGAAGATATACAATTTTATTAAATAACCTTGGGCGTAGAAAACCAGGAGGACTTGATATGTTAAGAAACATCTATCTAAAGCAATTGCCCAAATCAGGTATAAAATACATAGCATTCATTATAAACGCATGTCTAAAAATGCAATATTTTCCTGATATATGGAAACTTGCAAAAGTTATTAAAGCTGGTAAACCTCCAGAAAGTCCAGAAAGTTATAGACCTATCAATCTACTAAGCAACGTTAGTAAGGTATATGAAAGGATCATAAAGGAGAAAATCTTAAAGTTCACAGATGATCACAAAATTTTTCCCAACGAACAGTTTGGTTTTAAGCGTTATCACAGTACATCCCATCAGGGACTAAGAATATGCAACTGCATTAAAAGAAATCGGTCAGAAGGAAAATCTACTGTCATGCTCTTATTAGACATTGAAATGGCATTTGACTCTGTTTGGCATGAGGGCTTGATATACAAAATGGTACATTTAAACTTTCCTCCATATATCTGTAAAATAGTCCAAAGTTTCCTATCCAGTCGTCGTTTCAACGTCCATGTTAATAGTTAGTAGTATCTCTGACTTAATATACTTCCAATCGGGTGTACCACAAGGCTCAGTTCTTGGCCCAATCCTTTATAACATTTATACATCTGATATACCAAAGTTACCGCACTGTGATATAGCCATATTTGCAGATGACACCGCAGTATTTTCATCTCATGAATTCGCTCTTAATATTGAGAGGAATCTCAAAAATGGAATGGAAATATTATTAAATATTACCACAAATGGAAAATCAAGCTAAACGAAGTAAAAACTCAGGCTATTTTTTTCACTCGAAAATGAAAGTCAGGCTTTGTTCCCACCTCCCAACTTCAATGGAATGGAAGCAATATAAATTGGGAACCCTCTGTCAGATATCTATGTATTTACTGGGTCTATAACTCGTGCGGTTTGCTAAGAGATGGCGTAACTTGTATTATTCCATTGGAGCATGAGTTGGAAAGCTACTGTCATTGTACGTCATTTCAGTATATGTCATTCATTTGAAGCGTAAACAACAATAATTTTTTTTCACTCAAATATATCGAACTTTGTGCCTGAAAAAGTGTTTTTGCGGGGAGTTCTTCTTCATTACTTTAATATGAAGAAAACTGCTACCGAAAGTCATCGTATTTTGGTGGAAGTTTATGGTGAACATGCGCTAGCTGAGCGAACGTGCTAAAAGTGGTTTGCACGATTTAAAACTGGTGATTTTGGCTTGGAAGACGATGAACGTCCTGGACAGCCAAAAAAGTTTGAAGATGAAGAACTGGAAGCATTACTCTATGAAGATTGTTGCCAAACACAAGAAGAGCTCGCAGAATCTTTGGGAGTCACTCAAGCAGCCATTTCAAAACGTTTAAAAGCAGCTATATTCAAAAGCAAGGAAATTGGGTTCCACATGAACTCAAGCCGAGAGACGTCGAAAGGCGGCGTATAATAAAGTCGAAAGACATAGATATAAGAATTTAGAGTAGCTTAGAGTGCCTGTGTGGGGCCAGTAAGTTAGTATAAGATTGTTAAGTAATTTTAAGCTAGCATTTAAGCATTTTTTGTTAGTATGTAAGAATTAATGATTTAAAAAATAAAATGCATTTAAAACTAAACGTCGAAAGGCGGTTTTGCATGTCCGAAATGCTGCTGGAACGCCACAAAAGGAAGTCATTTCTCCATCGGATTGTTACTGGTGATGAAAAATCTATGCATTACGATAACCCCAAGCGCAAAAAATCATATGTGAAACCCGGCTAACCAGCCAACCAGCCAAATCAACGGCAAAGCCGAATATCCATGGCGCGAAGGTAATGCTCTGTATTTGGTGGGATCAGATGGGTGTGCTGTATTATGAGCTGCTAAAAGCGGGTGAAACCATCAATGGACAACGCTACCGAATACAATTAATCCGTTTGAAGAGAGTAGTGGCCGAAAAACGCCCGGAGTATGCGACCAGACACGAGGCAATAATTTTCCATCATGACAACGCTCGGCCCCACGTTGCTATGCCGGTTAAGAACTATTTGGAAAACAGTGGATGGGAAGTCTTACCCCATCCGCCTCATAGCCCAGACCTTGCCCCTTCTGACTACCATTTGTTCCGGTCGATGCAGAACGCCCTCACTGAAATATGGTTCACATCAGAGCAGAATATCAAAAATTGGCTTGATTCATTCTTGGCTGCCAAGCCGGCGCAGTTCTTTTGGGATGGGATCCACAAATTGCCAGAAAGATGAGAAAAAGTCATAGCTTCAGATGGGCAATACTTTGAATAATACTATTGTACATGTTTTTCTTAAATAAACGTTCAAATTTTGAAAAAAAACGCACGAATTAAATTATATACCCAATACTTAGATACCAAGCTTACATTTAAGGACCATATCACTAAAACTATAAAGAAAATAGGAATAGCAATAAAGATGCTGTATCCATTTATTAATAAAAAATCACTACTTTCCACTGACAATAAAATTATATTGCACAAAGTAGTCTTCCAGGCGATTCTGCGATGTGGATGCCAAGTATGGGGCGACGCAAAATAAGATCTTAAAAATGATGCTAGATTTACCTTGGCATAACTCTACTCGTGATACTCATGAATTGATTGTTCATAGAATCCTTAAACTTAATAATACTCGTACGTTTAAAACAAGATGTAGTTTTGCTGACAATCCGCTTGTAAATGAATTATGTACTTATGATTGATAAATGTTAGGTATAACTACATATTTATTAGTATATGTTTATTTATGTTAATAATTTATTGTTACTTATTTATTGAATATTTGTATCATAAATATGTACATCTCCATGTATATATTATTGTTTTTTTTTTTGTTTTTTGTTTTTCTTTTTGTAAAGACAATTTTGTCATTTTTGTTTCTTTATTATTTATTAATATATTAATTTATTATTTATTTATTTATTTATTTATTTATTTATTTATTTATTTATTTATTTATTTATTTATTTATTATTTTTTTATTATATACTTATTCATGTTCTGTATATTTATTCATAATTATTTATGTGTTTATTCATCGTTTTATTTATATACATATACGTAAGTTTATCCCGATATGCATATCGTTTTTTGTTTTTTTTGTTTTTTTTGTTTTTTATATTGAAGGTTTTGTTTTCGTTTTTCCTTCAAATATTTTTGACTCTTTTTTCTCCAGATTCTTAATAGAACTAAAAATAATGTTTCAGTAGAAAGATAAAATGTCAAATCATCAAATCTTCGTAAAATGTGCAATAACAATATTTCTGTAATATATTTAAGTACGAATTAAAAATCTATCTATCTATCTTAAGAAAAAAGAGGCGCAAACTGGCTTCTTTTACCCTCTTCCGTTACAATATGTTCACCAATTTTTCAGGCACAGGAGCTGAGGATTGTATTTTAAACTCATGATTACAACATTAGGCAAACATTATCAGCGATCAGTGGTACATATTTTTGTCATATTGTCCCTGGGATGGTGGCTTGAGGGTTTCATACGTAGGTTAAATAAGTTTTGAGATATGGGAATGTCAAATCTGACATCAGCATCGTAAAGTTCACGTGCTCAGAACGTTTTGTCATACGTGTGATATTTGCGTATTTTTACAGTGACTTGGAAAATTCATCTCAGCCAAAAAAATGAAATTAAATCGTGAGCATTTTCGTGCGTTGATTTTTTATGATTTTCGACGTGGGCTTACTCAACAACAGTGTGCCGATCATCTCGCTCCGACTTTTGGGGATGAAACACCATTCCGGGCTACCGTGTGTCCCTGGTTTTCCGAATTCAATCCTGATCGTGGTTAGCTCCAGGACGAATTTCGTTAAGGTCGTCCGAAATGGGTTGTTGTGCCAGAAAACATCGATGCTGAGCGGGAACTAATATTGCAAGACCGTTATGTGACTTATCATGAAATTGAGTCATATTTGGACATTAGTTCTACTCGAATACATTTAATTTTGCATGAATATTTGGCGGTCAAAAAGATTTCTTCGCGTTGGATACCGCATAATTTGACCATCGCTCTCAAAAAAGGCTCTTGTCGATTGGTCCAACGAAATTTTGAAAAAATTCGATCGCGGTGCTTCAAAACACGTCATGGTTCTATGCGCATGAGCCCGAAGCTAAACCGCATTCGACTGTATGGGTCTTTCAAGATGAGCCAAATCTAACAAAAGTTATACGCTCACGAATAATTTCGATGCAAGTGGTCGCCTGTTTCTTCGGAAAAACCGGACATGTGGTCACCGTGCCATTAGAGCAACGGAGAACGGTAAATTCGGAATGGTGATTTTTGAGCCGGCCTGCAGCCTTGACTTGCCAGTTGCCACCCGATGACTTCTTTTTATTCCCGTACATCAAAAATTAATTGCGAGGTCAACTTTTTTTCGATGTCTGAAGAAGCGGTTGATGTCTTTAAAATGCCTGTTTTGGAGTTGTTTTCACTTGTTTTTCTCAAATCTTAAGTAAATTCCGTATCAAATCACCGTGCAATTTCTTGCGCATGTGCTCTCTTTTCCAGTCTATTTCAGTAATCCTGGAAGTGATTCACACGAAATTCGAGCGTAACCATACTCGTACTTTGATGTTGATTGCACTGCTGAAATGGCACTGGATAATGTATTGTGGAAAAGATACGCTTCCAGGCTCTCTTTGCGCAGTTTTCCAATTGCACGGTGTTTTGAAACGGACTATAGCAACCTACATACGTATGATAGCTTGCAGGATTATTTTAACGAAATCACAAAATCGTTAACATCAAAAGTACACCGACACTGGTAAGGCGAACCAGTTTGGAGGTATTTGCCTATGTCAGCCGCAAGCTGATAGTATGCTTACCTGTACTGATAAAGAAGGTTTTTAGTCGCTCATACAATACGGAAAGGATCTCGTACGCGAAGTTAAGCAAGCGAATGTTTCTGATTTTCGCACTTTCGAGAGTCTTCTTTCTTGAGGATCAAGCAACAGCTAATATTTTATTCATTCTATAAACTTCCGTTTAATCACATTTTTAAGATGAATTTTCCCATGTTGCTTACCAAAAATTAATAAATAGTAAAGTAAACGAAATGATTATAACTAAGACACGTTATACAATTCACTAGTTGAAAATATAAGACTAGTTTGTGCGGACTCAAGGGCATTGAATTTTCACAAAAATAAGTAGAATGATGTATAGATGGCAAAGAAATTAGAAGAAAAATGTTAGGAAAGGGATCTACTCTACCGGAGATGGAGTAAATAAACACAATGAAAACCCAGTACCGTAAAAGAAAATTCAAGCTGTCAAAAACGGATATTAAACAAACGTGGATGTTAATAAACGAGGTATTAGGACGTTAAAAGCCTTCTTCAGATAAAATAATTACGATAAGTTTTTCTTGGAAATGCCTAAAAAATTTACAAACATTTTTTTCCCAACAAGTTGCATCTACTCGTATAATAAAGGGTGAGCTAACAGATGGTGTGGATGTTAGCTGTCAATTACTGTCATTTACTGAATTCAATGTGGTTGACCTTTTTGACAGATGTCATACAATCTTTAGCAATTTTAGTCAGGGAGTCGTTTACCATGCAACAACGCATTCAATCTTATTCAATCTTATTACGAAAATGGGCGATCTGTGAAAGTAACATTTCTTAAAATTCGTGAATTTTTCGGTCAACTTAATCGTCCTAGTGAGTCCGGAAGAAACTGGTTCGGTATCGGCATGCTCGGCCAAAACATCACCACTGCGAGCGAAAGTGTTCAAAAACAGCCAATTACCTCAATTCGTTGCCGAAGTCAACAATTGGGCCTCACTTATGGCAAGTCGATCTTCATTCGCATACCTATAAAATCTCTTCCGGACAGACAACACCCGAAAAACGGTGTGTTGAGATCTTCGCTGCTCAAAATAATCTGACCCAGCTTGTAAATCAGCCCACACGAATACCAGACGTTGATAGTCATACCGCCAACACTCTGGACTTGTTTTTAGACTCGTCGGACCATTCTGTCATATCAGCTAATTTCTCGTACACCCACCACACAGTAAAGATTCCTAAACGAACCGTATTGCAATACGAGAAAGCCAATTGGAGCGGACTTAACAACTTCTTTGAGAAGTTATGTTTCCCCCATAACGACGTGGATGCCGCTGCTGACATGATCACAGAAACTATTCTCTTTGGAATGAGATCGGATGAAGAGTATCAAACCAAAAGAAATGGCATGGTACGACCCGAGCTGATAAGAGGCTGTCATGGTTAGAAAAATCGTCTTTCGGTCCTACAAGACCAACCGAGAAAAATTGAAAAAAGTTTAAACGAGTCAGAAATGACTACAACGTTTTTCTCAAGCCCGTGAAATCTCTATACGACCAAAAAGTGAGGCAAAAAATACTACAATGTTCCAAAGGCAGTAAAAATTGTTGGTCATTCGTCAAAAATATTAGAAATTCTCCCTCATCCTCCATCCCAACGCTCATTTACAATGATATTCCAGCTGTCAGCAATTTGGACAAGGCCTATCTGCTTGCTGCACACTTTGCGGCCAGCTCAACCCTCCCAGATTGTGTTTTGTCTCCGCCTACACTTGAGTGCGTCGAATCTTCAATGGGACGAATGCACTTTCGCACTCGTATAGTAGCAAGAGTACTTAAAGATCTCAACATACATAAATCCGCTGGTGCAGATGGTATATGTCCCCTTCTTCTGAAGAGGTGTTCTTCTACGATGGAAAATCCACTGCGTAAGCTTTTTCATCAATCGTACTCTTTATGACTCTTTCCGAGCAGATGCAAAACAGCATTTGTCTAGCCCGTCCCTAAAAAAGGCGAATCTTCTTCTCTCTTCCTCTACAGACCCATTGCACTTACGTCCCTTCTCTTCGAGGTCATGGAAACGCTGGAAAACCGTCAGCTCATGAAATATCTCGAAACACGAAAACTTCTCAATGACCGGCAAGTGGAACCAAAGCGTACATCAATCTGGCGAAAGCAAGATAGTTGCACTTGATATTTCTAAGGCATTTGACAGAGTTTGGCATCAGGCTTTTTTGTCGAAAATGCGCCCTTTTGGGATCGGCGACTCTCTTCTTCAATGGATTAGATATTACTTTTCGGAACGTTCAATTCAAGTTGTCTTGGACGGTTTCAAGTCCAAGTCCATATTAACAGCATAACCAATTGGGGAACTATAAACCGAGTGCAATTTAATGCTATCAAAACCCAATACTGTCTGCTGTCATTAAAGCGAAATTCAAATACCCAGCCAATATCCATGAATGGCACTTGCATCATCGAAACCGATAAACTTTCCATTCTCGGTATGTGTGTCAGTGACAACTTACGTTGGAATGACCACATATTCAATGTCGCCAAAAATGCTGCGAAATGTCTAGGTTTCCTCAAGCGATGTAAGAAATATTTTACCCCCTCTGATCTGGACGCAATATATAAGGCATTCATCCGCCCAAAACTGGAGTACAATGGCACATCTGGTCAGGTGCTCCTAAAACATCTCTGCACCTGCTAGATAGGATTCAAAACCATACGGTAAAACTCATAGGTGATGACAATATTAAACAGTGATTCGACACCCTCCAACACAGACGTAATGTCTCCTGTCCCAACTTGTTTTATCGCTATTTTTACCATCAGTGCTCCATCGAAATTGCCAGTATCATTCCGCCCATTCAAACTTTCAACCGTAACACCCGTCTCGTTATGAATGCTCATCAGTGCCCATTTTCGGACGTACTCTAAAATATCGTGATTTTTTCTTAAGCCGTACAACTCGCTTATGGAATGCCCTGCCGATTTCTGTGTTTCCTGTTCGTTATAGCTTACAAGCAGTTAAAAACAATGTATATCGGTACCGGTCCTTTCTTCCTCCCTAAATTTCCTTCGCCCGCGTTGTGTACAAACAGTTTAAGGGTAGACAAACCCCTTGAGCGCACGATCGTTATAAAAAAAAATCAGACAACAATTGAAGCCTTTGGACCATCTACGAAGTCGCCAATTTGTTAACTGGACGTTGGATAGCCCGGACAATTTGTCATCGAATTTTTTCCGAGAAGCCCATTTATGGATGGATGGGTACGTAAATAAACAAAATTGTCGTTTCTTGGAACCTGAAAACTCATACGAGATTCACACAAAAACCAATGCGTCCCAAAAAAGTCACTGTATGGTGCTGATTATGGGTTGGCGGTATCATGGCACGTACTTTTTCGAAGATGAGACTGGAGAGACAGCTACAGTGAATGGAGAACGGAACCTCAAAATGTTGAACGGCTATTTTTTATCAAAATTTAATGAATTGGGTCTGGACGATCTCTGGTTTCAACAGGATGGTGCTACCGCCCACACAATCAATTTATTGCGTACGTAATTTGAAGACACTTTTAGACTTCTTCGAGTGGGGTTATTTAAAGAGTAAGGTCTATGCCAATAACCCAGCGATAATTTAGGATCTCAAACATAACATCCAAACTAGATAATTTTGGCCTTCGGGTGGTCGCTTGCAACAGAAGCCGTGGTGGTTACATGAACGAAATTGTAATCCATTCGTAAATGCCATAGACCGGACTTTATTAATCATTAATCATTCTACATTGATTTCACAATAAATGTGTGTTTAATTTAATGAAAACTTCCACACTAGCTGTTGGCTCACTCTTTACACATGTACGACATTTAATACACGTAGTAAAATCGAGCCACAAAAGCACTGTGATTCGTGGTTCAATATTCTTGGGAGATTTGGTGGAGTGTATTGCAAATGGAGAAAAGATTTTGATACAAACGAGTATAAATAATGCCCAAAAAGCACCAGCTACAGATGAAATAATAGCCGCTGATATACTTGCTCCTATAGTAGTCACTTTAATAAACTTGACATTTTCTACAGCAAAAGTTCGAACAAAAACTCAAAGAGGCGGTTGTACGGCCAATCCACAAGGGTGGCTATAAAGAAAAGGCAGAAAACTATAGGCCAATCACAATACTGACGAAAAGTTTATGGAACAAGTCGTAGCAGATCGTTTATGGAGTTTCATCTCTAAACATAGCCTAAGTTAATCGGCGGAAATAAGTATGGTTTTCAAAAAGGAAAAAGTACCAATCAGCTTCTGGGAAAATTTGCTAATTTTATAATAACAGTTTGAGCAGGCGGCACCATGTTCTGGTGACATTTTTGTATTTCAATAGAACCTTTGATACGCTCTACCACAATAGGCTTGTCATCGCTGTTAAAATAATGGACATTAGATGAAGCTTAGCGAACCAGATTAAGGACTACCTTTCTTCGATGACGTTTCGCGTCAAAATCAATAAAAACTGCAGCGATGAACACAGACTTCAATATGGGGTTCCTCCGGGGTCTAACTTCGGCCCCCTACTTTTCATTTTGTACAACAATGCACTTTTTAAGTGTTTCAAAAGAGCAAAGAGTTTACATATGCTGACGACTCGGCCATCAGATGATGTTTCTGATAATGGACTAGAAATAAATAATTTAAAAACAAAAGCCATACTTATACGCAGCTTAAGATACCCAAAATGCCAAAGTGTTCTGAGGAAATATAGATGTGGAGAAAATATTGAGCTTGCTGATACAGACTCCCGTTAGCGTGAACAGATTTTTTCTTTGCTTGACATCTCTAAAACGTGAGCAAATCATGAACACTCTAAAACATGAACAACAATTTTTGCTTCAGGTTACCAGTAAACTCCTGATGAAAGCTGTATTTTAGCTTGAAATTCCTTATTCTTGGTACAATACTTCATCTTGTACAGTTTCCGTTGTTCCTCATTGTTCCTTACAATATTTGTTTTTCATTACCTTGTCTGCTCGATTTTTCCGGTTTTCTTAGCTTTTTGTCATCATAAGTTTTGTACGCGTTACGGTTTTGGTTTTTTAGTTCTTTTAGTCAACATGTCCTCAACGAAACCAAAGTTTTTGTCACTTAAGGATAAATGCGCGATAATTGAGCAATTCCGTAGTGATTCCAGTGTAACAAGTTTGGCAAAAAAAATACGACGTTGCAAAGTCGACTATTTGTGCCGTTAACAAAAAGAGTGAACAAATTTTAAAGTGTGTAAAGAACACATTTTCGGGGCCAGGGAAAAGAAAAACACTTCGATCAACCGAACTTCCCAAAACGGAAAAGGCGCTATACCGGTGGTTTCTCGAACAACGTGAAAACAAATTATCCGATTAATGGCCGGATGATAAAGGCAAAGGCGTCTCAAATTAAGAAGAACCAAAGCAACCAACTCGATACGGCGTGAGATTTATTTAAATCTCTGGTGAAAAACTGTCTTCCCAACCCGAGCTGGTAGACATATTGGCACGTAAGCTGCAGGAAACGATTGATACGATGGGGGTGACCACCGACCAACTTTATAACACAGACTAAACCGGGCAAAAGACAAAAGAATTTAGTCTCCCCATTAAATGTTGGATGCCACCCATATGGAGCGAAATAACCACTGAGCCCAAACATCTTTCTTTGCTGAGGCATTATAATAAGTGTATTCATACCCACTTGAGTATTAAGTTCTTTAAAAAAAAAAAAAAAAAAACGCTCCTGGCAGAAAAACCGACACACAGAGCATAACTTTCCTCGCCTGTAAAAATGCAACTGGATTGCATAAGCTAAAGCCATTGGTGATTGGAAAGGCGAAAAATCCTCGTTCATTCAAAAATTTTAACTGCCCAGTAGATTACAAGAATTCGAAATCATCCTAGATGACCGCAGCTATATTCAAAGATTGGTTTCATGATTCATTTGTGCCACAAGTTTGTATGACGAGAATTAGTCAAATGCATATAGACTTCAATACTAAACTTTTATGCGTAACATCATTTATGAAAAATCAGGGTCTACCAGTGAAGACCCTTCTGCTGTTAGACAATGCTCCATCGCATCCTAGACTAAGTGAGTTAACCACAGATGATCACTCATTTACAGTCATGTTTATGCCTCCAAATGTGACGCCACTTTTGGATCAGGATAACAAAACTTTACTTTAGAACTAGTCTGTTAGCTTCGGTTGTAGCGAAACAAGCGGATATTCCAGAATCACTGAAAAAGTTAACTTTAAGAGATTCCATTTCATTTTTAAAATAAGCTTGAGATCGACCTGAAACGGACACAATCGTAAAGTGTTGGAAAAATATTTCAAGTTTCGTAGGTAATGAAAATTATCCAGAAAGTGTTTTGAAAGAGAAGTTGTATCTAGAAATCAATTTTGAAGTGCAGAATGCAATGAAACTGCTCTATGCTATAAATCCTGAGGTTTGATTTCTACTTTTTTAGGATTCCTGTCTTTAATCAAATCATTTGGGTAGATGAACTGCACAGCTGAAGATATCCATAAATGGAACGAAGGCAAAGAAGACCATAATGTCGCTCAGAGTACCAACATCATAAGTGATGATGACGATGTGCTAGAATTGCCAAAAGAAAAAATTAAGCCTAATGAAGCCATTTCCATTTTTAAAAAAGTTTTGGAATGGGCTGAAGGTGAGCTGGTTAGCCAAAATGACATTAGTGTCTTAAGGCGCCTTAATGAAACAGCAGTGAGAATGCTTTTGGAGAAGAAGAAGGTGCATCAACAAATGACTGATTTTTCCCATTAAATTTCGTATCGGTAATGCCCGTCCTCGGTCAATATTTAATGTTACTTTTTATGCCATAACCTTTTATTTTATATGTTCCTATACAATAACTTTTTGTTTAAAATTATATATATTGTTATGTAATAGTAAAAACGCATTATTTTTAATTGTTTTAAAGAGAAGACGTTTTAAAATGAAAATCTACAGTGGGATTGCCCTATTCTTTTATTAAAATTTGACCGTCGCAAACGTGAACTCTCCCGCAAACGTGAACTACCTTGGTTTTTAATTGTTCACGTTATCGAGAGTCTACTCTACTTATAAATATCTAGGGATTACCACTGCCAGTGACATTCTTTGGGAATCACATATAATTAGTCTCTGGAACAAGCTTAGAGGATCTTTTTCATCTATTCAGGTCGAATCGTCAACTTACGTCAAAAAATTTGTCCACCTCGCACTTATTGGATCAAGTTTAAGGTATTGAATCTTGGCGTATGAAAGTACAGCGCAAAGGCACATCGACAGGGCGCAAAATGTACAGGACACAGCTAGGAAGCTAATATCAAATCACAATACCACCGACATACGAATTTTGAAAGTGAAGCAGATCTACGAAATGAGAATAGAATCGAACTATTTAGACGATCCAAGTCTTATGAAAAGACAAACAATCATTATACTAAAATGGATATGCAAAACGAACTGTACGTTACACTGTGCTCAATGTAGGGGAAAGGTGCAAACAGTGAAACACGTTTTTTTAAAATTTATATATCTCTCAACGCTTGAAAGGAATCTTAACCGAACTTTTAGTATATTTTAAGGCATATTATACCTTAATGCTGCAAATGAAATTTTATCGAAAAAAAACATAACATAGTAAAACCACAACAAACCAAAACTTTGAAAAAGTCGAACTGTCTCACTGTTCGCTATCAGTGCGAACAATGCGACATTGTGGGGTGATGAGTAAGACGGGATATAAAGAAACAGAATACATTAAACCAAAACGTTAAATAAACTTTAAAAGTAACTTAAATACGAGTATACCACCTTGATCAAAAAGTTCCCGGGGGACACCACCGTGTGGCGCTCCCATTGTTCCGATTTGAGCTCTGTTTTTTTTTTGTTAAGTTGGTAAATCTGTTGTTGACATTCCCTCTAAATCTTAGCGTCATAGCTTGACATTTGCAAAAGTTACGTAGCCAAGAGTACATCTATCGCTGTGTGCGTTGGCGATTTTTTACAATTTTAGAAATGGATTTAAATTTGCAGCAATGAACTTGTATTAAATTTTGCGTAAAAAACGGATTTAATGGTGCGCGAACGTTGAAAATGTTGGAAAAGTCTTTCGGCAACGATTCTCTAAAGAAAACGGTCGTTTACCAGTGGCACGAGCGGTCGTGAGTCAACCGAAGATGATGAACGCAGTGGCAGACCATCGATATCGAAAACCGACGAAAACGTTTATGAAGTAAAAGAAATGTTGGTCAATAACCGCATATTAACCATCAGAGAGATATCGGAGAACTTGAACATTGCCTACGGATCCGTTCAAGACATTTTGGTTAATGGTTTGGGTTTCCGTATCAGCAAAGTTGGTGCCAAAAGACCTCAATTTCATGCAAAATAGAGACCGTGTTGACGTCGCAAAAGAGATGATTTGCGAGGCTGAATCCAATCCCACATTCATCAAAAGGATCATTACTGGAGACGAGACGTGGGTTTATGAGTACGACACGCAATCCAGACATCAAGCAAGTGAATAGCGTTCACTAAATGAGCCGAGACCAAAAAAACCACATCGTTTTCAGTCAAAAAAGAAGGCAATGCTCACGGTTTTCATGGATTACAACGGTGTTGGTATTATTTGGGCGTTATGAGACGTTTGCGTGAAGCAATTCGCCGAAAGAGACCAGAATTGTGGGCAGAAAACTCGTGAATTTTGCACCATGATAACGCACCGTCTCACAGTGCCATCATTATTCGTAATTTTTTGACGAAAAATGCAACAACATCCACCGAATTCACCTGATTTGGCTCCCTGTGACTTCTTTCTGTTCAATCAAGTTAAAAAACCACTACGGGGAACGCGATTCAGCAGCCGAGAGGAAGTAATGGAAAAATCCAGGAAGAACTGATGGACATACCGAAAACCGAATATAAAAAATGTTTCGAGGATTGGATCAAGTGCTGGTATAAGTGTGTTGCAGTCGATGGGGATTACTTTGAAGGGGACAATATAGATTTCGATGAATAAATTCCGGGAACTTTTTGATCAAGATGGTATTTATTCCACAAAACAAATAACAAGAAACAATAAAAATAAAAAACAAAAAAATATCCAATTTGGTTTCATAAATTAATTCGCAGATAAAATGAATTTCAAAAAAAGTTAATTATCTCAGGCTATTTTCATAAACCTGGAAGTCAACATCAAATACTACCGATGCCTTTTGGCGACAGGTATGATCACATGGTGTAGGTGTTGGCAACACTAGCTCAATATCCTTGTGCGATACAGAAGCAAAATCCCCGACCTCGGGCTCGGTAAACTTATTTTGTGTGCCACACCTTCGAAGGAAGAAAATTTGATAACAGTTGTCCTTGTCTGTGTCCTTTTTTATTTTTCAGCATTAAATCGGACTAGAACATAGGACCCGTTTTTAAAATCTTGGTTCACAATATCCTCCTTTGAATGCACACTAACGAACGAACCGTCTACAGAATCTGGAAGAATAACTTCATTGCCATCTGTGTTAGATTCCGACTGAAATAGCTTTTTCTTTCCTTTTTGGCCTCCTTTTTAAAAGTTGCTTTTTTTCTAATTCTTCCTTTTCTGGTGTGTCCGTAAGTATTGTGCCTTTCCCTCTTCTTCTCTGATTTTTCTAGCTCTGCCTTCCTGCAGCTCTAGGATACCCTGCGATTTGTTCTGGTCCCACAAATTCTGTTAGCGGTTCGGTTTGACTTGTAACTGAAAAAAAAATTAGAACCTTTTACGAGTAAGTGGATTTAATAGCAAAATACTACAATAGATGGAGTGAAAAGTGACATCCTTGACCGCCAGAATGCGCTGCTACTGCAAAAAAGGTTATGGTGCCTTGAAGTCCGTTCATATTTAGGCAGACATGCCAAATTTCAGTGCGATACTGTCTTTAATTTTGTTTTGACAGCTGATCATGTTGAGTATGGACAAAAACGATTTTCGTTCTCTCATAAAACATTATTTTTTGAGAGGCAAAACGGCGAAGGAAACAAAAGAAAAGTTGGATAAATATTATGGGGCTAATGCTCCGTCAGATTACACCATCAAATATTGGTTTCGAGAGTTTCGTGGTGGCCGCAACTCCACTACCGATCAAGTCCGCAGCGGCAGGCCCTCCGATGCGGTTACAGAGGACAATGTCAAAAAAATACATGAAATGGTGTTGGCTGACCGGAAAGTGCAGATACCACAAAGATTAGTACTGAGCGCATACTCCATATTTTGGGCAATATTCTGCATATGAAAAAGTTATCCTGCAGCTGGGTGCCGCGAATGCTCACTTTTGACCAAAGAGCACTTCGAACTTGTTGATGCGGAATCGGCCGGACTTTTGGCGTCGATTGGTAACTGGATTTGGATCGCTCGGACTATTATCTCTTCCCAGACCTCAAAAGATGGTTCATCAATAAAAAATTCAGCTCACGCGAGGAAATCATCGACGCCACGGAGGAGTATTTTGCAGACCTTCCGGAAAATTACTTTTCGGACGGGATCAAAAAGTTGGAAAATCGCTGGAATAAATGTATCAAACTGAAAGAGGACTATATTGAATAATATAAAAAAATAACATTTAAAAAAAAAATTTTTTTAATTCCCAAAGAGGTCACTTTTCACTCCATCTAGTACATAGATTCTTTAATTACAGTTTGCACTTGGTATTGTTTCCTCAGCTTCACTTATTAGAGGCCCATCCGTGACCATACTGCCCATAAAGTCCGCATCAGTAAAAGCATTTCTATCCGGGGGATAAATTCCAGGTTTTCAAAAACCTGCCATTATGTTTTATGGTGTCAATGAATTTTCAAATGCGTATCCGGCTGCTCTTGCTATGTCGTAAATGGAAAACGTTTTACCGGGATTCTGCATCATAAAATTGTCTAAATATTGCGTGGTTGTAAGCTGTTTTAAAGGGCTTGTAGACGGAAACATCTAGCGGCTGCATTCTATTTGACGAATATGGTGGAAAAGTTACCATTTTAACACCGTGTACCTTTCCATAATTGAGAGCTTTCGTGGTTATCCATCAACTGCAAAGGTGGATTTTCTTTTGAACTTGATGTCAATTTTACGAAATGCTCCATCACTTTCACAAAACATGTTGAGTTCATCCAGCCGGATGGATTTGCCAATCCAAGCGTTCTTGCAGGTGCACCAAACAGCTTATGGTCTTTAAAATGAGCCCTCGGGAAAACCATTATTGGAGGGATGTTATACAATACAACATAAGGTGACAAGCGACCCTCTTTCAGGGCTGGTTACTTTGCTAACCTGTTTCAAACCTTTTTCTGCCAGAATTTAAGCAGAAGTCTGGACCGTTGTTAACCTGGTTTCGTCAAGGTTTTATATGCGAGCTCCTGATGAAAAATTGTTGGGAGATATTGAAAGGTCACATAAATTGTCGTAGAACTTGTTAACATTGTGCCTATTAAACGAAGTTGCCCTTGATAAGCTGCACGCCTCTGGTTTGCGAAGGGCAGGCGATCGATTCCTTTTACGAAAGCGTTTGAGCCAGTCTTTACTTGCTTTGTTGTCCAGTACTCTGGCATATTTTTTAAGTTAGCAACTGCGGTCTGGTAACCGATTTACATCTTGCAACGTCAATCCGTAAAACATGGAAGAACAAATTTTTATGTACTTTGTCAAGGATTCTTCTTCGTCTTTGGTAAATACAGCATTTATTGAATCGTTCACATTCTTGCGAACGGAGAAGTTTTGAAAATTTTAACATACCACGAACAAGTTTGGTACACAACACCATTTTTTTCAGCCGCTTTTCGCAATGCCATTCCCTCGTTTACTACCATATCCATTTCATTGCATCTTCTTGCTTAACTCTAGTGTTGACGACTTCCCCAGACTTTTTAAGTGGTGGAATTATTCCGATATACTCGAATTTTGCAAGATCTGACTCAGTAGAAATCTCGTTTTTTCTTCTTTTCTTAAGAAATTTGATAGGGATATGATGATCTGCTGATTGCCTTTGTCCCTTTGACTAGGAGGTGCCGAAGCCTATTGGTATTATGATTAATACCTAATTTTATCGGATGGCAATTATGATATGACGTTTAGGACATCTGTGATGCAGTTAACAAAGGACTGGATTACTGTGTATCCTCTGACGTATTTCCTTTGCCTTTTGAGTATCTCCGTGCATTGTGTCGAGAAGGACCTCCATCATTGTCCCGAATTGCGAATATGCGCATTTAATAGAACTTCCTCTCTTAGGTTTCATTCATTTCAATCAAAAACCATATTTGATTTCCAACAGACAAAATCTTTCCAAGGCTTTGACAAAGCTTTCGGGTTCTCAGATGCAGACGCCTAATTTAGGTCAAAAGCGCAAAATAGAAGATTGAAATCCTTTACTCCTTGCTCAATTGCAGGCATCAAATAGGGAATAGAGAAATTCCAATTAAAAATCTCCAAAGCCATTTTATAGTCCATAATTAAAATCATGAGATTGTACGTTTTTGATTAAATTAAATACAACAAAGGACCCGCAGAACAAAATTCATCTACGAATAGCAAAGCCCTTCAACGTCACGATGGCGGTCGGTCGGTCGATTTTATAGTAGTGGAAAACTTCAAAACACTTACTGCATAATTGCGCTGAAGGAACTTTATCGCCGTTTGGGTTCGGTTAGGTGCGATTTGGAATCATGTGGTTTGAAGTGCCGTTGAAATATTCATTATTCGAAACGAGCACAAGGTGCC
This sequence comes from Volucella zonaria, assembly GCA_963966105.1. NCBI lineage: Eukaryota > Metazoa > Arthropoda > Insecta > Diptera > Syrphidae > Volucella > Volucella zonaria. The sequence continues at coordinate 45,956,612 of OZ014532.1, read as the reverse complement.
ATTCATTTCTTCTACAATTATCCACAAACGATAAAGAGTGGACAAATCGTTGCTATTATCGTCAAGAAAGGACGAAGGGATTTCTTTACTTCAAAGAAATTCCAACTCACCCATCTTTAGATTTACATATGTATAGCCTTTATGGAAGCAGGTCATTTCAGGAAATACTCGTATGTGGATGTGTGTTTCTATAAAGAAACGACAATGACTCTTTGGTGGTAATGGTAGTAATTCAAATTCCGAAGGCTGGCGTCTTGGTTGGTTGGTTCCTATACTCGTACTCGGAAATATACTATCAGACACCGGCCGGCAGAACAAATTTGTATCGGGGTCACTCAGTAAATTAATTTTTCTATGAAGTACACAAGAACGTAAGTACGCGTATCTTATGTGGGTAGAGCCTGAGTTCGGAAAAATATTCTCGGCTGCCATGAGAATGTCTTGGGTAGATGTTAAAGGATTTGTTCCGGTGTGGTGATTACACATGACGAGAATATGCAAGCTGCCTAGTTAGAGTACTAGTATTTGTGGAACGAATAATCAGATATTTTTCTCACGAAGAGGTTACGCTTCTTAACCTCAATGATCACAACCTATCACAATCTAAGGGAATGGACTAGTGCTTTCATAGGTGGAACAGGTATGTAAATTGAATGTCAAAATCTTTCCAGCTACGGAATTAAGATGAAGTGTGAAGAATGCGGCATGAAGTGATAAGTCGAAGTTTGTTTTACCGACACGCATAATGATGATGCTAATGCGACCAAGTTAATGTATCTTTGAGATGATCTTTCTGATAAATATATTTCGACTTGATGACTTTTGGTAAAGTTAACAACTCCATCATGTGAGTAGTGATTTCGTGGGTGGTGGTATGTTGATTTTAACACTAACTCACTAATAGATAATTAACATACAGAAATATTTGACACTTGGGTAGTTGTATTTAAGTTTATTTGAAACAAATACTTTCCTTCCAATTCAACTGCAAATATTCAACAGACGAAAATTGTACTCGCTACTTTTTCGAATTTGAATATTAGAGCTTATACAAGGTGTTCTACAATATATGAAGCATAAATTAGAAAAAGGCTAGTGAATAGATTTTTAACTTCACAGCTGTGCTTAGTATCGTCGGTGTTTGTGTTTTTTGTGTTTGTCTCTAATGATGACTTGGGAATTTAGAGTGGGCGGGCAAAAAAGTAATCACTTTACTGCGTATGTCCACGTCTGTAAATACAGACCAACTCATTTGTCACTTAGTGAAACACAGGTAGATTCCCGTTCACACCTCTCAGATCATGCTGATCTGAAGCTACCTGGGTACGAACTAGTGTCATTATTCTGTAGTCTGACCCTTTGCGTGCGTAGTGATTTAGCTTACCAAACTCTACCACAATGTAGTGCCTGCTCCAATCTGGAATTCAATTTCATGTGGTTAAAATTCCATCTCCGTAACAAATTATCCACTATTGCTTTAGTTACAGAAGCCCCACACTGGACATTAGTCTCTGGTTTTTAACGTAAACCACCTGTCATGTAGACTTATGTTTACGGGATGCCCATACATCCATGGGAGCAAGGATACGCCTTGCCATCGCTCTCCGCCAATAATTTGATACCAATTCGGAACTGTGTTAGGGGCACAAGTTCCACCCTTGGTATGAGTCGAGGCCGATCTAAAACCTCTTACTGCTCTTAGGGTCACAGCGCCCAGTACTTATTTGCTACTCTACAATGGGTCAAACAAACAGGAAGACCCTTCCCGCCATTTGGGTTTAAACCACAGCCACCATGACGCTCCCACAAGGGGGCCTACCTCAACAAGTCAGGCCCAGACAGGACAGCAATTCCACATTTAACGAGTTCGTTGTCTGCCTCCATAAATTGTATCCCTTTATCCTCATACTCAAATCGTTATTACGGGCGATTTCAATATACACAATTCTCGGTGACTTCGACATTCTGGACAGACAACACCCGAAGGACGGTGTGTGGAGATCTTTGCTGCCGAAAATATCTTGACCACGCGGCTTGTAAGTGGGCTCACGCGAATACCAGACGTTGATTGTCATATCCTTTTACCCTGATGTGTACAAGGTTGATGTGCTAACCCTTCTAGACTTGTCAGACCACTGTGTCATATCAGCTAATTTCTCGTATACCGACTACACAGTTAGAGAAAAGATTCCTAAAAGAACCGTATGGCAATACGAGAAAGCTAATTGGAGCGGGCTTAACATCTTCTTTAGGAATTTTAACTGGTCGTTATTTTTTCTCGATAACGACGTGGATGCCGCTGCTGATAGATCTCAGACACTAAAGGGTGAATGACTCTAACTCCAACTTTTTAAAATGCTATATGCGGCTTTGAGATGGCCGAAGAAAGCATCACACGCTGCACGCAAGTGGCTCTGAGGTATTTTGGCCCATTCCCGGCGAAGTGCTTGTTTGAGGTGGTCCAAACTTTGGCAGAGAAATCCAACGGATTTGCATCCGGAGAATTTGCGATCCATTGTGTCGAAGAAATGAAGTGTGGAACATTGTTTTTTAACCAATCTTGGTTGACTCGCGCTTTGTGAGACGGTGCCGAGTCTTGTTGAAATGCTCACTGTCTCCGGACGAAATGATTGTTTGCCCAAGGCTTCAATACTGCCTCTAAGACAGTTTCACGGTATACGATCGCATTAATTTTGACGCAACGGTCCAAAAATACGAGCGGAGAGCGACCATCGGCGGTTATGGAGATTTGGTGGCCGTCCGAAGGTGTAAATTTTCGAAGGACCTCTCTGTCAAGTAAACTCGGTCATTTTGTTTGTTGACATATTGCTCGATAACAAATGGCGACTCATCGGAAAAATCCAAATTCGGCAACTCACCACCTTCGTGCAAGCGTAGCAACTCCTTCGCTCTTTCGACTCTAACTTTTTTCTGTTGCGGTGTAAGATCGTGTGCTTTTTGGAACTTCAATGGCTTGAGCCCAAGCTCATTTTTCAGTATGTGTTGCATCCGTTCCAACGATATGTTGAGCTCACGAGGCATTTTTCTACCATTTCGACGCGGATTTCGCTCAATTCGAGCCTTCACTTTCCGAACCATTTCTGCCGATGTTGCTGTTTTTTTATGACCACTTCCATGGCCTTTTGCAACGCTGCCAGTATCACGGTAACGAGCAATGGTTCGAGACACAAATGATTTATTCACGTTGAGGTGCTGAAGGGCTTTAACGATAGCGATTACGACTCGAGCTGTAAAGAGGCTGTCAGGGTTAGAGAGATGTTTTTTCGGTCCTATAATAGAGGAGAATGGAGAAAAGTTTAAACGAGCCAAGAATGACTGCAACGTCTTTCTTAGGCGTGTGAAATTACAATACGACTAAAAGATGAGGCAAAAATTCTACAATATGCCAAAGATAGTAACAATTTCTGCCTCATTCTCCATCCCAGCGGCTATTCATAATAACATTTCAGCTGTCAGCTCTTTGGACAAGGCCAATCTGCTTGCTGCACACTTTGCGGCCAGCTCAACACTTCCAGATTGTGCTTTGTTTCCGCCTACATCTGAGTGCGTCGAATCTTCAATGGGACGAATCCACTTTCGCACTCTTTTAATAGCAAGAGTTCATAAAGATCTTAACCTTCACAAATCCGTTGGCCCAGATGGTATATCTCCCTTTCTTCTGAAGTGGTCATCTTTCAAACTGTCAAAACCACTGCGTAAGTTTTTCATTAATCCTACTCTATAGGACTCTTCCCGAGCAGATGGAAAGCAGCATTTGTCCAGCCCTTCTTCTTCCCCAAACAAGGCGAATCCTCTTTGTTCCCCTCCTACAGACCCATTGCACTTATGTCCCTTCTCGCCAATGTCACAGAAACGCTGATAAACCGTCAGCTGATGAAATATCTCGAAACACGAAAACTTCTCAATGCCCGGCAATATGGTTTTCATAGCAACAGGTCCACTGGTGATCTGATGGCATGTCTCACCGAAAAGTGGAACCAAAGCGTACATCAATCTGGCGAAAGCAAGATAGTTGCACTTGATATTTCTAAGGCATTTGACAGAGTTTGGCATCAGGCTCTTTTGTTGAAAATGCGTGCTTTGGGATCGATGACTCTCTTCTTCAATGGATTGGATATTACTTTTCGGAACGTTCAATTCAAGTTGTCTTGGACGGTTTCAAGTCTGATATTCGCAAAATAAATGCTGGTGTGCCCCAGGGCTCAGATCTGTCACCGACACTCTTTTTAATTTTCATCAACGATCTCTTGTCTGCTACTTCTAATCCAATATATTCCTTTGTTGATGACAGTACTCTCTGCACTTCATATTCGTTCTCGGATCCACGCCCCCTGCTCTTCGACTGTAGAAGGGGAACGGCAGCGTATGTTAAGCTCATTAAATGCCGATATTAACAGCATAACCAATTGGGGAACTATCAACCGAGTGGAATTTAATGCTTCCAAAACTCAATGCTGTCTGCTGTCATTAAAGCGATATTCAAATACCCAGCCATTATCCATGAACGGCCCTTGCATCGTCGAAACCGATAAAATTTCCATTCTCAGTATGTGTGTCAGTGACAACTTACGTTGGAATGGCCATATATTCGATGTCGCCAAAAATGCTGCGAAATGTCTAGGTTTCCTCATGCGATGTAAGTAATACTTTACCCCCTCTGATCTGGCCTCAATATACATATGTATAAGGCATTTATCCGCCCCAAATTGGAGTACAACGGGTGCGCCCAAACCATCTCTGCACCTGCTAGATAGGATCCAAAACCGTGTGATAAAACTCATAGGTGATACTAAGCACTGAAACGAATAAAATCTGTAAATTTTAATACGGGCTATACTTCCAATGCGTAAAAATTGCAATCCCATTTTGTACCCAAATTAGCCTGTATATTCTCTAGTTTCAGTTTGTTATTGATTTTAGTTTGGTGCGGTTTAAAATATTTATAAAATATGAGTCAAGATGAACGCCGTAAAAAGATCATCGACAAATAGCTCGAAAATACTTCGCGTCCAAACCATTTCATCGCAAAAAATTTAAACATTGCACGCAGTACAGTGGATTCTGTTATTAAACAATATTTGGAGACGTTGACAGTTAAGCGAAAACAGAAAAGTGGAGCTAAAAGTGGAGCACATGATACAAATTTGGGCAGGAAAATAGTGGGTACCATCGTAAAAAACCGGACTATGTCATCCAGAGATGTTGCTCGGAAATGTAATACCAACCAAACAATGGTACAAAGATCTAAAAAACGTAACGGTCTAAAAACACGAAAAAAACAAAAAATACCAAAAGTTACCGAAAAGCAAAAACAAAGTCTTAAAAACACGAGCCCGAAAGCTATACGAGATGATCGGCAACAAGAAAGCGTGCTTGCAAAGCCGACTTTACTACTCTTTCAGGTGCGCAGTTTTACAACTCGTTTGAAACTGCGATTCTTCCGCAATCAACAACATCAATTGGGATGGAAAAATTCGAGTCAAAATGTCTCGTTTGGCAGGCCATTTGCCAATGTGGACACAGAAGCTCATCGTTTATTACAACGGAAACAATTAACGGAGAATGTACATTAATGAGTGCCTAAAAAAACGGTTGATTCCTTTCTTAAACAAACACGAGGGTTCAACATTATTTTGGCCAGATTTGGCTTCAGCTCACTATGCTCATGCGACGTTGAGCTTTCTTGTTGCTAAAAGTGTCGACTTTGTCCCAAAAGACATGAATCCACCCAAGGTTAGACAGTGCCGTCCCATTGAAAGGTATTGGGCTTTGGTCAAAGCTAAATTGAGGAAAAGTGAGCAGTGTGCAAACGACGTAAAAGATTTTAGTGCTAAATGGAAAAGAGCGTCCAAAAAGATCACGGATGTAACTGTCACCAACCGTATGAAGGACATTCGAAAGAAGTTGAGGAAAGATGGGAACCCAAATAATTTTTTTATTTTTTGTAATTTAATGAATTTAATAAAAACAGAGTCTTAAAGCAAATAAGAAAAATTTACATGAATTATGAAAATATTTTTTTTTTACTTTGAAATTTCCAAATTTTATTCGTTTCAGTCCTTAATATTACTCACACAATGGACACCCTCGAACACCGACGTAATGTCTCGTGTCTCACTCTGTTTTATCGCTATTTCCACCAATAGTGCTCTTTATGAATGCTCATCAGTATACCCTCAAGCCCATTTTCGGACGTACTCTAAAATACCGTGATTCTTTCCTACCCCGTACAACTCGGTTATGGAATGCCCTGCCTAGCTCTTTATTTCCTAGTCATTATAATCTTCAAACATTTAAAACCAACGTTCACCGGTACCGCTCTTTCCATACTCCCTGATTTTCCTTCGCCCGCGTTGTGTGCAAACATTTTAAGGATACTTAATCCCTTGAGCGTGCGCAAATTATAAAAAAAAAATACGATTGCCTCACACCCTGGCATGAGAATGAACCTCACATTAAGCTTTATTATCATAGAAATCTGATTTAATTAACATTTGAGACTGTTTATTGATATCTGGAGCTTTGCCCCGTAGTTCTCCGAACATAGGGAATGCCGTCTGAGAGAACATGTTAAACTCCAATAAAATAGCCTATTAACATGGCTTACCATAGAGTTCTGTCTCCCCTAATCGTCGCCTAACCGTGTGTACTACGTTAAGCTCCAGATGTCCATTAATGTTCCACGGCAGTCCTCAAAGGATTCACTTTTACTTGCTTGGCGATTTCGCAATCTTATCGGGGATTTTTTGCGAGGACGTTCCTTGTTCACGGGATACAATTCGCGAAATTGTTGATGCTGCAGCTTTATGCTCCCGAACAACATCCTGCATTGATCTGCCTTTATTGACAGCAACATTAATGATGTGACCGAATACATTTTTTTTTAGTCCGTTACCGTGCATTGACATAAAGTGACTATCGATTTATGTGTGAACTTTGGGTCTTCTAGAATACTTGCCACAAACTCTTTTCGTTCCTCAAACAGACTAAGTACTCCAATAGAACCCACTCAACACCTCGTTGCCTTATTTAACACTATCTACTTGAAAATCAAACAAAATCATCAGCAGGCATTCATCTTTCAATCAGTAAACTGGTCATGAAATCTATCCTCAAAATGTTTTTCTTGTAAAAAGGTTACGAAAACAATCCCGGCGGCGTGATGTCGGAAACCCTGATTGTAATCATATACCAAAAATTACAGATTTGGTTCGATTAAGTACGTTCTGTTGTAACGTTATATTGTAACTTTTTTTTTTATTCTTTTTTCTTACAGGTAAGTCTTCACACCTAAAACTTAGTTTTCGAAGAAAAACCACCTGAAGCACCACCAACTAGGGCATGGCTTAGGGGTAAGTTTAAAACAAAAGATTCAATTTAGGGCCAACGCCTGAGATTTAGGATAACTTGAAATCTTTGAATTGAATTTTAGGGTTCCGCGCATGAAAAAGTTTTTCTCTCTCAATGTGTGGATTTGTTTGGATTTTAAGAAATTTTGATTAAGGTCGGAATAGGAAACAGAAAAGTTTCGTTATTGTATCTATGCATATCTCTGCCGATGTCGGTTTACTCGTACGGATTGAGTTCTCCTTAAATCAGTTTCGATTCGAATCGGGCCCTGCACAAAATAGTTTAAAAGAGAAAATTTCTCAATAAAGAAACTGTCGTCCTGTGTCGTCGATCGTTGGAAAGGGAATGAGGTTGGGACTGCGCCAGAAACAGGGACACAAGTCTTGTGTAATTGTGGTCGTCCTCTGCTAAACAGACAGAAATTGAAACTAGACCAGACATGCAGTACATGAAAGTTTTCTCTGCATTGCTTTGGCTAGACATCATCATCGTCATCGTCATCGTTATCGTCATCCTCACGTTATCTTCTCCTAATGCGGTTAATACAACAAATAGATGAGGAGTTTGATAATTTATTATGTTATGAAGATGTCCTAGTTGTGAGTATGCACTTGACAAATCCACAGAACAGATGGCATCGAGCCGATGACATATGACCGTTGAACTTTTGAATCTGTGTTTGGGGAGGCATGTATCCGATGCATGGCATTTGTATTCTTTGGGCTTCAGATTCTTTCTATGTATACTGATTCAGTCGAAAAAAAAGAAACGTTTGACCAGCTGGCTGTAGGAATAAAGTTGAGCAGGCATTTAAATTGAAAACACTCCACCGGATGCAGTCCAGTCCAGAGTAGGATACTCCTATTTGTCTGGAGGGAAGGAAGTCTTGTAGTCCTGTACGATTGGAAGCAAATTTCCTTATTTTTTTCGTTTTCTATTCGTATCACAAATGGGCATCAGAGAATAGAAAAGGAAAACCCTGCGCTCTTATTTTGTTGATGGAATATGGGCTCCCCTCATTCTTGTGGCATTTGAGTGTGATGATGTAGTCGCCAGGATGCACTAGATCTGTTCGGGATTTATTGCGGTTTCCTTTTCTATTTTGGTTTATTTATTTCTATTTTTCTCAACCCTCAACCCCTTGCAAAGGGTGTGGTGCAGCTTTGTTATACGTACATTAGATACGTATGTGTCTTTTTATTTTCTATGATATAACCATAAGTAAAAAAGAATTTTCAGGGAAACTTTAAACCGAATTATGGTGACGTTACGAAATTATCCATTCTTTCGGTATTTCGATTTGTTTAGAACATCTCATAATAAGGTTCCATTTCGCCGATTCATATCTCCTTTCCAAAGCCTTTCCTCTTGGGATCAATTAAAGTACTACTAACTACCAAAGGCTAGGGTAAGAGAATACTTAGCTAATGATGTCGCCCATTGGTTTTCACCCGAGTGGCAATATTTTTACTCCCTATACTCATCACGGCTGTTCAAGGCGAAGAGTGCCTATGCGCAAATGAGTTAGAAGCCGCACTCCCATTGTCGGGATCTTTTTTTTCCAGTTTGCCGAACCCAGATAACCAATGCTCTAATACCTAATTGAAATAACTTGGTTTCATCCCTTTCCGTTTCCAACAACGCATATTGGATTTTTTAGATCATCCCATGAACAAATGCTAGTTTTTCGACTTTCACGTGATATTTCTTATTTCTATCAACATACAAATGTCGAAGCTATTTGGAATATATACTCACAGGCGGTCCCAATCCATCGCATCATGACGAGTCCTAAGCTTTCTTATGTGACTTTCCTCAGATTTGTAAAATTATATACAACCTGTCACTCTCATTTATTCTTTGAAAAATCCAAAGTTCCTTCAGCATTACAATGGATTCTTCTAGAAAACATTTGGACATTATTGCAGCTGATGATGAAAATTTTGTTGACAACCTCCAGTACCGGAGAACTGTCCGGCTAGAACTGACCTCTTATTCATGGTGTCCATCAGCTTGTCACCTTAATGAATCTAACAAGGCTAATCGCCTGTTATCTAGATCTTCTGCACAAACTCTTGCATATCATGTCGCTGTATTTCCCTGTATCATCTCACATTTCCATTCGATTGACCTTATTTTTAGAAATGTCTTTTATGTGATATGGCCTGACTGGAGTATCGGCTTTGTCTCGCTTTTTTCAATTTTCTTGCACATCAATTGGTGCGAGCTTTTCCAGTGTACTTGCTTTTCATAGAAGGGCTCCAAGGTAGGTCCTTATAGTGGCCCAATTTCTCCTATTTGGAGACGATGTCTACGTCATGCGACTTTTCATCGTGCCGATGTGCCCTCCTGAACCTTAATGAAAATTGCAGGCAGATAAAATATGTAATGACGCAAGTACCATGAAATATTCACATGCTTGATGCGCCGGATACTTCTTGTTACTTTCGAGGCAGGCATCGAATTTATCGAGACTTTCTTATGTATGAATTTGAGGTATCTTCTCCAAAAGAAGAAAAAAGAGCAATCGAAGATATTGAGAGGTTGTCCTCCTGAATAACGTACAAAAGTTTTACCTACAGATAAAAAGAACGTGTTAAGGCAAGGAGACCCGTACAGAAGGCTGTAAAAATGAAGAAGGAAACCTTGTAGTGGAGTCAGAATATGAAAAAAACGTTTTCTGCAGACTGTATAACTGTATAACGGGGAAGAAGCCCAACATCTTGCTGTCAGGCAGAATAGACCATTGAACTCAGAGGATGATAGCCAAAACTTCCGTCCACCTGACCAGAACGAAGTAAGGACACCAATTTCTAAGCTAAAATCCAACAAATCAGCTGGACCTGACAGCTTACCGGCACCGGAGAGGATGCACCAACTCATATCTCAAATCTGGTCATAAGAGTGTATGCCTGTTGAATACAGACCTCCTTGCACCAACTATATAGATATACGTCTGCTCAACATCATATACAACTTCTGTATATGATGAGTATCTGACATATTGTGTGAATATCTAAGACCTTTCACCAACAACCTGATTGGTCTTTATCAGTGAGGTTTCAGACCAAGAAAATCCACAATCGACCCAATCTTCCCACTCCGGCAGTTCATGGAAAAATCTCAAGAGATCCAGATCGATGCTCACCATCTTTTCATCGATTTTAAGGCCGCATTTTTTTTTTCTTTTCTTATAATCGGCCCGCGCTAAAGGGGTTTTGTACCCTTAAAATGTTCGTACACAGCACGGCCGAAGGAAATTTAGGGAGGAAAAAAAGACAGGAACTGATGTACATTGTTTTTAAATGTTTGTAAATTATAATGACCTGGAAACACAGGGCATTCCATAAGCGAGTTGTACGGCTTAGGAAAGAATCGCAATATTTTAGAGTACGTCCGAAAATGGGCTTGAGGGTATACTGATGAGCATTCATAGCGAGGCGGGTGTTACGGTTAAAGGTTTAAAGGGACGGAATGCTACTGCGATTCCTATGGAGCACTGATGGTGGAAATAGCGATAAAACAGAGTGAGACACGAGACATTACGTCGGTGTTTGAAGGTGTTCATTGTTTGAGTGATATTAGTATCACCTATGAGTTTTATCGTACGGTTTTGGATCCTATCTAGCAGGTGCAGAGATGTTTTAGGAGATGTGCCATTGTACTCCAGTTTTGGGCGGAAGAATGCCTTACATATTGCGGCCAGATCAGAGGGGGTAAAATATTTCTTACATCGCTTGAGGAAACCTAGACATTTCGCAGCATTTTTGGCGACATCGAATATGTGGTCATTCCAACGTAAGTTATCTATCACTGACACACATACCGAGAATGGAAAGTTTTTCGGTTTCGACGATGTAAGTACCACTCATGAATACTGGCTGGGTCTTTAAATTTCGTTTTAACAACGGCAGACAGCATTGAGTTTTGATAGCATTAAATTGCACTCGGTTGATACTCGTAGTTCCCCATTTGGTTATGCTGTTAATATCGGAATTTAATGAGCTTAACATACGCTGCCGTTCCCGTTCTACAGCCGAAGAGCAGGGGCGTGAGTCCGGGAACGAATATGAAAAGCAGAGAGTACTGTCATCAGCAAAGGAATGTATTGGATTAGAAGTGGCAGACGAGAGATCATTAATGAAAATTAAAAAGAGTGTCGGAGACAGAACGGATCCCTGGGGCACACCAGCATTTATTTTGGGAATATCAGACTTGAAACCGTCTTGTCGACAAGAGAGCCTGATGCCAAACTATGTCAAATGTCTTAGAAATATCAAGTGCAACTATCTTGCTTTCGCCCGATTGATGTACGCTTGGCTTCCACTTTTCGCAGAGACATGCCATCAAATCACCACCTGTTGCTACGAAAACCATATTGCCGGTCATTGAGAAGTTTTCGTGTTTCGAGATATTTCATGAGCTGACGGTTTATTAGCGTTTCCATGACCTTGGAAAGAAGGGACGTAAGTGCAATGGGTCTGTAGGAGGAGAGAGAAGATTCGCATTTTTTAGGGACGGGCTGGACAAATGCTGTTTTCCATCTTCTCGGAAAGAGTCCTAAAGAGTAGGACTGATGAAAAAGCTTACGCAGTGGTTTTGCCAGCGAGAAAGAACACCTCTTCAGAAGAAGGGGAGTTATACCATCTGGACCAGCGGATTTATGTTTATTAAGATCTTTAAGTACTCTTGCTACTACACGAGTGCGAAAGTGGATTCGTCCCATTGTAGATTCAACGCACTCAAGCGTAGGCGGGAACAAAGCACAATCTGGGAGTGTTGAGCTAGCCACAAGGTGTGCAGCAAGCAGATTCTCCTTGTCCAAAGAGCTGGCAGCTGGAATGTCATTGTGAATAAGCGTTGGGATGGAGGATGAGGCAGAATTTCTAATGTTTTTGACGAATGACCAACAATTTTTACTGCCCTTAAGACATTGCAGTGTTTTTTGCCTCAGTTTTAGGTCGTATAGAAATTTCACAGGCTTGAGAAAGACGTTGCAGTCATTTCTGGCTCGTTTGAACTTTTTTCGGTTTTCCTCCGTCGGGTTGGTCTTGTAGGACCGAAAAAACAATTCTCTAACCCTGACAGCCTCTTTGCAGCTTGAGTCGTACCATGCCCTTTTCTTTTGGTTTGGTACTCTTCAACCGATGAGGGATAAAGCATCTCATATATAGAGACGAGCTATATAGAGCCATGCATAGTTTTGTCTTCCCTGCTGTTAATGTGGGTAATGACTTAAGCGAGACCTTTGATGTCAAAAAAGGTTTTAGACAAGGTAACGGGCTTTTATGTGATTTCTTTAACTTCATTCTTGAAAGAATTGTGCGGAATTCATAAGCGAACACTGGAAGCACAATCTTTCAAAAGTCTGTGCAACTATTAGCGTACGACGACGATATCTACATAATTGGGAGAACTCAGCGGGCTGTCACTGGTGCGTTCGCTAGTATTGAAACGGAAGTTGCCAAAATGAGTTTGGCGACAAATGAGGGCAAAACCAAGTATTGTGTATGCTGTCAACAAGGGAAACGATTTAAACAGCTATAATTTGGAGGGAGGGAGAATCACTCTTGCCAGTCGCTGTTTCTTTGGACTAAGAGGGCAATTGAGCAGCGCCTATCCCGAAAAACTAAGGAGACTCTATATAAGACCTTGATCATCCCAATCCTACTTTATGGCACATGAACCCCATCGAAAGCGGATGAAGATTCCTCAGAAAAATCCTTCGAAAAATATTCAGTCTCGTTAGCGTTGACGGACTTTGAAGGAAACGTGCGCTGTACAGCGACATCGACCTAGCCAGAAAACTGCGTATCAGTCGCCTGATTGATCCGGCCCGCAGAGTCTTCGAATCTAACCCGGAGGGAGAACACAATAAAAGAAGGCCTCACCTTAGGTGGTGCGCACAGCAGACGGTGACCTCAACTGACGTGTGCAACTAGAGGCAGTTCTCTAGAGACCGGACTAACTGGAGAGGTTTGTTAGTTGAGGCCTAGGTTCATCCCGAACTGTAGCGCCACCTAAGTAAGTAATTAAGTAATTAAGTAACTTTGGATATTTCGTTTTATATAAACACTTGTGTAAACATATAGAAAGCAAATGAAAGGTTGTAAAAAATATACGGACGTACTCACCAAGCCAGATATCAATTATCCAGATTGGCTGTGCCGCATCAAGGGTATGGATTACTCACCTACGGATAAAAGGTGCATTTCAAAGTCAACAGGACTTTTTAAAAATAAGAACAATAACAAATTTTATTCAAAATAGCCCCCTTCCGAGTCAATACAAGTATTTGCATAGTCTAAAAGCATGTCGCTGGGATATCCTTCAGGATGTCGATGCAAGGCTTTTGGATGGTGTCTATGTTATGTCCACAAAATGCCCTATCCCTTCATCGGCAAATAAATACGGGGAGTGGTTGACAGTTAATATGAGATTTTTAGCTAAAAAATCGGTCGATGAGAGTGCAAATTACAATGCAACAAACACCAGCTTCTTTCTGCGCGATATTCTGGCCAAATACGACGAATATGATGCACCAGACGCTTCAAAGCACCAAGATAGAATTGTATATTAATTATTTGCCCCGGTTCGTGGAACGAACTCTTTGTGGACAATGCCCTTGGATACGTAAGAGCAAATCTACATTGTCCCCACTTTTGACTTCTCCAAAGGAGAACATTTTTAAGTCGCGTTTACCGCTCATGAACACTGCCACCACATAAAGTATCATCACCATAAGTTTGGTTTATCAACAAGAGTTGTATCAAGTTTAAAAAAAAAAAACTTAATATTACATAGTTGTTTCTCTAACGCTCCTTTTTGTACCGATGACACAAATATACTGTCACTTCAGACGCAATAACTCCGCTTCCATTTGTCATGAAATTTTGACAGTACATCGGTGAAGGATCTGCCTTTTCGACGCATCGCATGTAATTGCCAATAGATTGCCGCACTAGAAATACTTATTTTTAAAAAGTCCTGTTTATTTTGGAACGGACTTTGTATACATGTGTGTACAATGTACATGTATATATTTTACTTCCTCAATCACTTTTTTAACCTCCACTTCGGGTAGAATCTCTTTAGGGGACACAGCAGCCTTCCATCGTCTTCTATTCTGGGTAGGTGACTGAGCTTAATTCTCAAGCTCAATGTCTCTGAAAATCCTTACAGATTTTTTTTTTTTTCGTGGGAAGATGAGAAATCTTCATACTCGTAGACACTATAGGCCCAGAGCCTATAGTAGTGTGAGATTCTTACTCACTAAAAAACACCTCCCTTATGCAAACCACGACTGAGTTCACACTCAACAAGCAGTTCTTCTATCGCGCTGCTAATCACGGCGCTAGATCGAAAGGCTTAGTCCTTTTCAGACGGCGCAGTAAATTTGTCTCGTCGAGGATCTGTTGAACAGAAATATTTGCATGTCCTTGTAGTCGATTTTTGTGTTTTCGCGCAAACATTTTAATTTCGTTCTGAACGTTTTCGACTCCTAAGTCTCTATGGATATCATCGTTTCTAATGTACCACGGCGCATTAACAATTCCTCGAAGAACTTTGATTTGGAATGTCTGTAATACATTAATGTTACTATTTTTAGTACAACCCTAAAGTTGTACACCATATGTCCAGATCGGTTTTAGCACTTGCTTGTATAATAGCAGTTTGTTCTCTAAGCTAAGCTTGGAATACTTTCCAATAAGCCAGTATATATCTCTATATTTGATTTCAAGCTCTTCACGTTTTTTCTTGACGTTTGCTCTCCATTTTAGTTTAGCGTCGAGATATTTGTTCTCGTTCACGTAAGGAATTCGTACTGCGTTGATAAACACCGGTGGATTCTCAATTTTCTTGAGAGTGAAGTTCACGTGGACAGACTTGTTTTCATTAAGCGCGATTCGCCAAGTCTTTGTCCAATTGTTAAACAGTGTAAGGGCACGTTGCAACTTGGCAGTTGCTTCTTCGACTGTTTTAGCCGTTGCCAAAATGGCAGTGTCATCAGCAAATGTTGCTAGGACAGTGTCGTCCGTTTGCGGTATATCGCGGGTAAAAAGCAAATATAGCAGAGGGCCAAGTACATTTCCTTGCGGCACCCCCGGCTTTATTGTCTTAAAATTGGAATATTCGTTTCCGTGTGTCACACGGAAGAGTCGGTCTTCCAGGTATGAACCTAAAATACAAGACAATTGCTGGGGTAGGGCTTGTCGAAGTTTATATTTTAGGCCTTCGTGCCATACCTTATCAAAGGCTTGCGAAACGTCAAGGAATGCGCTTGAACAGACTAACTTACACTCGATTGCTCGTTCAATTACATCAGTTATTCGATGCACTTGGTCAACTGTAGAGTGTTGGCTTCTAAAGCCAAATTGATGATCAGGCAAGAGGGAATTTGTGTCGGTAATTGGTTTAAGACGATTAAGAAGGATGCGCTCGAAGACCTTCGATGTAATCGGGAGAAGCGATATTGATCTATATGACTTGACTTCAGTCAGCGGTTTAAAGGGTTTCGGAACCATAATAACTTCGGCTACTTTCCACTGGTGTGGTACATGCTCTAATCTGATGCTGGCATTTATAATATAGAGCAGTTTTAGCAAACCTTTTTTCGGCAACGCTTTGAGTATCTCTCCCGTTATTAAGTCATATCCCGGGGCTTTATTGGGCTTAAGCGTGTCTATAACTTGTCTAAGTTCCCTAAGTGTAGCCTTTTCTACTGGAAAGTTTGTCGTCACGTCTAGCGTATTGACATTCTCTGGAAGCACTTCCCCGTCAAATGATTTAAACGTTTCTGCAAGATGGTTGGCGAAAACATTAGCTTTTTCCTTATCTTCCTTCGCCCAGTCGTTCTGGTTTCTTCTTATTGGCGCCACGTGTATTTGGGGCTTTCGAACACTTTTAACGGCCCTCCATATGGAGTAGTTGGTATCCTTTGTCGCTGTGAGTCCTTCAAGGTAGTTATTAATACCTTGATTATTGAAGTCCTTGATTGATTTTTTGTTGCAGAACCTATTGAAGGACGTTTTATCTCGTGGTGCCCGGGTTTCATGCCACTTTTACCGCACTCTTCGATTCTTTCTTATCATTTCTCTGATTTCCGGTGGGTATCTTATGCCGACTTTGGGAACTTTGTTCGATTCGCGGGGAGTGTTCTTCCAGGCCGCTTGCTGTATGACTTCAACAAAACGTTCAACTTCTTTGAATTTCTGACCTCTTTACTGAAACAGCAACACTGCTCCTGTCAACAGGCATCTGTCAGTTGACTCCTGTCAAAATTTAAACTTGCTGCGTCAGTTAGTTTGTGTTTGACAGCTATTTTTATCAGACTACTCACTAATTTGAGGAGAAAATGGAAAAAAGTGAATTTCGTGTGCTTATTAAGCATTATTTCTTGCGAAAAAAAACCATTACCGAGACCAAGGCTAAGCTTGATAAATACTATGGGGACTCTGCACCATCGATTTCAATGGTAAAAAGGTGGTTTACTGAATTTCGTTGTGGCCGTACAAGCACTGAAGATGCCGAACGTCCTGGACGCCCAGTTGAGGTCTCTACACCCGAAACAATCGAAAAAATTCACGATATGGTGTTGGCCGACCGAAGATTGAAAGTGCGAGAGATTGTGGAAGCCGTAGGGATCTCGCATGGCTCAGTGGTTTCAATTTTGAATGATCACTTGGGCATGAGAAAGCTTTCCGCAAGATGGGTGCCGCGTTTGCTCACAGTCGACCACAAACGCAATCGTGTAACAACTTCACAGGAAGGTTTGGCGTTGTTTAATCGCAATATGGAGGAGTTTTTGCGCCGTTTTGTAACCGTGGACGAAACATGGATCCATCACAACACACCAGAGAACAAACAACAGTCAAAACAGTGGGTTTCTAAGGGTGAATCGGCGCCAAAGAAGGCCAAGGTGGGTTTGTCAGCCAATAAAGTTATGGCGACTGTTTTTTGGGATGCACGCGGGATAATCCACATTGACTACCTTCAAAAGGGAAGAACAATCAATGGGGAATATTATGCCAACTTATTGGACCGATTCAATGACGATTTGAAAAAAAAACGACCTCATTTGGCCAAGAAAAAAGTTATTTTCCACCAAGACAATGCAAGGGTGCACACATGTGAAGTTGCCATGGCAAAAATCCATGAATTGGGCTATGAATTGCTCCCTCATCCACCCTATTCTCCAGATTTGGCTCCGAGCGACTACTTCTTGTTCCCAAACCTGAAGAAATGGCTTGGTGGAAAAAGATTTGACTCCAATGATGAAGTCATCTCTTCATTTTGAGGACCTCGACAAATCATTTTTTTTGGAAGGGAAAAAAAAATTGGAGAAGCGTTGGACAAAGTATATAGAGCTCAAGGGAGACTACGTTGAAAAATAAAATTATTTTTTCATCAAAAAATCTGTTTTAATCCAAAAGTCACGGACTTATTGACCCGCCCTCGTACTTTCAACTAAGTATTGTATACAACGTCTATTCGGAAATCTTCCCAGTGAGTTTTGCTGTTAATTAATCTGTGTGGACTTTGTTTCTTAACCAAGGATTCGCGCAGTGAGAGGATAACTGGAGAATGATCGGAGGAAAGATCGAAGTCCTCTTCAACTTTGACGTAACTAGCGTTTACTCCTTTTCCGATAAAGAAGTCTATTAGATCGGGTGTTTTGGCGACATCCGAGGGCCAGTATGTCGGCTTGCCTGTTGTTTTGCCGTTTTGAGAGATACATCTTGAGCCCCAAAAGGTGTGCTTCGCGTTAAAGTCGCCACTAATATTGAAGATTGGTCCAAGAGAGTTGAATAGGTCCATAAATTCGTGTTTTTCTATTTTGCAGCGCGATTGGCAATAGATTGAGGATATATTGTGTTAAAAGAGTAATTTTTATTTTTAGCGCGCACCACGGTCATTTGAAATTTGTCAAGTTCAATTATTGCTCCCAGAGTATGTTCAATGTAGTCTTTTATGAATAGGGATGACCCGCCTCTTGCGTTTCCCGATGGATGATGAGCGTGGTAGTCACGGTAACCTTTTAGTTCCAACCTAAAAAAGCGGTAGATGATACCCTGAAAAATTCAGGAAAAAAATATTCCGTCTGAATTATTGCTCCTCATACATATATGAGCGGTTATTAACCATACCGAGTCTGTATAAATGTCGTCACATGAAGATAGATGTGTGTGCTTAATAATTGTCCTGCTGAGTGATATGAGTGGAGCTACTCCACTTTATCCGGCACTGGTCCACCCTTGGATATTTTATTGCGTCTTACTTTAAAAAAGGTGTGCATGTCAGAAAGGACAGAAACACGGATAATCATGGCACTTGGTTGCCTACAGCGACAACGCCCATACTGTTTTTGCTATTGTTGGAAGTGCTATTGCATGCTGGTGCTGGTTCACAATACCCAAAAAGAACGAACGACAAAAATAAAATAACATACTAACATGTATACATGCACCATCTACGAGTAACTACATGCATATGTTGGGATACACGTATGAATATAGTCTTATTGATTGTTGGAATTATTTTTTATGGTTTTCGTGGATTATTTGCGAGTTTATTTTTTTGCCTGTTTGAGAATTACAGATTCCCTATTTTAATTAACACGAAACCCTAACTTCTAAGCAAATTGAGTAACTGCTCATTTTTTATTTGTCAAATTCTAAGGCCCTGAAATACACGTTGTTCTAATTCTAGTTATAGGATTAATCCAGATGTCAGAAAAATAAAGCTCAGTTGTCTTGATTGAAGCCGTCGATATATTTGCCTGGCGAAAACATTCAGCGTCGCTGTTGAAAAAGCTATTGCATATTCGCCCTAAGTTCCAGCATTCACTCTCCACCGTAGTCCCTTTTCACGTATAGGTGGAGCTGTACTCAGACGTCAAACACCGCAAGGGCGCAACATGCGGTTTATCCTATCAGAATAAGGTTCAGCTATTATTTCAGAAATAATTTTTACAATCAAAATTAAAATATTAAGTTTAATAATGAGTTCAGCTTCAAGTAAGAGTGGCAAAGGAGATAAGGATGCGGAAAACAGAGAGACAAGCAGGAGTTTTACATCTTTATGAAGTTCAGGGTCTTCGTCATCATCGGCTAGCGAAGTCACCGCTTCGCCACCACCAAACAAGCGAAAGAAACATGATAAGCGATTGGAGACTGTATCACTAGAACAGCGTTTTAATGATTTAACGAACCAGGTTAGTTACTTATCGAGTTGTATGAGTTTGTATGATATTGATATGATAGATTTTAACATTAATCGACCCAGTACAAACGCAGAAAGTTTCTTACAAAACCCAGATGTCTCTAACAAAAGATTAGATCTGGGCCAGTTGCACACGGAGTGTGACTCAAAAAGCATAAATCTTGGAGATAAAGACCACCTTGATGCTCTCATCAGGTTGCAACATTTTGGACTATCGACTTTCAAGAATGTCCGATATTCAAAAGCAATGAAGGCTTTAGAAGCCACACCAGGTTTCGTGGAACTAAAAGTTAATAATGAGCTTTGTACTCTTTGTAAGAGTAAAGATTACTTAGCCTCCACTGAGCAGGTGATGGCGGCTCTATCGAACGGATTGTTAGAGCAAAAAATGCTTTTAAAAGTTGGTTTACAGTCCATCATTAATTGGGCGTTTAGATCACCGGATGACTTTACTCCCAATGCACTCTTCGGGAGATGTGCTGCCATCTTCGGACCAGGGTCGGCTTCTTACAAAAATTCAGAGCTTATGCTACAGGTTGTTTGTGGTAAAAGAGCCGAATGTATTGAAGTAAGGCGGAAAAAAATAATAGCCGAATAAAGATACACAGGCTGCACTAAGAAATATTAATTCCACCGTGGATAATCTCTTTGAGAAGGAAGCATTGTCGGGACTAATACAATCATTGGGCGGACCGCAATCTTGGCTTACTCCCAACGTAGATAAGAAATCATCGCGTACTCAAAGATTATATTACCACAGTAGAAAGTCTACTAATGGCACTAAAAACAACTTCAGACGACAACCGTATAAGAGTAATTACAAGGAGAGGCAGGGAGGTAAAAAACAAGTTAAGAAATTTAGTTCTTCCTTTCGTGCCAGAGAAGATCCGAGAGACAACAAATAACACAAAGTCAATATTCAAGGGGGGTCAGTTGGCGGACTTCAGAAGAAGTTGGCAGGATGTGAGTGCCAACTCCTTCATTTTAAAGACCATTTCAGCTGAAAGAATACTATTCATTTCGAAGCCCCGACTTACACACTTAGAGGTTCTAAGAAAATTTTGCGACAAAAGAATTTCCAATGATGAATACATAAATTTCGGAAATGAAAAAGCAAAAGATATTGGAGCCTGTGCTGCAGACCAGTCCCAGTTTCTTATCAAAAATATTTCTTGTGAAAAAGTCCGACGGGGGAGCCCGTCCAATCTTCGATCTAAGGGAACTAAACAGGTATGCATCAACAAAGTCATTCAAACTCATTTCTCACGCTTCAATAACAGACTTTTTACAACCAGAAGATTGGATGACAAAGATAGATATTTCACAGGCATATTTCCATGTCCCAATATCAGAAAGTCTTCGTCTATTTCTGAGAATATCCTACAGAGGCGAACTACTATATTTCAACTAACATGCCTTCTATTCGGCCTGTCATCTGCACCCAGGATGTTCTTAGCCTTAACTTGTTGGATCGCGGAGATTCTGCAAGGTAGAGGTATTCGAGTTCTAGTCTATCTAGACGATTACCTTTTAGTCAGTCAGGATCAGTCCAAATTCAAGTGGCGGAGACCGTGAAATTCTTGGAAATATTAGGCGGAACTATCAACAGCAAAAAGTCTGTCCTATTGCTGCGCCAACAAATAGAATACAACATCATGTCACTCCCGGAAGTGAAGTTGGAGAACGTTCGGCTCTCACTCAGGAGAATGTACGAAAAGCAATTTTGCTATCTTCGGCAGTTAAAAACACTTCTGGGACAGCTAAATTTCGCCAATTTCGTTGTCCCCAGAGGCTGACTACACTGCCGATATCTTCAGATATTCTTGAGAAAGTATGGTCACCGTGTAAGACAGATACTTACAATTCCACCAGGAGCTTTGGAGGAGATAGACTGGTGGCTAAGAACAAAACACACATCAATAGCTATCCACAAGAAGGACGTGTCATATTTCCTAGTGGCCGATTCAGCTGATACGGGTTGGGGTGCACAGTTAGACAACATAGCGATGTCCGGTCGATTGTCGAAGGAACAATCAAAATGGCACTCGAATCTAAAAGAGATGTATGCCGTGTGTTTTCTGTCGGCAAATAATAACGGTTTTATTGTAATGTAAAACCATCCGATTATGTAGTTATAGTGGGCCTAAAGGTATCCTTTTCCAGATAAAATCCCTGAAAAGATACGAAAATTGGCCCTTCCTTTGTCATCTTCATACTGAATTAATATGTAGTCTTGGGCAGGAAGTTCATCAGACGCATAATTCTCCGGAATGGCGTTGTTCTGTTTGACGATCTCTTTAAAAGATGTGAGGCGGTCTTCCAAATTCTAGATTTTAATGCGTAGAATAGCAGCTTCCTGATTAAATCCTTGCTATTGTTGGTCAACTGCAACCAACTTCAGACTGCTATAATTTCCAAACTGTTCATGACAGTGAGCTCAAATTTTGACACATGACAGATAATTTTATTATTTACAAGCCTTTTAAACGATTTGCGTTTCAGTTGTGTTGAAAAATTTTTATCCACGATGGAATTCAAACGTGATAGTGTGATTGCTTTATATTTGGCTGGAAAACCAGAAGTAGCTATCGTTAAAGCCCTCCAGCACCTCAACGTGAATAAATCATTTGTGTCTCGCACCATAGCTCGTTACCGTGATACTAGCAGCGTTGCAAAACGCCATGGAGGTGGTCATAAAAAAACAGCAACATCGGCAGAAATGGTTCGGAAAGTGAAGGCTCGAATTTAGCGAAATCCGCGTCGAAGTGGAAGAAAAATGGCTCATGAGCTCAACATATCGGTGGAACGGATGCAACACACACTAGAAAATGAGCTTAAGCTCAAGCCATTGAAGTTCCAAAAAGCACACGATCTTACACCGCAACAGAAAAAAGTTAGAGTCGAAAGGGCGAAGGAGTTGCTACGCTTTCATGAAAGTGGTGAGTTGCCGAATTTGGTTTTTTCCGATGAGTCGTCATTTGTTATCGAGCAATATGTCAACAAACAAAATGACCGAGTTTACTTGCCAGAGAGGTCCTTCGAAAATTTACACCTTCGTACGGCCACCAGAAAGCAGGCAGCACCGATGGTGATGGTTTGGGCCGCCATAACCGCCGATAGTCGCTCTACGCTCGTATATTTGGACCATGGCGTCAAAATTAATGCGATCGTATACCGTGAAACTGTCTTAGAGGCAGTATTGAAGCCTTGGGCAAACAATCATTTCAGTCGGAGACCGTGGACATTTCAACAAGACTCGGCACCGTCTCATAAAGCGCGCGTCAACCAAGATTGGCTAAAAAACAATGTTCCACACTTCATTTCTTCCACACAATGGATTGTAAATTCTCCGGATGCAAATCCGTTGGATTTCTCTGTCTGTCTGGGGTATTTTGAAGGCGAAGGTTGGCACTAAAAAATACAAAAGTTTGGACCACCTCAAACAAGCACTTCGCCGGGAATGGGCCAAAATACCGCAGAGTCACTTGCGTGCAGCGTGCGATGCTTTCTTCGGCCGTCTCAAGGCCATTATTCGCGCCAAAGGTGGACATATTGAAAACTACTGATACAATTTGAAAATTGATGTATTTTCTAACATTTTTTGCTTTGGCACAATAAAATTTATCAAAAAATAAAAAAAATTATAGCATTTTAAAAAGTTAAAGTCCGAGTCAGGCTAAGTATCAGGAAGTCTTTGCGAGACTTCAGATTAATTTTCAGTGGCGATGCTTTTAATGAACATATTGATCTTCGGCTTTAAAATAATTACAAATACTAAAGAAATAGCCCCGTTCAAGTTTGTTAGAAAAAACATCGACACCGATCTTTTCATTCAGGGCTTTCGTCGAATGTCGAAGACCTTAAGCAATTTTCGACTGTAGACTTTCTAGCCTAAAATCGCACTGATATCGTCAATTAGATTACTGTCGTTGGATGTGCGTATCTCTATTTAAGTACTTGTATTTTTTGCTGCTGTATAAAGTTCATAACCTTGTTTGCGTTTTCCTAAATACGTATATTGTCCGGTTACTAGCTTTAAGTGAAACTTCTGATCTCAGCCAATTCCCTGAGTTTTAATCCTCGTATGCAATAAAGCTTTTGTAACTTGGTACCATTTATTGTAGAAGATTTGACGCAGATGATTTAAATCAATTCAAACTATGTGGGCAGTTGCCATAACTGAAAACTGATTTTCACTGTGCATCCATCACATGCTTAAGCGTGATTTTGTCGTCTCCCCCCTCAATTATGATATCAACGTTAAGCGTAAAGTTATAGGTAGTTTCCGCAGTCACAGTTTTTGTTAATATCTTACAGTGGTCATGGTGATATTTCTTAGTTTATCCTCGCCTTCAATATTCGGTCACTAAACAAAATGAAACTCCTGCGTGATGCTGATATTGGCATTAACACTAAGCCAGACTTCCTGCTAGAGTATTTATACTCGGACATATCAGTTTAATAATTTTTTTTTCTATATCTCTTAAGCAATTGTACGTTCCGATCCTTTTCCATAAACGAGTATTTAGTAGAGGACGAATTGTTTTTCTTACACCTAGTAAATGTTTCTTTGTCATTAGTAGACAGAAAGACAAATTGTTCATCTTGCCGTAGAGCGAACAAATCGAAAATTTGCATTTTCACCACATCTAGGCTATGCAACAATCTCGAACTGTAACAAGGAACTGGCTAACAGCTCAACTGGTTCAAACCACGATATAGAAAGTACTGAAATATATTTACATGCATACATTCCCTCCCTTTCGCATAGGGAAAACTATATCGAAGGTTGTGGTTAGAAAAATAGCCGCGTTGCACACTATAGTATATAGAGCATTTCTCCATATTCTCCATCATCTGGAGACGAATGAGTTCAAAATACGTATAATCCAAGTTTCACTATGCATATCTATTCGAGCTTAACAGTCTAGGACGATAACCATGTCGCTGACGTCCGTTACAACTTCTTCACGTCATTTCGTCTTGAGGTGGAGACTCAGATTTGTTGGTATGCTCTCCAGTGAAGCACTGGAGGATTCGTTTCTGGTGGGATTGCACATTTTTTATATCCACAGCACTGGTTATACAATACCTCTTCTACTGTGTGGATGGCTAACGAGACTTTCGACGAAATGGGTTGTTGCTGTGGGGCATGAGGACGAATACAACCGTATATGCAAGTACGTATGCATGTATCTGACGGAATGAATTTTTACGTGACATAATGACAATATATGTACCTACATGAAGGTAGAAACAAATTTTGGATTACGTACATAACATACATATATGTGTGTACGTCATTCGTACCACCATGAATAGTGTGGGCCCTCTTTGGAGTTCTTAATCCGAAAACATTTTACTACGTTATTACTTGTGGCAGTGACTGTAGCAGAAGAAACAGCAGGGGTTGAGTTCAGGTTTTCTTTTACTTGAAGCCGAAGAAGTAACGAAACGTTAGTCTTCGGAAGACATTGGGCAGAAATTGAAATCGTGGACCATCGGCTTTTGCCGAAGCTTCACACTTTACATTAATACAGATGCCACTGCAATTACACAAACATTCATAAAGCAGAGTACTGCTGGCAACAGCCAGTAGCCGAAGACACGAAGCAGAAGAAGAAGAAGCAGATGAGGAAGCAGAGACAGAAGCAGGGCAGAGGTATTCTTTTTGATGGTGCTGGTGCTGGTGCTGGATATCTTGATATTCAATGAATGGTTGACATAAGTGGTTTGCAGTGTTAACGAGTTACTGTAATGGTATTTTTTGGAGTAGAGTACTCAAAGTTAGTAGTTGAGCTACTCCTTACCATGGTCTTTTTAATTTTTGCTAAATTTAAGGTTTTGCGAAATTCTTTACCGATGTTTGAGGTGCCAAATTCGGAATCTCAAACCCAGCATTAGTTGACAATTCAGTTTTGCGTTATGATTGCGTGCACGTTGAATGAGCTCCCACTTTATTTGCATTGCTTTCATGTCATCCTTAAACAGACTGATTACTGTCCATGCAAAATCCGCAGTACAATGTCATCTGTTAATCTGATAAATAAACAAATAATGCCAAGGACAACCATAAACAACTAGAACTCTATTAAAAAATACGAATGTAGGTATTTGGGACGTAACGCGTCTACCTTGGGTCGCTGGGATATAGCATTTCCTCAATGAGAATACCTTCAACTTCAGTGGCTTAAATGAAGAAGATTTCTTTTTCTCTCTACTAAGATGGTTAGATTAAAAGTTTTAAAAAAATGCAAAATTCAATAAATAATTTTGTTTCTAAAACACTGTATTCTACATATAGAGCAAGAAAGAAGTCGAACTGATTAGGAATTAAATTTAGTCATTGGAAAAGGTTACTCCGCACTTAGTTTCATAAAAAGTGGTCTACGGAAATCTAGTTTTTTTTTCAGGCAATTTTTTATATCACCTTTATGTTAGAGGTCAAGAAGTAAATACATTAGATACATTACCTAGATTATGTCCCTCTGATCACATTCAAATATGCTCAACTTGGTTAAGGACAAGCTTCGATCGCATAACTGGCTACTCAAATACGGTCGAGCTGTAAAATGCAGACGGAGAACTTATAATGTTTAGAGTCGACATGTTTTTGTTTTGCATTTTTGTTTACTTGGCATTTGTCGGTTGATATGTTGAATGTTATAAAGAGGTATCGATAATAATTTATCACAGGACATATTACATATGCATGTTAATGAGACAGTGAAAATCCTTTACTGATACATACCAATACTGTATAAAGTAGAAGTGATACCTATCGTCAGATGTTTCGAAACTGCCTGGTGGACTAATTGCTTCAGTTTGAACTACAGTAGCACGCTGCCACAGAGCTCACAGAAAATGAGAATTTTTTCCTATTACTTCGGAACTCACATATGTGCTTACATACTCGTATGTAGTTCCTCCCCAAAGCAAATAGTTCGAAAGGATGAAATCTCGAATTATCTCGTTTGTTGATTGAGTTCACAAGAATTTGTTGTCCATCTTTGCAACGCCGCACTATGGGGGAAGTAGACAAGATTCAGGATGTTAAAAAATTATAATTGTATCTTCAATTAAAAAAACTCATCTAAGCCTCAAAATTTTTATTTAAAGACGAAAATAAAAATATGTTGCACAGAATTTAATCAGTCTCATATGTTAAGATTTAATTGATTCATCGAATTCCGCATCACTAATTTCAAATCCTGAACAATATCTAGCTGCAGCTGACAAGCGAAGCGGATTATTCTAACACTGGGTGTCTTAAATGCCATATGGCAAGGTCGGATTGAAGGAGCAATTGGGTCAATAAATCTTACTTTGTATGTTTACGGGAAGTTTTTCTTGCGTGTGCAAGGCGGTTTTCTCGGATTTCCTTATGATTTGTCCTTCTTATGAAAGAAGGCCAACCAGGTAGGTCGAACGATGAAATTATGTTTGCCCCATGCATAAGCAACTTTTGGACACTACTTGGTATGTAGTACCAATTATAAATCTTTCGTTTCTATTAACAATTCAGAAAATCTCAGAATATCAATATTTTTCGTATGAGCAAGGACTCCTATACAAGCTTCCATCTATCCCTATTATAATATCTCAGACATAAGACCCATTTTTGTTTTAAACGAGATTTTGATTGTTTTTTTTTTGTTAGCGTAGATAATCTTATGGTCAAGATCGCGTACTTGCCAAGACTAAAAAGGGAGCCTGTATGAAATATGTATGCAATAATATTCAAAGCATCCTATCCAGTAATGCTAGATAAAACGCCTAAAACAATAATTTTCTTGTATAGGTGCCTTATTACCGATCGCTGATATATTCATCTCTCCAGGAGTTGCGTCACAAATATAACATTTCAATTCAGCATTTCTTTTTGATAAAATACTATATACACTGCCATCAACCATTTCAATTGCGGATCCATTTTTCTGCTTAAATAGTTGTACAGTTGGCTAATATATTCATTCATTCTGCTTTTCAAAAGTCTTGCCTCGTCTTTCATAGAAATAAATTTAATTGGTCGGCAGTACTATACATTGTTCGGGAAGAATAGAGATTTTTCCATAGAGTGGTGTAGATAAGTAGTGCTATCAAACACTTTGCCCCTTAGAGTACAGTCAGAAAATTACATTCATTTGTATTTTCCGAGTCAAAGAAAGATTGCTTGTATTGAATATGTCCAAACTTCCATCAAAGCCTCATTTGCGAACTAATGAAGCTGATGTTTCACAGTTTTATTGCAAGAAAATGTTTACCAGAATTATTTAACAACTCCTAAAGGGGCATAGATGCGAAACTTTCTGAAGGTTCTCTTTTAACTAGTAGTACATAGTTCTTTTTTAACATTTGCTGGGAGTATAAACTAGAGAAGCAGTTGTTGTGCAAAGCAACTGGTTTTTTTTTTCGAAAGCTCCAAATCTATAATGATAGGGTTCGTTTCGGCGTTAGAATGCCGCTTTTGGGCAGCGACTCGATAATTTTGCTGCATAACGCAACTCATTAGTACTTTTAAGAATTATGATATCTTCTTTTCTTCTTTTCTGCTAGTTAGGATGACATTTCACTTCGACGGCGCAAAGTCGGTTATACTGAGCCCGTTTTCGGAGGCGGTGTCGTACATGATTCCTCTGTAGACAAATCTACATCAAAATAGATTCTTCTTTCTATAGTAATCGCCGTAATAGACACAAACGATTCTTATTCTCCTGTTATCGGGACTATCCTATGACACTTCCTGGGCTTTAATGATATTTGCCTTGCAGCAATAATGGGCAAACCATGGAAGTGCGCATAATATGAAGAGGCTGGATGTGGAAGGACTTCAATTGCAATTAACCAAAAGTGGTTTGGCTGATTAGACTTGTTTTAAGCTAACCAATTATTCTGTGGGTATGTCCTATAAGAAATACTCGAACGCTGCTTCACTTGTAAGTAAGAAGTAGATGGAGACGTTGTAGAAGAGCAAACGATGAACAAAACAACTTGGCGTCGATCAGCCATTCTTCTTCGTAATTAAGCTTTCAAATATGATAAACAAATGAGTCTTGAATGTGTTCCCTTAAGTTCAAAAACTAAATAGAAAATCTGTCTTTGCAACAAATTCCAAATTGTCCGATACTAACTGGATCTATAGGATCTCGATTCGTTAATTAATTCTCTTACGGTGAGATGCAAACTAATAGAAAATAACGAGACCCCCTCCCAGTAATATTGTAGTATTTTTCTAAGAATACCTCTGGCAACACTTCTAATTCTTTCTACAACCATCCGCAACCTTCCTCACCAATCAACATTAGCACCAGCAGAATCGTAGTCAGAGCCAGAGCGAAAGATACTCGTTCAACAACACACCACCAGCTGGTTTCTTTCATAGATATAAAACAACACACAATACTGCTATGTTTGTGAATGTGTCAATGTATCTGCAGCTCAATACACCGTTTGCTGTTCCCTAGTCATTGCCGTCGTGTTGTGTTTTCTACTACTACGCGGCTCGGCTCCCATTCACAGATACTCGTACAAATAATTCAGTTTCACTCTACCTGTCGACACGATAGCATCGTGGTACGGAAGCTTCGTTTTGGTAGCGATTATTTTTCATTTTTGCGTTTTTAATTTTTACGTTACGTTTCGGTACCATTTAATCTAAGCGCCACAACTCAACTCAACTCTCATTTTACTTCCCATAAGCAATCATTCTCCATGATCTGTGTACGGATAGATACGACCATATGTATGCCCGTATTTGCGTTCTTTGGATGCGTTCAATTCAAATGTGAATTCTTCCGCATCTATGTACATACATTCGAATAAATTTGTTTAGCTTTTCCTTCCATGTTGTCAATGATCGGGTCTTTTAGATTTATTCGGAATAATTTTACATCTTCAAGATACAAAGCATATCGTCGCTGGATTTAAATTTGTGCGCGTTTAAGAAGACGACAGACGAAGAAAAAAAAAATTGTTTTTATCAATCGCAAAGAAATTTCGAGCATCTGCGCCGGGTGTGCGCGAATACAGTCAACAAAAAAAAAAAAAAAAAAAATACTACAGATATCCTTTTGTTGTTGTCCTTCGAGTGCACACATGCGAGTACACGAATGCGCCCATTTATCTGTACGCGTTGAGCAAATGGGTGAAAGATTACGAGAGTACGTGCGAAAGTATCTGTCAAATATGTAATTTAAAATTCGCAAATGTTGTGTTGACCGTTTTTGTTATTGTTAATCTTACTATCTACGGATAGAGAGTGGAGTAGTGTTGTTATTTTATTTAAGTGGAGTGATTGTATCTTTTGTGTATTTAAGAGGCCTTAAAATTATCTAAGCATTTAAAAATTGGAATTACCCAATTTGTGGATAATTACACGCATTGAAAATTATAGATTTAGTGTTATTCGATCTGATAGATAAAAATTAATTTGTGATTGTGGCGTTAAACTGAAAAGTTGAAAAGTTCAAAGTACCCGTGCATCCACCCACCTCTACACTTCTGGATTAATGTGTGGAATTGTTAATGGGAATGCTTGAGTTGGGGCACTTCAACGCACATGGAGTTCGAGCTTAAGGATATCAAGTCACTTTGACACACGTTCCGTTGGATAAGAGTCGTGTTTACAAAATTCTAAAGTGTAAATGTAAACACATCCAAAGGTGGGTTATTTGCATATTGCGATTTGCTATCAATCGATCTTTGAATTTATTGCAGAAATAAATGTATCGCTGCGACACTGATGATGATGATAAGGACGTTGATGTTAGGGTTTTTTTTCTTTTTTTTTTTAGAAGCTTTCAAAAATGTACCACCATTCGAATCGAATAAACTAAAATACTCTATGACTATGAGATACTTTTAGTTGGGTGCAAAAGCGTTTTGATATCAAAACTAGAAAATGAACATAAAAACAAATTAATTTTGTATTTAAGTGAACGATAGACTATGGGCGATAGAAAGGAAATATAAATTTAAACTTTAACGATTCGTTTTTACTGACTGGATCCTATTTTGTATTCAGATCTCTCATTTTGTTGTGGATAAATGACTTCGTTTTTTCCTTTAGTTTTGCTTCCGCCTACGTTATGCTAATGAATCCATTAAACTACTCACTCTCCACCCTGACGTTTTGTTACAAAAATGAAAATATATACAGATAATGTGTATGTACATATGTATACTTTTTTCACGGAACTAGAAGAACCCAGTAAGTGGAAGTATGGCTGAGAACCGAGAACTGACATTATGCATAAGGCAGTAGCGGTTATTTGGGAGTTGAAATATGCGTGAAACACTTGTTTGCATTGACAACTTGTGGCAACAAGTTTAGCATTTTACTTACACCGAAACGACTAAATTACTAGTCTTGTGGAAGAATCAGTTTCAATAAATATGTGATTGTTATTATTTTTGATTTGTTACGCTTAATAAATCGGAATTAATATTTTGTAGAGTTTGTGTACGGATATTTCGCTTCCTCCACCTGTTCGTCACAATATAATAGAGTAGAGCGCGCGAGTCCTTTTATGTTACATGCTGGGTTGTATTTGCTTGCCGGCATTCGTCGTCAAACCCTCTGATGCGCGCGACACGGACCTTCTAAAAATTTTGAGGAATGCAAGATCGACAAAGTTTCCTGAGGTGTCTTGGGATTTTATACGTCGAACGTCAAACTTCCTTATCGTTTCGTCATTATTTGGCTATTGTTGACGTTTCTGGGAAATTCGCATACGTAGCATACACCTAGGTAATGATCTAAGCTTATATTTGGAGCTCGAGAACCTCTGGTATTCAGTCAGATCATCTGGTGATCGCCATGTCCTCTTGCGAATCTTAAAGCTCTAAAAACGTATACTAACTACAATACATATGTACGAGGGTTGTCTGAAAAGTTTCCGACGCAACGTAAATTTAGCGGCACTCGTCAATAAAACCTAGTGAATGCTAGTTGTGCATCTATTGACAGTTACTTACCGAAGTTTCAGTCATTTTGGACGCGCAGTTTTTAGTTGACAGTCGTTTGAGTGAGTCGATGTGAGTGTTTTTATATGAAAATGGAAAAAATTGAGTATCGAGCTGTTATTAAATTCTTATTTTTGAAAGGCAGTACGCCTTCACAAATCAAAAATGAGTTGGAATCTTTGTATGGGGACTCTGCACCATCATTTACCACAGTGAAATTTTGGGCAGCTGCATTTAAACGTGGCCGTAAGAGCTTGGGAGATGATGAACGTTCGGGACGTCCAAAAACTGCAACCACTGACGATAACATTGCTAAAGTTCACCAAAGGGTGTCCAAAGAACGTGTTTGTTTATATTAAATCAAGATTTAGGCATGAGAAAGCTGTCCGCGCGTTAGGTGCCGCGTTTGCTTACGTCAGACCAAAAACGTGTTCGAATGAACATTTCCAACGCTTTGTTGGCGGAGTTTTGGCGCCGATTAATTACTGTAGCTGAAACTTGGATACACCATCATACGCCCGAAACAAAAATGATGTCAAAACAGTGGACTGCAAAGGGCGACCCGGCTCCAAAAAAAAGCAAAAACTGTTTTTTCGGCTGGGAAAGTGATGTCGAGTGTTTTTTTTGATAGTAAAGGAGTTATCTTAATCGATTATCTTCAAAAAGGAAAAACCATTACAGGAGCATACTACTCATCATTACTTGCCAAGCTGAAGGCAGAAATTGCGGAAAAACGGCAACATTTGCAGAAAAAGAAAATCCTGTTTCACCAAGACAACGCGCCGTTTCAAACCTCAGCGGTTGCCATGGCGAAAATCCATGCACCATCCACGGTTTGAACTGCTTGACCATCCGCCTTATTCACCAGATCTAGCCCCAAGCGACTTCTTTTTGTTCCCTCATCTAAAAATTGCGCTCGGAGAACAGAGATTTTCGTCAAATGAGGAGGCAATCACCTTTGTGAACAATTATTTTGCAGAGAAAAACGCCAAGTACTATTTGGACGGGTTAGAGAGATGGGAGCATCGCTGGGAGAAGTGTGTAGAGTTACAAGGAAACAATGTAGAAAAATTTGAGAAAAAATGTCTTGTATCATTGTTCGGTCGGAAACTTATCAGACGACCCTCGTACAGTGCTGGCAAAAACATTCCGGATTTGTTTGATCATTTTTATTTTTCGATGTTTTGGCAGTCAAAAGATACAAAAGATTAGTTTTTTTTTTGATAACCAAGATCTTATTTAATATTAAAACTATGTTATAAACAAAATTTCATTAAAATTAAACTCAGTTTCCAAATTTTGTCTGTGCAAAACTAACCGGATTTTTTGTTTACTGTTGTTATTATTAATATTTTGTCCAGTAACCCTTGTTATTTAGTACTGCTTTGCATCGACGAGGCATCGATTATCTATTACTCTTTATTGGGGGTGGCCGTGGTGTAGTGGTACTAGCTATCGCTTCTCACTCGGAAGGTCAAGGTTCGAATCCTAGCCACAGCAAGTTTTCATTTGTGTAATTGGAACTCAGTCAGAAAAATCTGCGTGTGAAGGCAAAACACTGGCTGTTATAGGGTTTTTCAAGCACAAAACAACCGTTAAAATTTGCAACCTCACATTCCGAGAGAAGAAAAATCTCTCCGTCCTATTCGGACTCCCACCCCTGGAGAGTCAATATCAAAACCAAACACACCTGAGTTTCAAACCATTACATCACAAACTTTCCTCCTTCTATCTTTCCGCCCGCGCCCTGGCAACAGTATAGGGGTATTCATAACCCCTGAGGCGCGCGTAAATTATAAAAGAAAAAAAAAAAAAGAATACTCTCCCACTCATTCTTCAAAGCTGCACAAAGAGAGTTTGTTGAAGCATGCGTTTTTTTCCCAACCCGCCTTTTTAAAATCGTCCACAAATTCTTAATCAGGTTCAGATCCGGCGATTGAGAAGGCCACTCAAGTACGCAAATGTTGTTTGTCGCAAACCACTCTTTTAACATATTTGGAGAATGTTTTGGATCGTTGTCCTTCTGGAACACCCAACGTAAAGGCATCTCCTCTTCAGGGTATGGAAGCATGGCCGACTCCAAAATATCCCTGTACTGGAAACGATCCATTATTCCGGTAATTTGGTGTAAGGGGCTAGTACCTGCACCTGGAAAATAGCCCCAAACCATAACCGAGGCTCCTCCATGCTTAACTGTAGGGAGTACATTTGGTGGATTTAATCCATTTTAAGCGCCTTACTGTTCTCCCACCATCGGAGTAAAACAAATTGAATTTGCTTTCATCACTGAAGAGCATAATTCTCCACTTGGTTAAAGACCAGTTCAAATGATTTTTTGCAAATTCAATCACAGTTCATAGTTTACCTTTTTCTCCGATGCTTCGCAGTAAGAAGTGGCTTTTTTGCTGGTCCAAATGAGTGAAGGCCAAAGTCTCGTAATCGCTTTCTTACAGCACTTGGGACTATAGGAAAATTAAGCTCGTTGCAAATGGTTTTCGAAGATGCAAATGGATCTTTAAGCACAAAATTCTTTATGCGCATATCAGTCTTGGATGATGTTTTGCGTGGGCGTCCACCAAATATTAAAGGGATATTAAAGAGCAACTTAAAAGAGTATTTTGTTTTTATTTTAATTTCGATTAATCTATTACTTTTCTTTTTATAGATACCATTAGATTTTACATAACTGTTCTAAATTAGTTAAAAGTTAAGCAATCTTGATAGTCATTTTCTTAAAATAAAAGAAAACATGTTTTGAGAAAAAAAATCCGAATTGTTTTTATCAGCACTGTAGATATGTGGGTATGGAGGTAACCCCGATTTCACTGGGATATCGATGTATCCGAAAAATTCGGCTTACTAATATTACATCTTCTTGTGATTTTAAATGCAATTCAATCCCAGTCGGCTTTTCGGGGATTTCTTCTCTTTATCATTCGTTGTACCTGGACCATGGGTATAATCCCCGAGAGACTTTTACTCGGTGGTGGTAATTTCATTCGCCTACGTTCAATACTAATTTCGGTTGTTAGCATTTCTACTGATATGGACTCTAAGAGGTGGCTGCTCTTATTACTATTGGTAATATTACCATAAAGACTGCAGTATACGCGTAGTTCTTTAAACCACAGAATTCAGTGTGCTCTGCCGAAACCTTTTGTGATGGTACTAGGTATTACCGAACCCTATCGGGAATAACCTATTACAGTAACTAGCTTTTGATATTCTTCGTTCGTACAATAGATTGTAGCAACCAAATCACAGAGTTTATCAAGTTGAAATACTGAAATTTATTCTCATATAGAAGTTTTGAGAGAGAATTACTAATCCTCCACAGTTTACCATTATGTTGGCATTTGATTTGACTAGCTCATACAATGCGGCGATTACTATCTTTTTTAACAGACTTTT
Source organism: Volucella zonaria (assembly GCA_963966105.1). Classification (NCBI taxonomy): domain Eukaryota; kingdom Metazoa; phylum Arthropoda; class Insecta; order Diptera; family Syrphidae; genus Volucella; species Volucella zonaria. The sequence continues at coordinate 45,921,644 of OZ014532.1, read as the reverse complement.
CGATTCAGAATGCTTGCAGCACTTGCGCCATCCACTGCACCTGCCCCTGCAGTCTCGTTAGACCATCCGTCTATCACATGATTTCTTTTTCTTATTTCTTATCATTTAGAAGATGACCTTCCGGAGCGTGCGTCTTCTGAAGCCCGTTGATACTTTTGGTTGTTTTTTTTTTATTAAAGTCGTCAAAAGCCGCATGCTGACCAGATGTCTAACGGCTGAACGTTTACGCAATTTTTTCTACTGTTCCAATTCAATCTACCAAATTTGTCGCGATAGAAGAATAAGTTATTGGTATTGTAAGGTTCAGTGATTTTTTAGCAAGTGCATAGGTTCCGGTTGGAGACAAAATAAAGTGATAGCGCTTTTGAAAACCGCCAAATGGATTTTAAAACCACTTTATTATAGCTATGATTTAAAATTATAAGTGGGTAAAACTGCTGGGAATTGCTTAAATAAATAATTAATGAATGATCCTCTGATAGAAATTATTTATTTGGAGAGTTTTTACAGTAACATTTTTCTCATAGTACAATAATGTGTTAGTGCAATGCAAAAAGTGAAGTTTAAAGATGAACATCTTAAACAAATTTGAGCGTATTCCAAAAGTATCTAAGTAGAGAATAAAAAAGTGATTAATACTTTATATTAGGTGCGCAACTAAGTTTGGATGAAAATTCAACTTTATTGTGAAAAAATGGTTACAAATGAATCATTCAAAGTATTGCACATCGCTAGCAACAACTTCTTCCCATCTTTTTGGCAGAACTCGAATACCGTTACAGTAAAAGTGTTCATCTTTTGAGGCTATCCACGAATCAAGCAATTTTTTGATGTCTTCATATGAACGGAACTGCTGATCAGCCAGACTGAATGGAACAAGTAATAATCGGACGGCGCAATATCTGGAGAATATTGCGGGTGGGGTAGGACTTCCCATTTGAGCGTTTCCAGGTAGGTTTTAAGGGGTTTGGCAACGTGAGGCCGAGCGTTGTCATGTTGTAGAATTACTTTTTCGCGCCTCTGCTCGTATTGTGGCCGTTTTTCGCATGCAGTCGTTTCGAAATGGCTTGGCTGGTAACTCCTAATTCTGAAGCAAGCTCTTCTTGCGTTTGGCACTGATCCTCGTCGAGAAATGCCCCCAACTCAGCGTCTTCGAAAGATTTTAGCCTTCCTTCACGCGGACGGTCGTCAACTTCGAAATCACCGTCTTTGCAACGACAGAACCAATCACGGCACGTTTGTTTCACTTAGACGTTTTGAAGCTCTTGATGCGCTTAAGCCGCATGAAAGAAGAAAATAAACACATCCCGCGAATGACAATTACTTGGCACAAAATCAGACATTTTCACACAACCAAAAGTATATGACGCCAAAACAAAATCACTAATGTGTCAAAACGGTTGGTTTACCATATGTCTAAGCTTGGTTCATGAAGTTTTGGATACCCCAAAATCCGTCTATTAGTTGCGCACCTAATATGTCCATCGCGAGACTTTTACCGCTTGAATTCTGCGTGGCATAGAATTTATTAAGCTTTGACGGTATCCACTTGTTACATTATTTTTCCGGGTTCCCCTAATTGCTGCCTTAAATTCTTCTTTGCTCTTTAGGTTTCTCGAAACTATTGTATTTCGGCCTTTAAAAGTGCCGTACAGTTCTCAATCGGGTTCAAATCGGAGGGGTATCCAAGCCAGCGTAGTGCTACCTTATAGCACACAAGATACAGAATTTGGAAAACAATTTATTTAATTTCCAACGCGTCATCGATTTTTGTAATGAAGGAACTTACCTTTTTGACAAAGTCATCTAAAAGTTTGGATCAATTGTTACTGGAAATAGAAGATCTACGTAAGGCACCAGGTGGTCTCTTAAGATGTTTATGTACATAGCTGTCTGCGTACATTGAACCGGTACAAAACACGAATTCCTCTTGATGACTAAAGATAACAGCTTTCTAATCATTTTCGGTCCAATTTTGATAAGTTTTGGCAAATTTCAACCTTACGGACTTTATTTTTGATATCAAGAACGGTTTTTGTCTTGGCCTCTTGGCTACCAATCCGAATGAATTCAGCCTTCTGCTGACCGTACGGTTGCTAATGTTTTTTTTTGTGTTTCTTCAAAAAAATTCGTTTTAAAATTCGGTCTTCCCTTTGGGTTGTGTTTTTAGGTGAACCTGTGCCAGTTTTCCTGGCTGACGATCCGTACATGTCAAGTTTTTTTTTTCGGAATTTTAATATGGTCACATGGTTTGATCCAATCCTCTTAGAAATAGCCGGGACTGAAAGTTCCTCATTGTTTAACAAGTCAAATAAACACATTTTGACTACATTGCACTAAAAACGAAAATGAGGTAAAATAAACTTGAAATAATGAAATGTTTATATCTTGTTTTTTTAAAAGTTACACAAAAGTTCCATCATGCAGATGGAGATCATTAATAGGAGAAATCATGTTCGCTACTTCAAGGGTGGTAACTTCTTTTTGTCCACTACGTACCTACTTGGTTATATCACATCGTCCTCTCTGTTCTTAAAAAGCTGACAAAAATCAGTCGGGTTGCCGTGGCTCAAGTGGTAGTGTATTGGCTTCCCAATCGGATGGTTCGGGGTTCAATACCAGCCGAGACCGAAAGACTTTTTTTTAGGCAACTCAAATCTCGTAAGGTGAATGGTTGCCTAAATACAACATCAAGTCCAATTTACACTAATAAAAATGTTGGATTCCACTCCACCCATGGAACGAAATAACCACTGAGCCCAAACATCTTTCTCTCTCTATCCAATTTTCCGAAAAAACTTAACACGTGCTCCGGCATTTTAAGAGTGTTTATACCCTCTTGAGTGTTAAGTTCACAGCAGTTTGACGGATTGGTCGAAGTTGGTGTTTATGTTTGCTCTGCGCGCTACTTAGACGTGGGCAAAGTCACTCTTTATATGGGCTGAAAATTCCGTTTTATAGTAAAACACAAAATTTTTGCAAAATTCAACTTTATTTATCAATATAGCTGCCTTCGAGGGCGATACACTGATTGAAACGACTTTTCAATCTGTCGATACCAGTTTTGTAGTACGATTTCGGTTTAGCCTCAAAATAGGCCTCTGTTTCGGCGATTACTTCTTCATCGGTCTTAAATCTCTTTCCGGCGAGCATTCTTTTGAGGTCTGTGAACAGGAAATAGTCGCTGGGGGCCAAATCTGGAGAATACGGTGGGTGGGCAAGCAATTCGTAGCCGAATTCATTCACTTTTGCCATTGTTTTCATCGACTTGTGACACGGTACATTGTCTTGATGAAACATCACTTTCTTTTTCTTAAAATGCGTAATAGTCGCTGTTGATAGTCTGCCCCTTTTGGAGATAGTCGATGAAAATTATTCCATGTGCATCCCAAAATACGGATGCCATAACCTTGTCAGCCGACTGTTGAGTTTTTGGTCGTTTTGGACAAGGTTCGTCGCCTGCTCGCCACTCAGCTGACTGCCGACTTGACTCTGGTGTGAAGTGATGGAGCCAATTTTCTTCCATTTTGAAGGTTGGTACTAACTGAAAATGGTATGGATTTAATTCAAGTGGTGCCCTCTCTTAGAAACGGACTTTTCAGCCCATGTGTTATATTAGACACGTTTTTGGAGTCTATGCGCTATTTTTACAATTAGGTTCACATACTGCAACATCGTTTCCGTCTTAAAGAAATATTTAAAAAAAAATAGATAAATCTGTTCGCTTTATTGTAGTTCTGCTTACCTCTGTATTTGAACAGTTTTCCCGTGTCTTTTCTGGTTCTGACGGCTGATTTGACCAAGGACATTGGTTCACTGATTGATCCGTCTTTAGCTCTGTCAAGCAACTGCTTTCCTGCTTATTTAACTTGGCCTCTAGTCTCTTTACTTTGGCTGTTGTACAACGTCAAAATGTCCAATGGCTTGGAATAATACATTGAAGATACAAGCTTTTTAGTTTAAGGAAACATGCTTTTTACAAAAAGCCATCTCATGTTGGCCATGTTCCAAGGCATGACAGTTTTATTCAGCGAAGCATTTGAAGAATTCAAAGGCTAAATATTATTTCTAATACTCGTACAAGTTCAAAAATACAAAATTTTTAGTCTCACACTTCGATCTGGGGAATTGAGACTTATGTATGTACAGACATTCCATTCTTTTGCCAGTAGCACTCTAAAGTGTCACCTAGATTTAAATCTTAAATATCTGCAATTAAGTTGAATTCCAGCTATTATCCACCTCGTCCGCCTCACTAGTCAAAGATTACCGAGTACGGCAAATATTCGATTGCAACGTGTTATCGTGTGCAGACACAAAGTTTAGCTACAGGGGCCAACAGTAGCTGCAACACTAGCGTCAGCCGCTACTTGATTTACGTGAGACAATCTGTGCACAGAGGTACCCACAATGTTTAAGAAAAAAGTATGTAGTACCTACCGACAACGGCAAACGAGTTTGTGAGAATCGCATTTTCACTGTTGTATCCGCACACAACATGTGACATTTTTTTTTTCTGCTTACCAGTAAACTGGCTAACCAGTGTCCGTACGTCCACTGGAATTTATGTTTTTAACAATACATCAACAAACAAACAAAAAAATGAGTAGAAAAAAATTACGAAAATATCAAGAAAATATGCAAAAAGATACGCCCGACAGAATATCACATGTAAAAATGAATAATTTATGTCATTAGGCAACATTCGTCCGTTTGCCTTATGTTGTCATGACTTCCCTATGTCTCAAGAGTTGCAATTTCACACAGTTTGCTGTTGCTCTAATGCAGGATAATATGTGTTAAAACGTGTGCCAAACAATACAATTTGTCTAACATGAATGAAGAAATGACGGGACGTGATGTGATGAGATGAGATGAGAAGAGAAAAGATGAGACGAGACGAGACGAGACATCAGGAACATCAACAACCACAACAAGAAGGGCGTGTGACAGCAATGAATGAAGACAACGCTGATGTCGACGACGACGACGACGACGACGACGGCGACGACGGCGACGACGACGACGACGACGATGACGATGACGATGGCGACGACGACGACAACGACAACGACAATAAATAGGATTCTGCGGTTGTACGTAAAAGAATTGGAGGCTGCTGTTGCTGCTACTGTTGAAGCATTCGACCGACCGTCCTCCTAATTTCTAGCCTTTGCATCCCAAATGAGAATTTGATAGAATACTAATGTGGTTGATGTTAATGTTCAGCGACGATGTGATACACTGTTGATTATGTTGCTCCTTTTTGATCTCTAAGGTTCTTAAGTATTTCGAAGAGGCAAAGCATCTGTAACATCACCCTGAAGAAGGAAAGAAAACTACAACTAATGAATGAATTCAAGAAAGTGTTACAAACTGGTTATTTGTATCTCGAGGCGACAGTGAAAGATGAGGAATTTACGAGTTATATCGTCTGTCAGCATTCGTGTCGACGTTTATTTTAATATTAACGTCATAATTCATTTTAATTTGTCATTATAATTTGCTAATTGCACGTTTGAGGATTTTGATAAATTGATAAATTTGAGGGGAAATCGAGGGTAATGACATGATATGACCCATGGACCTAGTTTTCTACTTAAAAGCCAAATATGTATAATCATTTGGATCGTTTTCGCCTTCAGAGAACTAAGAATATATGCAGATTCTTTTGGCCATTCGATTCATGAGAATCACAAAGAAGGAATTCAAATATTATAGATAAATACAAGGCGCGCTCCAAAATAAACAGGACTTTTAACAAGTAAAAGCAACAAAAGGGTTTTTTTTTTAGCAAAACCGATTTATTTTATTCAAAATTGTCCCCTTCCTTTCCGGATCAATACAGCGATTTGCACGGTCTAAAAGCAAGTCGAATGAGGGTTTTAGATCGTCGACCGGGATGTTGATGCTTTCCTTTCACCGGCAAATGCATCGTTTTGGCTTGTTTTGGCTAGCCTAGCGCCTTGCACTCGTTTCATAATCAGTCACAATTTTTTTAAAAAGTTTCTGTTCTTTTTGGCCTCCTTAATTCTTTGTGGCTTTTGCGCCTTCTAGTAAAATTACTGAGCATTAGTTTCACAATACAGAAGAACCTTTGCCTCTATAAAGTGTTGTTCTAGACTCTTTTGCTTTCGGAGAAGGCGGTGTTGCTCTCGTCTCTATTGCTTACAGAGTTTGTTTTGCAACTATCGGTTTTCCTACAGCCTCCTCTTTTCTTCAAGCCTCCCCGTTTCGTTGCATGCTCATATCAGTGCTCAACATCAAAATAGAGATCAATAACGACATCTCTTATGACTTCTAAGCTTAATCGCGGCAACATAAGACTTGCTAGACGATTTGGACAAATTGATCGGAAAAAGGAAGACTCTGCGATTTAAATTCTTTGATATCCGTATTTATAGCTTAACTGTAGCAAAGTATTTAATATTCCAAGTCAATTCGGGCTCTTCAGAGCATTTGGAGAATCAGAATACTATGGCCATGCATTTGGCCGATGGCAATATAGCTTAAAATTTTTTGATCACAGTACTACCAGGAGGTTTATGGTGCAGCCATATTTCACTCTGCTGCAAAGGCGATTATTCTCAGTACTAAGACGCCTTCTTCTCATTACTTCAATTGAGAAAGAAATATCTTAAAGTCGTTCATATGATATTGCTCGTATGTTTGGTCAAGATGCTCGTAAAAATAATCTTTTGGAAAAAGTTACCTGTGTTATTTGGGAGTGCGTATATCCATATTCGACTTATGTACATCAGCATTGATGTGCACCTCAAAACTATTTGCTAGTCTTTCTTTCCCAATAAAACTGGATCTTTATAGGAATTACCATAGTAAATTTAATAGTTTTTCGTTCTTATTTTGTCCAGTCCATCCTCTTGCTTCTAGATTACTAGTTGCACGACTTTTTTTTTATAATTAGCGAGTGTTTAATCGGTTTTTAGTACCCTTAAAATGTTTGTACACAGCGCGAGCGAAGGAAAATTAGGTAGAAAAAAAAAAAAGAGAGATACCGATGCAACTACGTGTGTTCTATAAGAGGTTCTAACATTGCCATACATAACTGAGGATTTCCTAATTTTTTTTCACTTATCTGGCTGGTGTTATTTTCCAAACGACGCTTCCAACGAAAATCGGAAAACGATTACTTTCAATCGTAAGTATCTTCAGATACATCAGTCCTTGTGCCTAATATACAGTATGTTTACTAAGTAGAGAGAAACTATGATCCAAAATCTGGTGTGCAACGATGCACGTTAATGGAATTTTTATTTCGAAGGCAAAACAATATTTGCAAGTTGATTCTTTCTTTCAGTTGTTTTCAATTTTGATTTTACGAATACGTCCTTTCTTTTCAAGGTGCAAGTAATGGCAAAACTCGCAAATTAGCCAGTCTATAAAAATTCTTGAAGCTCCGATCACTTTCAATCACCAGCGTTCATGCCATAAGTTCTACTGACTTTTTCGCCAGTAGTAACACCAGGAATTCCAAAATTTGGAACGCATCTGAGAGATTTCGTCAATATGTTCTTTTGTCTAAAATATGGTACTAGGTATTGATGAATTGCCTCTTCATTGCAATTGCTTTCCGTTTGAAACTTTCTTTGAATGGTTAATAAAGTAGGGGTGAATATCCTTCATAGCTCCGCTTTGTTGACAACACTCTTTTAATTTGCATGAATAATCTCATATCTGATATTCTCAAGGCATTGATCTTTACGTACGAATAAGTATTTAAAACTCCGCATCGAGTTATTTACGTACACAATACGATGGATACTATATGAATGGAGCGAAAGCCGTATGGGGTTACTGGGTCATGCAACCTGTAGTTCTGCTAACTTAAAACAAATTGTTTGGAAATTGATCAGAGGCAAACAATTGTGTTTAAATTGCTGTTTTAGTACCTACATGAAGCCATGAGAATCACGGAGGACGATTGAGTGATCGTCTTAAAACTATTTACATACCACTTTGATCAAAAAGGTTATTCAGAAAATTTCAAACACAAGTTTATTTATCTAAATCTATATTGTCCCCTTCAAAGTAATCCCCATCGACTGCAACACACTTATGCCAGCGCTTGATACAATCCTCGAAACATTTTTTATATTCGGTTTTCGGTCCGAGTATGTCCATCAGTGCTTTCTGCGATCTTTCCATTACTTCCTCTCGGCTGCTGAAACGCGTTCCCCGTAGTGTTTTTTTAACTCGATTGAACACAAAGAAGTCACAGGAAGCCAAATCAGGTGAATTCGGTGGCTGTTGGATGGTATTTGTTGCATTTTTCGTCAAAAAATTACGAATAATGATGGCACTGTGCGACGGTGCGTTATCTTGGTGCAAAACCGACGAGTTTTCTGCCCACAATTCTGGTCTCTTTCGGCGAATTGCAAACGAGACGCAAACGTCTCATAACGCCCAAATAATACTCTTTGTTTACTGTCTGGCCTTCTGGCAAAAATTCATGATGCACTACACCGTTGTAATCCATGAAAACCATGAGCATTGCCTTCTTTTTCGACTGAAAACGACGTGGTTTTTTGGTCTCGGCTCATTTGGTGAACGCCATTCACTTGCCTGATGTCTGGATTGCGTGTCGTACTCATAAACTCAAGTCTCATCGCCAGTACTGATCCTTTTGATGAATGTGGGATTCAGCCTCGCAAATCATCTCTTTTGCGACGACAACACGGTCTCGTTTTTGCATGAAATTGAGGTCTTTTGGCACCAACTTTGTTGCTACACTACGGAAACCCAAATCCTTAACCAAAATGTCTTGGGCGGATCCATAGGCAATTCCCAAGTCCTCCGCTGTCTCTCTGATGGTTAATTTGCGGTTATTGACCAACATTTCTTTTACTTCATCAATGTTTTCGATGTCGATGGTCTGCCACTGCGTTCATCATCTTCAATTGACTCACGACCACCTTTGAACCGCTCGCGCTCGTGCCACTGGTAAACGACCGTTTTCTTTAGAGAATCATTGCCGAAACACTTTTCCAACATTTCCAACGTTCGCGCACCATTAAATCCGTTTTTCAGGCAAAATTTAATACGAGTACAAGTTCGTTGTTGCAAATTTAAGTCCATTTCTAAAATTGTAAAAAATCGCCAAACACATAGAGATAGATGTACTCTTGGCTACGTAACTTTTGCAAATGTCAAGCTATGACGCTAAGATTTAGAGGGAATGTCAACAACAGATTTACCAACTTAACAAAAAAAAAAAAAACAGAACTCAAATCGGAACAATGGAAGCGCCACACGGTGGTGTGGTGCGGGAACTTTTTGATCAAGGTGGTATGTAAAAATCGATAAATAGTAATGGAATGCAAACATAGGCGGTTAATTCAGCTACTGTTCAACAATTAATAAAAACATTTAATTTTCGCTATGATAATTTAGTAAATACAAACTTTGGTCGACTAGATAAATCGTCCGACCATTTATTCGGAACTTTTAGGCAGTCCCCGTCTAGTATGGGGTGGATTGAATCAATCATGCAATTACTTACAATTACTTAATTTGTTTAAACTCAAATCTGCACTATTAGAGAATACGAGTATGTTTTAGCCCTAGGCAAGCTATCCGTATCATAGAAAAATATTAAGTATACCCCCAAAGAAAAGCGATTTTTCTAAATTTTTTTTTCTTGAGTTCTTGAAAATTTTGTTTACATTGAAATGGCAAAACTTTGGCACCCAATACAAACGTAATTAGCGTTTGGTATTATTGCTCAGGTCTAGCGGCAATAAATTACGAATAATAATGCAGCGCGCATTCAGTTGCCATAAATCATAATAACATGGCAGGCAATTCCATTGCCAGCGCGCATTCACTAAAAGCAACTGGCAACAATCTACTACGACTAGATACGAAAACGAAAACGAGTACTCGTCGTACTTACTCGTACATACAACATTAGTGCATTTTTCATTTTCATTTTCATTTTCATTACATTAAATACAAGTCTTGGTATACAAATAAGCGTGTGTTTATTAAAGTTTGCAATGCTGGTCCAAGGAAAATACCAACCAGCTCATGTATCCGCACCGTAGATCTTTTCAAATGCATTTGTGTATGAGTATCATTACGATACAAGTTATGTAACAACGTGCCAACTCGATAGATAGATCTGAGCTCTTTAAAGGCGCCAATTTTGCATTCGCATCTTGTATCTTTTTAGTTAGATTTTTTTTTTTTTTTTATTCATTTGAGTGGTATGTTTTTATTTTTCTACCTATATACATACATATATACATAGAATCAGCCCATGTATACTTATATATTCATTCGCAGCCGAAATTGATAATTGCTGATCTCATGGTGATAGACAACGACAACGTCGTACGGTTGGAATTTATCTGCATCTTTTGCCGCTTGCCTGCCTGCCACTATTCGTATATCTATTCATCGGCAATTTAATTCTGACTACACCTATGAATTGATATGCATTTAATTTTTCCTTTTAGTATTTTATATATTTTATTTTTTTTCTTTTTTAATGCGCGGTCATTTGAAATCGATTCAAATCTGGTGATTCTGCCGTTTTGCTTGCTACTGTTGGCAAGTTGGAAGTTCGGCAAAATTGTGGTGTGCAATAGCTCAAGTGAAAAATTATTTTGGCATATTGCCCCTATCTGTTCGCAGTTTTTTGCGTTGTGAATGAAAATGTGACTAACATCGAACACATTTTTCAACCATCGTATGGGATGGTTGAGTGCATTATGCTTTATTTGGTGTGCAGTAATAAATTTGCAATGAGAATCGGTGGTTGAAGTCGTATTTTTGATGGTGATTCTAAAACAACAACTCGGAGTAAAAGAAATTTGCTCTCAATTTTAAATTTAGCATGAGATTGTGAATATATTTTATTCAACTCTTTTGCCCTTTCTCTTCACATCGATACACTATGTATATGCAATAAAAAGATGTTGGGCGATCGATTCGAAGGGTGTACCGGTGTGAAAACAAATTCACAAAAAAATTATAATTGTCTATATAGTCCCTTTTCACCTCAATACTATATACTACATCTGTAAAATAGCTTATCGATACTCTGCAAAAAATATCTTTCAGTCTTGCTTAAAAAATGTGCATTTATCGCCGCATTTAGTTTTTCACCGTTTGCAAATTGCCTTTCGTGGAGTGAGTTCTTTAAATTAGGGAATGGGTAATACTAACTTTGTGCAAAATCCGGACTATAGAGTGTGTGGTAAATCACTTCGAAGCTTCTTCGTGTGCGTTGTCGTTGATGCCTTTCTGGTGTTAACTCCTTTTGCGTACTCGATCGACAAAATTATAATTGAGTCGCACAACACAGAGGATCTGATTGTTCCGGGCGATGACGTAACATTAAATTTCTTCAAAGTTCTACTCCCTTATGTCATTGCATAGATGTCTGCTAGTTTTAAACGTCGTAGCTGTGAAACTACCTTTCATCTCAAATAACGATTCGGTCGAAAATGGTCGAGTTATCTTCATCACAGGGCTCGCTACAAGACTCGACGCGCTTCTTCTATCTGATGGGCCAAAAGTATTCGCGCCACCCTTTTTTGTAATGACCTTAAAGAGGTTTAGATTGTCAGGAAGGATAGTATGTGTAGTTCCCACGAGGATCTGCCAATATCAGATTTGCTTCGATTTAGAGTTCAAATCGGTTGGTGCTTTTAGTAAATCCGAGGAGCATACTGACCATTATTTCGAGCGATTCTCCGACGTAAATTTAACTACGAGAAAAAAACAGGATAGCCACACTGTTTTTATATCTACAACTCCTGCATAAATCTTTAAAGGGAAGCCAAGTATGTTGGCATGTCTGCTAATTATGCAATGCCCTTTAATAACGCCTTTATGTACCCTTTCCACTGATAAGAGACTCTGCGCATCTCCGATACAGTTAGGATCAGATCTGCCTACTTAAATTGCACGTTGTAGCCTCTGACACTCATTCTATCACATCTAGTTTCAGGATGAATTCATATGTCGTTAGAGGTTCAATGGATGTTTAGGGTTGTGCTACTTTTAGCAAGTTTGCAACGGCCTTATAGCTCTTCAAAATGTCCCAGATTATGCATAAACTGTTTTGTTGAGAGATAAACGTAAATGTTTTGCTGCATTGGACGTTGTCAAGACCGAATTCAGGGATTTTATAGCTACGCGGTTATTGTGCGTATGCAGGTGTTCTTAGCAGATATCACATTCCAATTTATCAAATAGCGTCTTGAAGTGAAATACGCTGAAATGACGCTACAATAGATTGGGAATCGAAATATTCAGGGCGAATGGTTCAGAAAATATATCGCTCTTTACTTGAAAAACTTTATATGAAAAACAGTGCATATCCAGTGCTCATGGTTATAACTTTGAAAAAATAAGTTACGATGTAATTTTTCCTTTCTGTTGAAGGATGGACGTGTGGAGTCTTTGGAAACTCTTCCACTGTGCGATAGTGTTGAAAAAACATTCAGTGGCTATCTGTCTGTTTGGTCTGTTTGTTTAAGACTGGCAGTTGAACTTGTTGTATCTTAGTATCAGAGAATCAGACTGACTGTCTAGACTTTAGACCCTTTATTCCAGTCTATCTACCGATACCGGCACTCCGAGAAAGAGTATCAGAGGGATACCCTCCAGTCTTTAACCATATGATATTTCTTACATTGCAAGACGCAAATGTGACATTAATGACCTCTTGCCGATTTTAATTTGCAAAGGTGGGCAATCACACTTTACTGCAGATTTTTAGATGTTTACCTTAGTTATTTTGATATGCGCTCCACCAAATAATCTGATGCGTAACAACACATCTAAGGACGGCGAACTCAGTCTGATTAGCTTCCTATTCAACAGTCAGAAGCCAGATAACGTGGGACCAGACAGTAGTTTCATCGACATCGACTATGCCTTCATCTCTGAACTCTAAAAGAAAAAATAAGTTAAGGTAACCTTTCGCGAGAATACAAGCGCTTGACATACCATTAACTCTCATGAAGATGGTATAGTAGTTCTTAATTGAGAGTCCGCAGACCTAGTTTTTCACTATCCAGAGTTCTGGAATCCGAATAACGTTTTCCTCTGGTGGAAATTTATTTATAGTTGTATAATAACCGAAGAATTGTTGGATTACGGCCTTCAGTGTTGCTAGGGCCAGGTTTGGCCAGGTTGAGAGAGCAGGCACATGAATTTTTTCTTTTTTCTTTTCTTAGTTTGCGCCATGGTTAGTCCACTGACGTAAAGATTCATAGCGTCCGATATTCGAAAACTCTGTCATGAGTAGCTTCAAAATTAAAGGGATTAGATATAAAAGCGAAATCTATTAGCTGTACAAGATTGTTAATAAGAAGAACTGAAATTTGTCAACTACCTTCAGATTTTAGATTTGAAGAAAGATCAAACGACAACCAATCACATTGACAACTCAGAGATTATTGAAATGACGCAATCGTGGATTTTTCATGGGCTAGGAGACTGTTTATTAAGTAATACTACTCGTGTTTTGAGAGTTCGCTATAACTATAAATACAGTGGATTGGGAATGTGAAAAAGCCAGAAAAAAAATCATTCGCCTACCTTCGTCTGCTAAGACGCATCGGCACCGACCACATAAAACGTATGTACCAGCAAGCAAACAGAAGCTTTAAAATCATATGCCAAGAAAAACAAAAGCTCTACATAAATACTTTGTCGCTAAAATTTGCGCACACCAAAGACAGCAAGTCCTTTTGGAAATTGGCTAAAGCATTGAACGGTACGTTATTTGACCAAGGAATCAAGGCTGAAGCGACTACTCTGGCGGAATACTTCGAAAAATTGCTGAATCCAGGTGCCGCCTGAATAAGGCTCCAGGGAAAGATCGTATTGCTTATGAGTTCTTCAAAAATGCAACTAACCACTTCCTGCAGAAGCTCACGGAAATATACATACAATTATATATTTACAACCGGCGATGTTTTCAAAAAAAGTATAATTCTTCCGATTCTCAAGAAAGATTCAAATGATCCATCCAACTATAGAGGGATTTCGTTTCTAAAGGCTGTTACCAACATTTTTACAGGAGTCATCTTGGAGCGCTTAACAACCCGAATATGTGAAAACGACCTGCTAAGCGAGTTTCAAGCCGGGTTCCGTAAGGAGTACTCCACGATTGACAACAAATTTACTCTCTCAAACATCGCTCGGATTTACTTGGACCGAGGAAAGAAACTATACGCTTTCTTTGTAGACTTTAAGGCGGCTTTTGACTCCATCGATAGAAGATCACTATTTTTTAAACTCAGCAATATAGGAGTCTCAACAAAAGTTCTAAAGGTTCTGTAACAATTTTACCTTACTACTATACTATACTATTTCTATTCCTTATAATTAAAACTAAGAAAACATTTTTTCCAAAAAAAAAAAACTTAGTAACATGACTTTTTTTTATAAAACTTAAAACTAAAATCCTAAAAACTACCTAAAAAATAAGTCTTAATCTACTTAAACTACTTACATCTAGTACATATATATATATATATATATATATATACATAATATATATCTACTTAATATATAAATATATGTATATATATATAGATGTATGTTCTTTTTTTTTTAATTTTTTATTTTTATTAATTTTTTTTTTTGGTTTTTATATATTTTTTTTTTCTTAAATCTAACTTACTCCTACTTAAAACTATGTAAGCCGGCCGTGGCTAATAAAAACTTAGGCGACCCACTTTGCTTCACATGAAGCTACCAAGTATTGGAGGAATTCGACGACGAACTCTCCCTTCCTTCAACTAGCCACCAAAATTGTTGGTGCTGCTGAGCAACATCCCTCATGTCGCGACTCCCTACCGCTCTACTGAACCGGAAACGCTCCGCACTGCCGTGTGCGACGTCTCTTTCGTAGTTGAGTCGCCTGTCCGCAGCTGTTCGAGCGACGTGGAAGATTAGCGGCACCGCCAATCTGTCCTGGATCAGACCTTTACTATCTAAGTAGAGGAACGCTTCTGGAGGAATAAAGCCGTCAAAGCGAACTCTCTCGTGATACATATAATTAGGGTAGTAAGCCCCGGAGATCAGGTTGTTCGATGAGGTCATTGCTCTTGCAATGTGCCTTCGAGTCAACTTAATGACGAAATTGTCCACTCTTATTAGGTTCGCCCTATTGTACAAGACCTCATTACGATAGAATTTTATGTACTCAGATTCTGGTGTTCTGTATAAGCGAAGACAAGTCCTAAGACAAGCCCTCTCAAACACCCGAATCTTTTCCAACAAACTTGCTCTCACGTTGAACCACACAGGACATCCAAATACAAGCATGGGCCTGATAAGGGCCATGTAGCAGATCACCTTCACCCTCGCATCGAGTTGGCTGTTATAAAACAGTCTCCTTGTAAGGGCAAAAGCACCTGTGGCTCTGGCCAGAGCAACATCTATATGTTTGTTAAAATGTAGATATTGATCTAGCCAGATCCATTATGATTAACAAGCTGCAACAGTATTGCCGTATGTGGAACCTGCAAGTTAACACCAGCAAATCCAAAGTTTTGATTTTTTGAAATGGTTGGAGGCGTCACGCAAGGTATGAAAAATGGACTTGGCAGAACGTGGAACTGAATATAGTCAAGGAATACAAATACCTCGGAGTTCTGGTCACCTCACAGGCATCCTTTAAAAAACACCTGCTAGAGAAACTGAAAGAATCTAAACGTGCGATTAACTGCAACTGGAAAGGAATTCTGAGGAAAAGGAATGTTGCACCAAGTGTGACGTACAATATTGTCGAGGCGGTAATGAGGTCAATAATGTGCTATGCAGCACAAGTGTGGGGGCTTGGCATTTTGAAGAGGTAGAAAAACTCAAAAGATACTTCCTTAAGAATCTGTTTAGGCTGCCTTAAAATACACCAACTTACATGTTACATCTGGAAACTGGATTACCAATGCTACATATCTTCACGCTTAGACTTCACTTTCTCTATATCAGAAAAGTTTTTGCTAAACCAAGTCATCGTCTTCCCCACAAGGTTGCTATGTATCTTAAAAACCGAAACCTTACTTTCTTTGCGGAATGGTCAAGGCTCAGCCAAGAACACATTATGCGCTTGCACGAACTAATTCGAAATGAAACATACTGGGAGAGCACACTGAACGAAATGCTTAAAAAAATCCACTACTCAACACGGGAGCTTTTCGAGACGCAAAGTCAACAAAGCCAATCAAGATCCACGTGCACAATATTATAGCATAAGCTTGGTGAAAACAGCTGCTTTAATGACCGGAACAGCGTAGAGTCCAACTCAACCATATTCAAAGCCAGAGGCGAACTTTTGCACCTGAACTACGAGTATATGCCATACAAAAACAACGGAGGAGACGAATGTACACTGTGCAATCTGGGAACGAAGGAGGATGTCCGGGATTTTATTGGAACGTGTCCCATATCAAATTCAATCAGGAGATCCTTTTGGGGAAAAAATGCCCTATCACTAAATGAGATCACAAACACCCTAAACGGCGCAAACTGGAACACTTTACACAACTTTCTAAAATGTGCATTGAATTATAGGCTACAAATTATAAATGAATTACAAATTTATTAATTTCTTTCCTTCGACTGACGGCAAAAGCCAGCGCTTATTTTTGTTAAACTTGTAAATATTTTAACAGAATAAACAAATATTACTATTACTACAGTCGAACCTCCATAAGCCGAGTAGTCACGAAAACAAATATTGTGTTCGATTTGTGGAATGTTCGAGTTATGGAGCATCCGAAAAAAACAGACTACACATGCTCATGCCAAAGCACCTGTTTATTTTTTTTTTAAATTAAGTATAAAATTGTTCTTTGACTTTGAAAAAGTCCGTTATTGTTTTTTGAATTTTACGTTTTGTTATTATATCTCCGAAAAGATCTTTGATAATATCTAAATTCTTGTATTGTATATAAGTGGAGAAGACCCTTCACTGACATGCAGAAAGCACCTTATATTATTAAATGCTGCTCTTACTCCTTTATTGGAAGGAGGGAGTATAGATGGGCCATCATCGTCATCATTTCCATCATTTATGTATATTGTCTTCTTCATCGTTACCGTCATTGATAAAAATTTCGTCACAAGGAAAATGAGTAATGGCGACATCATTTTCGAAAGTAATGAATTCCTCCAAAATTAGATTTTCTTCACCAACGCGCTGAACATAAGTGTTAAAAAGCAAACTCATATCATCTTTACATCCACAGTATCAGATAGTGATGTGAGAAGTTGCCCCAAAGGAATGGTATCTTCATCGTCCCAGAATAAGTTGTCTCCGAAGCCAGCATGTCTAAAACAATTCCTGATTGTGTCCTCCTTGACATCGAGTGTCCAAGATATATGAAGGAACCGTATTGCTTCAAGTAAAGATATAGAAACAGAAACACTATCTTGGTGTTCTACTAAACGACGACGGTAATGTAATTTCAAATTTTGAATCACACCCTGATCCATCGGTTGAAGTTTTGACGTCATATATGACGGAAAGAATAGACGCTCAATAGATTTCTTCCGGATGTTTTTAGGATGTGCAGGGTAATTATCAAGAAATAACACAATTTTCAGACCTTTTTTCGTGACTTCTTGGTCGAGTTTCAATATCCACTCCTCAAAAATAGAAGACGTCCTCCAGAAATTTTCGTTACTGGAGTATTTAAAAGGGATAGATTTTATCCCTCTGAAGCACCTCGGGTTCGCAGTTCTTCCGCTCATATTAGCAGTAATAAGGCATGTAACCCGTTGTTTACTATGCTCTCCGCTATGGCATTTCTCGTCTTCGAAAGCGAGGGTCTTATTTGGTAAACACTTATAAAAAATCATGTCTTATTTGTATTAAAAACATCCTCTTCTGCATAATGCTTCAATGTTGATGGCAAAGCTGTCTGTTTCCAAGACCCAGCGGACTCATCACTGACAGATGCATAATTTATCTGTTTTTAAATTTTTGCAGCCAGCAGAAAAGTCTTGTATTCTTTTGATTTTGCAAAAAATAGAGCCTTTTCCTTAATCATAGGGCCCGTTACTGGCATATTTTTGCCCCTCATTAATTGTATCCATTTTCGTAAAGCCGAATTAAGCTCCGCACATTTTAAAGGCTTTGATCGAAACGGATTTAAATTCACACCTTTTTCTACAGCTTTTCGAATCTTTACCCGGTTTTTCAAAATGGTAGATAATATACTTCGAGGAATACCAAATTTCGTGGCAACTTTTTCTTATTTAAATTTAATATTTTTAATTTTTGCGGCGACATTTTACTGAATGTAGTGTCCAAAAATACAGACGTCAAATAAATGATTCTACGACGAAAAAGATTTCAATTGTAACATCCAGATGCGACTCCATGTGGACTAAAAAGTAATCACTTTCCTGCGTACGTCCACGTCTGTAAATATAGACCAGCTGTTTTGGCACTTAGTGAAACACAGGTAGATCCCCGCCCACACCTATCAGATCACTCTGATCTGAACCTGCCTGGCTACTTCTTCTCTCACCGCGGTCTCGCCATTTACGTGCGTAGTGATGTAGCTTAGCAAACTCTACCACAATGTAGTCCCTGTTCCAATCCGGAATTCAATTTCATGTGGTGAAAATTCCATCGCTGTAAGCTACTACTTTATTTACAGAAACCCCAAACTGAACAGCAACTCGACCTTTCACGAGTTTGATGCGCTGTCTGACTCCATTCAAATAATTGTATCCCTGTATCATCATACTGAAATCGTTATTCCGGGCGATTTCAGTATAAGTACAATTCTGGGTGGCTTCGACATTCTGGACAGACAACACCCGAAGGACGGTGTGTTGAGATCTTCGCTGCGGAAAATAATTTAACCCAGCTTGTAAATGAGCCCGCACGTATACCAGACGTTGACAGTCATACCGCCAACACCGAGGACTTGTTTTTAACTTCTCACCCTGACAAGTACTGCGTTGATGTGCCCTCCTTTCTAGGCTCGTAGGACCATTGTGTCTTATCAGCTAAATTCTCGAACACCCACCACACAGTTAGAAAAAGGATTCCTAAAAGAACCGTATGGCAATAGAAGAAAGCCAATTGGATCGAACTTAACAACTTCTTTAGGAATTTTAACTTTTCGTTATGTTTCCTCGATAACTACGTGGATGTCGACTCCTTGAAATGAGACGCTTTACCCCTCATCGTATGAAGAGTATCAAACCAAAAGAAAAGGCATGGTACGACTCGAGCTGTAAAGAGGCTGCCAGGGTTAGAGAATTGTTTTTTCGGTCCTACAAAGACCAACCCGGCAGAGGAAAACCGAAAAAAAGTTTAAACGAGCCAGAAATGACTGCAACGTCTTTCTCAAGCGTGTGAAATTCCAATACGACCAAAAACTGTGGCAAAAAATACTGCAATGTCCCAAAGGCAGCAACATTTTTTGATCATTCGTCAAAAACATTAGAAATTCTGCCTCATCCTCTATCCCAACGCTCATTTACAATGACATTCCAGCTGTCAGCTCTTTGGACAAGGTCAATCAGCTTGGTGCACAATTTACGGCTAGATTGTGCTTTGTCCCAGCCTACACTTGAGTGCGTCGAATCTATGTACAATGGGACGAGTCCACTTTCGCACTCGATATATACCGCTGGTTCAGATGGTATATCTCCCCTTCTTCTGAAGAGGTGTTCTTCCACGCTGGCAAAACCACTGCGTAAGCTTTTTCATCAATCCTACTCTTTAGGACTCTTTCCGAAAAGATGGAAAACAGCATTTGTCCAGCCCGTTCCTAAAAAATGCGAATCTTCTCTCTCCTCCTACAGACCCATTGCACTTACGTCCCTTCTTTCCAAGGTCATGGAAACGCTGATAAACCTTCAGCTCATGAAATATATCGAAACACGAAAACTTCTCAATGACCGGCAGTATGGTTTTCGTAGCATCAGGTCCACTGGTGTTTGATGGCATGTCTCACCGAAAAGTGGAACCAAAGCGTACATCAATCTGGCGAAAGCGAGATAGTTGCACTCGATATTTCTAAGGCATTTGACAGTGTTTGGCATCAGGCTTTTTTGTCGAAAATGCGTGCTTTTGGGATCGACGACTCTCTTCTTCAATGGATTAGGTATTACTTTTCGGAACGTTCAATTCAAGTTGTTTTGGACGGTTTCAAGTCTGATATTCACAAAATAAATGCTGGTGTGCCCAAGGGCTCCGTTTTGTCTCCAACATTCTTTTTAATTTTCATTACTGATCTCTTGTTAGAACACCCAGCCATTATCCATGAATGGCACTATCATCGTCGAAACCGAAAAACTTTCCATTCTCGGTATGTGTGTCAGTGTCAACCACATACCATATTCAGTGTCGTCAAAAATGCTGCGAAATGTCTAGGTTTCCTCAAGCGATGTAAGAAATATTTCGCCCCATCTGACCTGGCCTCAATATATAAGGCATTTATCCGCCCAAAATTGGAGTACAATGCCCACATCTGGTCGGGTGCGCCCAAAACATCTCTGCACCTGCTAGATAGGATCCAAAACCGTGCGATAAAACTTGTAGGTGATACTAATTTCACTCAAACAATGGACACCCTCGAACACCGACGTAATGTCTCCTGTCTCACTCTGTTTTATTGCTATTTCCACTAATAGTGCTCCGTAGAAATCGCCAGTAGCCTTCCGCCCATTCAAACCTTTAACTATAACACCCGTCTCGCTATGAATGCTCAGTATACCCTCAAGCCCACTTTAGGACGAACTCAAAAATATCGCGATTCTTTCCCATACAACTTGCTTATGGAATGCCCTGCCTAGCTCTTCTTTATAACCTTCAAACATTTAAAACCAACGTTCACCGGTACCTCTCTTTCCATCCTCCCTGATTTTCCTTCGCCTGCGCTGTGTGCAAGAATTGTAAGGTAATTGAGCGCGCGCAAATTATAAAATACAAAAAAAAAAACTCTATACATTTACATGTATTTTGTATTTATGTAACTATGTACAAACACAAAGTTACGCCTTTGCATTTGTAACCAACTTGCGCTTATTCGTTTCTTTTGCTCTTTTGTCTTTTGTTTTTGCATGCTTTGGGTGGTGGAGTTGAAGATATGGGGGGAATTTTCTACGAAAAGTAACACGAATAACCATGTTGCAAAGTTCGATTTAAGGAGGTTTTCGACTTACGGAGAGTCGACTTATGGAGTGTAAAATATGGGAAAATTTAAGTCTTGGGTCTTAGTTCTGAAACATTTGTTCGACTTATAGAAAATTCGAGTTAAGAATGTTCGACTTACAGAGGTGTGACTGTATGTTTACTCAAATAGTTGTTATTAGGATTTCTAAGCGAGACTCAGACTCAAGATCTGGCTTGTCAATGTTAGCCCTAGATAAATGCCGAGCATGCAAAATAAAGTCTTTACATACGTTCATTACTAAATTTATTGGTCGAGTCAGTGGATGTAAGCCTCCAAAAGGTGCCCCAGTGTCAATTCCCTGTAAAATTCGAGCTCCACGCACATGATCTCTTCTCTGCTGCAAAATTACTGAGCTGCAAGTTGGTTAACTCTTTGCTTGTCTCTTGGGCGTTCAATTCGAATTACGAGTTACATTTTCGAGGTTTGGTGTGCAGAAGCCATGCACAGGACCTCTACTTTTAATTGAATTGGTGACAGTTGCGGGTGATTTTTTAAAGTAGTTTTAAGCTTCGAAACTTCACGGCAAAATGTGGCATGTGGGCGAGATTTTCTCCCTATTTTGTCTCAAGAATCTTCTGTCGATATTTTGCGGAACGAACCCTCTGACTGTATGTATTTGTCTTCAACTTCTGTGAATTGTCACTAAACCATTTTGCAGTAGCTCCGTCGTAACATACGAGCACGGCTAACCTGTTCTGGTCTCGAACTATCGAACGTTGCCTTCCAACTCAAGTTCATAGAAAAGTAATCAATAATTTTTTTTATTCACGTGCCATCGGCCCCTTATGCAAGAATTAACATTTTATGTTAACTAATTTGTCTTATATCTCCTGACAAATAAAAAAAACCAAAACCGTATCCCAATTTCAATGGGAAATTATTCATAATCCCACCAATTCATGGGGTTCAGATATACGAGTACATAGATACTTTGCTCCGGAACCAAATAAAATACGTGCCATGGCGCTTTTGTGACAAACAAATTTGCTCCCACGTAATTTTTTTACCAACGATGCCTCCGATACCACTTTCATAATTTTATTTTGGATTTCCAGTTTTGTTGTTTGGCTTATATGTAATTTTAGATTTGATTTAGACAAGGAATATGTGGAATGTATCTAACAAGTGCTAAAAGAAAATTTCCACTAACTACTGAATTTGAAAAATCAAGAACGAAATTAAAATTAAAATGAGAGGGAAAATATTTAAAAAATGCGCATTAATGCTTAGTGGCTGGGCACATACTGAGGGAGAAAAATCAAAGCATCTCTCAGATACATGTTTATAATGAGTATCTTATCGTGACAAAATTGACTAACAAATGATCATGATTAATTTATGCACGCGGGACTAGCGTTTTTTTTTTTTTTTTATCGTATTCTACATATCTAACCGCGCTATATCATGACAGAAAACAAAAAAAACAAAAAATATAAAAGATACAGATACGAGTCTAGTGTAGATCTTGTCAAGATTTCACTTTGAAAGATTAAAAAGGGTGCGACGGTGGCGATATAAAAATTATTTATGATAATTAGTCATTTTTGTATCTTTTTTTTTGTGAATATTTCTCTTGGATTATTTTTCCAAGTTTTTCGAACAAAATAGAAAAATACAAAGTTGACGTGTTTTAAAAGGTATTAGTCGTCATAATTAAGACATTAATTTTAGTTGAACGCAAATATCACTACGTAGGGTAGTGTTGTTATGGGTGTCGTTATTGATGGTATTGATGCCTGTTTAACTAATATGCTTTATTTAGGGTTAAGTTGGGAAGGCAGCCGTTGGTTCAGTGAAAGGCGTTCAATAATTTCATGCATAGTTCCAAACGAAACGATACTATAAAATACTCGTAGATTGTAGATAAAGCAACTTTTAAATGGAAATCAAAAGATGGATATGAAACAACGGGCGCTCTTTCAGGGAGATACTGACGAAATGACCATCGGATCAGGTTTTTTGATATTGCTACCTGTTCCAGTTTAAGTTGACTTTGTTTTTATGGACGTTGAATTGTTAATGGTGTTATGTAATCGCCGCATAACTGGAATATCTGTTAAAGTGTTGACTTGATCTTTATTTAATTTTTGAACATGGGTTGTGTAAATGTTTGTTGTATTTTTTTTTTGTTATATGTAAGCCTTAAAAAGGTATTATTTTAGTATATGGTATTAATTTTGTGTTGCACTTTAATGTGGAAGAAACCAGGTTCTTAACTGACAAATTCAGTATAGTGGACCTGGGCCTCGACCAACAGTTCTCTTCGTTTAGCGCGGTCTTTTCTTAATCACATGTAGCAGTTGCGCTGCCGAAGGCGATGTCTTTCTTTATCGTCTCGTCCCTCCGGTATGGGTTCGAATACACTCCATTTATGCAGACGACACCTACGATCACTCTTTCTATCGAAGCAATAAAAGAGATTTTCAATAGCCCTTGATAAAGTCCACTCTTTCGCGCCATACAGTAGAGCCGAGACCGGGACCATATGGCTCTTATACAGTGCCATCCTTGAGGTTCGTGAAAGCGTGATCTTTCGCTTAATATAAGTTCTTTCGACACCCACTTTCGCTACTTGTGCTCCCATTAAAACTCGCTGATTTCTTCTAATAAAGTCAATGTTGTTATCATACATATATTAGCAGTTGTACAGACTATTGGAATATTGTGGACGTGGGATTTGCCTCTGAGTTTCGAACAATTCTTTCAATGATATGTTTATGAAATCAAATGACAGCGCGTTACTTCTTTTGCCTCACAGCGCAATATTGGTGGTCTTTGCCGTGAAACAGTCTTAAGAAGCAATATGTACTTCCAAATTTTTCGCGCTGACTGCAATTCTACCATTGCATTTCTATCTTACCATATCCTCGCCAAATTTTGGTTAAACTTTCGAACATAATTTATGCAGAAGCACCAATCCATGGCCCTGGCCCCGATTGACCGTTTCTTTGCTTTTTTTCATGATCATTCTTAGGTGTTCGACGTCTCTAATGGATTGCTAACAATGTCGCCACTGATCGTATGTAGTTGATGCTGGTAAAAGGACTTCTTAAAAGGCCTTTGACGTACGACACAGTTCTTCTTCGGCTTTCCGGCGTACTGGCCTACAACAGTGAATCTGTATCTTACGTCGACCGCAATATGATCAATCAGGTTAACGTTTTTTTTTGATCATCTGACTACCATGTGCGTGATCGCATTTTTTTTTTTTTAATTAGCGCCCGCTCAAGGGGTTACGGTACCCTTAAAATGTTTGCACACAACATGGGCGAAGGAAGTTAGGGAGGAAAGAGAGAGAAGTACCGATATACGTTGGTTTTAAATTTCTGAATGTGTTACATACGAGGGCGGGTCAATAAGTCCGCCAGATTTTTTGATAAAAAAATAATTTTATTTTTCAACGTAGTCTCCCTTGAGCTCTATACACTTTGTCCAACGCTTCTCCAATTTTTTTATCCCTTCCAAAAAAAATGATTTGTCGAGGTCCTCAAAATAGGCCTTTGTTTGTGAGATGACTTCATCATTGGAGTCAAATCTTTTTCCACCAAGCCATTTCTTCAGGTTTGGGAACAAGAAGTAGTCGCTCGGAGCCAAATCTGGAGAATAGGGTGGATGAGGGAGCAATTCATAGCCCAATTCATGCCATAGCCCAATTTTTGCCATGGCAACTGCACATGTGTGCACCCTTGCATTGTTTTGGTGGAAAAGAACTTTTTTCTTGGCCAAATGAGGTCGTTTTTTTTTCAAATCGTCATTGAATCGGTCCAATAAGTTGGCATAATATTCCCCATTGATTGTTTTTCCCTTTTGAAGGTAGTCAAAAAACAGTCGCCATAACTTTATTGGCTGACAAACCCACCTTGGCCTTCTTTGGCGCCGATTCACCCTTAGAAACCCACTGTTTTGACTGTTGTTTGTTCTCTGGTGTGTTGTGATGGATCCATGTTTCGTCCACGGTTACAAAACGGCGCAAAAACTCCTCCATATTGCGATTAAACAACGCCAAACCTTCCTGTGAAGTTGTTACACGATTGCGTTTGTGGTCGACTGTGAGCAAACGCGGCACCCATCTTGCGGAAAGCTTTCTCATGCCCAAGTGATCATTCAAAATTGAAACCACTGAGACATGCGAGATCCCTACGGCTTCCACAATCTCTCGCACTTTCAATCTTCGGTCGGCCAACACCATATCGTGAATTTTTTCGATTGTTTCGGGTGTAGAGACCTCAACTGGGCGTCCAGGACGTTCGGCATCTTCAGTGCTTGTACGGCCACAACGAAATTCAGTAAACCACTTTTTTACCATTGAAATCGATGGTGCAGAGTCCCCATAGTATTTATCAAGCTTAGCCTTGGTCTCGGTAATGGTTTTTTTTCGCAAGAAATAATGCTTAATAAGCACACGAAATTCACTTTTTTCCATTTTCTCCTCAAATTAGTGAGTAGTCTAATAAAAATGGCTGTCAAACACAAACTAACTGACGCAGCAAGTTTAAATTTTGACAGGAGTCAACTGACAGATGCCTGTTGACAGGAGCAGTGTTGCTGTTTCAGTAAAGAGGTCAGAAATTCAAACTTATTATTGACCCGCCCTCGTATCAGGCATATGTATGTTGGCGAACCTAGTCTTCATGTGCATTTTCTCAGATGCTCCAAACTGTTTGCCTAGGTCCTCCTCTGATGATAAATCTATAAATGGACGCTGCTTCTGCTCTGTCAATCGGCGTCCATCTTTGGCTCAGCCCATCCTAGGGAACGTCATGAATTGTAGTGATGTGCGTTTTTTCTAAGCCAAGGGCCGAAGATAATTTATTGGTTGAACTGTTAAGGCTTCGAACATTCGTCTGGGGTCGTCAGCAGAAAATTTATCCCTAGTCGTTTGACGCTACAGCATACTAGATGGAGTGAAAAGTGACATCCTTGACTGCCAGAATGCGCTGCTACTGCAAAAAAGGTTATGGTGCCTTGAAGTCCGTTCATATTTAGGTAGACATGCCAAATTTCAGTGCGATACTGTCTTTAGTTTTGTTTTGACAGCTGATTGTTGTTGACGTGTTTGGCATCATGTTGAGTTTGGACAAAAACGATTTTCGTTCTCTCATAAAACATTATTTTTTGAGAGGCAAAACGGCGAAGGAAACAAAAGAAAAGTTGGATAAATATTATGGGGCTAATGCCCCGTCAATATTTACCGTCAAATATTGGTTTCGAGAGTTTCGTGGTGGCCGCAACTCCACTACCGATCAAGTTCGCAGCGGCAGGCCCGCCGATGCGGTTACAGAGGACATTGTCAAAAAATTACATGAAATGGTGTTGGTTGACCGGAAAGTGAAGGTGCGCCAGCTAGCAGATACCACAAAGATTAGTACTGAGCGCACGCCATATTTTAGGCAATATCCTGCATATGAAAAAGTTATCCTGCCGCTGGGTGCCGCGAATGCTCACTTTTGACCAAAAACACGAACGCGAGAGCACTTCGAAAGAGTTTTTGGACTTGCTGATGCGCAATCGGACGGACTTTTGGCGTCGATTGCTAACTGGATTTGGATCTTTCGGACTATTATCTCTCCCCCAAACCTCAAAAAATGGCTCACCAATAAAAAATTCAGCTCACGCGAGGAAATCATCGACGCCACGGAGGAGTATTTCGCAGACCTTCCGGAAAATTACTTTTTGGAGAGGATCAAGAAGTTGGAAAATCGCTGGAATAAGTGTATCAAACTAAAAGTGGACTATATTGAATAATATAAAAAAACATTTAAAAAAAAATTTTTTTTTAATTCCCAAGGAGGTCACTTTTCACTCCATCTAGTAAAGTATAGTTTTATTTTGAGGCATTTAACCAGACGGCACAACCGCCTGTTTGGTAGCCAGAGCTTTAGAGGATTGTGGCAGTAACCCCTACAGCCGTAAGGGCGCTTCCTTGTGTCGCTTTAAACTTTTTCGTCTTCATCTCCATCTGGAAAGATACTGGAAAATCACCTTGAGTATGTCAAAGTGCTCGAATACAGTTTTCGCTGGGTCAACCACCGATGTCGGCTTTGACTATATCTTAAGATTTCCTCTGATAAAACGTCCCTATTGTGGTTTGTCGGGACTACGCGTATGCCCTGAAGTTCACTAGCTGGGCCAATAGCTAGTGCCACAATTGAATGAATTGTCCAGTATGTATAAATAAAACTATGTTTCAACCTTCTTAAAGTGTGTTATATGCCTGTAGTAACGTTTTTTTTTTTGTCTAAAACTTCAGTGAAAACCTTTCTCTTGGACTAACTGGCTTGTGGATTTTTGTTGAATATATGTTCATATGTATGGTATATTTCTGTGGAAAGTATTATTGAAGTAATTTTCCGAAAGCGGGCTTTGCTTCTTATGACCATGATCGTGTGCAGTTCATCTTTCTTATGCAATCGTAGTTTGAAAAGGCACTTGCAGTAATTTTGGACCTTGGATCTACTGTGGTGTGAATTGATTTTCTTGAATTCTACTGGCCCTAATCGTCGTTCTTTTACAAGTTTAGGTTCTATAGAACAGTTTTTTTTTTTTTATAGATTTTTGCACGAACTCTACTGATGAATACCTTTTGCACTTCTTAGTTAAGCTAACGTAAAGTAAAAGCCCACAATATCTTAAGAAACGTGCTTCTTCAATCCTTGTCTTCGAGTTTGCAACAACTTAAAGACGATTATTGCATGTCATATTCTAATTTAAATGCAAGAACTTGTCCTCTCCTTGAACGCCAGCGACTGCAGTGAACAGATGCAATATTGTGATCCTAAACACGTTTTTGAAATTGCATTTACAAGTTTGTATCATAGTTATTTTTCGTAAGTTCTGATTATGCTGTATGGTCGTTTATTTTATGTATTGTTTCTTCAAGTGCCAGTACAGTTCAGGGTGAACTTGGGCCTCCAGTTGAGCACCCCCTTTTTCGCTGGAGGCGGCAGGTTTTTGTTTCTTTAGCGCGCTGTCCCCCTGGGATGCTTTCGAAAACTTTGCGACCCAGAGCGTTGTCGTTCATTTACTGAACATGTTCTTCTAAGTAAATTAGCTCGTACTGTTTTGACATATTCTGTATATGGGAACGAAAACGAATATCAGTGGAATAACCCCTACAGTAGAGCCGATAGAATATAGTGCTTTTTTAGTTGTCTTCTCAGTCAAAGACAAAAAAACCATTGGAAACAGTCATTATTTGCTTGATTTCTTTGGTGATGTTGTTATTATTCCGGTTAACGAGTCCCAAGTAGGCAAAATAGATGAGCTGCTGGAATTGGCAGTTCTTATTAAAATGTAAAACACGTTGGTTAATCTACACAGACTTGTCATTAATGACAATTCATGACAGATCTACTCGTACTTAATAGTAATGTGAACATATTTGTGGTGGTAGGACGAGCAGTATGAATAATTCATACAGGGTGACAGCGATATATTAATTTTGTTATTATTATAACAGTTCTTCGTTTTCGAAAGCATACATGTTCTTGTCAATGTTATTACACTTGGCTGTAAGTTTCGGCGATAACATTTTAAAATATCGAAAACCAATTAGCGAGCGGTCAAAATCGGTAAGAATGTGGTTGGTATCGATATGATATTCCTAATTATCTGGTTGGCGATCTACTGTGTACTGTGATACGGGGGGAAGAAGTACTCGACCTTACAACGAAATCACAAAAAAAAGGGAAAAAATATCTTTATTTCTCTACGTAGTTTCTTTTTATTGTAGTTCAATACACTTTTCCCAGCGATGTTCAACAGCTTCAATACTCTGTTTATAATAAGAATCGCCGAGCTCCTTCAAATAGCCATCAACCGCAGATTCCACCTCTTTAGTGTTGGCAAACCCTTTACCGCCGAACCATTTTTTTCAAATTCGGAAATAGAAGATAATGCGAGGGGGCTAAATCTGACGAATAGAGTGCATGAGGAAGCAATTCGAACTTTAACTCATTGATTTTGGCCATCGTGATAACGGACGAGTGAACTGGTGCAACGTCTTTATGAAAGAAACCTTCTTTCTTTGCCAAATACGGCCGCCTGAACATATTCAATGAAAATTATGCCACGTGCATCCCAAAAAACTGACGCCATGACATTGGCTGCAGATGGAAGTATCTTCGCCTTCTTTTGAGCCGATTGGTTTGACTCTGCCTTCGTCTCGGCTGTGAAGTGATGGACCCATGTTTCATCCATGGTTATGAATCTACGCAAAAACTCGGCTTTATTGCTGTGAAACTTCGCCAAACACTCGATTGAAACATCCTCAAGACGCTGTTTTTGTTCCATTGTGAGTAATGTCGGCACCCATCTTGCGCACAGCTTTCTTATGTCCAATTTTTCAGTCAACATGCGGTCTACAGCGCTTTTTGAAATGCCTACTAAATCTGCTAGTTCATGCACTTTCAATCGACGGTCATCCAATACCATTTTGTGGATTTTTTTCAACATTTCTGGTGAGCTCACCTCATTTATTCGACCACTCGGATGTTCGTCTTGGCAACTTGTACGGCCTCGCTTCATCTCTGCCTCCCAATATTTTATTGTTGTAAACGAAGGAGCAGGCTCCCCCAGAGTAGAATCGAGTTCCGTTTTGATGTTGGTTGGATTGAGGCCTTCCAAATGAAAGTATCATATCACGTAACGAAGACAAATTTTTTCCATATTTAAAAATCATTCTTTTTAAACAACAACCGCCATTTATACGTCAGATCGGGTACTTCTGGGAATACTCTCGTATGTTCTAAATAGTTGTTGGAATTGATTTTCAAGCATTTACAGATCACTATTGGTAGGGTCTTAAACACTATCCTAAAAAAAACTGATGTACCTCTTTAGTTGGGGATATTCTCCCTGTTTCAGGACGTTAAAATATTTTGTTGTACCACGTGATGATTTTTAAAAGCAAATATTATTTTTCCGTAAATTTGTATTCAATCAAAAGGGGATCCGTTGACATCTATGACATTCTTCCAACGCAATACAAGGTCAAATATTCCTTAGAAATGCTAACTTTTTGAGGCAGTGAAATCTTCAAAGGCTTTTATGACGTCTGGTCGGTTCCGGAAGACTTTTTGCCGGCAAATTGAATCCAGATTGCGGAAAAGATGGGAATCCGTTGGGGGAATATCAGGATTTCAAATCCCAACTGCAACAGTTTTGTCATGCAAAAGGATCGGACACTACCTATTGACCAATGCAGGTTGCTTTTCAGCCAATTTGGCATGCAGTATGTCGATTTCTTCACAATATTTGACAGCGTTTATCGTTTCTCCTGGTTGAAGAAATGAAACGTCGATTGGTCCTTTCGATATCCACCAAATTGTCACCATAACCTTTTTTGGGTAAAGATCGGGCTTGGGGTTTGTTTTGGTATTTCATCTGCATCAAACCACTGCCCAGATCTTTTACGATTATCATAAATTATCCACTTTTCATCACATTTGTTTATCCGGTGCAAAAACGGTTCAGTTTGGTTTCTTAATGTAAGGGATTCGCAGATTTCCAGGCGCCGTAGAATTAGAATTTAATTCATGGGGTACCCACTTATCGAGTTTCTTTACGTTTTCTATGAGAGAAAGGTGTCGACTTATTGTCATTAGGGATACTCCGATGCTTTGTGCAATCTCCCGCACCGATTTTGTTGGGTCCGCATCTACCTTTGCTCTTAAAACATCGTCGACAACTAACGTTTCCGGCTTCCCACGTAGTTCATTTCCGAGGCTGAAATCTCCCGAACAGAACATTCCAAACCAACGTCGTATAGTGCGTTCGTTCATCACTACATCCTCAAATGCGTCGTTAATGTTTTTCATTGGCAATTACGCATTATGTTTGACCCATTTTAAATTCGTAAAGGAAGAGGTTCGAATTTTAACTGCTGGCCGACAGCATGGTAAATAATTCCTAGAAAAAAAAAACAGTACTTGTAATGGACCCTAAAAATCTCACACGTCAAGCACACGTACCACTTTATTTTATAAAAAAAAAAAAAGAAAATTTAACGTTCTGTCACAGATGTTCGTTCACTCGAGAGCTTCTTATTTCCGACTAAGCGAAAATCGGACATTTCATGTGGTGCAACCTAATAATTGCTTATTTAGTTTGCGCGGACAGCTGGGTTCAGTACTTCCAACTCGAAAAACAACGATGATGCTCTACCGAATAATGATACCATCAGTTAAAGTTTCGAATAAGGAGCAACCAATAACTCTCTAAACAATGCCAGGATGCGGATGCATCGTGTACGTAAACCAACTACTCGTACCTTTGTCCGAAACGTCTAAAAACCGAATCCCTAGTTCAAAGACAAAGTAATTGCGTATGCCAGGAAGCTTAGATATTCGAAGTATCTCTAGTTATATTGTTTTTTGTTTTTTCACAGTCTGTTGTTTAGAAGGCTGTCAAAATTCTACAGCCGACATCCTTGCTATAGACTTACGCAGAGAAAAATTTTTTTTTCTTCTGGTATTTAGTGTGAGTGGTTCGTTTGAAGCGGCCAGTATATATGTATATTGTTAAGGGCTAACACTTCGTTGTTTAACCCTCTTTTGGCTTAAATGTTTTCTTAACTATCTACAAATGATACTCAATAATCTTTATGCGAGTTGTTTAATTGCTCCAACAAATACAACGTGGTGCCGATGTGTAGTTAATTTGAATTCTTGCTTTTTGAGTTGAAACCAAAAGTCTCATCAAGAAAGAATGAGGAACAGAAGAATGCTCATTTGGCTGGCCAATGGCATGGCCCAAGCATTGCAATAAATTTCCTCAGCATTTTACTGCTGATTTTCTCTAAACTCTATTTTTCGAGGCAGGCAACCAATTAGCGCCTTCAGATTTCAATTGATCAACTCCAAATTTTAACTGTAGCTTTCTAATGATATGTGCTAGTGAAGTACGTAAGAGTTTTGAATGATTAAAATTGAACGATTTTATGCCCGGCTGCTTTTGTCCTATATTGAAAATTGGGATCTCCAGGTGATCGCCCAGGGAGGCTATGAAACACATACATCCGCGTACATATGCACGTATGTATTACAAACAAAATTCAAAAATATTGATTTATTTCTTAGATAAATTGAAGAAATAGACCCTTGCTTTTTCTATTAGCAATGTCACATACTACCTCGATCAAAAAGTTCCCGGAATGTATTCAGAAAATTGGAAATACAAGTTTATTCATCTAAATCTATATTGTCCCCTTCAGAGTAATCCCCATCGACTGCAACACTCTTATGCCAGCGCTTGATCCAATCCTCGAAACATTTTTTATATTCGGTTTTCGGTATGTTCATCAGTGCTTCCTGCGATTTTTCCATTACTTCCTCTCGGCTGCTGAAACGCGTTCCCCGTAGTGGTTTTTTTAACTCGATTGAACAGAGAGAAGTCACAGGGAGCCAAATCAGGTGAATTCGGTGGCTGTTGTATGGTATTTGTTGCATTTCTCGTCAAAAAATTACGAATAATGATGACACTGTGCGACGGTGCGTTATCATGCTGCAAAATCCTGCCCACAATTCTGGTCTCTTTCGGCGAACTGCTTCACGCAAACGTCTCATAACGCCCAAATACGAATAACACTCTTGATTTACTGTCTGGCCTTCTGGCAAAAATTCATGATGCACTACACCGTTGTAATCCATGAAAACCGGGAGCATTGCCTTCTTTTTTGACTGAAAATGACGTGGTTTTTTTGGTCTCGGCTCATTTGGTGAACGCCATTCACTTGCCTGATGTCTGGATTGCGTGTCGTACTCATAAACTCAAGTCTCATCGCCAGTACTGATCATTTTGATGAATGTGGGATTCAGCCTCGCAAATCATCTCTTTTGCGACGTCATCACGGTCTCTTTTTGCATGAAATTGAGGTCTTTTGGCACCAACTTTGCTGCTACACGACGGAAACACAAATCATTAACCAAAATGTCTTGGACGGATCCATAGGCAATGCCCAAGTCCTCCGCTGTCTCTCTGATGGTTAATTTGCGGTTATTGACCAACATTTCTTTTACTTCATCAATGTTTTCAATGTCGATGGTCTGGCACTGCGTTCTTCATCTTCGATTGACTCACGACCATATTTGAACCGCTTTTGCCACTGGTAAACGACCGTTTTCTTTAGAGAATCATTACCGAAACACTTTTCCAACATTTATAAAGTTCGCGCACCATTAAATCCGTTTTTTACGCAAAATTTAATACAAGTTCGTTGTTGCAAATTTACTAGATGGAGTGAAAAGTGGCCTCCTTGACCGCCAGAATGCGCTGCTATTGCAAAAAAGGTTATAGTGCCTTGAACTCCGTTCATATTTAGGCAGACATGCCAAATTTCAGTGCGATACTGTCTTTAGTTTTGTTTTGACAGCTGATTGTTGTTGACGTGTTTGGCATCATGTTGAGTGTGGACAAAAACGATTTTCGTTTTTTGAGAGGCAAAACGGCGAAGGAAACAAAAGAAAAGTTGGATAAATATTATGGGGCTAATGTTCCGTCAGATTACACCGTCAAATATTGGTTTCGAGAGTTTCGTGGTGGCGCAACTCCACTACCGATCAAGTCCGCAGCGGCAGGCCCTCCGATGCGGTTACAGAGGACAATGTCAAAAAAATACATGAAATGGTGTTGGCTGACCGGAAAGTGAAGGTGCGCGAGCTAGCAGATACCACAAAGATTAGTACTGAGAGCACACGCCATATTTTGGGCAATATTCTGCATATGAAAAAGTTATCCTGCTGCTGGGTGCCGCGAATGCTCACTTTTGACCAAAAACACGAACGCGAGAGCACTTCGAAAGAGTTTTTGGACTTGCTGATGCGGAATCGGACGGACTTTTGGCGTCGATTGCTAACTGGATTTGGATCCCTCGGACTATTATCTCTTCCCAAACCTCAAAAGATGGCTCATCAATAAAAAATTCAGCTCACGCGAGGAAATCATCGACGCCACGGAGGAGTATTTTGCAGACCTTCCGGAAAATTACTTTTCGGACGGGATCAAGAAGTTGGAAAATCGCTGGAATAAGTGTATCAAACTAAAAGTGGACTGTGTTGAACAATATAAAAAAATATTTAAAAAAAATTTTTTTAATTCCCAAGGAGGTCACTTTTCACTCCATCTAGTAAATCCAGTTCTAAAATAGTAAAAAATCGCTAACACACACAGAAATAGATGTACTCTTGGCTACGTAACTTTTGCGAATGTCAAGCTATGACGCTAAGATTTAGAGGAAATATCAACAACAGATTTACCAACTTAACAAAAAAAAACAGAACTCAAATCGGAACAATGGAAGCGCCACACGGAGGTGTGGTGCGGGAACTTTTTGATCACGGTGGTATACATTTCAGAATCTAAAAAATGTATCATCGTTTTTGATATTGGCTAGTACAGGGCATCTGCCTTCGTTCTTCCTCTCTGAAATCACAAGGCTTTCTCCTGGAATATGGTTGTTCACAGATTAATACAGATAACTGTTTAGTGGGTGATAACCCTTTAGTTGGCACTCTTTTAAAATGTCAAGTATCTCTACAATAGCTTTACTTCCTAGTTTTTGGGACGTTTACACACAGGACGTTTGCTTACCAAGTAGTTCCATTATCTCAATAATGACAACAAATCATATTCTTTAGTGTGTCTGTACATAGAATAATTGTGTGTAGAGTTGAAAGCGGTTTTAATACGTGGCAAGTTTAGTATGCGTAAAACCTCATAAAGCACAAACTTTTTGTGATACATACGTGAGTTATAAACACATCATAAGAGCATTTTAAAATTTATTCTGAACCTTGTCACACAAGATAAATATAGCTACAGATACCGCAGATACATCTACATGATATGGACTCTTTTATTTTTCCCTAACACGTAATTTATTACACCACTGCACATATACACTCAAAGTTAGCTCTATAAAATATAGGGAGTCCTAAACATAAGGTAGTAAATCAAATTAAGGATAATAAGTATTTCCTACTTGTCTCTGGTTTGGTTTTTTTTTCTCTAATTTACACCAACTGTTGGGGGATATATTGTACTTGCAAAGGTACATATACGAGTACTGTCGTATGTTTGTGTTGGATAAAATCAAGACGTCATACCTTCCGGCTATGCATAAGAAATGCTGCACGAGCGTTTCAAATTATTTGTAGGATATAAGAAAGTCATTCATGTCAGGAATGAAGAAGAGGACGACGAGACGACAACAAAACCTGTGATACATAGTCATGGTCTTTACATATATGTAGAAGCACTCCACCGATTCACTGATACCGGGTCGGAGTAAAAGTATGAGTATCTAGATAAAATGCCGGGGTAAGTTGATATCCCTGTGAGACGGATTTTAAGAAATATGAATGGGGTGGAGGATAATCAAGTGAATGACATTGCGTCATCGGGGACAAAATGGGGTGCAAGCAATTTGCTATGCCGTAATGTTGATGCATAATTTATGACATCATGCATTTTACGCATTTACGTTAGGAAGTCGATTGGAAACCAGAAACACACATGAATGTGTGTATATAAATTGTTTATATGTGTGTAACATGTGTATATATATGCATATGTGTGTACTTGTTCATATTTTCTAAAACTAAAGAAAAAGGATGTAAAGGAAAAGAGATGGCCAACGAACTGACGATGGAGAAGAGGTGGAGTATAAAATCCTAATGAACACCAAAAAACTAATTGAAATCCTTGTCAAGTTGCAACGTTTCACTGATATTTTAACGAAAATAGGGTAAAACCGGATCTAACAAATGATCTCGTAAGAAATTACACAATTACAAACTATCAAGGATGTTGATCTGTAAGGTTCACGAGAAAACACTTCATTTTTTGCGTCACTGCCAGGATCTTTGTGACTTGAGGAACATAGCACTAGGAAATCGGTTTCAAATACATAATTCTCAATTTCTGTTCTTTCTGCGTCTCTGCGGACATCATCCCGATACAATGATGCCAATTGACTAGGCTGATTTTTACGCACTAAGTTCTCTCAGTTATGCTTTTTTCATTCCTTCCATTTACGATTTTGTGCTTGTCGCTAGTCATCCATAATATTTGGACCGCATACATGAGGACTTGCCACTTGCCCAGGATGTGGTGGTATGAATACCATAGTATAGTGATTACTACAACCCTTGAGAGACAGCATTTCGTAATACACGCGTATTTGCGCGTTAAGTAGTTACTTTGATGTTTGTGTTGTTTCGTATTCGGATAAAGTAGTTTTCTGCGAATCTGTTGTACAAAATCAATTTTATGCTTTTTCACTGTGATTACATGCCAAAGAATCTGCGAAGAATCGCCAACAGAGAGAAAGTGGCACTGCAATCAGTAAGATGGTGGTATACCACCAACAAATTGCGAATCTCAATACCAGATATGTTTTGTGGTGCATTAGCTTTTAACGTGGTATTGTAGTGAGAGACATGTGCCCTAGAACATAGTATTGCTATACCATGGTATCAATACCAGCAGTCTGTCTCCCATTTAAGCTAATAGTTAACCTTGTGTGTCCTCCGATATTCGATACAAATCTCAAAAATGCTGCTTCGTTGCGAGAGCGCTTCTTACCTGCGATAGGGAAGGCTGCAAGTACTTTTATAGGATTCGATTCAATTCTCTGTAAATACAATAATTCTGACCCCCGGTTAAATGTTGGAAATGATTTGACGTGTGCTCTTTAACACATCATATCTTACTGTTTTAAATACCTCGGACGGCAGCCAAACTTGGCCGGTGCTTTGGTTTCTTCCAATCACTCCAGAGGTATGGTGCGAGTGGTCGGGGGGCTTTTACCAGTACATCAGTTGCGGTATTTCTGGGCGATTTGTAAAGATGTTGGCGATTTGTTCCGATTGGAGTTGAACGCCCTTACAGTATTTCCCCATTTGTTATGGCGTCTGAGATATCTGTAGATATATGTCAGAATTGTGCCTCCTCCTACTGGCCTATCCCACCACACTTCCCGGATGGGGCATGTACAATGTACAACTTCTTAATGCCGTCACTAAAAAAATTGTTTGTCT
Source organism: Volucella zonaria (assembly GCA_963966105.1). NCBI lineage: Eukaryota > Metazoa > Arthropoda > Insecta > Diptera > Syrphidae > Volucella > Volucella zonaria. Next base: position 45,884,419 of record OZ014532.1, on the reverse strand, counting down.
TTAACGAAAAGAATACTCCAAGTACCTATTAAACATTATCGCGAAGATCTAAAATTTTGTCCATCACGGAAGTTTTGCAGACTTTGGAACAAATGGAAATCTGACAGTGCTAAATCTAGAGAATAAGGCGGGTGCTTCATTTTTTCCCAGCCGAACTTCTGTAACTGTGTGCAAATGGTGCTAGCTATATTAAGTCGAGCGTTATTCTGCCGGAATAGAAGACCCCTTCGATTAACAAGACCTGGTCGTTTCTGCTCACAGCTGTTGACAGTAGACATATGCGGTGATAGTCTAGTTACGAGGCAACAGCTTCCTCAGCGTCCCACCATACTGACAGTAACACCTTGAGCGGGTGAAGTTCATCTCTGGGATATTGTGCTGGTCTGTCTTCTGAACTAAGCCATCAAAAATGGCTCTTGATTGTAAGGCGACAGGAGCGTAGTGCAGGTTTCATTCTTTGCTGAAGATTATTTTGCGATAAGTGGTGTGGCACCCATTTTTGCCAACTTTATGACATTCCCCATATTTGCTAGGTGCCGATGGATGGTCATATGCCTTACACTGAGTTTCTTTGCCACTTCTCTTACCGCAAAAGTGGGATTTCTTTCGACGGTGGATTCCAGGAGCTCATCGTCTAGCTTTTCTTGCCTTTAGGTCAAATTTGCCATTTCTTAACTTTGCAAACCAACGCTGACACTTGGACTCGCTGAGAACAACCTCTCTATACACATTTTTTGTATTTCTTTAGTGGCTTCACTTGCATTCTGTTTTTTTTCCCGAACAAAAACAATAAAATATGCCGAATATATTCTTCCGATATATCCATTTCAAAACTCGGTTAAAAATGAAAAAAAAAAACTTGCAGATTGAATCCGAAATACTAATTTCAATAAGGGTTTCAGCATTAAGATGGTTTTCTGCATTTTATGGCAATTACGAAAAAAACCTGCAATACTTATGTGTGTTACAACCTGATATTTTCGAAGAATTATTCAAACTTGAAATTTCAGTATGCATCTCCAAAACTATGTTCATCAACGAAGTGAAATGGAAATTCTAAATTAAGCGTTTTAATTGTTCTTTATTATATTCGAGCTCAAATTGGTGTGTTCTAAAGAAATTAAAAAATTCAAATCGTTTAAAAAAAGTCTTTATGGAAATAAAAGATCAAATCAACCAACAATCATCATCATCTCGTCCAGCATTCTATATCCGCATTCCAGAATTTTTTTTTTACCTAATAATCCCTACTTTCTTATCTCTCTATCTTCATAGGATCTTAACTAAGAGAAAAAAAAAACAAAGTGAAGGAAACAGTGAAAAGGAAACAAAGCCGCCGATAAGCTTCGAATTGCTATAATTAGATCACACACCGCGAAAATCATCATCCGATTAGTCCGTCATCCGTTTGATCTCTTCATGGTGATTTTCTACCAACAAGTGGTTATCTCAGAGCGGAAAATTGCATTTGTTATCCCATTAAGTGACCGGAATAAAGTGAAGAATAGTGAATAAAGAAGAAGGAAGTTGTAATAATTTTTTATACAGTGATTAATGTTAATGTAAATATTATTTCATAATTGTATCTTTTTTTTTTGTGTAAAAAATTCTCTTTCCTGTTGTGCCTAATTCGATTTAATGCCGAAGTAAAAAAAAAAAGAAGGAAAAAAAAACCCAAAAGGGAATAAATTTTGTTTAAATTATTCAAACGAATACAAAGAGAACAAGATTAAAAACACACGAAAAATACAAAACTGAATCGCCTTTTATGGATAAAATAAATGAGGACTACAGCAGCAATACCATAAAGGATACAATATGTGGATTAAATTTGGATTACCAGTTTTAAAATGTTTGTATATGAATTTTTTTTTTTTGTTTCGTATAAGCATAAAATGTAGATTAGTAGATTTTTTCCAAAAGATATGGCGAGGGATAATTTTAACGAATAGTATTTCTCTTGTAGTTGTAGCATAAATTATTTAGCTATTGCATTGCGGCTTTTAAAAATTAAAAAAACATAGATGTGTACATATTACAAAAGAATTCCTTATGACACGGGATGGCGAATTAGTTGTGAGTCATAGCATTCTCTCATCTCAAATAAAAAGTGGAGACACTCTTCTAATTTTACTTACATACGAGGGCTATTCCAAAATCAACCTCCGAAGTGAAAAATATTTTTTAAAAAAATCAAAATCATTAATTTGTTGCCCAAAATAGTTTTATTAACATCTAAGTTATTTTTCTACATAGTCTCCGTTTAAATCTATACATTTTTGTTAACGTGGGAAGAGCTTTTGTATACCCTCCTTAAAAAATGGCACCGCCAGTGCGTTGAGGCATTGATTTACACCGTTCATAAGTTCCTCATTACTTCCAAAATGTTGAGATGCAATGGATGATTTCAATTTTGGAAAAAGGTGATAATCACTTGGTGCCAAATCAGGACTGTAGGGAGGATGATCAAAAATATCCCAATTGAACTCCTCCACTAAAGTTTTTGTGCGTGCAGCAGTGTGTGGTCGTGCGTTATCATGCACGATTGTCCCAAAAAACTGTGACCGTGGAAAAATAATCGATAGGAAAAAGTTTGTTTGAATTTTTTGGCTTGTTTGGGAAAAGAGTGTGCATCCATTATTTTGACTGTTCTTTGCTTTCTAAGTTTACATACTGGACCCAAGTGTCATCTCCAGTCACAATTTGCTGTAAAAATTCTTCACCTTCCATTTCTAAACGTTTGAGAAATGCTTTTCCTGAATTGACACGTTGGGTTTTGTGGACATCTGTGAGCTATTTTGGGACCCAACGGGCACAGAACTTGTGGTAACCCAAGTTTTTAAACACGATTCTGTATAGAGTAGTTCGAGAAATTTTGGAAAATCTTATCGCAAGATCTGAAATCGTAAAACGCCTGTTTTCTCGAACAAATTGGTCAACTTGGTGAACCACGTCTTGATTCATGATCGATTTACGCCCTTGGCCTCCTTCATTATGCACATCTGTGCGTCCGTTTTTAAATTGTCAATACAAATCACGTACGGAACCATCACTCATCACTGTATTGCCATAAACAGCACATAACCGGCGATGAATTTAAGCTGCGCCATTTCCTTCGTCTTGCAAAAAACGAATTACACTTCCCACCTCATAGGCGGCGGGAGATAAAATTGTATTCTCCATTTAAAACGGCAACTATTGGAAAAATACTGAACGAATACGGTCGAAACTTGGCATATTATTAGAGAATAATGCACTGGTTGCGACGTCACCGAAGTGCACGTATGTAATGGATTGTAAGACATCGGAGGTTGATTTTGGAATAGTCCTCGTATATTCTAACTCCTCCTCCGCTAAAATATGGCATAACATTCGACGGTTGACTGGCGAAAGGCCAAGGAGAGTAAAGCCAAAAGCTTTTCCGAATTCACAGCAATTACAATCCTAACTCCTGCCCCGCTAAAATATGGCATAATATTCGACGGTTGACTGGTGAACCAAGTTCACTCGCTATTAAAAACGTAAACAACGTAGTAGACGCACCTGAAATATGTAAATACATAGCTCAGAGTTGGTCAAAAAAATCAGAAAACGAGTACTTTTCACATTTATCAATGCTAAAATCGATTTTATGAACAGTTTACCCCCTCAAAACATTTCTAATCCTACCGCACGACGTATTGAACAACCAATCACTTTAATCAAGTTTGAAGCCTCCCTTAACAAAGTCAATGGCAAAACAACGGGTAGAGATAGAATATCCTATCTTATGCTTGAAAACCTCCCAATTGAAATTAAAAATAGACTAATTGCACTATATAACAACATTTTGAACACTGCAGTTATAGCACAAAGCTGGAAAACTTCTACAATATTGCCCATACGAGGGTTGTCTGAAAAGTTTCCGACCGAACAATGACATTTTTTCTCAAATTTTTTTTTTATTTTTCTACATAGTCACCTTGTAACTCTACACACTTCTCCCAGCGATGCAGAATAATTGTTCACGAAGGTGATTGTCTCCTCATTTGACGAAAATCTCTGTCCTCCGAGAGCAGTTTTTAGATGAGGGAACAAAAAGAAGTCGCTTGGGGCTAGATCTTGTGAATAAGGCGGATGGTCAAACCGTAATTCATGGATTTTCGCCATGGCAACCGCTGAGGTGTGAGACGGCGCGTTGTCTTGGTGAAACAGGATTTTCTTTGTCTGCCCATTTTTCCACAATTTCTGCCTTTAGCTTGGAAAGTAATGATGCGTAGTAAGCTCCTGTAATAGTTTTTTTTCCTTTTTGAAGATAATCGATTAAGATAACTCCTTTACTATCCCAAAAAACAGTCGCCATCACTTTCTCAGCCGAAAAAACAGGTTTTGCTTTTTTGGAGCCGGCTCGCCCTTTGCAGTCTACTGTTTTGACAGAATTTTTGTTTCGGGTATATAATGGTTTATCCAAGTTGCATCTACAGTAATTGATCGGCGCCAAAACTCGGATTTATTGCGCCTAAACTGCGCCAACAGAGCGTTGGAAATGTTCATTCGAGCACGTTTTTGGTCTAACGTAAGCAAACGAGGCACGCATTGCGCGGACAGCTTTTTCATGCCTAAATCTTGATTTAATATGTAACAAACACGTTCTTTGGATATTTTCATAACCTCTACTATCTCTCTCACTTTAATTCGGCGGTCGTCTAACACCATTTGGTGCACTTTAACAATGTTATCGTCAGTGGTTGCAGTTTTTGGACGTCCCGAACGTTCATCATCGACCAAGCTCTTACGGCCACGTTTAAATTCAGCTGCCCAAAATTTCACTGTAGTAAATGATGGTGCTAAGTCCCCATATACAGAGTCTATCTCATTCTTGATTTGCGTAGGCGTATTGCCTTTCAAAAACAAGAATTTAATAACAGCTCAATGCTCACTCACATCGACTCACTCAAACGACCGTTGACTAAAAACTGCGAGTCCAAAATGACTGAAACTTCGGTAAGTAACTGTCAAAAGATACACAACTAGCATTCACTAGCTTTTATTGGTGAGTGCCGCTATCTGTACGTAGCAGTCGGAAACTTTTCAGACAACCCTCGTACATAAACCAAATAAAGAAAAAACCACCATCGAAGGTTATAGACCAATCTCTCTCATCCCCTGCTTATCATCCAAGGTCCTAGAGAAAATAGATGCGAAGCGTCTGTTATGGTTTGCTGAAACAAACTAACTAATCAGCCCCAATCATGCTGCATTTAAAGCTAACAGAGGATGTATGGATGCACTCCTTCACATAGATTATTTTGTATCTATGCAGAGCGTTATCAGCTAGAAATCATGTCTTTATACTCTCGCTGGACTTTGAAAAAGCCTTCGATAGGATAGATCTACACATTGTTTTAAAAAACCTTAAGGAACGGGGAGTTGCACAGAATATATACGCTTATATAAAATCTTTTTTGACCAACTGAAAATTTTGTATAAAGGCAAATAACGTTTATTCGTCCAACCATCCATTACATAAGTTTTATTCATAATTGCCTTCGATAACATAAATTCTATTTTACTAAAACATAAATTGTTGGATCAGTGCATTTACGCGGATGATATTGATATACTATGTAAATTTAGTGATATTAATATTAGCTTTAGAAGAAATCTTAGAATGGTCAATAATCTCTGGTGCAAAATTATCAATTCATAAATGTAAACTTACAATTCATATGTAAAAAACAAAATTCTTCAAAAGTAGATATTAACCTTAATAATATACGTATTAATAGAAAATGTATTTTAGGTTTAGTTTTTAATAATAAGTATTGTTGGAAACAACACTGCCTGGAATCAAAGAAATCTCTAGCTGCGAGAACAAATATAATAAGATATTTAGCTTGTAAAAAAAGTAATGTACACATTAACACTCTTTCCCACATAACAAAAATGTTTGTCTTAAGTAAAATAGACTATGGTCTCTGTATATTATAGACATATACGGACAGTGCCCGAAATCAATATTTAAGACCATCAAACCTACGCACTATCAAGCTGCCCGGAGAAGTATAAACGCTTTTCCTACCACACCCATTTTAAACATCCTTGTTGAAGCAGAACTACCAAGCATCGAGGAACGACGAGATATGATTACTATACATTAAAACTCTTTTCCAAACTTATGTTCTACAGAAACTCAATCATTGATTCCGATATAAAAAGAGCAATGGACCACAAACTTACCAAGAGGATACCATCTGTTATGTTATGTTATTAGCATATTAATATATAAATAAATTATGATATTAATATACTATATGTATGTGGTAGTGGCGCTAGCTGCTATGTATGTTTGCATACTGGGATAATTTTTAACTATGACACTGCAGCATTCCATCCCATTCGATCCCGCTGCCAATTCACTAAACCAAATATTTTTATATTCAGGGCAACTTGATCTTTAAAACAAGGTTTTAATTTTAATGAATATCTCGGATTCGGTGACTTTTAATACAATCAAAACGCCCGAACGCGGTTCCTATGAGTTAGCTTTTTTGCTCTATACCAAGGAGGTTGAGTTTTCTGTCATGTGGAAATGCAATAAGTCATTTCTTTTTGGGGGTGAGAATGATTCTCCATTCCTCTTACTATGTATAATCTGATCCATTAAATTAATCTTCAGACTTTGCAAAAAAAAGTTAATTTGAGTATCATAAGGCTTAGAATATAATGAATGATGATGAATGCAATGATATAATTTTCAGCATTTGTATCTGTTTTTCTGTTCGTTCGTTCTCCATCATCATGTGAAAACTACTAACGCTTTACTTGGAGTAACGATTAGTTTTTCATGTCGGCTCACTCAATCAGAAGATGCCTATGTAAATTGCAAAAGATTATATATGAGTAAGTACATATACTAGATGGAGTGAAAAGCGGGTCCCTTGGGAATTAAAAAAAAAATTTTTTTTAAATGTTTTTTTATATTGTTCAACACAGTCCACTTTTAGTTTGATACACTTATTCCAGCGATTTTCCAACTTCTTGATCCCCTCCAAAAAGTAATTTTCCGGAAGGTCTGCCAAATACTCCTCCGTGGCGTCGATGATTTCCTCGCGTGAGCTGAATTTTTTATTGATGAGACATCTTTTGAGGTTTGGGAAGAGATAATACTCCGAGGGATCCAAATCCAGTTACCAATTGACGCCAAAAGTCCGCCCGATTCCTCATCAGCAAGTCCAAACACTCTTTCGAAGTGCTCTCACGTTCGTGTTTTTGGTCAGGAGTGAGGAGCATTCGCGGCACCCAGCGGCAGGATAACTTTTTCATATGCAGAATATTGCCCAAAATATGGCGTGTGCGCTCAGTACTAATCTTCGTGGTATCTGCTAGCTCGCGCACCTTCACTTTACGGTCAGCCAACACCATTTCATGTATTTTTTTGACAATGTCCTCTGTAACCGCATCGGAGGGCCTGCCGCTGCGGAGTTGATCGGTAGTGGAGTTGCGGCCACCACGAAACTCTCGAAACCAATATTTGACGGTGTAATCTGACGGAGCATTAGCCCCACAATATTTATCCAACTTTTCTTTTGTTTCCTTCGCCGTTTTGCCTCTCAAAAAATAATGTTTTATGAGAGAACGAAAATCGTTTTTGTCCACACTCAACATGATGCCAAACACGTCAACAACAATCAGCTGTCAAAACAAAACTAAAGACAGGATCGCACTGAAATTTGGCATGTCTGCCTAAATATGAACGGACTTCAAGGCACCATAACCTTTTTTGCAGTAGCAGCGCATTCTGGCGGTCAAGGAGGTTACTTTTCACTCCACCTAGTACACTCTGAATGACTCGAACTGCAACCAACTTCAGACTGCTATAATTTCCAACCCGTTCATGACAGTGAGCTCAAATTTTGACACATGACAGATAATTCTATTATTTACAAGCTTTTTAAACGATTTGCGTCTCAGCTGTGTTGAAAAATTTTTATCTGCGATGGAATTCAAACGTGATAGTGTGATTGCTTTATATTTGGCTGGAAAACTACAAGTAGCTATCGTTAGAGCCCTCCAGCACCTCAACGTGAATAACTGATTTATGTCTCGAACCATAGCTCGTTAGCGTTGCAAAACGCCATGGAGGTGGTTATTAAAAAGCAGCAATATCGGCAGAAATGTTTCGGAAAGTGAAGGCTCGAATTGTGCGAAATCCGTGTCAAAGTAGAAGAAAAATGGCTCGTGAGCTCAACATATCGTTGAAACGGATGCAACACATACTGAAAAATGAGCTTGGGCTCAAGCCATTGTAGTTCCAAAAAGCACACTATCTGACACCTCAGCAGAAAAAAGTTAGAGTCGAAAGAGCGAAGGAGTTGTTACGCTTACACGAAAGTGGTGAGTTGCCGAATTTGGTTTTTTCCGATGAGTCGCCATTTGTTATCGAGCAATATGTCAACAAACAAAAGGTCCTTCGAAAATTTACACCTTCGGATGGTGATGTTTTGGGCCGCCATAACAGCCGATGGTCGCTCTCCGCTCGTATTTTTGGACCGTGGCGTCAAAATTAATGCGATCGTATACCGTGAAAATGTCTTAGAGGCAGTATTGAAGCCTTGGGCAAACAATCATTTCGTTCGGAGACCGTGGACATTTCACATTTCAACAAGACTCGGCACCGTCTCACAAAGTGCGCGTCAACCAAGATTGGTTAATAAACAATGTTCCACACTTCATTTCTTCGACACAATGGATTGCAAATTCTCCGGATGCAAATCCGTCGGATTTCTCTGTCTGGGGTATTTTGAAGGCGAAGGTTGGCACTAAAAAATAACAAAGTTTGGACCACCTCAAACAAGCACTTCGCCGGGAATGGGCCAAAATACCGCAGAGCCACTTGCGTGCAGCGTGCGATGCTTTCTTCGGCCGTCTCAAGGCCATTGTTCGCGTCAAAGGTGGACATATTGGAAACTACTAAAGAGGTCAGAAATTCAAATTGATGTGTTTTCCAACATTTTTTGCTTTAGCACAATAAAATTTATCAAAAAATAAGAAAATTATAACATATTAAAAAGTTGGAGTTAGAGTCATTCACCCTGTATACATACGAGGGCGTGTGTCCGTGACTTTTGGATTAAAACAGATTTTTTGATAAAAAAATAATTTTATTTTTCAACGTAGTCTCAGTTGAGCTCTATACACTTTGTCCAACGCTTCTCCAATTTTTTATCCCTTCCAAAAAAAATGATTTGTCGAGGTCCTCAAAATGACGAGATGACTTCATCATTGGAGTCAAATCTTTTTCCACCAAGCCATTTCTTCAGGTTTGGGAACAAGAAGTAGTCGCTCGGAGCCAAATCTGGAGAATAGGGTGGATGAGGGAGCAATTCATAGCCCAATTCATGGATTTTTGCCATGGCAACTGCACATGTGTGCACCCTTGCATTGTCTTGGTGGAAAAGAACTTTTTTCTTGGCCAAATGAGGTCGTTTTTTTTTCAAATCGTCATTGAATCGGTCCAATAAGTTGGCATAATATTCCCAATTGATTGTTCTTCCCTTTTGAATGTAGTCAGTGTGGATTATCCCGCGTGCATCCCAAAAAACAGTCGCCATAACTTTATTGGCTGACAAACCCACCTTGGCCTTCTTTGGCGCCGATTCACCCTTAGAAACCCACTGTTTTGACTGTTGTTTGTTCTCTGGTGTGTTGTGATGGATCCATGTTTCGTCCACGGTTACAAAACGGCGCAAAAACTCCTCCATATTGCGATTAAACAACGCCAAACCTTCCTGTGAAGTTGTTACACGATTGCGTTTGTGGTCGACTGTGAGCAAACGCGGCACCCATCTTGCGGAAAGCTTTCTCATGCCCAAGTGAGAAACTTGAAACCACTGAGCCATGCGAGATCCCTACGGCTTCCACAATCTCTCGCACTTTCAATCTTCGGTCGGCCAACACCATATCGTGAATTTTTTCGATTGTTTCGGGTGTAGAGACCTCAACTGGGCGTCCAGGACGTTCGGCATCTTCAGTGCTTGTACGGCCACAACGAAATTCAGTAAACCACTTTTTTACCATTGAAATCGATGGTGCAGAGTCCCCATAGTATTTATCAAGCTTAGCCTTGGTCTCGGTAATGGTTTTTTTTCGCAAGAAATAATGCTTAATAAGCACACGAAATTCACTTTTTTCCATTTTCTCCTCAAATTAGTGAGTAGTCTGATAAAAATAGCTGTCAAACACAAACTAACTGACGCAGCAAGTTTAAATTTTGACAGGAGTCAACTGACAAATGCCTGTTGACAGGAGCAGTGTTGCTGTTTCAGTAAAGAGGTCAGAAATTCAAAAATGCACGGAATTATTGACCCGCCCTCGTATAATGGATTTTTCTTTTCTTGCAATTCAGACTTTTCGATACGGAGTAAATGTCAAATAAGTTGTCATCTTGAGCTGCCAAGCTTAATTTATTTTCGTTACAATTTGCCATCATCATTATGGTGAGCATGAGCAACAACAACGATTTCAAATCGTTGAAACTTATTTACAAAACCGAAGCTCTGTTCGCGAAACTTACAGAGTCCTTCGTCGAATTTATTGTATACATTATCCGCCATCTAAAGCTGCTGTTTATCGAATTATTGCCAAATTTCGCACCCAGTTCACGCTATTTGATATTCACACACCAACAAGAACGGGAAGAGTGCTTTCGAAAGAAAATATCCCGTATATGGAAGCTTGTGCTGAAGAGGACCTTAATTTATCGGTTCCTCGTCGTTCGCAGCAACTTGGGCTTTTTCCATCCACTATCTGGAAATTCTGCATAAAGCTCTAGGTCTCAAGGCTTATAAGATCCAGTCTATGCAAGAGGTAAGTTGTGGGGCCATTTATTGTGTCAGATGTTCAGTGATTGAGCTTTAATTCAACTGGAAGTCAACCCAGTTTGTTACCGTACAATTTTTGTTCAGTGATGAAGCTCGTATCTGGTTAAACGGCTACGTAAAGAATCGGAATGAGCGTATTTGGAGCGAGGACAATCCCCATGAAGCTCACCGGTGCGGATTATACGCCGGTGGCATCATTGATCCTTATTTCTTAAAAAAAGTCAGATTGGAACACAAGTTACTGTCAATAGACACCGGTGCAATGCGTTGATCAACGATTATTTGTTGCCGACATCAGTGTGAAAGAACTGTGGTTCCAACAAGATGGTGCACCTCCTCATTCTACCAACGTTTATGGCTTTATTGAAAACATTTGGCGATAGAGTCATTTCAGGAAATGGGCCCATCAATTAGCTCCCACGATCGTCAGATTTGACGCCATTGGATTATTTTCCGGGGGTCTACGTCAAGTCACTAATTTATGCCAATAAACCAGTAACGATTGACGCTTTGGATCCAAAAAAATTTCGGGTAATACGTGATATACGAGTACTACTGTGATCAAAAAATAAGGTAAAGCTCTTTATAACTTTTACAATCTTTGTTTATTCTTCTAAATCTATTCCATCGCATTTAAAGTACCCCCCTCTCGATACAATATACATATGCCAGGTTTTCCCAATCCTCGAAACAATTGTTAAAGACGATTTCCGGAATGGCCTTGCGTAGCGATTCGGTTTTTATCTCCTCAATCATGTCGAAACTGTGTCTCCGGAGCGGTCTCTTGAGCTTAGAGAATACCCAGAAGTCACACGGTGTTAAATCAGGCGAATACGGTAGTTGCGGAACGACATGAGTTGCATTTTTGGCAAAATGGTCTCGAAGAACCAATTGAACCAAGAAGAAAAATTGAATGTATTTGGCTTTTTTCCGGCCCAAAATATCTTTCAAAATGTTCTGGATTGATCCAAATAAAATGTTAACAGTCTCAGCGAAGACTCTAATTGTCAATCGACAATTTGTGTTGTTCCTAAGTTGATGTTGACGGATATCCAGGGCGATTTTTGTCTTCTTTGAATTGTTTGCACCATCTGTGATCATTTTTTTGCGACATCGTCACCGAAGGCCTTCTGCAACATTCTCAACGTTTCTGTAGCAGAAATTTCATTCCATAAACAAAGTTTAATGCAACTTCGTTGCTCAACAAAATCAGACATTGGGTGGTGTGAATAAAAACTGAGGGAACACTCCGAGTTAACACTTACGAGTAAAGTGCTTTCGTGAAGGAACACTCAATTTGGAGTGAATAAAAAATTTCCTCAAAGTAGGTTTGAAAACTGTTGCGAAGAGCTGTCAAATTTATTTGTCAATGTTTTTTTAAGATAATCAACAACACAGGGAATATTCATTTTCAGAAATGTTTTTAAACATACAAACGCGAAAAACAAAGATATATAATTCACGATGTTTCGGGGACACGGGATAATTTCAAGGACCGATATAGATTCGAGTTTCGTAATATACTCGTAGAATGGTTAAGCAATCAGTTTCTTTCCGATATTCCTGAAGAAACGCGTGGTGGTGCCATAGGTGACCTGAGATTCCAAGTTGGAGTTGGTGAGGACATTAGGATTCATAGATCCAATGTATCAAAAACAGTTTGGCAAGTGTGTTGTGCTATATATGCGAAAGTATGGATGAAATTTCCCTCAACGACTGCAGAATTGAGAGAATGGCAAGCCAAGTATTCTTTTCCCAGTGCAATTGGAGCTCTGGATTATACTCATATTCAGATCTTAAAGCCTTATTCACGTGGCGATGAGTATCTGAATCGCAAGGATTTTTTTTTCCCTGAATGTGCAAGCCACGTGCAATGCTAAGGAATGTTTCACAAGTGTTGATGTCCAATGGCCAAGATCTGTGCATGATTCAAGAATTTGGCGAAATTCAGCTGTTTTTAATATTATTAATGATAGTTCGGCAGCATCTATTATTCTTGCAGATGAAGGCTATGGTTTAACACCATGAATTATGACGCCCTTCAGGAATCCAGTCACAGATGCCCAAAAACACTATAACAAGTTACATACCCTGGAAAGAGCAATTTAGTATTGAACGCACGTTTGGACAAGTAAAACGAAGATTTCCTTTATTGGCTTCCCGTGTTAGACTAGCCACAGAAAGAGTGCCTAAAATTATAATAGCTTGCTTTGTATTGCATAATATAGCAAAGCATCTCAATGACGAAGACTTTCCAGAAAGTCCAGAAAGTGATATCTTACCGTCGCAGGAAGCACGTGTTCCTGAACCGTCAGTAAGAGAACAGCACTATCTACAAGCGGGGAGTATCGAGAAGAACTGAAATAACATCAATAATTCAAGGTTTCTTTATGTTATAAAAGTTTTTATTAGTATTTCTATTTTGTTTATTTATTTATTTTTTTCTTACGTTCAAACAGAAATATATGAACATCTTTATTGCGTTGTTTAGTTTTTAGTTTTTATTAGTTCTATTTCTAAAAGAAGTTTCTTCTTTTGAAAAGCAAAGATTTCTCTTTGTTTCTTATTTAACTCCTTTTGCTCTAGGAGTACTTCCTTCTGAAGGTCAATGATCGAACTATTTTGACTCCTTTTAGGCGTTGAAACTTGCCAGAATTGGGGGATGGTCCTTGATGGTGCCGGTAGTGCTTCGTCCTGAAATGCTAGATGCTCTTCATCAGGATACTCCAGATCTTCATCGGGATTTTTACTGGTACTCAGCACACCGCATTGGTCTGCACCTATAATAAATTTAAGTGTTTTGTAGTATTGTATATAAAATTGTATTTAACCATAATAATTGTCTGTAAATGTATATGTACCTGGTAATTTATTTAAAACTGGATTATGTTTAAAGCCCATCAAATCCAGTAGCTGTTTTTCGTGGTCTTTTAAATTGATGGGAAGATTGCCATCATTTTCTTACCTCCTTTTGATTTAACGCGGGCCTTCATATTTTCAATTTTTTTCCGAATTTGGGAAATGTTCAAATCAACACCATGGATTTTTTTTTAATTTGCTCCTCCATAGCTTCCAACGCAGCTTGCTTTCTAATTTTCATGGCTGGAGTTTGGCTTTTGTCCAGCAAGCACGGATAAAATTGTAAACAATTTATGAAATCCTCATCTTCCATTCCAGATTTCATTTTTCTTGAGGGTTTTGCACCTAATACATCGAAGTATTCCTCTTCCGAAATATTATTCTCCATTTTTCAAACTTTTTTAAACGTTTTTTTTAACGTTTTTAATTATCCTCCAATGCACACTCAACCGCTTTAAGGGTTTACTCAATGCTATTCATCTTTATTCGCACTAAAATGGAGGGAACACTCAGATACGCTCAACTGTCAAAACATGTGAGTGGAGGGTTTTTCGTTAAACTTAACGAAAGCTATTTTTATTCACACCAGATGGAGTGTTCCCTCCAAAATGCTGAGGGAACACTCACACTCAATTTTTATTTACACCATCCATTGTAAAAATCACTAAATTAATTTTTTGCTGTTCACAAAACACGTGCGTAACTATTGAACAAATGCAGATTTTGACACAGATATCAGTGCCAGTACTACCAACCTACGCGAAAAGTCTGCGTATTTTAAAATTAAAATTTCACCTTATTTTTGATCACAATGGTATGCCACAGTTTCTCGTAAAACTGGTGGACACATTCCCGAAACTGCCTTTATGCATAATACACTACAAAATTGCGAGTCACATAGTTCAAATTGTACCATTCTTTGGGCTGAATCCTCTAGGTTCAGTAATATTAGAGATAGAGGAGATGCGCCCATTTTAGTGTGGTTGCGATAATATCATTTCATCCTTTTATTTCGTTATCAACACAGCTATTTAGGTCTTTCTCGCTCTTTAGTTTCTCATTTCTTTAGCGGATATATCGCATTGAAAATACAACGAATATAAATGGTTCGAAAAGTATTATCAATACTGGCTTTAAATTGTGCAGTAGGATGCCAAAAGCCGATCCTTGTGGTATACCACACTACAATTGCTAGGTCATGCTAATCGTATAGTGCAATTGTGAAAAACGTTCACACGGTACATTGGGCATGATCTTATTTGAGTTTGACACGTCAAGTTACAGTTCCGTAAGACAAGTACAATTTTCTGAGTATGAGTATAGAAAGAAAGAGAAAAAAAGAAATCAAAGAGTTTGGTGTTATTGTTCATGTAGAAGGAGGTAAGTTCATTTCTAAACCTGCTGGTGCCACAAGACCGTCAAACATGCCGTGGTAAGGAGTTGAACAGGCGAATAAACATTATGGAAAATTGTCGCTCAGATGTTAGGCATGGGATCGATAGCGCATTAGATGGTCAAGTGACATGTTAAAGAGCAACTTCGAGCAATGAGATATTATGTCGAGGCGTAGAAAATTGAAAACGTAACGCAAAGGGACTTTAAGTTTTCTTTTACTCTTAGCTTATCTAACAGTAACAGAATATTTCGCACCCATAACAGAAAACTGGTACAAGGAGTGTTTTCGCTATTAAGAGTCGAGTTTTGAATGAGGTGAAGTAGTGTGACATCTAGAGCTGGCGTAACGTTCCGTAAACTTCACCAACTGTAGTGTTGATGTGGTTATTGCACTTAAGTTTCCTGTTAAAAACAACTAGATTTTTTTCGGTGTCAACATACTCCATTTTTAAGCCATTAAGCAATGTCTGGGAAGTAGGAGAGATCAAGCAGTTTTTTTTTATTGTAAATGACGACACATTTAATTTTGAGTGGATTTAAAAAAAGTCCGTTTTTTTCTGTCCAGCTGGATATGCGGTCCAGGTCAGTGTTTCAAGCATTTGTGCAGTTGAACGACATCAGCATACATTTGAATAGACGAGGTCACGAAAGTGGGAACCTCATTTACGTAAAGCGAGAATAGAATAGGTCCCAGGATGGAGCCTTGAGTCGCTTGAGAAAGGAATTGGGTTCTGCTTTGGCCCTACTGCACTTCCGTTAATCAAATGCTAGGTTTTTTGCTAATTTTTTTTTTTTTTTTTTTTAAAGAACTTACCACTCAAGAGGGTATTACTACTCTTAAAATGCCGGAGCATGTGTTAAATTTTTCGGAAAATTGGATAGAGAGAGAGAGAAAGATGTTTGGGCTCAGTGGTTATTTCGCTCCGTGGGTGGCATCCAACATTTAATGGCGAGACTAAATTATTAGTGTAAATTGGACTTGATGTTGTATTTAGGCAACTATTCATCTAACAAGATTTTTAGTTGCATGAAAAAAAGTCTTTCGGTCACCGCTGGTATTGAACCCCGAACCGTCCGATTGGGAAGCCAATACACTACCACTTGAACCACGGCCACCCACAAAACTTGTATCTTTGCAGAAGTGGCATTCCGGGTTAAAAGTCAGCTGAAGCTACACGATATCCTCAAGGCGATAAGTGGCCTTTCTTATGACGTATTGGAGAGTTTCACGTTCTTCTTCTTTAAAGATTCCCTGGACATTATGGTGTATTCCAAATTATATTTTTTCAGCCTTCTGAATATGCTTATTTATATACCTGCATCGAGTGGCTATGTTACACATTAAATTGGATGAGATGAACTGGAATCCTCATATTCTTGTGGAGTTCGTTTAGATTATCATCGCTCTCACATTCGAAGAACTGATAACATTTCATCCAGATCCACTATTTGGTCAAAATATCACAAAACCAAATTGTTGACACCGATTGTGATAGCGTTCCTGTCCTTATCGCACGATGATTTTGTATGCAATTTATTTCCCTGAAGTGTTCTTATATCACTTACTGCATTACCATGGCGTGAGCACTTCTCTGGCAGATTTTTTTTCGCCGATGCAAATGTTCCTCACTCCTAATTTACTCTAAAAATTACAGATCAGACGTCGTTCTTCTCAGTTGCGCCATATTGTACGTCTCCTATTTTGATGAAGCGCTTGTCTCTATTCTTCATCGAATATGTGAACAGATGCGACCAATAGTTACTGGAATTTTAGCGCTTAATGTTACATTGTACATAGGTACATATGTTAGTGCCCCTTGAGAAGATTTAGCAGACATCATCGGAAATCGCTCATAGATTTAAGGTATTTTTATCCAACGGCGCCACAAAATACTCGTACATACGGGTATGTGCGTTTCTCTTTTCTGATTTAGCTTTAAAATCGCCGAGCAAGTTGTCAAAGTCGTACTTATATCATCTTTCTTGTTCATGGAAATGGTCGTTTTTTCCAGAGTCCTTGTGTAAAATCCTTTTTCTGTTTATGGATTTTTGAAAAATTTTCATTTGACAAGTGACAAATCAAAGTTTTCAAGTCAACGGCCACAACATGCTAATTCGTATTGCAAATATAGCACAGGCATATGCATATTATTATCGTTCATCGCGACAAATTTGTATCGTCATAAGAGCAGCATACTCGTATCGTATTAACTCGTTCAGCAACAGACTTCAAGACACGTCTACAAAATGGTCTACATAATATAATGTCGACAAAAGCAGTAGAACAGGAATTCCTGTATGCAGTGCTAAAAACAATTACGAATGTTTAAATATGTAATTCCATGGTCATAAGAAACTTCAAGGGAACTACCATTCTCATCAGTCGTTCCATATCTCCACACTGTTGTCATCAACATCAACATCAACATCACCGCTGATAGGCTGGCCAGTAAACACTCAGCACTGGCACTCAGCACCGAAACATCCCAGATATCAGTCGGCTTTCAGTTGGATTGATTTTCACATTTGTAAGGCAACACGACCAACAGTCACATATGTATATATATGGATACTAAATATGTATGCAAGGTGTTTTCCAAGCAAGGTAAAAAAAATTTTATCTTTTCCCTTCAGTCTTAAAGGGTTTTTTTTCGTGGCCCTCCTTCCTCATCATCATCAGCATCGATGCGTATACCATTAAGCAGCCTTGAAGGTAAATTTTCTTGTAGATCATCTTGCATTCAAACGCTGTGGAGTGCTTTGTCAGCTTACTAGACGTATTCCTACGTCCGTTCCATCCTCATACTATGCATGGGAATCGAAGAACTGCAAGATAGGTATACAAAAAAACGGATGCATCTCTGCGGTGCCATGAGACCGGTGATCGCAAAGATAGAAACGGCAAGAACAGCCAACATACTTACATAAAAGGGCTGAGGGCAAAATATGACCCGGTGCAGAGTGTTGCGTCTATGTGTATGAAATCATCCTGCGGAAAGAAAAAAAAACTTATTCCAAACACTTGGGCAGACAGGTTCGGTCTTCTTTCCCTTTGAATGACTTTTGTTCTTTTTGATGATTTCGTTGCCATTGAAACTCGCGAACGTGATTTTGTTCTGCTGGAATCGTTTGCATACTGAGATTCTTTAAGGTGTAGCCAGCTGTATTACTTGCAAATTGGAAATTATTTGCACGGCAATGTAATTACTGCGATTGAAAGAGGACGAGCTCAGACGACACATCTTAGGTGACAGTAGAATTAATTTTCGCTACATCAGGATGCTTTACCCGTTATTATAGGGTTTCTGGTTTCAATTCCGATGACTTTTTGAGCAATTTGGTAAAAATTATATGAAATTCATATATGAAAAAAAAAATTGTCGGGATGAAAGTGTTCTGTCTTCTGCGAGTTGGGAACAATTCAGAGAGTGTCTGGTGAATCACAAAATGACAGTAATAGCTGCTATTATGAAAGCCTGAGTGATAATAGGTATCCGAGTAAATAACTAGCTGTTATACATGCTTTGTAAGAGTGTTTGTGCTCTATTGTTAAACCGATTTATGGCTTGACTTTACGTCTGTTAGTTGGCGTTCAAATACATATAATCACCCGTAATACAATACACCACTAATGCCTGCAGAAGCTAAAACAAATTCACAACGGATCAATTGAAATAAATCACCAAACTAACCATTCAGGAAAGTTCCACGATTCACAAAGGAGTAGAAAATATTAAATGTACCTTTTTCAAATATCCTTTATCACTATTTGCTTATCCCTGAATAAAACTTTTTTTTTTGCATTTTTTTGTTTTAAGATATCAAGAGTAGTCAGTCCTTCATACTCCACATCCTCTGTAGACTGTCGAGTTATATAATTTTACTTTCTTATCTGAAGGAATTGCCAAACGCTCTTAAGGGATTCGTCTGTATATCAAAAGATACAGCATCGGAAGTTTCATTCGAATTCCAACATCTCGTACTTTGTTCTCTGGTGGATTTGTAAAAAAAAAAGAAAAGAAAAAAACTAGAAGTTTGTCTCTTAGGTTTTGTTCTTTTGTGCAATGTCTTCCATCTATTGGCAATTGAACTTTTTCTTATATCCGTTTTGAGAAATACACCCAAGAGGATTGATTTATTTTTCTTTATTTGGCTTCTAAGACGAGGAAAGGGATGCAAAACAAACGAACAAACTGTGTTTGTTTTGGAATTCATTAAACCTAGTACATGAAATTCGATTTGTTGCAGAAGCAGCTTAATCAGATTTGAGGCATTTAGAAACAGTGCAACGTTGTGCAAAAGATGAATTTATATGTAGTTGAGTATTTCCTGTAATTGAATCCTTTTGGAGAATAAACAGTCAATTTGTTCAACTATATGTCCTGCCGGTTCTGAATAAGCACTAGACTACGTCTCGCCTCTGATATAATTCAGAATATTGTATACAACTGCAGATAGGTGCATCTGAATCATTCTCTACGACAACTAAGTATATAATGACTACTCTTAGCAATTAGGACTCATTGTCGCCAACTAAAGAATTGTGATGCTCGGCCTTTATCATATTACCTTCAAGTACAATAACTATCCACTGATTTGAAACACGATAATAGCCGAAAATGTTCTATGATGTCTTTCTTTTCTCCGCAATGGTGATACTTATGATTTAGGGCTTCGCAAGAATGTAATGTCTCCTGAAAACGAGAGGAAGGCCGCAAATGTTTTTTGATTTTATTGATTTCCGACACAGGGACTGCGTTGTCTATAATTCGAAAGAATGACTCGGAGGTTAAAGACATGCTGTGAATCTTTTCTAGCAAGATACTCCCCTTGAGATGGTTTTCCCCCATTTTCCAGATTTTCCGTCATACTCAATAAACTAGACCTGATGCCAAATTTAGAGGGATCTTGAGTTATTGCCTTATTTAAGTAGCGGTCAAACTTTAAATGCTACTTGTCTACCGCTATAAACTCCGCAGAATATAATGTATGGCCATCAAGATTGCCTAAATATTCATTTGAAAGGCAGACTCGGTGCTAATGGTACTCCAGCCCAAAAGTGGATTCAAGTGTGCACTCCACTTAAGGTTCGTAAAGGCTTTAGAGCAGAGGCAAAACTTTGCATCCTAGACAAACTGTTGGTTGGTGTTTACCAATACAAGAAGCAAAATATTTACGAAGCAACTTTATTTTATTTTATTTTCAGAGGATACAATACAAATAAATTTTGTAAAATCCGGGATTTTAGCGTCAGGGTACTATGCCCATGTGGCGTTGCCAACAACATGCGGCATTTGTACCGAGTTCCCACTATAGCCCAGATAGCGCTTTGGCAGGTTACCATTCTACATCTTTTAACCAGAGAAGTTCGTTGTTCAGAAGGGTTTTGAGATAGCTGCCTTCGTATAAGGATGCCAAAGCCTTTTAGTTGATTATATTCAGATAGTTCCCCCATAACCCCATTTGCAAATAGACAGCGGAAAGTAAGGTGAGGTTGTTTGTAAACGCCTGAGTGTTAAGTGTCTTGAGCAGGGGCCTATCTCCTACTTGAAATTACAGACTCGTTGGTCCGGACCTTATCTAAAATAGCTGGAGTGTAAGTTCATTTAAAGTCGACCGTAAACAATACATGACAGCATATGCCGTATGGCAAGTCACTTGAGGATAACTCCAAAATGTTTAAATCAATGAGTAGGTGCATTTTGACTCTTTTAGTACTACTTAGCTGATATAATCCAATAACTTCCCATTTATTTTAAAGATACATATATAAGTTACTAGGTCTTATAATTAGCTAACTCATCATTTATGGAATCATTTAAACTATTCACGTCAACTCAGCAATAGCAGTATTAGCGGTTTTTCTTATCCTTACCAGGCGATGCAAACGATTATTTTTTTCGAAAGTCTCGAAAATGTAATCGTGTGATGGCGTCAGTATTTATTTCCAAACGTGGCTAGTTTCTCATCAATTGGGGCACTCTCTTTACCGAATCGTTAATTCGATCAACTTGACCCTCGTTCAATAAGACCCTGAGAGTTAAAATAAAGAGAACCCTTTTCGGCAAAAAAAAACGTTTTATTTCTCGACATAGCACGATACACTTCGTCCAATGTTTCTTCAATTCTTTGATGCCCTCCAAATAATACGATTTCTCAAGGCCATCAAAATATGTGTTTGTTTCATCGATGACCTCTTCATTCGACCCAAATTTCTTACCGCCGAGTCATTTCTTCATGTTTGGAAATAGAAAATATTCCCAAAGGGCTAAATTTGGAGAATAAGCTGAATGAGGAAGCAATTCATAATCTAGTTGATGCAATTTGCCATTGCGACTGCGGACTTTTGGACCGGTGCATTTTTCTAGTGGAAGAGAACTTTTTCCTCGCCAAATGCGGTAGTTTTTGCTTCAAATCGGCGTCGAATCGATTCAACAGCTCTGCATAATAGGCGCCGGTGATCGTTTTACCCATTTCAAGGTAATCGATGTGAATGACACTGCGCGCATCCCAAAAAACTGTCACCATGACCTTGTTGGCCGACAGACGCACCACTGTCTCGACTGTTCGCTGGTCTCTGGTGTGTTGTGATGAATCCATGTTTCTCCATGGTTACAATCGGATTGTGATTGAACATCGCCCAACACTTCTTTGAAGTTGTCAAACGATTGCGTTTGTTGTCAATTGTGAGCAAACATGGCACCTATGTGGCGGATAGCTTTTTCATATCCAAATTCGCACACCTTCACTCGCCGGTTGTCCCAAATCATACTGTGGATTTTATCGACCATTTCTGGTGGGCGTCACTTGTGCTGATACGATCGCACCGAAATTGAGTAAACCAGTGGTGTATAGTTCACATCGATGGTGAAGAGTTGAAGAGTCCTCATAATACTTTTCAAGCTTCTATTTGGTTTGCGTGATGGTTTTTTTTTGCCCAAAAAATAGTGTTTAATGAGCACATGAAAGTCACTTTTTTCCATGTTTACGAAACGCTTACGACATAGGCGTCTATTTAAAATGGCTGTCACAACAAACTATTTGACAGATATGTCTGAAAATTTGGGTGCGTAACATGCTTTTGAAAGATGCTTCTTCATAAACAAAATGTGGATTTGAGGTAACTACGAATGGTTTAATTTTCAGGGGCATATTGAACCACCCTCGTAAGATAACGCTTGGAAATACTCGTATACATATATGTGATTCTTACTTAATTCTGGAACAATTTCGATATCATTAGTGCATGACACCCTAAAGGTAGACAGTGCTAGAATTTCCTCCTTTTCATTATTTTGGAAGAAGTCCTATGACAGATAAAATCGCCCTTCCTGCCTTATAAAGCTGCTGCCTTACTAAATGCCGTTTTTGATCAGTGGCATTGCAAAGTCGGATGAGCTTCACGGAGTTTTGTTCTGATGGACATGAATCCTTAAACAGATCTATCACCCAGTGATTAGCGCAGATTAAAATTACCATTCTTATAGATTGAAAAGGTCACGATGAGGTTTCGAGATCGAAATCGCCGGGTCAGACTTTATTCGACCTCAATAAACTCATAAATTGGCGTAACGATAATTGAGTTTAAGTGATTGGGAATGGAAAGAAAATGTTCAGTAACTTTTAATTTAAGCATTTGCATACGGATGACAAGCTCGTTGCCTCTATTTAAAAAACTTAGCGGGTGTCCAGTGTCCACGTTCGTACTTTGTTATTTTTTACCAAAGAACGCAAAATATTCAGCATGCCCTTGACATCTATCACCATTTCCGTGTGGCAAAAATTAGTATAATATTGAAGTTCAGAATTTTCGTGAAAAATTTAAGGACAAGGTGTCCTAGTCTTTAGCTGCGAGCAAATTCAATGCCAAATTCATTACTATCCACATATCAGCAGTGGTAGATCTTTGTATCACTCGTGTGTTCGACACTCGCATCGCTTGTAATGAGGTGTCAGTCTTATGGGAGTATTCGAAAGATATAACATGGTCTAAGCAGGTGGACGATGATCATTCTGGCTTTCGTGAATAACGATCAGATATTTGGTTGCATATCGTCCCATTTTGCCCTGCTATCTCCAAGCAGAACAGCAATCAAGATGTCGACCGACGTAACACTTTTGATTCAAAGGAGGGGAGTCTTAGGCGAGTACTTTTAGTTTAGTTTAGTTTTAAATGCATTTTATTTTCTAAATCATTAACTCTTACGTACTAACAAAAAATGCTTAAATGCTAGCTTAAAATTACTTAACAAACTTATACTAACTTACTGGCCCCACACAGGCACTCTAAGCTACTCTAAATTATTTAGGAATATACTTATTTTCTATGCTTGAGGCTAAGAAACGGGCGAGTACTTATACCACACCAACGTGTGGCGCTCCCATTGTTCCAATTTGAGTTCTGTTTTTTTTTTTAAGTTTGTTAAGTTGGTAAATCTGTTGTTGACATTCCCTCTAAATCTTAGCGTCATAGCTTGACATTTGCAAAAGTTACGTAGCCAAGAGTACATCTATCTCTGTGAGTGTTGGCGATTTTTTACAATTTTAGAAATGGATTTAAATTTGCAACAAGGAACTTTTATTAAATTTTGCGTAAAAAACGGATTTAATGGTGCGCCAACGTTAGAAATGTTGAAAAAGTGTGTCGGCAACGATTCTCTAAAGAAAACGGTCGTTTACCAGTGGCACGAGCGCGAGCGGTTCAAAATTGGTCGTGATTCAACCGAAGATAATGAACGCAGTGGCAGACCATCGATATCGAAAACCGACGAAAACATTTATGAAGTAAAAGAAATGTTGGTCAATAACCGCAAATTAACCATCAAAGAGACAGCGGAGGACTTGAACATTGCCTATGGATCCGTCCAAGACATTTTGGTTAATGATTTGGATTTCCGTCGTGTAGTAGCAAAGTTGGTGCCAAAAGACCTCAATTTCATGCAAAAAAGAGACCGTGTTAACGTCGCAAAAGAGATGATTTGCGAGGCTGAATCCGATCCCATATTCATCAACAGGATCATTGCTGGAGACGAGACGTGGGTTTATGAGTACGAAACGCAATCCAGACATCAGGCAAATGAATGGCGTTCACCAAATGAGCCGAGACCAAAAAAACCACGTCGTTTTCAGTCAAAAAAGAAGGCAATGCTCACGGTTTTCATGGATTACAACGGTGTAGTGCATCATGAATTTTTGCCAGAAGACCAGACAGTAAACAAAGAGTATTATTGGGCGTTATGAGACGTTTGCGTGAAGCAATTCGCCGAAAGAGACCAGAATTGTGGGCAGAAAACTCGTGAATTTTGCACCATGATGATCCACCGTCGCACAGTGCCATCATTATTCGTAATTTTTTGACGAAAAATGCAACAAATACCATCCAACAGCCATCGAATTCACCTGATTTGGCTCCCTTCTTCTTTCTGTTCAATCGAGTTAAAAAACCACTATGGGGAACGCGTTTCAGCAGCCGAGAGGAAGTAATGGAAAAATCGCAGGAAGCACTGATGGACATACCGAAAACTAAATGTAAAAAATGTTTCGAGGATTGGATCAAGCGCTGGTATAAGAGTGTTGCAGTCGATGGGGATTATAGATTAATATAATAGAGTTACGAGTCGATGAATAAACTTGTATTTTTAATTTTCTGAATAAATTTTGAAAACTTTTTGATCAAGGTGGTACTTATACAACCGGGTACGTAACCTTTCAACAGTGCACACCTCTTAAAAGGGTTGACCAAATTGATGGCGAACTAGGACACGGAATATTTTAAAAGAATCTTGGAAGAACTGCAGTTCATTGCCAGAAACAGAATATGTAATGCGTTGTCGTTGTCAAAAGAAAAAAATCTATCATGACACACATTTATCAATAGAGGAATAGGAAACATTAAAATTTCTACAAACTCGTAATGCCAGCGATAAAAGGTATTCATCTCACAAAAAAAAAATATTCACCATACTAGTCAGCTTTAGATAACGAAGAAAGGTCCGATAATTCCGTATAGCACTTTTAGTTTCCCACGACTATGACTATGCACTTAGTTGACTCAAATCTTAAAAGTCGAGCACTATTGCAGATCTAAGGATTTCGAATGGTGATACTTGTATCTGTGATAAGAAGACAGAGCAAATAGGCGCAGATACGTTTGGTTTCTAAAAATATAATGTATTATCCATTTACAAGGCTTGTATGCATTGTGTTTGTTCTTTGGGAGTTCCTCAACATCGTTCTTTTCTCTTTTGCATTCCAAATTCCATGTGTTTATTCCATTTTAATGTAGTTACTCACAATGGTCGGTTCGAGTCACTTTTTTGTGGTGCTGCACTTTTGGGTGAACTCAAATTGAAATAACATTACTCCGGACAAATTTAGCATATCTTTTTAATTGAAATGAGACTACAAAAGATAAAAGAAACAAAACGCTGGGTGCCAACAATTAGAACAACGCCGACCCAATGTACTTGTAGCTACTGCACATCGCATCTTTTTCTATTACCATACAGCTGCAACTAATTTGCAACGTCCACTGTCGCAAAACCACAGCACTTGTCCTCAAACGCAAACGCAGAGCCCAGAGAGACAATTTTCGATGGAACAACATCGCAGGTATGTAACAACTGCTACAAGGTGGCCCTTAATAATCACCTGTACCGATGTATGTCCGCTGCAGCTTTGTGGGTATCCCAAGTGGCTGTCCCAACCAATCCTGACTACAGGTACTTCCCGTTTGGGTTTTCAATGCAAATTACTCCTGATAATAAAATAATTGGTCTTTTCTCAAAAAGGACAGACAACTGCTTCTGTTGTTCGTTTCCTTCTCCTTTTTCGCGTGTTTGAATTCATACCCGAAAAGTTCAAAAAGGTGGACCGTGTTATATTTGTACCTGATGTTTAGTGGTGCTGTTAGCACTGCTGTTGCCGCCACAGCGCCGGCCACAATGCATAGTATTAGCATGTGCTGTCGTTTTTTGGACAAAAGGTTGTAATAACAGGGAAGAAGCCGTATGTCGATGGTCGAAGTCATAGTTACTCATCATTTATTCTGTTTTTTCTTGCTTAAGGGACTAACTGACTGACTGACTGGCGACACCTGCTATTGTTGCATTGAGTTGTAATTTAATGGTGGACAAAAACCTAAAGGTGATCATTACACGGAATGTGTTAGAACGGTGAGGTGTTTCCGAAAAGAGATACATTTTTCTATCCTCCAATGCAAAAGTTATTCGTCATGCATCAGGCATTTTGGTAGTATGTATACAATTAATTTTTTTTTTTTTTCTTATATTGTTGGTTTAGTGAGTGTGAGCAGTTCAGAGAAAAATGAATATGTGAAGGGAATAGCACAATATATTTTAGACAAGATGCAGCCTTAACTTCTCATTTTAGGCTTGTTGTACGATTGTCAAATATAAAAGTTTTTTTTTTCTCATCAAATGAGGCTACAGATATTATTTAAGGAACTATGTAGATTCTGAAAATGCGAAAGTTGGCTACAGCCCATGTTTTCGGAGTTTATTTAATAGCTTGCGTCGAAGATATTCTACGCTCATTGCTGCAAATTTTCTCTATATTTGTTTGCTAATTCAAGCGTCTTACGCATAGTTTTTTAATTAGGTCGATATTACCATACAATACAATCCCAACACGTCGCTCGTAAGAGAGTGGAAGGTGCTGTATGATCTGTTAACCTAGAATAGACACCTGTGACCCGTGACAATGCTTCATCATTACCGAGTTCTTACCGAGAAAAGGCACTGACCGATTTGTTTTTCGCTGTGAATTACCATAAGCTGTAAAGCTGTTGTATGGTTTTATACGTCAGGATTAGTATGGCCAGATTTTTAATCTACATTTCTTATCTCTTTGGACTCGCATATTCGAAATAGACCAAAATTTCTGAACTTTTAAGATGGAAAAAATGTCCCTAGCCTTGATTGACGCCGTCTTTCAAGGTACCACTTAAAACTCTCCTACAGTTCTCTCGAACCAAAGTGTAACTGAAAACTGAAAATCAATCCAAAAACTGGTAAAAGTTGTTCACTGGTAATCTACGCAGAATTGGGTTGTCCTTTTATTATTTTTTGAGTTGTATCGGAGCTAACCATGGATTTTCCAACAGAAAGTTGGTATTGCTTCCTTTATGCCTAGAAAAGTTGAATTGACCGATGATTCCATCGGTACTGCAGAATTTTTATTTTCAAAATGATTTCCCGTTTCCGGTTGTGATCTGTTCTGCATTTCGAAATTTAAATTTCGTTTTTCATCGGATTGGTAACGTCATTGAAAGTTCTATTAGGGAAGATCGTTTTCCGTGCTACTGGCTTATTTAAGTATCAATTGTTGGTACGAGTATTAATCGATAATCCATATTCCTTTGTTAGATACATGCGACTACTGTGTCCTAAACCCTGTTCTGGGGCTTTTTGGTGTTAACTCGCGTACCGGCGATTTTGTAATCGGTCATTCCATGAAGCATAGAGGATTTCAATGTTTCCTAGGGGAGAAACAACCGAACCGGTGGTGTTGTTGGAATAGGTTTCAAGCGCGAATAAAATTTTTTAATTTCTTCTAGTCTTCTGATGTGCCTCGATATCGCACTGATTGAAAGCTGTCTTTCATCAAATTCCAATATAATATTCTCATACCGAAACGTTTATCACACCACCTACACATTACGAGTATATTGATTTTATCGTCAAAATGTTGTTGACGTCTAACTACATTTCCGCACAGTAATTTTCGCGCTTTCTTTCTAATCTGAGATGAGTACAGGAGGATGACGGAATCGAACTATACTCCACGAAATTTATATAGAGGCATCGGAAGATCACTAAAAAATTAATATAAAGGACACCAAGTTTTTCGAATATAAAACATAAAGTCAAGGGGAAATGAGCAAAAACACTTGTATATCGCTAGTAAATTAACAAAAGAAGAACCAGAGAATATATAGGACACAGACTATAAAGCAATAACACAAAATGTTTTATAAGTTAGGTTAGAAGCAATATTTTAATATTTTAATTTCAGTATTTTAATAATGCGTACTCCCTCCTCTATTACGTAAAACCTCAAACTTCCTACTAGGCATGGAATTTATAAGGTTTTGAAGATATTCTATTTCCAAGTCCTTCCGAGAATCTTAAATGGATTGTTTGATGTTTTTTATTGTGCCATTCCTCCCCATAAATATTCAACTGAGTTCATAAAGGGTTTTTTTTTAGAGGTATACATTATACAAAATGAAGTAAAAAACTTGAAGTTAATATTAATGTCTATGATATTTATTAATAGATAATTTTATGTCATTAGTGCTTAAATATGATATCGGGCATATTCGCTACACGGCTAGGTCCAATGAAGTGCAATCGTGAAGTCCAATTTTCGACAACTTTATCGAGCAACTGGGGCCGTATATCATCAGCAATAACACGGCGAATGTTGACTTCCAAATTATCCAACGTCCCTGGTTTATCGGTATAGACTAGTGACTTCACATACCTCCAAAGAAAGTAATCTTAAGGTGTGAGGTCACAGGATCGTGGAGGCCAGTTCACAGGTCCATTACGCGAAATTATGCGCTCGGCAATTGTTTCCCGCAATAAATTGATGGTTTCGCGCACCGTGTGGCATGTTGCGCCATCCTGTTGAAACCAAAGCTCTGTCACGTCAAAGCCATTCAACTGAGGAACGAAGAAGTCAGAAATCATGTTTCCATAGCGCTCTCCATTGACTGTAACATTCGTCTTTAAAGAAATATGGGCCGATGATTCAACCAGCCCATAAAGCACACCAAATAGTAAGTTTTAATGGTTGCAAGGGCGTCTCGACAAAGGCTTCGACGTTTTCTCTACTCCAAATTCGGCAATTTTGCTTGTTTACATATCCATTTAACCAAAAATGGGCCTCATCGGAGAACAAAATTTTGCGTTGAAAATGAGGATCCAGCTGAATCATGTTTTCGGCCCATTCATCGAACCTACGACGTGTATAATGGTCACGCGGTTTCGACATTTACACAAATTGGATCTTATAAGCTTTTAAGGCAAGATCTTTCCGTAAAATCTTCCACAAAGTGGATGGGGATAGCTCCAATAGCTGTGCATGATGGCGATTCTCCTGCGCTCCACAACGGCAATAACTTCTTCTGTTCGCACTGTTTGTCGTCTTTGGCGATGCGTATGATCCACTAGAGTGTACGTGGTGCGAAAACGATTCATTGTGTTCCGAATAACATGCTCAGATGGACGATTATGTCGACTATAAAATGGACGTAGCGCATGATAAGTTTGGCGAACCGAACCATGGTTTTCAAAATAAGTTTGCACAATTTGCACGCGTTGTTCTGGCGTTAATCTATTCATCGTAAAATGGCAAAACGTACTAACCACAAATCAACTTTCAACTGTAAAATTGACAATCTGTAGAAACAGTGTTGCCAGTTTAAAAACCAAACCTCTAAAAAAAAAAAACACCCTTTATATGCTGATCTTGATGACCGCTCTAAAACAG
Source organism: Volucella zonaria (assembly GCA_963966105.1). Taxonomy (NCBI): domain Eukaryota; kingdom Metazoa; phylum Arthropoda; class Insecta; order Diptera; family Syrphidae; genus Volucella; species Volucella zonaria. The sequence continues at coordinate 45,854,786 of OZ014532.1, read as the reverse complement.
ATCTATTCGTCAATCTTAAATACTCTTTAACCACTTTGGTAGAACGGACAACAGTTTTACCTTGCTGGAAAATAAATCTTAGGCCCCTGAAATCTTTCGCAAATTCACCCAAAACATACTCTAGCAACTCGAAGAATTTCTACGAATGCATTTTTTGTAGAACGTAGACGATAGGCATCTTTCTACCCAATTGCACCCCAAATCATAACACTGTCTGCTTCAAAATTTTTAATTATTCTGACTTCAGGTTCGCCTCGTAAGTCAAGCTAATAATAGTGATGTACCTTGTTTATATGACAGCTTAATGTGCATTGACTCAATGCGCATTAGTTCGATACGCTCAAATCGCATTGAAATACTCAATACGCATTCATTCATTCATTCATTCCTTTTTATAAACCGCATTGAAAATTTCAAACCGAATTGAAATATCATATAAACACTTTGAAATCGCATTGAAACATTTTAATCTCTTGCGCTCTCATTATTCTCTCACCTCCGAATTAATTTACCAAACTGTCAATTAAATCAGCTGTTCGTTAAACTCTCTCAATTTTCTCTCGCTCATTTTGGATTCGGTTTTGGATAATGTCATATAAACACCAGCCTTTCTATGCGTATTGAACCAATGCCCATTGAGCTGTCATATAAACTGGGTAACAATCATCTGGCCTGTCTAAATTAAACTTTTGTTCATCATTGAAATGGCATCTCATTGAGCCCATAGGCCTAAGTGGGTTGGATTTTTCAACAGCCGCTCTTACCTAACCTAACCTTCATCGCTGAAGATAACCCTTCTCCATTCAATGGTCCAGGATATGTGATTCTTGGGAAACAGCGCACGTTTTTTTTTTACATTTTTTTTTTTATTAAAAATCCTTATGGGAGTCCATTGTAATATTTGTTAGACACGACGTACTCCAATGTTGAGATCCAACTTCGTATTAATTTACGAGCCAATCAACAGCTTATTTTTTCGTGCCTCCTCAACACCTTTCGCCTTGTTTTGGCTATACTGTTGTTCTAAATTTATAAAATGATCAACAACGTTTGAAGATCTGGACAACTTTCCAGCGATTTGCCGATTGGACAAGCCATTTCCTAAATAAATTCCTGGGTGACCAAATAAGAACGATAGGAAAAAAAATTTAAATAGAACAGCAATGGTGTGAATGTAAAATTGATTACGATTTTATTTTGAAGCTATGTTCATGCCATTATGTGTGGAATAGCACTTCATTCAAATGGTCGCCTCGGCTTCGCTGGCAGTGCTTTAAGCGATCGGTCCAATTTTTGATGACTCGCTCCAATATGGGCGGCGTTATTCCGGCAATAGCGTGTGGAATGTTGGCCTAGAAGTCGTCCAAAGTGGTTGGCTTGTTAGCGTAGGCTAAGAACTTGACGTAGCCCCAGAAAAAATAATCGAGTGGTGTCAAATCGCATGATCGCGGCAGCCAATTGATGAAGGCTCACTGTTAGATGATCCAGTCGTCAAATTTCTCCTTCACAACTTCGAACGTTGCGTCGCTTGTATGGCATGTAGCGCCATCTTGTTATCTGACCACGGAAAGTCGGTTGACATCACTCTATACCCGAGACCATTAACGGTAATGGTGTCTCTTTCCTCATTTCGAAAGACATTAGATCCAATGATGCCGCCATCCGATAAACCGCATCAAACAGTCAATCTTTGTGGATGCATTGATGCTTGGCCGAACACTGGTGGATTGCGTTCGCTCCAATAATGGCAATTTTGCTTGTTGACATTTGCGTCGAGCCAAAAATGGGCCTCGTCCGAGAAGATGATTTTTGGCCGAATTCCGGATCTCCAGCCAATATTTCCAGCGCCAAATTAGCGAACTCACGGCGTTGTTTATGGTCGTCTGCTCCAATTCTTGCGTCAGTACACTCTTTTTCGTATAAAGGACCAAATCCAACTGAAAAATAAGCTGGGTTGACCCTCTGGCGATGCCCAATTCAGGTGATCGGCGCTGACTCGACATTTCTGGGTCTTCTTCATGGCGGCTAGGTTTTCATTGCTTCATTTCGCACCAATCTCTGTTTGGTTGTCCGCACGATGCAAGATGAAATTGCAAATCTTATTGAATATTTAGACAGCTTGATGTCATTGGTAACTTTGACAGCTGCTGAAACATAACAATTGGAAGAACTTTCAATACTATCTGGTCACCCGTTGCTCAAAACTGTAAAATTTATTCACTTAACAATCCTTATTTAACAGAAAAAGTAGAAAGATTCTTACAATTTAATAGATATTCTTCAAAATAACTGCTGCCTTTATATCTGCAGAATTAGGCACACAGTTTGACGATACAGGAACTGATCTAAAAGTGAATAACATGTCCGTTCTTACTTTAATATACAGAGGTAAGAAAAACGCAGTTTAATTTTTTTAGACATGTTGTAACGTAAAATTTCACTGCATGTTTCAGTGATCGCTCTATGTTCTGCACTGTCAATTACACCATATTCAGAAAGTGAAATTCTTTCAAATTTCCATATCAGTGGTGTCGTCATTTTACCTAAAACATAGTATTGAATCACCATCCCCACCTGATGGTTTAGACATACATTTCTGTTTGAACTGTTGTTGTCACAGGTTACATTATTAGATAATAAGCCTGTCATTAACAGATACTTTTGATTATCCATGGGGACTAAAAGCTTACCCCAATGTATGTCATATAGCTCTTGTTCATTTTCTTTTCCATCTCACAACAGCAAATGATGACAACAAAGTATTGATTAAAACCAAATGACCCGAATACATGTCATATGCACATGAAAACCCATTTACATATGTATCTAGTCCCAAGGATCAAGAGTATCATTCGTTATAAGATAACAATTTAATTTAATTTAAAGCACACACTGCATATGCCTCCGGAAATGTGCCTTTCAGCCGCAGATTATTGTTCTAATCTACTTGTAGTTGGACTTATAAAAAACAAGAGTTTCCCACCATAAGCGACAATTGATTTCACACGTTTCCACATCTAAGCGCGCATAGGAATACATATGTATTCGGTCGTATTCTCAATCTACAGAATTATTTTCTTGGAATCCCATTAAGTAAGAAAACCGTCGTTTTCAATTTGTTATCAGTTTGTACGAGTATGTCTGAAAGCATGTTCGCAAACCTTTTATCGTCTAAAAAGCTGTTTATGGCAAAGCCATAAATTTTACTTCAAAGTGATAACGTCCGAAGCGGACCGCACAAACACAGATACAAGTCAGATGGCAATGCGAATGTCGAATGCAATCCGAAGTATTGTAGTTTTATGCAGATGAATCACTATTTTTTTTTTTTTTTTTTTGAGTTTTATTTAATCGGAACATTTTCAAAAATGTACATATGTAGATATTCAAGGTCGAATACATCCACTAAATGAAGATAATTACGGGTCCACTGACATTGATAAATTTACCATTAAAAAGGAAAATTACCATCCCTAAACCTTCAATCAAAATGTTATGCAAAAGGATTAGCTGTTGGCAATTATCATTATAAAATTTCGTCGTTCATACGTGAGCATCGAGAAAGTCTTTTAAATCAGAAAAGAAAAAACTGGAATAGTCAGTAAATTTCGTTATAATCCTTCTTTCAAGATTGTTAAGAGTTGCATTTACACCATTTTGTATTGTTCTTGCTATAACTTATTACATAATTGAGCCTAAAGACCTTTTCAAGTATTTTTAACATCGCCCCTCTCTTGAGAGGAATGGTATTAATTACTCATCGTGGATGGAAATATATCGCTTACTTATTTTACAGTTTTCCTTTTGGCGATTTTGCCCCATTTTTGCATTCGCTCAAAGCAGTTAAATGAGTTTTCTTCTTCTTCGTTTCTAAAGATAGAGCTTCGTAGTCTTCAAAAACCGCGGTTGACCAGGACAGGGATTAAAGTAAGAAAAACACCTTAATCTCTGTGCTGGTCTCACTGCTGGAGTTCACTGCATAGTTATAGCCGTCCACTGTTACTCGTATCTTCCGCCTTAGGTATAGGTATTAGTTGCCCAGGATGTGTCTTGATGAAACAAACCTTTTTTCTTTGGCAAATGCATCCGTTTTTCGTTGATTTCATCTTTCAAATGCTGCAATAAGTTCGCATAATACACGCCGTCGATTTTTTTTTTCCTTTTTGAAGATAATCAATGAAAATTAGCTCACACGCATTCCAAAAACTTGACGCCATGGCTTTGCCTGCAGATGGAACTGTCTTCGCCTTCTGGATGGACCCATGTTTCATCCATGCTTATGAATCGACGCAGAAACTCAGCTTTATTGCTGGGAAACTTCGCCAAACACTCGATTGCAACTTCCTCACGACGTGTATTTTTCTTCCATTGTGAGTAATCGCGGCACTCATCTTGCGCACAGCTTTCTCATGTCCAATTTTTCAGTTAACGTGCGTTGTACAGCGCTTTTTGAAATGCCTACCATATCTGCTAGTTCACGCACTTTCAACCGACGGTCATCCAATATAATTTTGTAAATTTTTTTCAACATTTCTGGTGAACTCACCTCATTTGTTCGACCACTCCGATGTTCGTCTTGGCAACTCGTATGACCTCGCGTCATCTCTGCCTCCCAATACTTTATTGTTGTAAACGAAGGAGCAGGCTCCCCCAGAGTAGAATCGAGTTCCGTTTTGATGTTGGTTGGATTGAGGTCTTTCAAACGAAAGTATTGCATCACAAAACGATGACAAATTGTTTCCATATTTAAAAATTCATTGATGGCTGCCGAACAAATACTAAACAATGTAGCGTCGTCAAGCTTCAAATTTAAGCTGTATAAGGTTGATACTTTCTACAATTATCATTCTTTTTAAACAACAACCGCCATCTATACGCCAGGTCGGGTACTTATGGGACTACCCGCGTAATCATATATTTTATTCTGATTTTAATAACGGTTAGACGCCTCTTTTCTGCTTTTGCCGCAATATTCACAAATGCCCTACAGATTCTACCGGTTATTTATATCAATGTTATCTGAATATGCGGGAGGATATGCACACTTTCAAAAATATTATATATTTCTACGTGCTTGAAGCACGTTGTTAAAGAATCCACAGGATAGCGCGTCGCTTTAATACCTAATACCGTTTTTGTCATCAAAAGGAGGTTATATTTATTCTGGTCTTCACCGACATGCTGCGCAACCCACCGAACTTGTCAGGGATGCCGACACCAGATGATGCACCGTGTAGTATACAGCGTCACAGGACATCCGTCCTGTTTGACTGCAAGTGCGCGATGGAATTAAACAATGAACCATGAGTTTATTGCTTGTCATCGCCTTGTGAAACCTAGCTCAACAGGGGAGGCGTTTTTGAACACTAGTATTGCCACTAGAATTCCGCACATGATGCTGATGGGTGGGATTCTGAGAGAGATTGAAAGAGACACAGTAAGCCAAGTCAGTTTCTTGCGATTGAAGCCGTCTAATATATTGTCTCACAGTATTTTGTCGGCTTTATACAGCTCTTGATATTCGAGTCCGAGTCCGGATGTCTAGAATGCTGTTTTGACTGCTGTTATTAGGAAAAATTTGTCTTGCGGATACTAAGGCAAAATCAATCTGCGTGTGTCCGTTTATACATACAGGGTGTCCCATTTTAGGTTTTCGTTCTGATAGCTGAAGATTCCTGAAGTTATGGCAAAAAAAAAATGGTATGGCCGGGGGGGGGGGGGGTCTATTTTCACCCCCCTCCAAGTTATAGGCCGTTAAAGCGAGGAACCTCTGATTTCGAGGTAAAACTACCTAAACGGCCGTAGCCGTAGCTGTAGAAAAAGCTTCGAAGAGTGCTTTGAAAATATTTTTTTGTAAGGACTCTGTATGTCTTACAAATGAGATTCTAGAATCAATTGTCAGTCCAAGACATTTGAATTCGTCTACCCTCTCAATCAAGAGGCAATTTTCACTGCAATTTATTCTGCTGCAAAAGGTTGGAAGCTAGTTGGAAGCACAATTGCAGATTTCTAATCCATACTTTTGGCATTCTGATGCATGAAAACAAACGTCAGCTTTTATACTTATTGGGGTAGCTAAATTGAAAAATATTATTTTGGTCTTTGAGCTAATTGTCAAATGGTGCTCATTGAACCAAATTCTTAGTAGGCTAAGATTCCAATTTATGTCGGGAATTAGGTCCAGGACACTATGAGAACATACGTACACCCAACATCATCTGCGAAGGCCGTAAGTCTACATCTGAAATTCAAGGGAAGTAGTGAATTTATGTGTATTAGGAATAAAATGGGCCCTAATACGGAGACTTGAGGAACACCTATATTAAACGAACAAATCTCGCTTCTCATATCATCAATCTTCACTCTTTGAGTTCTGTTTGATTAATATGATTTAATCCAGCCCAGCATGAATTCACGAAAACCAAAAGGCCCACCATTGAGTGATCAGTGACTTGCATGTCCTTTTTACAGGCACTCATCGGAAGGTCTGCAAAACGTCCATAAATATGGTCCAAACACCTACCCGAAGGCAATCTTGTAGGTTCGTTAATGAAACTAGCTAGACCATGAGCAGCCAAGAGGTTTAAATAATAGGTCAAAGTTTCGCTACTATTTAGAAGGTTCAGATTGAAGTCTCCGAAGATAATCAAGTTTTTTGCTTTTTGTTTGTCCAAAAGACAAGAAAAGTCCTCTATGAACGCAACAACATTGAACATGTGCAGTCGATAGACGGATAACTACGTAGCTCATGCGTATTATTTCTGAGATTCCATCTTCCTATTAGGCTCGAGCATTGGCTTTAGCTAATGGAAAAGAACTCCGATCCATTCAATGATATTTTGCATTGGTTCATGGGTCTAACACATGTTCATGGGTCTAACACATGTATTTTGCAATTTTTTACCACTAATCGCAGGTTTCTTATACTTTGAAGTTGTTAAATCGGTTGCTACGTTGTAGGATGGCGCAACTGCTATTGGTATTTTGAATAACTCCTGTGCTTCTCCATGATGCCTCTGTTTGGGCACGTGATGATCTGGTATCATTCAACTGTTCTGAAATGAGTTCGTTGGCTCTTCCCCGATTCTTTGAGCAAACGTTTATTTGAGTTATGCATATGAATTCATACACTTTCGGATGCAAACTCACACATATGATTCTTCTGTCAGCTTCAGATAGCGCATAGCAGAAACTCAATGATGACAGAATATTGAAGGACTTTAAAGGTATTAACTAAGATTCTGGTGAGTAACGAATCTTCAATAATACTCTAAGTACCCGCAGTTGTTCTATTTAAAATTCAAGAGAAAATACAATTAAAAATCGATCAATCTATGTACACATTTGGTATAATGAAAACCTTGACCAGATCCGATTTATCCTTCATATAACGAGGAGAAATGCATCTACTTACAAAACCAGTTATTTCTGAATAAATTCACCGCCTATTATAAGAATCCTCATGAATATGCATTAACTTAACTAATATGTAACAAATTGTTTACTTCTGATTTACATCCTTTGACATGCAATGGCTAGTTTATTCACAATCCTAAGTACGTGTGTACTATATATGTATCTGTTTGGCGAGGTCACATTGCAAATTAAAAATCACACAACTTGAAAAGAATAGCAACAAAATAAGAAGAAATAAAAATCGTAATTTTCGATCTATTCGCACGAAAAAGGTATGAGATCAAAATTGCATGGCTAATTTGTGACTCAATTCGTTATTGTACGCGCGCAATTAATTTAATTTTCGCTCAGAATCACTTAATTTACGAGTACCATATCTTTTGGATTATGAAAAACTTTTATTTTATTTCATCAGCATCAGCATCAGCAGCTTGTTTACGTCTCAGATGTGGGGATGTTCAGATGTACGTAAGCTGTTTCTGTTAAATAAAAACAAATGAAAGATACATATTAGTGCGACTGTATCTTACGGTCAGTTTAATTCAAATGGGTTTATATAACGCGATGACTCAGCAAATACATTTATCTGTATGAGTCTAAACGAAGTGTGATGATATAATCCCAATAGAAGAAAAATTTATTTGTATTGCACTAAAAAAAAAAAAAACAAATAAATAAATACAAATTTGTAGGATACAGATCTTCCTTGATACACCCACCCATTCGTTCGATATGGTCGGGTCAGTGTAGTCTAGTATAGACTACGAGTACATCGGCAATCGGTGCAACGGCTTCTCCCCCATTTGCCCTCTTCTCACATAGCACTTAGTATAGGACGAAATATCTTTACTTCCAAAGAAGTAGAAGAAATCCTTCAGCAAGCCCTGTTTTATAAGGAAAAATTAATTTAAATCTTAACAAGAAGACTAACAAAAGCCTCTTTGATTAGCTGCACGTTTCAAGAAATGCAGGGGGTTCGGACTATCTTGAAAAAGGTGTTAAAAACTGCAAGTAATATTAAATGTACGCAATGTGAAATGGACAAATTCGCCAAGGTACAACATGAGAACCAGTTGCATATATTGTTTATTTTTCAATTACTATGTGTTAGCTTTTGTGAAATTGGCACAAATCAGAGAACACTTAACTTGAAACGTACCACCTGAAACGTTCTGGCAAATCATCGATCGCACGGTGCACCACATGCATTAGAAAATTGTCCGCTGCTCGAACAAAGACTGGCTGTAAATACTCGTATCCAATGCGAGGGTTATCTGAAACAATGATACAAGACATTTTTTCTCAATTTTTTGTTTTATTTTTCTTCATAGTCTCTTTGTAACTCTACACACTTCTCCCAGCGATGCTCCCCTCTCTCTAACCCGTCCAAATAGTACCTGGCGTTTTTTTCTGCAAAATAATTGTTCACGAAGATGATTGCCTCCTCATTTGACGAAATTCTCTGTCCTCCGAGCGCAGTTTTTAGATGAGGGAACAAAAAGAAGTCGCTTGGGGCTAGATCTTGTGAATAAGGCGGATGGTCAAGCAGTTCAAACCGACATTTATGGATTTTCGCCATGGCAACCGCTGAGGTGTGAGACGGCGCGTTGTCTTGGTGAAACAGGATTTTCTTTTTCTGCAAATGTGGCCGTTTTTCCGCAATTTCTGCCTTCAGCTTGGCAAGTAATGATGCGTAATGGTTTTTCCTTTTTGAAGATAATCGATTAAGATAACTCCTTTACTATCCCAAAAAACAGTCGCCATCACTTTCTCAGCCGAAAAAACAGGTTTTGCTTTTTTGGATGCGGCTCGCCCTTTGCAGTCTACTGTTTTGACAGAATTTTTGTTTCGGGTATATAATGGTTTATCCAAGTTGCATCTACAGTAATTGATCGGCGCCAAAACTCGGATTTATTGCGCCTATACTGCGCCAACAGAGCGTTGGAAATGTTCATTCGAACATGTTTTTGGTCTAACGTAAGCAAACGCGGCACCCAACGCTCGGACAGATTTCTCATGCCTAAATCTTCATTTAATATGTAACAAACACGTTCTTTGGACATTTTCATAACCTCTACTATCTCTCTCACCTTAATTAGGCGGTCGTCTAACACCATTTGATGAACTTTAGCAATGCTATCGTCAGTGGTTGCAGTTTTTGGACGTCCCGAACGTTCATCATCTCCCAAGCTCTTACGGCCACGTTTAAATTCAGCTGCCCAAAAGTCCAACTCAGAGTCCAACTCATTTATGATTTGCGTAGGCGTATTGCCTTTCAAAAACAAGAATTTAATAACAGCTCGATACTCAATTTTTTCCATTTTCACAAAAAACCACTCACATCAACTCAGTCAAACGACTGTCAACTAAAAAGTGTGCGTCCAAAATGACTGAAACTTCGGTAAGTAACTGTCAAAAGATGTACAACTAGCATTCATTAGTGGCACTCGTTGCTATCTTTACGTTACGGTCGGAAACAGGATGGAGGATAGTTCTGTTTATTGAAAAATTCTTCAAGAAAGCTTCCGAGTTTGCTTCGATGAGACTATAAGTCTTCAGTGTCTCTTTAATATGCGTCGAATTTACGCTACAGTTTAGTGTGAAACTGGGTTTAAGGTAACTGCCTCCAGTTGCGCACTGCAAATCGGTTGAGGTCCGCTTCTACTTGTGCGCGCCAGCTAAGGTGAGGTCTTTATCTACTGCCTTGTCCCTCCGGGTTAGATTCGAAGCACTGCGGGCCGGGACGTTGGCGTCCATTCGCTCTATATGGCCTAGCCATCTCAGGCGACTGATGCTCAGTTTTCTGGCTAGGTTGATATCGATGTCGCTGTACAGCTCGTATAGTTTATCGTTGAATCTTCTCCTCCAAAGCCCGTCAACACAAACGAGACCGAATATTTTTCGAAGGAATTTTCGCTCGAAACGACTGAGGATATCTTTATCCGTAGTCCGCCATAAAGTGGGACTGGTGCTATCAAGACCTTATAGTAGAGGGTCTCATTAGTTTTTGGAAATAGGGCCCTACTACTTAATTGCCTTCTTAACCCAAGAAACAGCGATTGGCAAGAGTGATTCTTGTTGACAGCATATTCTTGGTTTTGATTTTACCGCTAACACATTTTGGCAACTTCCATTTTTTTTATTTTTTAAAGAACTTAACACTTAAGTGGGTATGACTACACTTAAAGTACCTGAGCACCTGTTAATAGTACAATGGGACAGAGAAAGAAAGAAATATTTTTGGGCTTTGTGGTTGTTTCGCTCCATGGATAGCATCCAACTTTTAATGGGGAACCCAAACTATTAGCGTAAATTGGACTTGTTGTTCTATTCTCTAGGCAACCACTCATGTTATTTTAGTTGCCTGAAAAAAAAGAGTGACTCTCGGGAGCTCCTGGGATTGAACCCCGGACCGTCCACTACCACTTGAGCCACGGCCACCCAATACAAGCGAACGCACCGGTGTTCTCTCAATTATGTCGATATCATCGGTGTACGCTAGTAGTTGCACAAACTTTTGAAAGATTGTGCCTCTAGTGTTCACTTGAGTTTCGCACATTTCTTTCAAGTATGATGTTAAAGAAGTTACATGACAGCGCGGCATATTGTCTGTTAAGGGTTCGAGCTTTCCACGGATCCGAAGGCCGTTTAAATGTTTGCTAGGGTCGTCAAAAGTGAGTCGATTTTTATCGGAAACCTACTGGCCGGGGATGTCCTTGCCATTTGAGAATGCATGAGTAAGGGTTTACTCGTGCAGATATCGGGGAACACCACTGGGAGGTAAGGCAAGTACTTCGCCACGAACTTGATTACTGCGCTGCTGGCGCAATCCAAATTATAGGATAGTCAGCAGTTTCCCAATTAATCGCCACGCAAACCGAACGCCAAATCTTATTCGGTAACACGAGACACGATTGCACGACTTTGATACGGATGGCTGCTACCATTATGTGGTGATCTCTTTCCAGCCTTATGCCGGTCTCACGCCTGTTTCGAAGAGAGAGATGTTATAAACCGGTGGCTTATATCGATATGATCAGTTTGATAACATTTTATGTCATGCCCTATGTTGTGCTCGTATAGGATGCCCCATGCCACTAGTTGATTTGTGTTGCAGAATAACCCTGTAGTTCGTCATTCCATTACAGATACCAAGGCCATGCGTTTTGATAACTTTTCGGAGGATCATGGTATTGTTGCTTACCGTTGCGCGATCAACATCACAAGCACGATTTAATATCTATTGGGAGGTTTTTATCATGCGCAGCTTGTAATTGTCTTAAGAAATTCTCTTTGTCTTTCCTACGCGCTATGATTCTGGAAGCCTAACATGATGTTTTTTTTTTACTTTTATCCTACGCACGCATACTACTGCATGGTTCATTTCAAGTAGAGTAAAACTGTGCTGATTTGTGGGGTCTAAAGCTTACCCTTACCGAATCGCTTTATCTTGTTTGATCCAAAACATCTAAATTGAACTGCATAAATTCGTGTTCTACATGCGACATCTACATACTGACATTATAAAAACCTTCTTTTGATCAGTCTTTCCCGAGCCATGGTATGCCTTTCGGATGCACGACAATTTTGAAAACGCAGTATGCTGTCTCATATCACTTAGTCTAGAATTGGTGCACTAAACTCCCAATCTTGTAGATCTTATGTAAGTGGTTTAAGATGCTCATTGGGAACGCCAACGGAACCGTCAACCAAAGTGTGCTTTAATGTTAATGCTGAAAACTTAATTGGTTTATTCTGTTTTTACTCGCCCCTTCCTTCCTTCCTTATTTTCTACCGGCTTTTGCTCGGGTTCAGGTTAAATACTAAGTAATCTTTCAAATGTTGTCTTAGAAATTCCTTTTTCATAGATAAAATTTACCATGTAATATTTGATCAACATTTATGACAACATGAGAACAGTTAATCAGAACAAAGAAAAACAATAAAAATCTCGTAGCTCCAAATTAAGTCAACCTTAGGCACACATTAAATACAACAGATACAATACATCTTTTGTCAAGGTTTAGGGAAATTAGCTTCCGATTAAATTCTTTATGTAACAACGTTGCAATGAAAGTACACTTTCAACAAGAGTCTACAAAGATACTCGTACATAACATCTGTGCGTAGCTAAAATTTTTTCTCTATATGGTAAAATGCAACCCCGACGATAGAGTGCAAAGTGGCACTTTTCAATTCCGGCATATCGATTTTTCACGCGCATGTTAATTCAGTCATATATGGTGTAGCGATATCATGTCACCTTAGATAACGCCATAGATATTTCTTTTACCACCCACAAGAGCAGCACCAGTCGTCAGACACACCCTTTATCTAATTGAGAAGCAATAATTTCGAAAGGCATTAGCAAAACGATTCCACAGGGGCAATTAAAATGCAACATTGTACCTGTGAACGAACTGTTGGAGTAGCACGTGTTAGTCACACCGTTTCATTTAGACACAACAAACACCCGAGTGGAATTGTTTTATGCAGTAAAAGATTTTACACATGGATATACGAGTATATATGTATATTCGGGCATTAGTACAGAAAAAAATACGAGTAGATCCAAGTATTGGGAGTTTTACACGGATTTTACGAGCATGAGCGACGCTTAAAAACCTACAGAGGTACTTTATTGCATCTATTGTGGACAGGTTTATTCACGGATTTATTGAGATACATACAATTATTGTGCTGGATTTGCTGGGTACTTTGAAAAAAGTCGCAACAGTCGTTAATTATTATTCTTTATTATAAATTGGGGTGGGGTCGGTTATTGAAACAATTCTTTAAAGAATTTGCAAGACTGCAAATGCCACTTGTAGACAGCATCTATTTTTTATGGACTAAAACCTACCAGCTTCTGTTTATGTTGTAGAGGAAGCACGCCAGCCAGCGATCTGTAGATGTAGACCGTTTGGTCACTTTGGACGTTGTTCACAAATGAGAGCAACAAGTATAGTTTTCATTTAGGCGTGGGAACATCTAAGGAATTAGAGGCGAAAAGTTAAATTCCACAAGACAATCATTCTCCACTTTCCTTCGATGTGTTTCACATTGTCATGGGTCCCTATAGCTAAAACGGTTTAGAAAAACTAATTTTGTCCTCGATTCTTGTAAAGAGATATTATAGAAAGTTCAAAACCCCAAGCACTCCATAATTCAAAAAGCTGCAAAGGTCTATACAAGTGAAGTTTTCGTCATCTGATATCCTTAAATCCATATATCACGTTGACTTTTTTTAGATCCTCGATTAGCTGAACTATGCCTACGAAAGCATCAACTACAATCTCTGGTAACTTTTTTTTCGAACATCTCTGCCAGCAATAAATGGGATAATGCTGCCACTTCCACTGGGTGAAAGTTCAGTACTGTATCGTTTTTCGTTCAGTAATCCTGGTAGCGAGGAAGCCTCTTTTAGCTTCAATGTATTGCAAATTCAGTTAAAGAATTGCTCTTTCACTTCAAAGGCTTTCTTTGACTGTAGTTTGTTTGTGTTTGTTTGTGAATATGACTATGGAATTCAGGCTCGACGTAGCCAATAGACGCCGGCTAAAAAGTAATCACTTCTCCGCTTGCGTTCACGTCTGTAAATATACTATAGACCAGCTGTTTTGGCACTTAGTGAAACACTAAGGTAGATCCCCGCCCAGATCTCTCAGATCACCTGATCTGCAGCTACCTGGCTTCAAGGTAGTGACACCGCGATCTCGCCATTCAACTTCATGTGGTTAAAATTTCATGTCCGTAAGCAAGTTATCGACTACTGCTTTATTTACAGAAGCCGCAAACTGGGCAGCAATTCGACCTTAAACGAGTTTGAGGCGTTGTCTGACTCCATACGAAGAATTGTATCCCTGTATCCTTATACTGAATCGGGCGATTTCAATATCCACAATTTTGGGTGGTTCGACTTTTTTGACAGACAACACACGATGGACGGTTTGTTAAGATCTTGCTGCGGAAAATAATAATGAACCCACACGAACACCAGACGTTGATAGTCATACCGCCAACATCCTGGACTTGTTTTTAACTTCGCACGCCTGTGAGTAGACCATTGATGGGCTTTACCCTCTAGGTTCGTCGGATCATTGTGTCATATCAGCTAATTTGTCGTACAGCGACCACACGGTTAGAGAAAATATTCGCAAAAGAACCATATGGCAATACGAGAAAGCCAATTGCAGCGGACTTAACAGTTTTTTTTTTAGGAATTTTAGCTGGTCGTTATTTTTCCTCGATAACGACCGTAGATGCCGCTGCTTGCATGTACACAGACACTATTCTCTTTGAAATGAAATCCTTTATCCCTCATCAGATGAAGAGTATCAAACCAAAAGGAAAGGCGTGCTATGACTAGAGCTGTAAAGAGGCTGTCAGGGTTAGAGAAATGTTTTTTCGGTCCTCCAAGACTAACCCGAAAGAGGAAAACGGAAAAATGTTCAAACGGCTCAGGAATGACTGTAACGTCTTTCTTAAGCGTGTGAGATTTCAATACAACCAAAACCCGAGAAAAAAAATACTGCAATGCCCCAAAAGTTGTAAAAATTGTTGGTCGTTCGTCAAACATGTTAAAAATTCTTATTTATAATGACATTCCAGCTGTCAGCTCTTGGGACAAGGCCAATTTGCTTGCTGCAAACTTTGCAGCCAGTTCAACACCTCCAGACTGTGCTTTGTCTCCGCCTACACTTGAGTGGTCGAATTTTCAATGGGGCGAATCCACTTTCGTACTCGTGTAGTAGCAAGAGTAGTTAAAATTCTTAACATTCACAAATCCGCTGGTCTGGATGTTATATCTCTCCCTCTTCTGAAGAGGTGTTCTTCCACGTTAGCAAAACCACTGCGTAATCTTTTTCGTCAATCCTACTCTTTAGGACTCTTTCCGAGCAGATGGAAAACAGAATTTGTCGAGGCCGTCCTTAAAAGACGAAAGGCATTGCACTTACTTCTTTCCAAGGTCATGCAAAACCTGACATGAATATCTCGAAACACAAAAACTTCTCAATGACCGGCAGTACGGTTTTCGTAGCAACAGGTCCACTGGTGATTTGATGGCATGTCTCACCGAAATGTGGTACCAAAGCATACATCAATCTGGCGAAAGCAAGATAGTTGCACTTGATATTTCTAAGGCATTTGACAGAGTCTGGGCATCAGCCTCTTTTATCGAAAATGCAGGCATTTAGGGTCGACGACTCTCTTCTTCAATGGATTAGAAATTACCTTTCGGAACGTTCAATTCAAGTTGTCTTGGATGCTCTGAAGACAGATATTCACAAAATTAATGCAATTTCCACCACCAGTGCTCCATACAAATCACCAGTACATTCCGCCTCTTCAAATTTTAAACCGTCTTACTATGAATGCTCACCGGTACACTCTCAAGCCCACTTTCGGACGAACTCTAAAATATCGTGATTTGTTCCTAAGCCGTACAAACCGGTTATGGGATGCCCTGCCAAGCTCTCTATTTCCAAGTCGTTATAACTTGCAAACATTTAAGACCAATGTATATCGGTATCTATCTTTTCTTCCTCTCTAAGTTTCCTTCGCCTGTACAGACAATTTAAGAGTGAATCAACCTTTTGACTGCGTGCTAATTATAAAAAAAAAAGTTTCGTCTCATGGAATAAGCAGCGAAGCATTTTAGTATTCAGATGCTGGGTGTTGGTCCTAAGGCGAATCACAAACGTATTATCGAGCTGGTTACACTAAACTGGTTGTAAATATTTCCTTAACACTTCTAAAGAGCTAAAAGAATAAAAAAGCTTAGGAAACCCCACACAGCCTACCTTATCTCAACAAGTGCGTTTCAGTATAGTAGCTCTGCTTTTCTTAAACCAAAGGGAAATTGATTCCTTAAAAATCTGGACAATCGTTCGCTTGATAGAAAACCTCTATTGCCTTAACTAGTCTATATGTAGCAAACACTTTAAATGGATCCTTGGTATCGCTAATTGTTACTACTGAAATATTTATTTAAAAACGCTCGTTGCGGATAACGAAGACATGATTCCTTGTCCACAATTTGCGGGAATTCTGAATCGTCGTTTTCTATCTTGGCAAGGATGTTAGGATGTTATTTCTTCTGGTTTGGCGGATTATCTTTTTGTCTCTATGATCCATTTTTCTCGGTATTCCAACTACTGTTTATCTTAGTCAGTTTGCTGCCACCCTTTAATTCAGGATGTCGATCATTGCCTTGATTTTCGGACGATTTTCAGTGAGGGGCAACGCCAAACGTGTCATTCTGTAACCAGACCAAATAAGGGAGTAATTATGACTTTGCCACTTCACGCGCTGTTCTACTATTTTAGCTGGTCATGAAACCAATGAATATCGAAAATTTATCACTGAGATAAAAAAAGCAAGCGACCCCAGCACAGTCAAACAACTATTATCTTCGCAAGGCCTAGAGCCTCAACTGATCTCCAACAGTCAGATATTTTTGATGCCCCATATATGAATAAGATACGAGGGGCGTTCAATATATTCTCGGTATCGATATGAAGGAAAATGCGAATTCAATTTAAATTGTTTTTATTTTTCAATATAATCTTCCCTAACATCAATGCATTTGTTACATCTTGAGATAAGCTTTTTAAATCCTCAAACAAATAAATTTCCTCTTTCTCTGCAAAATACCGACTTGAGTTCTTCATCATCCGAAAATCTTTTTCCACGAACACATTTTTTCAAATCCGGAAACAGGAAATAATCACTAGGGGCAAGATCTGGACTATAGGGTGGGTGTTGGATTTCTTCGAAACCACAATCTCGCGCAGCAGCCTTGGAAACTCGCGCCGTGTGAACAGGAGCGTTGTCATGAAGAAGCAACACACCCGCTGCGAGTTTACCCCGTCTTTTCTTTTTAATTTCCTCCCGCAAATTATGCAAAGTGGAAGTGTAGGATGTGGCGTTGATGGTTTCACCTCTTTTTTTGTACTCAATGAGCAAGATTCCCTTTGAGTCCCAAAAAACTGTGGCCATGAGCTTCCCGGCAGACGGAGTGACTTTGAACTTCTTCGGGGGGTCTGTTCCTTTTTTATGCCACTGCATGGACTCTTGTTTGCTTTCAGGGTCATAGTGGTGGACCCATGTTTCGTCCCCAGTAACAATTCGATCCATAACACCGTCCGTGTTCTCACTGCACATCTCCAAAAGCTCTCTACAGCATGCGATTCTCACTTTTTTCTGAGGCGCTGTGAGCATTCGTTTCACCCACCTTGCACTGACCTTTGAAAGGTTAAGATGGTCATGAAGAATGGTGTGAATGGTACCAATTGAAAGCTTGGTGATCTCTGCCATCATTTTCACCTTTATTCGGGCATCCTCAAGAACAAGTTGTTCGACTTCTTTGATGCTTTCTCTCGTACAAGCAGTAGCCGGGGCGCCGGAGCGGGGGTCGTCTTCAATGCTCTCTCTGCCTCTCTTGAACTCACTTGACCGCTTTTGCACAGTTGATAATGAAGGTGCGGAACCCTGGTAAACAGCCACCATCTCTTCATGAATAGTTTTTTGACTTTTTCCTTGCTTAGTGAGAAATTTAATTACAGCGCGATGCTCAATTTTCACCATCATCGTCTCAGTTGCCATTATGATTCTGTTTAACTAGAGATAAAACGCGAATTAATAATCACATTTATATGAAATTTTACATGAATGCACTAAAATAATAGTATTACTTGATAAATAAGTCAATTTATATATACAACCACAGCTTCACCCCGATATCGAGAATATGTTGAACGCCCCTCGTATGTCGATATTGAGCGGTACATCTGATTCCTCAATCAGGAACTAAACCTTGAGGTAGCCAGAAAAAAAAATTACTCAGATGGAAAATGGGCAACAGGCATAGAACTGACATTAATAGAGGACGGAATGGATTGAAGACTTGAACAGGCTAAAAATCTTAGCGGGTTTTCAAAAAAATTATCTTAGAAGCACATAGTCTGTAGTGGGTACAATATAAGGACAAATCTGAGTAACTCTTTGGAGAATAAGAGACACTTCAACCGCATTAAGGTCAAGTATTTTGAGGCATAAAATTGAGGAAAATACGAAATACGAGTAAGAACCTGAGTTGTACTAATGAATAGGGACCACAAAAGAACTACAAATGTCGCTGTATGTACGAGTACACGAGTACGCATATATATATGTATCTCCCATAAAAGTCGATTAACAATTTAGAAGAAATCGTTAATTTATAATGCAATATAATACTTTCATAGGGATACGTCCCAACTCTAGTCTACTTTGGAGAACTTATAACCTTATACGGAACTCTTTTTTTTCGTAAGAGGTATGGCACAAGTTTTATAACTGTTTTGCAATTTGAAACTTTACAAACCTGAACGGTTATATGTATGCTGCAACTACAATGTTATGGAAAGTTTTCCCTAACCACCACCAGCCAACCAGTGGTGACTTAATCCATTTTTGAATGGAAATTTAAAATTTAATTTTTTATTTTTTTTTCGAATTCAAATTTGTCGATAAAATTGATTCAACATTTACATATTCTTATTATTCATATCTTTTTGTTTGGTATACTTATTTACACCTTTGGTAGGTGATTCACCTACAAAGCCAATGACACCAAAAAGAGACGTTAATCAATTAATAGTTCCATCAGCAGCGTATCTAACCCCATACGGTGCGATAGTAGGAAGCGATAAACATGTGTTCCTAATCAATTCATTGAGGGTCTCTAGCCGTAGATACAACTAATAGAAAAGAATTAACTTTCAATCGAAATAGAAAAATGTTCAAAATTATACAACGTGCTGTCGACTGTTCTTTTAAGTAACCAATAAACCGATTTATTTGTTCTTTTCCTCCCCATATCTGATTGAAAAAAAAAAAAGAAACAGAAAATCAAAATCGAAATATTTATTCCATCCACGCAGTTCAAGTCTCGTTATTAATGGCCCTGATAAAATCCGATTTTTGTGCTCTTTGGATTTTTTTTTGTTTTCTGAATTTACCGGCCAAACTAGTGTTGCTTTTTTAGGTTTTGTTAGTTAATCAGACTTTTTGAGTATATGGATGTCACCCTATAATATTTTGGACGCTTCTGTCTGATTTGTTAATATATGTACATACATATATGCATAGTATTTAATATCAATAAATATTCGAGTTTTTGAAGGTAGTGTATAAAGATTTTTGTTTTATTTACCATATATTTGAATTTTACATGCTAATGAGTTTTGACTTAAAGGTTCCACAACTGCCTTAACTGCTGTCAGCATTGGACTGAATTTATAAAATTATTCTCGTGTCTATTAAGTACTCGTACACTGGCCCAGCTGCTTATCAGGATCAGACAAAATTATTCGCTCTATCCTAACTCTCAAAAGTTTCTCAATGATATGTGCATATACCTCGGGTAAGGCTAGTCTTCTTTATCAAATCAGCGCACACTGGTCGATTTATGTTCACCAGTTGGACTTTAATATTAAAGGGAGGTTTTTTTTTAAATTTTGTAATGCAGACTTTATTTATTTATGATTCTATTAACAAATTATGAAGAACATCCTCATTGGTTGCGACCCGTGACATCTTTCTTGAGCAGCTTTCACGGTACAGCTTGTAGTTTTTTTGACGGGTTTCTAAATGTCTTCTGACAGTTGGCCAATAGGAATAGCGAAGGTCTGAATAAGTTTTTATGGACGCTCACATGCATTTTATACCAATTATATTTGCTGACAAATAGTTTGGCTGTGTCTATGCAATACTTTCGGAATTTGGTTGTGTCAATTTTCAATCCAGATGAAAGAGTAACCAGGCAAAACCTTGCACGAGGTCATAATCAATTTCAATTATACGGGCAGTGTTACCATCATTCGTGTTACCCACTCCTTGTTTTGGAAAATTGACTAATATTCTCAACTCATTCCGGAGCTGGTTTTGAAGATGGACTTTTTTATTTTGAAGCAGTTTTTTTTGGTCTCCTCTCCTCTTGCGTGCCAACATTTGTTGTCAACTTTGTACGACAAATGCAACAGTTTTTCCATGAATCGTATGTGTGCGTGAAGAGTTTGTAAACCATGTTCGAATGCATTACTATCATAGGGCTTGTTTAAACATTTCTTCAATTCATTCATATCCTTTGGAGATGCTTTGCATATGTATGTAGCAAACTGCACTAGCTTTATTTTTGATAATTGCGTTGCAAGTTTTACCGTCAACCATTGTCTTCAACAGCACGTGATATATGTTCATGGTTTGTCCGCTTATAGTTGAACTAGAGGGTTGCAGCATATTTATTTCAGATTCTTTTCGATTGAACTCTGTTATAGTGGTATCTGAACTTTCCTTAGCAAATCCAAACCTTACTGGCCTGGCCATCAGTATCTTGGTGATGAAGTTCATGAATTTATCCATAAATTTGTACATCCATTTTCAGATTTCTTCTTGATTTCTAAAGGCACAATGCATGTTAACAATAAGTCTGTGTTTTCGGTCTTCTAAATACAATATGATTTAATCCATGCCACAAATTGGGGAAAAACCAAAGTGTTTTAACTTCCTGATATGATAGTTAAATTCTTGCATTCATCCCGAAAATTTACAATGTAAGTTTGGTGATATCTTTACATTTTAAGGTATCTATAATGTTTTTAGACCCTTTTAAACAAAATACATGTCTGTATGTGTGTGAGAGAGAGTATGTATGTCCGTATGTGTGAATTGTTTGACTCACAATAACTCAGGAACGAATAGAGCTGCCGACTCGAATGTCTGATGATACGTCTTCATGCATAATGGCGACGGCTAGATTTTGAACAAAATCCGCCGATAACTTTTTAAGTTTTTAAAGGAAAACACATAAAATACAATATTTGTTTTTTTTTCCATAAACAGAGGAAAATTTGAAAAAAAATCGAGGCAGAATCAACTGAGTTACTCAGGCAATAGTAACATTTTTAGGACCGCCGATGCAGGACTAACTACGATTTCGTAAACACAGGGAATCACAGATCTGGTCGGTCAAACTTGGGTAATTGGTGAGATAAAAATAAGGAATTGAAATACAGGGATTGGCCTCCCCTCTGATGATCTTTTAATTGAAGCTTTTGGCTAAAGTCCTGTAAGTTGTTTCAATTCACTTCAAGTATGTACTTAAATCTTCCTTGCTTGGCTAATATTCTAATATCAAAAACCATTGGAGAAGACTACAAGTTCTCTTAACCATGCGTGACCCATCGGTAACCATTTCGGCTAGTTTAGTTTGGGAATGATAAGTTGGTGAGAAATTTTGTCGAATGCCGTGCTAAAATCTGTGGAAATTGCATCGACTTCATTACCGTCTTCCAAAGCACAAAGCATCCTAGAAATGAACTCAATTAGGTTATTGGTGGTTGATTTTCCCTTCATGAAACCGTGCTGATTTGTGTAGATAATTTGTCTACAGTACGGAATCAGTTTTTGATAGACTATGCTTTCGAAAAGTTTGGGTAAGCAAGAGGTCTGTATTTATTAACTTCGGCCTTACTTCCTTTTTTATGCATAGGTATGATATAAGATCCCTTCCATAGGAAAGCAAAAGTACGAGTACCTGTTGAAACATAGAGGTTAAATAAGGGCAATGGGCGGAGAACCGAGATAGCTTACACACTCTTACACTAGGTGAAAAGTGGCCTCCTTGACCGCCAGAATGCCCCGTTCATATTTAGGCAGACATGCCAAATTTCAGTGCGATACTGTCTTTAGTTTTGTTTTGACAGCTGATTGTTGGTGACGTGTTTGGCATCATGTTGAGTATGGACAAAAATGATTTTCGTTGTCTTATAAAACATTATATTTTGAGAAGCAAAACGGAGAAGGAAACAAAAGAAAAGTTGGATAAATATTATGGGTCTAATGCTCCGTCAGATTAAACCGTCAAACATTGGTTTCGAGAGTTTCGTGGTGGCCGCAACTCCACTACCGATCAAGTCCGCAGCGGCAAGCCCTCCGATGCGGTTACAGAGGACAATGTCAAAAAAATACATGAAATGGTGTTGGCTGACCGGAAAGTAAAGGTGCGCCAGCTAGAAAATACCACACAGATTAGTATTGAGCGCACACGCCATATTTTGGGTAATATTCTGCATATGAAAAAGTTATCCTGCCGCTGGGTGCCGCGAATGACCAAAAACACGAACGCGAGAGCACTTCGAAAGAGTGTTTGGACTTGCTGATGCGGAATCGGGTGGACTTTTGGCATCGATTGGTTACTGGATTTGGATCCCTCAGACTATTATCTCTTCCCAAACTTCAAAAGATGGCTCACCAATAAAAAATTCAGCTCACGCGAGGAAATCATCGACGCCACGGAGGAGTATTTTGCAGAAGTTGGAAAATCGCTGGAATAAGTGTATCAAACTAAAAGAGGACTATATTGAATAATATAAAAAAACATTTAAAAAAAAATTTTTTTTAATTCCCGAGGAGGTCACTTTTCACTCCATCTAGTATTACAATAGCTGCAAGGTCGGAAGAAAAATCATCTTTAAGTTTGGTTATGTTTTCTTATCCCAATGATGTTGTTATATTTAACAAGATGAATGGCGTACTCGTATATAATAGATGGGGGGGGGGATGCAAGCGGTCCAGGGTGGAAAGAAGGTGATCACTCCTATTAACGACACAGTTGGCAGAATCGGATGTGAAGACAAAATGGAGTTGCCTGTTTATTGTATTAGTCATGTATTCCACTAAACTGATATAGACCTGAGCTATACTCGTACAGTCCACCATCAGTATTTTTCGTTTGTGCACCTTGCACCTTGCGCCACGATCTTTTTCGCATATTATCATATGTGGCCTACTTTTCATCTCCTGTTATGAATCTCTTCAAAAATGGCTCGATTTCGTTTCGCTTCAGCAGTGATTCGTAGATGAAAATTCGGTCCATTAAATCTTTCGTTGTTAATTCATGTGGCGTTTCTTTTTGAATCCGGCCTTATGCAAATAGTTCAAAACTATTTTGGTCAGTGGTTAGTTCCGCAGCTATTAAACGATTGGTCGACCACAGCCTAGCCTGTCTTTAACATGGAAATTTTCGGAGCAGAAATGAGCAAACCATTCGCATGCTGCTGATTTTAGCAAAATATCTTCACCGTAAACACCACACATTTTTTCACAACCGATTTTTTTCAGAATTTTTACACGTTTTGAAAACGCAATCACTTTCTATTGAATAAACAAATTAACAAATGTCACAGTGTTTTTTTTTTTTAAATAATCTATCTGTCCTATCTGTCATCTTTCTATCGCGATATAGTATGTATCGACTCTAAACCTATCTATTGGGAAAAACGCCACGAACTTTTTCCTTGACCCAAGTTTCAGCTTCTTTATTTTCCCTCTCCAACCAATGCAAGTTTGCCAACGATACGATTCATCTTCTTTCTTATATTAATGCTATTTCGGATAGTGAAGTGGTCTTTACTACTAACTCTCCTCAAGTTCGGATTTTTTTTCAAATTAGTATCTTCGTTTTCTAAGCTTTGTCATTCCATCTTCTTCTGTCCCATACGGACCTATTCACATTTGCATCCGCGACAGTATCAGCCAATACATTCTGCTGACGGTCCAGCATTTGGCGCCATCAAATATTACAACAACAGAGATCAAAGGGCTTACTTTTGAACGCAGTTACTTCGACAATCCAGAGAATTTATTCTTCTAATTTTATTTTCATTAAGATGGTCTCTATGGAGTTGAATTTTGCTCGAGGTAAATGAAGACCTTGTTGCGTTTCACCTGAAGTTACAGCTGTCAATGCCAATTCTTTGATTGTCAATGGGATATTTTTTGCGACTCACAAGACCAACCGATACAATATATTTATGTGTACATACCATATATATGGTATGCGTTTCACAGCAAGTGCATTAATTCACCCCACGGGCCATCGGCTCCAACTTCAGATAATCGTAAGTCACAAGACAGCGCGTTGCTTTGTCTAAATTCGGTGTCGACCGCTTTAAAATAGCCTAGAATTGCATTTAGATTGCATGAGTTTACACAATAATGAATTGAGTCTGAATTCGTCGCATGAAGACCAATTTAAACTATTCGGCTTATATGGTTCTGTACAACCGTGGTTAAGTTTTTTTTTTTTGTTTTTACTCAACATCTAACCTCAGGTCCTTACGAGTTAGCGGAGGGGAGTGTAAGACGGGGTACTTAACATTTCAAGCCTAATGAAAATAAAACTATTCTGCTTTTGTAATTTTTTTTTATTACGATACGATAATTTTCTTTGGCGATCAGTCTTTGTAATTGCAGTAATTTTGAGCACATACTTTATTCGATAACGTTTTAAAAACACAAAGAGTAAAACATGTTCCACCACCCCATCTTACCCCCTACAAAGGGAGCTGTACAAAGCTCGCACACGAATGTGGCCTCATCATCTTCATGCTCTAGACCGGGTCAACCGCAATGAGCCCATTATAGTCCACAATCAGAACACGTAGCCCAACTCGGCTTAATGTCAAGATTGCAGAATGCTCGTGCAGTTGTGGTGTCTGGTGCTCTAGTGGCTGTTTGGGGAGTATTTATTGTCACAAAGTCACTTTCAAAGAAGACCGATGAATCATATGGCCAAATTCCACATTTCCTGAAACCGTTTACAGCTGTTACCATCGAGATACCCGTACTCGTATGAAGGTTTTTCAAAAATGTCTGCACCTGCGGGATTAAGCTACCTTGTTGCGATTTCTTTTTTGCGGTTATTTCAATTTTTAATAGTTATAATAACATAATTATTCGGTAGCCGGTCTGCCGGCAGGAATCAAACTTCAAAAATAAAAACAACAAAGTGATCGCCAACCACACAGGTGGTGGTTATTTCGGTAATGGCGGACTGCAACGCCAACAACGAAAAAAAACCAAAAACGGGAAATTTGCAACAGGCAGCAGGTTGAGTGCTGCCACTTTCGGCTGCTCAGCTGGGGGTGTGAAATAAAAATATACGGAAGTAGTAGATCTCAAGAAAACGCAATCTTTTTAGCAAGGAATTGCGAAACCTTAAAACGATGACAAAAATATAATAAAAGTCGAAAGTCACGTTATAACGGGTATTGATTGGACTTTTCTTTTTTTTTGACAAAGGAATTGAGCGGTATAAACGATTTACGGAACAAGATAAGTGGCAGTTAAAACCTTAGTAGAAAACGCTTAAGAGTGGGCCGCTATCGTCCGCCTTCCCGAACGATAGAAAATAATCTTTTTTCTAGCGGGTCGCGTGAAACGCAAACGGGGCTTTCTTTGTACGGAGTAATAATTTCTTTTTCACGTTGGCGAAAGCCTACTGAGATCTCGCTATACACTCCTAATACACAATACTTAGCTTTGCGTGGTATCCTTCTTTCCTCGTCTTCCCAGTTCTCCCTGTGGTTTCCCGATCCTGTCCTCTTTTCCTTTGACCTTGCACTTAAATGTTTTTTTTTTTCTTTTGTTTTGCTGTTTAAATTTTCCTTTCTCTACTTCCTTTCTTTGTCACTTGGACCTAGATCTCGTTTTGTTTTCTCTTTTTTTCTTTTTTTTAAAACCTTTATATTGCGTTGCGGTTAAGCAAGAAGTGGCTGCCCTGATTCGACTTATTTGCCACTCACCCACACATTCGTGCATTATATCTACTCGGTTAGCGGGCCCAATGTCTGGCATATGTGTACAGCGCTCTGCTACCTAGCTGGAGCGTGTAACCATGGCTTGGTGCACCGCTAGACCGCTCTTTCATACACTCAAGTGTGCCACTTTGACTACCCAGATCGTCGGGGAAATTTCCGAATTCTGGGAATTTCCTTTTCCCTGAGTGAACATTTCCCCTGAGTTGTCTTGTGTTCAAATAATCCCTTCTTTCCCCGAATTTGATCCCTGAAGTATGTCGAAGTGACAAAGAAAGTTCCTTTTCTATTCATTTGCGATTACGAAAGGGGAACTAAGTTAGGATCTAGGGATCTTAGGTTAAACTTTTGAAAAGTGACGGAGGAAGAAGGAAACTTTTCTCAAATTAAATTCCCTTATGGAAGGTGGACCCGGTGGGCTTCCGTGCAGATTTTGGAGGGGGAGAAAAGCGAGATAGCGTTCCACTCTTTACATTAATTATGTTTTATTTTTCATTGTACAATTTGTTATTTGTTTTTTTTGTTTCTGTCTTCTGTTTCGTTTGCTGGTTTGTTTTTTTTATAGATGTGTTGTGTGGTGTGTGTTGCAGAGAGCAGAGGCAGTCCGCCTGGCTCTAGGCAACGTGTGCGGTTTATAGATGTTTCATTTACACAGAGGGTTCCAGACCACCCATCTGGATCTAGGTGTGTAGGCCCAAATAATATTTCCGTCCGCTATATGTTCAAAGTGTTCCAGGCCATTCACCTGGCTCTGTCTTTCCCGGGTGGACCTACTGGTTGTCACTTACGAGGAGCGTAAAGGCAGAAGTCCGGGATTGGAAGAATCCACAGGTACCTTTCGCAAATACGTCCCTCCAAAGCGACAACGGATATAACAGACAAGGTGGGTCAAAAGGTGAAGGGGTTAGGAGCTAAAAGGATGGAGCGGATGCCTTAGCTCTACTTAAGGCTGGAGACCACCTATTAGGGGAGACAAAACAACATTTGAGACAAGGGTCGGCTATTTCGTGTTGGACCCTTGCACAACAACCAAAACCTATAGTACTTTCCTTGCGCTCTTGTAGCAAACTGTCCGCCTGCTCTGACCGTCCGTCGTACCTATAGTATTTATGTTGTCCTTCCCAGATGTTGAGAAAGTTCACTCTCTCAGAATTTTAGACGAACAATTGTTACAAAGGCAAAGGTTCGAAGGAGTGAAGCGAAGGTTTCAAGGAAAAACAGTCCAGCTTGTTGTGGTAAATTTTACCGCAACAACCTTTCCTGGATTGTTGTGGAACCGAGCTCAATTTAATTTAAATAATTAACAAAGTGGCATCAGAAATGCACTTGTTATCAGAATATGTTTGGCGGGTAAGACCATATCCCATCTTGCCCCCTCACGAATTGAATAAAAAAAAGCTAAATGAAAATAATGCACATTACAGATGCAAAGAAGAGGTAAGAACTTCTTGGCGTGGTCACTGGCACACTTGAAAAGCTTTGAGTTGAATCTGAAGTACTAAATTTAGCACAACAGACACGTTCGAACTAAACTTGAAAAATCTTAAGGCAATTGATCACAATAAGTTTTATCTTTTTTTATAAAACAAAAATATGATTTCGCTAATGTGTCACTAAGCGCACTGATAGACATCCTGACGGCGCAACGTCACAGGCTAACACAATCGCTATTGGTCAATGAGATCACCTCAAAAGACCTATTATCCCGTCTTACCGTTTATTACGGCTTTGGTCATTTTCATTCTGCTGTATAATTAATTACTGCTATTGTTCGAGCCTTCTATCTTTCCGCCCGCGCCCTGGCAACAGTAAAAGGGTATCATAACGCGTAAATTATAAAAAAAAAAAAAACATTATTCTAGCTCGAGCTGTTCTCGAGGATAGAATATCATAAGCGACTTTCTGAGCTATGTAGTGAAAATGATAGTGTAAAATGTAAAGTATTTGCCGAAGTGTGGCAGGTATGCCGAGCTTTGGAATAATAAATCGAGGATATCAAAAATGATGTGCCAAATTCAGTTGAGGACTGCTGTTATCTTTATGGTGGATTTTTAAATCGCTGATGATTTCTATGAATGAATTTCTAACGACCCTAATAGAAAACAGCGTTTAAATAGAGGACAAGCTGGCAAGCTGTGTTGTTCTAGCATCTCGCGAATAGCATAATCTAAATCCCATTTCTAGTGTTTGCACACAGCATCGACCAAAAATTAGTAATAGCTCAGATGTTGCCATCTCAACTTCTAACGAAATCTTTTAGTCAAATTTTGAGTAAGCTCAAAAAATAAAATAAAAAACAAACTCCAACAAATTTATAATTTATTAATGAAGTAGTTCCTGGGTCGTCGAATCTATCATAGCCGCCTTAGTATCTTTTTCCATTGATGACGTAAACTTCTCAATTATTTCTTCTTGATAAATATCTCTTTTCTTTCCTCTATGTCGCTTTCCTCTGTTATGTTCCGTTTTGTCACTTAAAGTGAAGAAAAAAAAATCTGTATAAAAAAAAAACTTCATCAAACAGCGGTAGGTAGGTAGAGAAAGAAACATCACCGAAATTTATTAGATAAGCCTATTATGAAATTATTCGGTTGTCATTTAAATGACCACATAGGCGGAGACTAGAAAAGAAAGAAAACTGGGACCACGACATTCTATAGTACACTGCCTTTTTGGATGACTTGGGGAACCCATAAACTTATATTCGTGATTCTCAAAAAAAAGGTCGTTTACCACTCGACGGATTACTGCATAAGATAAAAAAAAAAATATTTCGAAGGTGTGCTTTATTATGCAAATACAAATTCTATTTTGTTAGAAAAAAAAAAAGTTTGAAAATTTGTTAACAAATATTGGGAGGCATTAAGTGTGCGAATTGCAAACATAATTTTTCAATTGACTGAGTTTTATGGGAATGTGAAAAAGGGTGGTATTTACTTTCGCCACCGAAGTTCGCTACACTTCAAACGAATCACATAGATAGACAGGCACATATTGCATAGAGTACTCGTAAAACTTCGCGATCTAATAATGCAGTACTCGTTAACACATACGAGTACGTACATTTGTTGGTACAAGTTATTATTGTAAGGATAGATTTCTTATCACAACTTCAGTTTTAAACAAAAAAACATGTCAAGCAGTCGCCAAGGTCTTTCGGATGTACTATATTGTATTATCCGAAAAAGTTATTATTATTATTTTTCTTTTTTTAATTTTTTGATAAAAGTTTTTTTTTTTATAGTTGCGTACTAAACAAATTATTTTATCAGAAGTTTGCAATATTTTTACATATCTTGGCCGGAGGCAGATAAGATTGGTGTGCTATCGTCAAGGTTGACACAAATAAGCGAAGGTGTTGTGCTTTTGTTTGAATTTTTGTTTACGATTTGAAATGCGTTTGTCGGTTTCTTTTTTTTTTCAATTACTGTTGAATGTTGTCCTATGATGTGGGTATTTTTGTAGCAAAATAATTATCAATGTGATTTCTGTCATAAGTTGACACTTTTAATCGCCCTTTGAATATCATCTATAATCGTGTTTTTTTTTTTTTGTTTGGAAGCAAACGACGCAATGTTTCGTAAATTTGAGATGGTTTTCCATGGGTAAGCAGATTGTCCAGTACGGTGCGATTTATATCACTGGTATTTTGGACACGAATTTGTATAAACAGGTCAGCAACTAATATATGGACACCTCTACATGTCACTTCATCAACAACAGTTTCCCGTGAAGCTGGATAAACTTATCACAGATAGTGTCTCTCAAATATCTTCCTGTTCAAATGCAAGATCGAAGTCGTAAATCGTAAAAACCAAAAAACTTGTGATCTTGTGGAAATCCGGTAAAGCACTGAAAGGGGTTTAGTAAAGTACATTTCCATTCAATACAGCTATTAAGAACAGGATCATCACTTTATAAAGCGGCAGATGTAACAAATGCCAAAACTAAGTCTGTGCATCATTTCAAGATCCTAGCAACCGTATTTCTGTTTCCTGGATCGGACTAATATCTGTGTATATTGGTGAGAGGGTTCAAATTTGTGTCGCTAACTTTTTGACAAACTAAAGTCGAAATGTTTTCCCATGCTTTCACTGCTCAGATCCCACGAAGGTCTTTTAAAACCGTAGAACCCTTTCATCTGTGACCAAAATGATACGAGTAATATTGGATCTACAAGTAAGTTTCCAGCGTTTGTTAGAGATGGCGCCACCAGTGGATCCCGGGCAGAAATGTCAGACCCCATGTGTTTTATTTGTAGGTTTTGTATCTGTCAACAACTTTGCAGCGTTATATTTGAGCAGTTCTACCGGTGTCGTACATTTTATCGAGCAAAATCATTGCAAGTTTCCAGCCAAATAAACGTCATTTGCGGGAAGCGCTGCTTTTATTCTTTAATATGAAGAAAAGTGCGGCTGAGGCCTATCGTTTGCTTTCGGAAACCTATGGGGCGGAATATATTGGTGAATCGACGTGCCGCGAGTAGTTCAAACGGTTCAAAAGTGGTGATTTTGGAGTTGAAGACAAAGATCGCCCCGAAAAGCCGAAAAGTTTTGAAGACGAGGAATTGGACGCTTTACTGGATGAGGATCCGTGTCAGATTCAAGAAGAACTTGCGGCATCATTGGGCGTCACGCAACAAGCCGTTTCCCTGCACCTAAAAGCACTGGGATTCATTCAAAAGGTTGGAAACTGGGTGCCGTACGAATTGAAGCCAAGAGACGTCGAACGGCGATTTTGCATGTCCGAAATGTTACTGCAGCGGTATAAAAATAAATCATGTTTGCATCGTATTGTCACTGGTGATGAGAAATGGATTTATTATGATAATCCTAAACGCAGAAAATCGTATACAAAGCCCGGCGAGCCCGCCCAATCGACGCCGAAACGAAATATTCACGTGAATAAGGTCATGCTCTGCATATGGTGGGATCAAAAGGGTGTCGTATACTACGAACTGCTTCCGAGTGGTGAAACCATCAAAGAACCATTATATCGAACCCAACTAATTCGTTTGAAGCGGGCATTAAAAGAAAAACGGCCAGAATATGAGACCAGACATGAGTCTGTCATTTTTCATCACGACAACGCTCGGCCACATGTTGCGGTTTCGGTGAAAAACTATTTGGGAAATAGTGGATGGGAAATTCTGCCTCACCCGCCTTACAGTCCAGACTGGGAACCATCTGACTACCACTTGTTTGGTTCGATGCAGAACGCTCTTACGGGATACGTTCTTGGGCCCGAAAGACGAGAAATTTTTTTGGTCCGGAATTCATAAATTGCCAGAAAGAAGGGGAAAGTTGTAGCTTCCGATGGACGATACTTTGAATAAAGCATTGTAACTATGTTTTCATAATAAAACTTCAAATTTTGGAAAAAAACGCTAGAAACCCAATACAAACAAATGTATCAATTGGAAAAACTTGCTAATAAACGATGCTTTTATGTGTAATTCTGTTTATTTACATTTAAGGCCTTTTTCCAACGCTCCATTAAAGCAAATAAGCTTCTTTCAAAGGATCTTGTCCTATTGTGCGGAATCTGTATTTATAAACTGTTTATTTTGAAGGTGATTGCCTAAACTTCGAAAAAGGTAGGAATCGGTAGGAGACAAGTTTCGTAAATATATTAACTGTGCTGCATGTAGTCTTGCATTATTGCATTATCAAGTAGCAGAAAGAAATTCCGCTTATTTACAACTGAAGGCTATTTTTGTCACAATTTGCTATGCATTATGTCGAGTTCTCTACAGTACGACCGCTGGGATTCTCCGCGTTCGAAAGACGAATAATGCATAACTCGACCAGCATACCGCCGTCATTACTTTTCTGGGGTATAATTCTGCCATGAAAAGTTCCCTGGGAGGTTCATTCACGTCTAACCATTTTATTATCGTACAGGGTCCACTTTTCGTCACAGGTGACGACGACGAAGCATATTCGCAAGTCTTAGCAGTTGAGGCACTCATCTTTCCAGTTATTTTTACCTTGCGATGGCAGATGGTTACAATTGAGACTTTGAACCTTGCTTTGTCGTGCTAAGCTGCCACGAATTCTTCGTTATCAATAACCACCTCCAATTTTTGTTTTGGCTTATTTGCCAGTAACGAACTTGCTAAACAAGTTTTGACAAAGTGTAGCTCGCTCGTAATTACTATCGTAACTCGCTTTTCAATAACTATCTTGAAATCTTGGCGCCACATTTTCAGAAGTAACAACCTAATATTTGGTTTTTAACTCAGAGAGCAAGTTCTAGGATTTCAGTTATACCTATAAT
This sequence comes from Volucella zonaria, assembly GCA_963966105.1. Classification (NCBI taxonomy): domain Eukaryota; kingdom Metazoa; phylum Arthropoda; class Insecta; order Diptera; family Syrphidae; genus Volucella; species Volucella zonaria. The sequence continues at coordinate 45,822,447 of OZ014532.1, read as the reverse complement.
AGATTTTATAAGTTGCGAATACGCAGTACTTTATTACTCACAACCCGTTGTTTGCATGTGTATCTCTAATCGGAATATATCTGAGTTACTCAACACATGGTTCACTAAGAAGTCTCACCGGGTCAAACTGATACCCTCGGCGTTACCTTCATCCACCACCAGATTTAATAAAGATTAATTGATGTCAAAGCTGTCGTCGTACAAATAAGATGAGTTACTCGTACTACCGTAGATATTGACTATGTGTCCAACATAAAATGTGCCTTACCTCTTCGTTCGATGAGAATCGTTCTCCACGCATGAATTTTTTGAGAGTTGTGAGAAGAGCCTGAAGTCAGAGGAAGCTAAATCTGGCGAATATAGTGGAAGTTGCAATAATTCGTACCTTTAATTCACTGATTTTCGCGATGGTTTTTTAAGCTGTTTGAGAGGGTGCCTTGTTTTGATGAAAAATGATTTATTGAGTTTAATTATCATTATCATTTATTTACTATTTATTTATGAGTTTATTGTTTTACCAGTTTTACCAGTGGATGGCCGTGGCTCAAATGGTAGTGGACTGGTTTCCAAATCGGAAGGTTCGGTGTTCGTATCCCAGCCTCGCCCGAAACACATATCAATTCTTTTCAAGTAACGGAAATCAAGTAAGACGAGTAGTTGACTAGAAATCAACATCAAGCCAACTTCCCCTAAGAATTTAGTCTCCCCATTAAATGTTGGATGCCACCCATGGAGCAAAATAACTACTGAGCTCAAACAGCTTTCTTTCTCTCTCTATCCCATTTTCCAAAAAACTTAACACATGCTGAGGCATTATAAGTGTATTCATACCCACTTGAGTGTTAAGTTCTAAAAAAAAAACCTCCACGAACAAACCCTTTTGCATTCAAAAAAAAAAACTGATGCTAACACCTTCTTGGCTGATTTCTATACCCTAACTCGCTTCGTAGCCGATGCACCAGATTTAACCACTCTTTAGCCTCTTGTTTTGATCCAGTAATGAAACAACGTGACGTACTAAATTCTTCTTATCCTTTCTACAATACAGCGCTCTTTGGATAAGGCCAATCTGCTTGCTGCACACTTTGCGGCTAGCTCAACACTCCTAGATTGTGCTTTGTCCCCGCCTACACTTGAGTGCGTCGAATCTATGTACAATGGGACGAATCCGCTTTCGCACTCGATATATACCGCTGGTTCAGATGGTATATCTCCCCTTCTTCTGAAGAGGTGTTCTTCCACGCTGGCAAAAATAGTGCGTAAGCTTTTTCATCAATCCTACTCTTTAGGACTCTTTCCGAGAAGATGGAAAACAGCATTTGTCCAGCCCGTCCCTAAAAAATGCGAATCTTCTCTCTCCTCCTACAGACCCATTGCACTTACGTCCCTTTTTTTCTAAAGTCGTGGAGACGCTGATAAATCGTCAGCTCATGAAATATCTCGAAACACGACAACTTCTTAATGACCGGCAGTACGGTTTTCGTAGCAACAGGTCCACTGGTGATTTGATGGCATGTCTCACAGAAAAGTGGAACCAAAGCGTACATCAATCTGGTGAAAGCAACATAGTTGCACTTCATATTTCTAAGGCATTTGACAGAGTTTGGCATCAGGCTCTTTTGTCGAAAATGCTTGCTCTTGGGATCGATGACTCTCTTCTTCAATGGATTAGAATTAGCTTTCGGAACGTTCAATTCAAGTTGTATTGGATGTTTTCATTCTATAAATGCTGCTGTGCCCCTGAGCTCCGTTCTGTCTCCGACTCTCTTTTTAATTTTCATTAATGATCTCTTGTCTGCCACTTCTGATCCAATATATTCCTTTGTTGACGACAGTACTCTCTGCTTTTCATATTTGTTCCCGGACTCATGTCCCTGCTCTTCGGCTGTAGAACGGGAACGGCAGCGTATGTTAAGCTTATTAAATTCTGGTATTAACAGCATAACCAATTGGGGAACTATCAACCGAGTGGAATTTAGTGCTCCCAAAACTCAATGCTGTCTGCTGTCATTAAAGCGAAATTTAAACACCCAGCCATTATCCATGAATGGCACTTGAATCGTCGAAACCGATAAACTTTCCATTCTCGGTATGTGACTACTGACGTTGGAATGACCACATATTCGATGTCGACAAAAATGCTGCGAAATGTCTAGGTTTCCTCAAGCTATGTAAGAAATATTTGTCCGCCCGAAATTGGAATAGAATGCCCACATCTGGTCGAGTGCGCCCAAAACATCTCTGCAGCTGCCAGATGGGATCCAAAACCGTACGATAAAACTCATAGGTGATACTAATATCACTCAAACAATGGACACCCTCAAACACCGACGTAATGTCTCGTGTCTCACTCTGTTTTATCGCTATTTCCACCATCAGTGCTCCATAGGAATCGCCGTAGCATTCCGTCCCTTCAAACCTTTAACCGTAACACCCGCCTCGCCATGAATGCTCATCAGTATACCATCACCACTTTCAGACGTTCTCTAAAATATCGTGATTCGTTCCTAAGCCGTACAACTCGCTTATGGAATGCCCTGCCTAGCTCCTTATTTCCTAGTCATTACAACCTTCAAACATTTAAAAGCAACGTACACCGGTACCACTCTCTCCATCCTCCCTGAATTTCCTTCTCCTGCGATGTGTGAAAACATTTTAAGGGTACTACCGTTTTTAGAAAAATAGAATGACGAACCTAATATCGCCATCTCTCGTCTAACGACAAAACTTATTGGACGACCTGGTAACTCTTATCTTTATCAAAACTGTGAGTTTAAACGATAGCTGTAATTTCACCCAGATGTATTGATCCAGAAACTGAAACTTCTGTATTCTGTATAAGCTTTAGGGAATTATAAATGAATTAAAAATATTGGTATTTCAACTAAAAAAAAATAATGGATTTTACAAAATAAAATAAAAATTTATTGTACATTTAAATAATTATAAAAAAAAAAATAGCAAATTATTTTAATGTAGCTATATAAAAGAACTCGGCTCAGATAGATGTGTTACCATGGGCATACTATCAAGGCGCTACCTTCAAATGTGAATTTCAAATTAATTGAGATAATTCTTCCATACGTCGACCTTCTGAGTTGTGAAGGGGCCTTCCTTTGCCGTTTTGCTGTTCATTTGCTCAACTTATCTTAGCGATTAATTCGAATATTTATCATGTGGCTAAGGGGTTAGACCACTCTAAAGGCCGTAAAAATAGCGTTTTTTGTGATTTTTTTTCGCAGGAAAAATATTTAATAAATCGAGTTTACAAAGATAGAAGTTTGTTGTACATATAGTTAATTGACTGTAAAACGTAATTTTTATAGAATAATTTATTTAAATATGGGCCTACGGCCGTTCCAACAGCTCCTGCAAATTTTGAATTATGATGAATCTCTAATTTTTTTTTTTGTACATACAACAGCTGGCGCACTTTTTTAGACAATATATAAAATCTACAATAGTTAAAATTTGAAGTGAATTGGTTGAAAATTGTTCAAGTTATGGGCACGGCCCACTTGAAAAATGCAGTTTTGAAATAAACCCGTTTAAAATTTTAAGTTAAGCTCGCTGCCTACCTGGCGGCCTTGTACTATACTTTGAAAAACAAGTACTTCGAGATACCATATTTCCCGGTCATAATCTTTTGGGATATCATTTTTGAGGTCCTAAGGGACCATTGAAAGGAATAAAAAAATCTATTTTTTGAAAATCCAAGAGTGACCTAATCCCTTAGTTGTACCTTGTAACTTGAAGCAACCAAGAATATTTTTATCCGCTGTTGAAAAGGTCTCTCATTTAAACCATATAGCAGTCTTGGGATGATTTTTTGGTTCTTTACTGCTGAGGGTTACACTGTCGATAACTGCCTAGATGGCTTACTGGCAATGTTGATGCTTATCTGAGCGCCTTGCTCTGTCAGCGCAGGTTTCTTTGGGAGGTTTCAAGGAATCGAAATTCATCGGAAAAGGTTCGACAGCCTTTTGCAATTTTAGCTCTTCATTTAATTTGTTCTTATTACCTAAGTTAAAATTTATTGTAGTTGCATAACAAGGAATCGTGAATACTGCTTTGTATTTGGTTAGTTTGTTGATAGGAGATCCCCGACATTCCTTATGTGATATTTCGGTGTGGAAAACGCGTAGCAGCTATGATGACATTTAGCCCGGCCGTGAAGCCGGTATCGAGTAGACTATGTTTTTCAACTTTGTTGGAAAAAATTCTTTTCCTTTTTTACTTGCCATTGATTTGATATCACCAGGGACAGCCTTAAGGTTTTACTTAGGACATTGTTTAATCCTGAAGTTCATTGAAGTAATCGTTGGCAAGGTCGTAATTCTCACCTATAGATGTATCAAAGTCTTTGTAGAAGTATCAATCAGTTACCGAACTCAGTCTAAATGCGAGGATTAAGACTTGTTCAAGTCTTGCCATAAAGTGAAACAATATTTCGTTCTCCTCATTTTACTTCTTGGATGATTATTTTGAAATATTATACATGACTAACTATTGAATCTAATCCATTAGCCACTGATCACAGAACACCATCAGATAAGATTTTCTGATTAACTCTGGGCAAACCATTTGAGTCAGGATGTCATAATTGCACAAATCTATTTTTAAAGGTTCGTTCGGTCTTTCACAGTCGTAAATTGAATCTCTGACGCCTGCGATACGAGTATGTGCAAATGTACATAATTCCTTATGGTATATTACTGCGCCAACTTCAGTAATGAAACCCCAACACTTCCCATGAATCTGTTGAACTGTTCATCGGATTGGATTCATATTTATGTATTTATCATGGAACCGTACTATGTATACAAACAAATAATTTATCAGTGCTATTATATCCGTAAAGGTGAATCTACAATTTGTTAAACAAATACTCTACACTTCTGCACTCCGACATACGAGTACTCCTGCATACACCAGCATTTGTGAAATATTCTTCCGTGACAACCTCGGATAGGAATGCTCATAACGACACAAAGTGTGGTATTTTCTATGGTCAACTTGCGCCTGCAATTGATTTATGCTGAACATTGTACAGAATCTCCAAGCCCAACACCAAAAACTACTTCCTGAACTCGTACGTATTCATTCCATACCTTGTGACGTTCCTTAAAGTAAGGCACTACTCAGTTCGACTAAAAGTGGATTCCTATTCCTATTCCTACAGAAGTTCATTATGAAAATGGGGGGAGGTAAAAAAAATCACATCTCGGTTTATTTGGTTATATAGATATTTATACGAATACATCATCATGCAGGAGCCGTAGGTTAAGCCACAGCTCCACCGTATAACACACCCGACTCGTTTATGGTTCCATACAACTCAGAGTATATTCATAAGTTGGATCCTATAGTGCAATGGAAAACATCTTATCTCACGTAAACTCAACGACTGTCAAGATAGCAAATTTTAGGTTGTTGTTCACCATCACCAAATAGTGAAAGGAGAAAGTTTGGTGTGTCTCACCAATATTTTTCTCTCCTTTTTTTTTGCGAGGGGTGCTGAGTGAAGAGTTGTCCAAGAGAGTTTCAGCAAAACACGTAAAAGAAAATAAAAAAAAAAATGTTTTTTTTTTTTTTCTTTACTACTGGACGGATTTTAGCAGGATCTTATGCATATGCAATAGACCATGATCACGTTGGTAGCACGTCCAAGGTAAAGCAGGAAAAGCCAGGAACTCATGCAACCGAAGCGGGCTTAGCTAAGCCAGTACGTACCGAACCGTATAGATGCATACATACCATATACTCATTCGTAACATCAATGTTTTTGGTGAAAATGAAATGGAATGACTCTGTCGATTTCGATGTCGCGGTGAGGTAGTTATGGTCGAAGCAGTTGCAGCGGGTCGTTGCAGCTTCATCTGATTTCAGTTTCCTATTTAACAAGATACTTTTTTTTGTTTTTGTTTTGGTTTTATAGTCACGATGTGCGGTCTAAAGTAAGGAATTGGATTGGATACTTGTTGCATGCCTGTTTTTGGTGGTGTTTTAAAGCAGTAACAGCAACAACTGCAACAACAGTAACAGCGTCAGCTAAAACGTATTTGAAATTTATGTTTGGTGCATGTTTTGTATTCACCTAAGGATCGCAAGTCGACGTGAAAGCTACAGATGCAAAATCAACTACATAAAAAGTCTATGGAAAAATATTATTGCCAATGTGGAAGTCTCTTTTTGCAGGCGTACGAGTATCTAAGTGAAATAAAAGATATCTTTATTGCAAATTTGTTTCAAAGTGCTACAGAGCTAATTGAAACAGGCTCTACAAATAGATTAGTGAGCATTTAGATTTAGAGTGAATTGTCTCTGATTTCTTAAACAGAACTTCTTTTTTTTTCAAGAAGCTGTAAGATCAAGTAATTCTCTTTGTTTAAGTTTTTAGTTATTAGGTAGTACGGCTTGTAACAATGGTAATTGGTTAACTAAATCTAATGGATTCGCCAAAAGCAATACGATGTAATATAGACACCTATTCATCTTAGTTCTGAAGCCTGTGACTGGCTTTAGCCAGTACGTTTCAATCCACAGAACTGCAAGAAACTGCGTTTTGTAATTCTTTTCTTCAAATTTAAAAACCATATGGTAGTTTTTTTTAATGTTTCCGGTGCTATCCATATGATTCATCCTCTTGAAAGCCTTCTTAATGCAAAGCTGTAACATGGATTCAATGCACGAACCAAGCGTTGATCTATGGATCGCTTCCCTATTCAGATGTTTTGTTATGTTTCACTAACTGTGCCGATTTACGTAGCATTGCTTCGGGAATTCGATGGACAAAGTTTTTACTTAAAACGCTCAGCTACAGCTAATATGCTGTACGATGCGCTCATAAAAAGCTCATGTGCTCTACATTAGATAACATATTGGGTTGCCGCTGGAAGAGCTTAGTTTATAAAGGTTCCTTCCAAAGTCGCGTCTAGATGTTGTTGTTTTTTTTTTTTTTATTGGGTCTACAAGTAAGTTTCCAGCGTTTGTCAGAGATGGCACCACCAGTGGATCCCGGGCAGAAATGTCAGACCCCATGTGTTTTATTTGTAGGTTTTGTATCTATCAACAACTTTGCAGCGTTATATTTGAGTAGTTCTATCGATGTCGTACATTTTATCGAGCAAAATCATGGCAAGTTTCCAGCCAAATAAACGTCATTTGCGGGAAGCGCTGCTTTTATTTTTTAATACGAAGAAAAGTGCGGCTGAGGCCTATCGTTTGCTTTCGGAAACTTATGGGGCGGAATGTATTGGTGAATCGACGTGCTTCGAGTGGTTCAAACGGTTCAAAAGTGGTGATTTTGGAATTGAAGACAAAGATCGCCCCGGAAAGCCGAAAAGTTTTGAAGACGAGGAATTGGACACTTTACTTTATGAGGATCCGTGTCAGATTCAAGAAGAACTTGCTGCATCATTGGGCGTCACGCCGTTTCCCTGCGTCTAAAAGCAAAGGGATCCATTCAAAAGGTTGGAAACTGGGTGCCGTACGAATTGAAGCCAAGAGACGTTGAACGGCGATTTTGCATGTCCGAAATGTTACTGCAGCGGCATAAAAATAAATCATTTTTGCATCGTATTGTCACTGGTGATGAGAAATGGATTTATTATGATAATCCTAAACGCGAAAAATCGTATACAAAGCCCGGCGAGCCCGCCCAATCGACGAAACGAAATATTCACGTGAATAAGGTCATGCTCTGCATATGGTGGGATCAAAAGGGTGTCGTATACTACGAACTGCTTCCGAGTGGTGAAACCATCAAAGGACCATTATATCGAACCCAACTAATTCGTTTGAAGCGGGCATTAAAAGAAAAACGGCCAGAATATGAGACCAGGCATGAGTCCGTCATTTTTCATCACGAAAACGCTCGGCTACATGCTGCGGTTTCGGTGAAAAACTATTTGGAAAATAGTGAATGGGAAATTCTGCCTCACCCGCCTTACAGTCCAGACTTGGAACCATCTGACTACCACTTGTTTGGTTCGATGCAGAACGCTCTTACGGGATACGTTCTTGGGCTCGAAAGACGAGAAATTTTTTTGGTCCGGAATTCATAAATTGCCAGAAAGATGGGGGAAAGTTGTAGCTTCCGATGGACGATACTTTGAATAAAGCATTGTAACTATGTTTTCATAATAAAACTTCAAATTTTGGAAAAAAAAAAGCGCTGGAAACTTACTTGTAGACCCAATAATAAAACATGTAAGTACTATATACTTAGATTTTTTTCGATGTTCTTATTTTTATAAAAATATGGCCCCTAACAATTATGTGTGGGAAAAAACCTTGTTTAAATGTCCACCACGATCACGTCTGCAGGCTCTCATACGAACGTCAAAATTTTCAAGGACTCGCTCACACATCAATTTCGTTGCGAATGATGTTTTGCAAAGGTGCAATTGTTGTTGGCTTATCCACTTTACTTTTCAAAAGGAAACCCAAAGAAAGTAATGTAATGGTGTTACATCGCATGTTCTAGGTGGCCAGTTTACTCGTATGTCACCATTACGTGAAATTAATCGACCGGGAAACTTAGACCGCAATAGCTCAATGTTTGCACGTGTTGTGTGACTCGTAGCTGCACCCTTTTGAAAATAAAGATCGTCTGCGTCTATTCCTTCAATTCCAGGCCATAAAAAATCTTCAATCATTTGTCAATAGCTTTCTACATTGACAGTAACAGCTCTTTCATTTGCATCTTCTAAGAAAAATGGACTAATGATATAATGATTTTTCTGAAATTATTCGTGAATTATGTTCTCGCATCTAGGGATGCGACAATTTTGTTTGTTGACGAATCCATTCAATGTGAAATGATATTCATCGCTAAAGATAATTTAGCGTGAAAAAGCAGCATCATGTTCCAACAACCAGTTGTCGAAAGTTCTGCGTTGAGTCTTGTGGTGACTTCAATTCTTGCGTTATTTGTATTGTACAATACGCCCTCGGTAAAAGCAGCCCTCGATAAACGCAATGCACCGGTTAAAGCGACACTCAATTTTTTACCATTAGTGACTCAGTAATTGCAACTTTTCAAAAAAATGTGCAACTAAATGTGCGACTAAATGTGCAGTAAACGCAACTTTCCATCCATGATCTCTTTTTTCGTTTTAGCTTTGTTTGTATTTTTTGGTATTTTGTTTTACTGTAATTGGGCAGTTATTTTACAGTTACTTCTCTCAGAATTTTTACACTCGTACATAGATCGTAGGCGCACTGTATTTACTTAGTTTTATTTTAGAAATCATGGCTATCGTCAAAAAAGTTCCCAAGCTGTCTATAAAGCAGAAGGCTGAGGTTTTAAATAAATTGAGTAACGGTGCATCAGTTAAATCGCTTTGTGAAACATACAAATGCAACAAGTCAAGCATTAGTAGAATAAAAAAGAAAAAAAATTTACTAAACAAATTTGTTATTAACTCTGAGTCCGGACCGGGAAAGCGCGTAACTCTAAAAAAACTTTGAGTATCCAGGGTTGGAAAAAGCCTCGTACAATCGATTCCAGAGGCAATGCAGACAAAACCTACCCATTTTCACACAAATCCTTAAGTCAAAAGCTTGTATGCTTGACAAAATAAATCAAAGAAAAACCACAAGCTTTTAATGCCAGTAATATCTGGTTTTTAAATTTAAAAAAAACGGTATGGAGTCGGAATACTTAAAATTTGCGGAGAAAAGCTGTCAAATAAACCAAAACTGGTAGAACCAGTATTTGAATAAAACTGAAAAAAATTGTCTACGATTTAGTAACAAAATAAGCTCGTAGATACCTATCCAGCTTAAATATTTCTATAATTTTATTCTAACAGTATCGCCTATAAAGCGTCTATGTTTTTCTATGTTCTTCTATGTTTCAGCCCCTTATACGATAGTTTTAGGAATACTCATGCCTGTTGGTGTTTTAGAGTTTCTGACTTTGTTAAGACATAATTCTTTTCTATATCTTAGAAGAGCTGAGCTGGGTTAGCTCATTAATCTTTGCGCTATGATAGAATATGCGGCGGCACTTGGGGTGAAGATGCTAGTCCTAACGAAAATTTCATTTTTGATGGTGCAGCACTTCGACTTGTTGATGTATTATACTATACGAGGGTTGGCTGAAAAGTTTTCGACCGCAACGTAAAGATAGCGACGAGTGCCGCTTGTGCATCTTTTGACAGTTACTTACCGAAGTTTCAGTCATTTTGGACCCGCAGTTTTAAGTTGACAGTCGTTTGAGTGAGTCGATGTGAGTGTTTTTTGTGAAAATGGAAAAAATTGAGGTTTTTTTTTTTTTTTTTTATAATTTACGCGCGCCTAAGGGGTTAGTGATACCCTTTTACTGTTGCCTGGGCGCGGGCGGAAAGATAGAAGGAGGAGAAAGGAAAGTTTGTGATGTAGTGGTTTGAAACTCAGGTGAGTTTGGTTTCGATATTGACTCTGCAGGGGTGGGAGTCCGAATAGGACGGAGATATTTTTCTTCTCTCGGAATGTGAGGTTGTGAATTTTAACGGTTGTTTTGTGCTTGGAAAACACTACAGTATCGAGTATCCAGCTGTCATTAAATTCTTGTTTTTGAAAGGCAATACGCCTTCGCAAATCAAAAATGAGTTGAACTCTGTGTATAGGGACTCTGCATCATCATTTACCACAGTGAAATTTTAGGCAGCTGAATTTAAACGTGGCCGTAATAGCTTGGGAGATGATGAACGTTCGGGACGTCCAAAAACTGCATAACATTGCTAAAGTTCACCAAATGGTGTTAGACGGCCGCCAAATTAAAGTGAGAGAGATAGTAGAGGTTATGAAAATGTCGAAAGAACGTGTTTGTTACATATTAAATTAAGATTTAGGCATGAGAAAGCTGTCCGCACGTTGGGTGTCGCGTTTGCTTACGTTAGACCAAAATCGTGTTCGAATGAACATTTCTACCGCTCTGTTGGCACAGTTTAGGAGCAATAAATCCGAGTTTTGGCGCCAATTGAAACTTGGATACACCATTGTACGCCCGAAACAAAAATTCAGTCAAAACAGTGGTCTGCAAAGGACGAGCCGGCTTCAAAAAGGAAAAACCATTACAGGAGCATACTACGCATCATTACTTGCCAAGCTGAAGGCAGAAATTGCGGAAAAACGGCCACATTTGCAGAAAAGGAAAATCCTGTTTCACCAAGACAACGCGCCGTCTCACACCTCAGCGGTTGCCATGGCGAAAACCCATGAATTACGTTTTGAACTGCTCGACCATCCACCTTATTCACCAGATCTAGCCCCAAGCGACTTCTTTTTGTTCCCTCATCTAAAAACTGCGCTCGGAGGATAGAGATTTTCGTCAAATGAGGAGGAAATCACCTTCATGAACAATTATTTTGCAGAGAAAAACGCCAAGTACTATTTGGACGGGTTAGAGAGATGGAAGCATCGCTGGGAGAAGTGTGTAGAGTTACAAGGAGACTATGTAAAAAAATAGAAAAAAATTTTGAGAAAATATGTCTTGTATCATTGTTCGGTCGGAAACTTTTCAGACAACCCTCGTATATAGGATATCTGAATACGAATTATTTACAATAGAGTAGCTTTTCACTTTGATTCCACCGTTGTATAACCACATGTAATTTAGAAAAAAAAAATGGATATGGAGGGCAAGTTATGTCCTTATCGGTCTGATAAGTTGTTGTTAATATCGTTTAAAGCCTCTACGAAGCTTCATTAAACTATCACCGGTGCTCCGTAATAATCGCCAGTAACATTCCTCCCCTTCCAACTTTTAACCCTAACACCCGTCTCGCTGTGAATGCTCATCAGTACACCCTCACACCCACTTTTGGACGTACTCTAAAATATCGTGATTCTTTCCTAAGCCGTACAACTCGCCTATGGAATGCCATGTCGATCTCTGTGTTTCCTGGTCGTTATAACTTGCAAACATTTAAAAACAATGTATGTTACATTTCTCCTCTCTAAATTTCCATCACCCGTTTTAAGGGTACACAAATCCCCCTTGAGCGCTCGCTCATTATAAAAAAAAAATAAAAATCCGTTTGTCCACCTACAAGAAAAATAGAACATCTGATTTTATTAACAGAACACGCTTTGAGACTACCAGGACCTCAGCAATTGGTACGAAACATTAACTAATTAGCTCACACGCATCCACTGTCATGACAATAGCAACGACAACGAAAATAAAAATTCTGTTTCACTTTCACCTTCCACCTTTTAAAATTTAATTGTCTGTTTCAAGTCCTCTATTACCAAAAACTCCTGAGTTCTTAATGCAAACCATAACTATTTCTAGGCTATTAAGTCTCACATATTAAACAATTTACAATCTCTCCGAGGGTATCCTAAACACCTCATGCATCATAATGAAAACCCAAGCGCCACTCATAGTTTTATGTTAGATAAAATTATTCATTTTGTTTTTCACAAAACGTTTATACGAGTAGGTTGACAATTTTTGAAAACAACATCTGTATGTCCGAATAAAGTTTTTTTTTTTTTTTTTTTTTTTAATACAGGAATCCTTGTTCATCCTTTGCCTACCATTTTACAGCTTTAAATATATTCACACTCCATTGGCCTCCTCCACCACCGAAAAATCCCCCCAAAAAACCAAATTACGTGCATATTCAGTCAACAGCCCAACAAACTCCTGGTAGAATTTTGAACCATGCCTCGTACAACCGGATAAGGATTTGCTTTCGAAAAATTTTTTGTTTAGAGAAAAAAACTGGGTTTTTAACTTGTTTCTGTGCTTTATGCCGGGAAATACAAATTAAACGCTAGTTCACCACCACTGGTTTTTTTCGGCGGCTGACAAAATAAAAAATAAAAAGTTCTACTAAAAAATTTGTTTTTTTTTTTTTTGTTGATCCCCGTGTGTGCAAAAAGTTTTTTTTTTTTTTCCTTTGCTAATTCACCCTTTAGCACTCATGAATACGGATATGCTGTGTTCGCGCCTGGGGTGAAATAGAGTCAAAGAGAGGAACCTTTGAATGGAAAGCCTACGCGCGATATACTGGTGTACATATGGTATGACCCCAAATATGAGTACCTATGGTCCTTTGTTTTTTTTAGTGAAAGTTTTCCAGGAGAGAGCATTTAAGATGCGGTATAACGCAATCTGTTTTTCTATCAATTTGTAGAATTTCGTTGGTATTTTTCCACATTTTAGGGGAATTTAGTGTTAAGTGAGGTTTGAAGAGGTGCCCTCGGTTCAGTGCTATGGGTTGTGAAACCCAATTTGTAGAGTGTTACATTTTGTTTCATGTTCACATATGTATTGTATGTAAGAGTATGTTAATTTTGCGATTTCTTCAAAAAATACTAAGGAAAGTGTGCATGCTCATCTATCTTATAATTAAAACTGCCTTCAAACATTCAGTGCTTTGTAGAAGGCCAAGAGAATTCTATGCAATAATAAGACGAGGACCACCATTTACAAAATACGCAGTATTTGCAGGCACTTCGTTCTCAATCCGAGACAGCCCAATATAATTTTGGTATTGGTATTGAACGTGTTAAAATTGTGAAAACTTACTACAAAAATAGCAATTATATAATAGGTACCTTTCGCGCATTATTAGCAGATTATGGTCGACATAATCGTCCATCTGAGCGTACTTTAGGCAAAACTGTAAAAAAAATTAAAGAAACTGGCACTGTTATAGATGTCTTAAGGCCTATCCATCATCGAGATGCACGCTCTACAGAAAATATGGCTGCCGTTAGTGAAAGCATTGAAGAGGATCGAAATCTATCGATTAAGTACATGGCAGCATTTGGACTTGTCTTACGGCATATTATGTCCTATTTTACATTTGGATTTGCATCTACAAGTCCACCCTTATAAAGTTCAACTCACTCAAGAATTGAAACCAGCTGACAACGGAATGCGTAGAAAATATGCCGATTGGGTGCTTGTACATCAGCGTTTGGATTACCAACTTTCACACAACATTTTCTTCGGCGATGGGGCTCATTTTTCACTCAGTGGATACGTTAACAAACACAACTGTCACATATGGGTAAGTGAAGATCCACATGTAATTGCCGAAACACCATTCCATCCACAAAATGTCGCTGTATGGTGTGAAATTTGGTCTGGTGGTGTCATTGGACCATACTTCTTCGAAAATGAGGAAAGTGTAACCGTCACCGTCAATTCTCATCGCTATAGCCAAATGTTAGCCGAATTTTTTTTCAAATCGTAGATATGGATGTGGAAGACATGTGGTTTCAAAAAGACCTTGCCACATCTCACACATCACGACCCGTTTTGGCGTTATTGCGTTTTGGTTATGTGAATTGGCCACCAAGATCGTGTGATTTGTCCCTATTGGATTTCTTTTTGTGGGGCTATGCAAAAGATCGTGTTTATTCACACAATCCGCAAATCCTTGACGCTTTGAAAACGAATATTCGTCAAGTTACGGCCGAATTATTACCGGATATGTAGCGGAAAATCATCGAAAATTAGCTTATCAGAATCTAATCCTGCAAAAACTCCAGTGGAGAGCATTTGAATGATGTTATACCAGCTTGATTAAAATTTTTTCGGAATTTATTCAGAAAATTAAAAATACAAGTTTATTCATCTAAATCTACATATATTGTCCCCTTCATAGTAATCCACATCGACTGCAACACACTTATGCCAGCGCTTGATCCAATCCTCGAAACATTTTTTTTATTCGCTTTTCGGTATGTCCATCAGTGCTTCCTGCGATTTTTCCATTACTTCCTCTCGGCTGCTGAAACGCGTTCCCCGTAGTGGTCTTTTAACTCGATTGAACAGAGAGAAGTCACAGGGAGCCAAATCAGGTGAATTTGGTGGCTGTTAGATGGTATTTGTTCCATTTTTCGTCAAAAAATTACGAATAATAATGGCACTGTGCGACGGTGCGTTATCATGGTGCAAAATTCACGAGTTTTCTGCCCACAATTCTGGTCTCTTTCGGCGAATTTCCTCACGCAAACATCTCATAACGCCCAAATAATAATCTCTGTTTACTCTCTGTCCTTCTGGCAAAAATTCATGATGCACTACGCCGTTGTAATCCATGAAAACCGTGAGCATTGCCTTCTTTTTTGACTGAAAACGACGTGGGTTTTTTTGGCCTCGGCTCATTTGGTGAACGCCATTCACTTGCCTGATGTATGGATTGCGTGTCGTACTCACAAACCCACGTCTCGTCTCCAGTAATGATCCTTTTGATGAATGTGGAATCGGATTCAGCCTCGCAAATAAATCATCTCTTTTGCGACGTCATCACGGTCTCTTTCTGCATGAAATTGAGGTCTTTTGGCACCAAATCCAAATGTCTTGGACGGATCCGTAGGCAATGTTCAAGTTCTCCGCTATCTCTCTGATGGTTAATTTGCGGTTATTGACCAACATTTCTTTTACTTCATCAATGTTTTCGTCGGTTTTCGATGTCTGCCACTGCGTTCATCATCTTCGATTGACTCACGACCACGTTTGAACCGCTCGTGCCACTGGTAAACGACCGTTTTCTTTAGAGAATCGTTGCCGAAACACTTTTCCAACATTTCCAACGTTCACGCACCATTAAATCCGTTTTTTACGCCAAATTTAATACAAGTTCGTTGTTGCAAATTTAAATCCATTTGTAAAATTGTAAAAAATCGCCAACACACACAGAGATAGATGTACTCTTGGCTACGTAACTTTCGCAAATGTCAAGCTATGACGCTAAGATTTAGAGGGAATGTCAACCACAGATTTACCAACTTAACAAAAAAAAAACAGAACTCAAATCGGAACAATGGAAGCGCCACACTGTGGTGTGAACTTTTTGATCAAGGTGGTATTCTAACCAAATACATATATTGCAATAAAAATTTAATCGAAATCTAAATCATAAACGTGTTTTATTTAAATTTACTTTCGGAACCGCAAAACTGATGACCCCGTATAAAGGCAGTTCGCAATTAACTTGTGTAAGGCTTGCAGGGACTCAGTCATTTCTACAAAATATATACAGGGTGAATGACAATAACTCCAACTTTTTAAAATGCTATAATTTTTTTATTATTTAATAAATTTTATTGTGCCAAAGCAAAAAATGTTGGAAAATACATCAGTTTTCAAATTGTATCAGTAGTTTTCGATATGTCCACCTTTGACGCGAACAATGGCCTTGAGACGGCCGAAGAAAGCATCGCACGCTGCACGCAAGTGGCTCTGCGGTATTTTGGCAAAATTCCCGGCGAGGTGTTTGTTTGAGGTGGTCCAAACTTTGGTATTTTTTAGTGCCAAACTTCGCCTTCAAAATACCCCAAACAGAGAAATTCAACGGATTTGCATCCGGAGAATTTGCAATCCATTGTATCGAAGAAATGAAGTGTGGAACATTGTTTTTTAACCAATCTTGGTTGACGCGCGCTTTGTGAGACTGTGCCGAGTCTTGTTGAAATGTCCACGGTCTCCGACCGAAATGATTGTTTGCCCAAGGCTTCAATACTGCCTCTAAGACAGTTTCACGGTATACTATCGCATTAATTTTGACGGCACGGTCCAAAAATACGAGCGGAGAGCGACCATCGGCGGTTATAGCGGCCCAAACCATCACCATCGGTGCTGCTTGCTTTCTGGTGGCCGTCCGAAGGTGTAAATTTTCGAAGGACCTCTCTGGCAAGTAAACTCGGTCATTTTGTTTGTTGACATATTGCTCGATAACAAATGGCGACTCACCGGAAAAAACCAAATTCGGCAACTCACCACTTTCGTGTAAGCGTAACAACTCCTTCGCTCTCTCGACTCTAACTTTTTTCTGCTGCGGTGTAAGATCGTGTGCTTTTTGGAACTTCAATGGCTTGATCCCAAGCTCATTTTTCAGTATGTGTTGCATCCGTTCCAACGATTTGTTGAGCTCACGAGCCATTTTTCTTCCACTTCGACGCGGATTTCGCTAAATTCGAGCCTTCACTTTCCGAACCATTTCTGCCGATGTTGCTGGTTTTTTATTAATTAGTTGCAACATTACAAGTTTTAATTTGTATTGCCTTCTTCCGGCATTTGGCGTGTACAAATGATTCAATGGTGTCGTCCACATTCAAATTTTCTAAAATATCCGTTTCAATAGAAAATATAGGTGGAGCAAGCGCATTCCATTTATCTTCAGACATTGCGTTTCGTAAGTAATTTTTAATATATTGTAAATACTTTAATTTAGAAAATGAACGTTTCCTCAGAAACGTATGTGACGAATAAGCACAAGTATATTCTTAAAATTTTTTCGATATTTGGAAAAAGAGAATATAAGTATTTGCACTGTGTTCTCATTGGTTTACATTTTAACTCGATTCGCAAATGTATTGTACCAAAGAAATTAAATAGTATACCTTGAAAATTAATTCCTTTCATTTTTTATTCGCACAAAATTGCTCAAAAATATGCCAATAATGACCAATAATTCTGTAAAAGTGATAAATTGATTTGAATATTCCATAAACCTGAATCATTTTGAATTGAATTTGTGTCCGATGGTGATGGTTTGGGCGATTCTTGATCGTCAGCTTCTTCGGTATTTAATTCATCGACGACAATGTCACTGGTATTGTTGTTTTCACTTTCATTTATTTAATTCATTTAAATTTTGCTCTCCAGAACGAGAACTCCACAAACTTGATAATTTGGGAAACTTTTTTAGCAGTTTTTCATCTATTTCACGCTTTTCTGCAGCCAATTTTCGTTTATCAGCACCACTTAAATACGAGTATCTACGTTCCGAACTCATTGTCACTTTGTTGCATTTTGTTGTGAAATTATTCACTAAACGTCATGCAAACAGTGTGAATCAGCGCGCGAATATATTTAACACATGCGCGAAATACACTTGAAATAGTGAATCTACACAGGCAGTAGACACACTTACACAATCAAACACAAATATTTCGGACATTAAGGCTACTATACGATACAATGTATGCCATCAGTCGTTTACTGTACTACATATTTCTGTTAGAAATCCACATATTTTTGAACAAGGGCCCCTGTAAAATCTTAAGTCGGCGGAAGGATCCATCAGCCGATACATTTTAATCATTTTATGATGCAAACCCGACTTAATCAGCAAAATTTGGTATTGTGAATAGTGAAATCCTTGAGGAAGCGTTTCATTGAAACCAATGGTTTACTCACCGCACTTCCTAGTAATGGCTTTTATACATAGAATGGAAAAGTTGGAGTAATTGTGTTATAAAGATAAAAATATGACCGGCTCCAACATTGACACAAGTCTCGCCAATTTTCTCACGCTGGTGACAATCATTAGTTGGGCTAAGTATTATCTTGACTACGTACGTATTGACTTGGTTATAGAACTCAAAATAAAACGGAAACCGAAATAGTGTCAGAAAATTTGAAGTCAGGTGCTCGGTTATTTTTTTCTCTATTTTATTGTTATATCGAATTTTAATCGCGCTGTTCTCAAAGTTCTTTTTTTGTCGGTAGTCAAAATTTCTCGAAAACCTTTGGACCGGTTTCGCCTAAACTTTGCACACTCCTTTTACATACTAAATACTCGGATCTGAACGAAGGATTGTTTTTTTTTTTTTTTCAATTACAACTTATTTTTTTAATTAAACAAAAAGAGCAATTTTTGGCAAAAATCAGAGTTTTTTAATTGGACCTTTACCAAAAATTCAAAAATAAATATTTTGTCAATTCCTTCGTTCAAATCCAAGAGAAACTTACTTATGTACTAAAGAAATCTTTTTGGTTTTTTAATTTCAAATGAAGCAATCATGACTACCGCATGGAAGCTTTTTTTTTTTTTTTGAGCTGACTCGGTTCTCACCACTACCACTGGCTAAATTTTCGATATTTTTTTTTATAAAAATCTATCAGAATATCCTTAGAATAATGTTTAATAATGTTCAAAAATTATGAAAATATTAATAAATAAGGTACTCTGAGAAAAAAATCACAAAAATATGCTTTTTTTTTGTATTGGGTCTACAAGTAAGTTTCCAGCGTTTGTCAGAGATGGCGCCACCAGTGGATTCCGGTCAGAAATGTCAGACCCCATGTGTTTTATTTGTAGGTTTTGTATCTGTCAACAACTTTACAGCGTTATATTTGAGCAGTTCTATCGGTGTCGTACATTTTATCGAGCAAAATCATGGCAAGTTTCCAGCCAAATAAACGTCATTTGCGGGAAGCGCTGCTTTTATTCGTTAATATGAAGAAAAGTGCGGCTGAGGCCTATCGTTTGCTTTCGGAAACTTATGGGGCGGAATGTATTGGTGAATCGACGTGCCGCGAGTGGTTCAAACGGTTCAAAAGTGGTGATTTTGGAATTGAAGACAAAGATCGCCCCGGAAAGCCGAAAAGTTTTGAAGACGAGGAATTGGACGCTTTACTGGATGAGGATCCGTGTCAGATTCAAGAAGAACTTGCTGCATCATTGGGTGTCACGCAACAAGCCGTTTCCCTGCGCCTAAAAGCACTGGGATTCATTCAAAAGGTTGGAAACTGGGTGCCGTACGAATTGAAGCCAAGAGACGTTGAACGGCGATTTTGTATGTCCGAAATGTTACTGCAGCGGTATAAAAATAAATCATTTTTGCATCGTATTGTCACTGGTGATGAGATTATGATAATCCTAAACGCAGAAAATCGTATACAAAGCCCGGCGAGCCCGCCCAATCGACGCCGAAACGAAATATTCACGTGAATAAGGTCATGCTCTGCATATGGTGGGATCAAAAGGATGTCGTATACTACGAACTGCTTCCGAGTGGTGAAACCATCAAAGGACCATTATATCGAACCCAACTAATTCATTTGAAGCGGGCATTAAAAGAAAAACGGCCAGAATATGAGACCAGGCATGAGTCCGTCATTTTTCATCACGACAACGCTCGGCCACATGTTGCGGTTTCGGTGAAAAACTATTTGGAAAATAGTGGATGGGAAATTCTGCCTCACCCGCCTTACAGTCCAGACTTGGCACCATCTGACTACCACTTGTTTCGTTCGATGCAGAACGCTCTTACGGAAATACGCTTCAGCTCAGTAGAGGAAATCAAAAATTGGCTCGATACGTTCCTGGGCTCGAAAGACGAGCAATTTTTTTGGTCCGGAATTCATAAATTGCCAGAAAGATTGGGGAAAGTTGCAGCTTCCGATGGACGATACTTTGAATAAAGCATTGTAACTATGTTTTCATAATAAAACTTCAAATTTTGGAAAAAAAACGCTGGAAACTTACTTGTAGACCCAATATCTCGATCCTTTTTCCTCCTTAAGTTGTCCGGCCCTATTCCGAATTGATATCGCAGGATATCAAGTTTATAACAAGTTAAACTCAGTTCTTGATTCCTTCAGTAGTTAACCATCACATGAACTTGATGCGATTTGGCGAAAGTAAAGACTTCAACCAACAGACGAACCATTTGAGGTGAGGAGTATTTACGAGTACTGCTGATGATTGGTATCTATCCAATTTAAATAAGGTCATTATGAAAGCCGGCATTTTAGAACTAATTTTTTTTTTCATATGTGGATAAATGCTATTTTATTCTTGAATATCTTGATGTAGCGTCGTCAATAGTGTTTCATCAAAATTATCGAAATGATTCCATCTGTTTCATATGATAATGCAATATGTAGTATTTATTATGACTAGCCGTTACCTGTGACTTTGTCGACGTAGAATTTGAATAGGACACGTTTTGTAAGCAAGGCATTTTCTAAACGTACATTTTATTAATCGTTATAAAAAAATCCTCTTTTCGAATGGAACTGAATCCTTTTGAACCGTGTCGGCAAATCCAATGAGTATTATCGAAATATACCTCCCACTATGTGTCTTTGTTGCATGTAGAGTATGTCCAAAGTCGAAGCTAGCTATAGAACTACTAATATTCCATGTCACTTTGATTGCTATTAATTTGATTCAACTCACTTACGTTATCAACTGTTTTTTTTTTTTTTTTGGTTGAATCCGATACAGTATCGTTATATGATTGCCGCATTTAATTACTATGTACATTCTTACTTCTTTTCCTTTTTCTTGTCATAATTTTTAAGTCATTCACTTTAACTAATGCTTCCTATAAATCATAAATCATTTTACGTGTTGTTTTCATTTAGTCTCGCATTTAGCATATCTCCGCCACATTATGTACTTATTTGCTGAAGATTTTAGACTCCACAGAGTAAAAAGCTCTCTCATCTTCTACGGCTCGCTACTCTCATTCTCTCTCTCTCTCTCTTTCTCTCTTTGCAGATCTCCATCTTGATTCTTTTCGTTGCCTTCCGCATATTGTTCTTGTATCAGAAATTTGGATTTATGGTTTTGAAACAAACGACTATCGTTTGCCGGGTTATGTTTTCCTTGCTAATCCAAATGAAAATTATGCTGCAGGCGGTGTCGGCTGTTTTGTTAAAGAAGAATTAGTAGTAAACGAAGTGGAGTGTGTCGATTTTCTGAGTGTAGACATTCTAAAGATTTCTGTTGGATTTAATCAGTTAGATTTTGTTCTGTTATCCGTCTATCGACTGCACATGTTGAATGTTGTTGCATTCATAGAGGAGTTTTCTTGTCTTTTGGACAAACAAAAAGCAAAAAACTTGATTATCTTCGGAGACTTCAATCTGAACCTTCTAGATAGTAGCGAAACTTCGACCTATTATTTAAACCTCTTGGTTGCTTATGGTCTAGCTAGTTTCATTAACGAACCTACAAGATTGTCTTCGGGTAGGTGTTTAGACCATATTAATGGACGTTTTGCAGACCTTCCGATGAGCGCCTGTGAAAAGGACATGCAAGTCACTGATCACTCAATGGTAGGTCATTTGGTAAACACTTTTAAAAGCAAACCTATAAATAGCGAAGTAAATGCCTCCAGGAAACCAAAGATAAAAATTGATTTTACAAAGCTAGCAAATCTTCTTATTCATGAGCGATGGGACGATGTTTACTTGGAAAATGATGCTTCTGTTTCCTATGCTGTCTTTATTATTTGCCTCACTAATCTTATATCAAGCTGCTCCTTTACAATTCCATTTAAAAAATGTAATAAAAGACTTAAACCCTGGATCTCTAGTCATATCATTGATAAAGTAACCAGAAAAATAAGCTGAGAATAAAATGCTCAAAGAATCCCCAAAACCGTAGGCTGAAGAACAAGTTTATAAAGATGTGCTTTGAACTAAAGAAAGAGATTCCCTTATGCCGTGATAGCTATTACCACAACAAATTCATTTCCGCTAGGGGTAACCTGAAATCGGAATGGAAAGTAGTAAAAGATATTTTGAACAGATCTGTTTGAAAAATTGGGAACTTTCAGATAAACATGACGTTGCTAATGCATTCAATTGGTATTTTACGCCAGTAGCAACTTTCCTACCAACACAAGAGCTCAAAGAAGATGTACTCAATGTACCAATTCAGAAAGCTGTGGTGATCAATCACAAAAAACTAGTTTCGCCTTCGAACGTATTTCTGCTTTGGAGCTCTTAAAAGCAATTGGATCTCTTAAAAGCACAAATTCACGTGGTTGTGATGGTATTTCAAACATACCATATTATTAAAACGCATCTCATGCTTCGTGGTTGATGTGCTGGCGGTCATTTTTAACCGTAGTAAATTCTCCGGGACCTTCCCCGATGAGCTGAAATGCGCTGACGA
This sequence comes from Volucella zonaria, assembly GCA_963966105.1. NCBI lineage: Eukaryota > Metazoa > Arthropoda > Insecta > Diptera > Syrphidae > Volucella > Volucella zonaria. The sequence continues at coordinate 45,799,792 of OZ014532.1, read as the reverse complement.
AGTTCCGCTATATAAAAAGGGTTCTGTGGATGATATCAAAAACTATAGGTCTATTTCTCTCTTGCCAACTTTTAGCAAGGTTTTTGAAAAACCTTTTTGAATAAGGTTAAGTTTTTTAATCCAGTACAATTTGGTTTTCAGCAAGGTAAATCTACCGAAGACGCCCTTCTAAGTTTTTGCTGAAATATTTTCACTAACCTTGACAGTAAAATGTTCACTGCGGGTGTATTTGTTGACATTACGAAAGCCTTTGACATGGTCAACCATATAATGCTATTAAATAAAATGGAAAGAGTTGGTTTTCGTGAATTCATGCTGGGCTGGATTAAATCATATTAATCAAACAGAACTCAAAGAGTGAAGATTGATGATATGAGAAGCGAGATTTGTTCGTTTAATATAGGTGTTCCTCAAGGCTCCGTATTAGGGCCCATTTTATTCCTAATATACATAAATTCACTATTTTCCTTGAATTTCAGGTGTAGACTTACGGCCTTCGCAGATGATGTTGGGTGTACGTATGTTCTCAGAGTGTCCTGGACCTAATTCCTGACATAAATTGGGATCTTAGCCTACTAAGAATTTGGTTCAATGAGCACCATTTGGCAATTAGCTCAAAGACCAAAATAATATTTTTCAATTTAGCTACCCCAATAATTATAATGCTGACGTGGATTACAAATCTGCAATTGTGCTTCCAACTTTTTGCAGCAGTGAAAATTGCTTCTTGATTGAGAAAGTAGACGAATTCAAATATCTTGGACTGACAATTGATTCTAGAATGTCATTTGTAAGACATACAGAGTCCTTAAAAAAATATTTTTAAAACACTCTTCGAAGCTTCTTCTGTCTTAAAAACCTCTGTTCGAAGCATTTAATGAAAGCTATTTACTATGGTATCTTTCACTCGAGGTTACAATACAGAATTGTATGTTAGGAGGGCATAAATATGAAGTGAATTAAACCCTTATTAGTCTTGTAAAAAAGTGTACTGAAAAAAATCTGCAATAAGAATCGGCGTCATCCTGGCTTTCCATTGTTTCGCGATTTGAAAATCCTACCTGTTCGTCATTTGTACTGTTTCAAAGTTTTGAAAATGGTCTTTAAGAGATCAGGAAATTTAAATTACAGACTATTTTCTGATTATATGTTGTTACTGTACCCATTTTTCGCACAACTGCATTTCGAAACTCTTTTATAGTCTCATCATGTCGCTTATTTTATAAGCTGCCTTTAAGTATTAGAACAATATCAGTTCCTGGACAAATTGGCTCTTTGATTATGATTTGCATCACATAGAAATTCTTTTCTCTGACATTCTGGTGTAAACTAGGCTTTCGTTTTGCATCTTTCAGTTATTGTAAACTACGTTTAATTCTTATTGCTTAACTTTCTTCTATTGTTTTTACTTTCTTTAAATTTTTTATTTATTTGTTTTTTGTAATTGTACTGAAATGAAAATTAGACGGGTCACCAAACCCAAATTTAATTTACTAAGAATAAAGTTCATTGAAGTGGCATTTGACACTATAGAAAATACTGCATGTATAGAAAATACAAACTGTCACCACATTATGTTTATATTTTTCTTGTAAAAGAATTGTATAATACTGTAAGATATGTATATACATATAATGGAATAAAAATAAATTAAATAATAAAATAAAAAAAAATATAAAATAAAAGATACGTCATTCTCAGCATATTGGGTACGACGGACATAGGAGTATCTGCATCAAAAACCTGGCCAAAATCATTTTTGGAAGCAATGTACTTCACTTTTGTTGGAGATAATAATTCATTCAATAAAATACAGCTTTCAGTTATTTTTTCTTAATTCGGCTTCTGCTACTTCTTCAGAAAGCTGATCAATAGACAGCAGAGCGTTTTCAATTATTATAGACCCAGGTATTAATATCTTTGAACGGTTGGAGTCATAGGGTACTATGGGTATAACTCGACGTAAGGTCTGGCTGTATCCATTGCGTATAATTCAAATTTTAAGGTATCAATTTTGTATCCACCTGAAATAGTCTGCAAAATGATATTAAAACGAAATATTAACTGAAAATCAATTCCCCTTATTTCAGCAGCAACATGCGGGTTATTAAAAAATCTTCGACTGGTGTTATCGTCATTGGTGTTCCCAAAACCAGTTTATGGGAAATCCTCTATTAGGCCAAACTTGTTTCTAAATTCTTTTTGAATTTTAATTTTTCTGATCTTTCATATATCTTTGTCGTCCTCCTTTTTAAGTTGCCTTTTTTTTAAAGGGAGTTTATATGGAGGATGTAGAAAAGTCGAATTCATGGGTGTAAAATTGACAATCCAAACTCAATAGCTTTTTAATTAATTCTGGAATTTGCCAAACTTACTCGTAAATTGATGTTTAAAATGTTTTGAAGTTGGCCCGCATATAAAGCATTTTTGTGTCACTGCATTTACATATTTTTCCATCGACCATAGTACAATAAAAAGTAATGTACATATGTTTTACTTCAATATTTGAAATTTCAGTTTTGACTGGAGAGCCGATATTGTTCTCCATATAACTGACTTCACTTTTAGTAATGTCTGTGCTCTCTTTAACAAAATTTAGTCTAATTGGTCGACAGAATCGGAGTGAAGATGGAGCTGGATTTTGCCAAATAATTTTTGTAAATACCACAAACCAGCTGCAAGGGAACAAGTGACCTTTGGAATATACAATCATCCAACTCTGAACTACTCGTATTTTCGAATTTTTGTTTGTATTGCGGTTTGCTGGGATCCCATCACAATCCCACTTAGTAATTAGTTCGAGGGACTTACATTCGGTTTCATTTAAAGTGTGTGTTACATCCTGCAAGAACATTGGTAATCGATGTGTGGTGTGGCCCAAGAAATCCTGAAGATTGACTTCGGCTAAGGTTACAGTTACAGTATATGAACAATCTTTTTTGGCTTCTTGAAGTAAACTGTAACAATAGGAAAACCCCTTATTTGTCGCTGCGATAATTTCACATTGTTTTCTCGATAACCCTGCTTCGACAAACATAGAAAGAGCCTGAAAAATCTGTAGTTTTCCTTATTTTCTTTAAGGTTATCACAGTTTTGAGGAGTTTTTAAAATTTCCGTTAAAACTTTCGATGCCACATTTTTTCATAATTGTTTTAGTTTTTACTCTCTTACTCCTATCGCTTAATACGAGTAGTTCAAATGACTTTTCAGGCCGCCAAGTCTGGCACTTGCGATTGCAATTGTGAATGTTCTTTAAGCCGCAATTTATTTTTTTCTAAAAAGAAACCCCTTCTCTTCGATTCAAACTATTTTCGCTTAAAGTCGCACAAAAATTTCGAAAATTTTGGCTCATACCATATATTTGAAGTTGTTCTTGTGGACAAGAATTTTTTAATAAAACCGTTCTTAAGTAAATCAATTTTCTTCCATAATATCAAATAAATGTTTTTTGGTCACACCTTTTGAACCTCATGATCCTAATAGAAAAATGACTTATGTTAGGGTTTTAACGTCTTTTAAAGCGTTATTATGCATGAAGTAAACACTCATGGTATACTCTGACTAGAACACATAAGCTGCTTTCCAAATCACCCAAAACAGAAAACAGTTCCACTACATATAAAAAATTATAATTTAAAAATACTGTGTAGCTTAAGAGTGCTTTTCATACGAAATTTAAAAACTCATTCACAGTGTTTAATATTGCTATTTTTGTAACTTAAAAGTTTCAAACCAATGCAGAATGGCAGGGTATACTATATAAAAACCATTAAAGCTTAAAAAAAACATAGAAAAAATCAATGTTTCTACCCCCTAATTTAAACAAAAAACAACAGCTTAAATTTCTAAAATTCAACTGGAATTATTAATACATGCCTGAAGTTGAAATTTTTAAGTTTACAGTCACAACCACTCACAATCACGAATTGTCAAGCATTGCAAAAAAAATGCAAATAATGCACGCCACGATTGACCCATGTATAAATACCGTGCGCTACACAAGCTACAAGCTTTTACTTCTCATTTTTACTTTTCACAAAATTGACTTTGGCCAGGTTTTTGATGCAAATACTCCTATGTGCTCCTAGGGTTGAAACTTCTCTAGTGTCTACTCTTCTCTAAGAGACGCATGACGGTCAGCATCGTTATTTCGACGTCAACATCATTCCTGAAAATATCATTGATTTTGGTCACTCAAGGTTTCCACATTCCAGCCAGTGTCATTTAGCCGATTTTATGGTCAGACTAGCGGTTAGATAATAGATTCATTCATGATTTATTTTCAGTTAGCTTCCTTTATCCTTTTATTGGTCTTTTATCTTTGATGCTCGTTTGACGGCTATATGCTTAATGTTATCAAATTCTTACTCTTTACCGAAGGCATATTCATCGATATTGACAATGCTTACGACAATGCAACTTTTGAAGCCATGTTTAACTCGGCTAGACAATAAGGCGTATCAAATTACTGGTTCTGTGGAAAAGAGCAATGCTGGTGAAAAAGACCATGGTTCTGGCAATATGTGATGGCGGCCTTCTGTCTCCACTGCATGTCAGTCGACTCACTGCTTAACTCTCTCAATGTTTCCAACATCTACGTTCAGGGATATGCAGATGATATAGCTGACACCGTATCTGTTGGATCATGCCTAGAGACTGTCTGGTCTAAGCTGCAGCAGCTCTAGAGCGTGGTCGACGATTGACGTACATACTATACTAAGAAATGGGTCTTTAGTCAATCCTCTCAACACTGAGGTTGTTCTCTTTACGAGGAGGAGGAAACTGACTGGTTTGACTCATTTAGGGGTTAACGGCATCAGTATTCATTCGTTTCCCCAACGAGGCTAAGTACGAGTATTTGGGTGTCATCCTGGTCCATGAGATCTACACGGCTATGATTCGACTAATTATGAGAGTATCAACATGCGTTGGCTGTCTGCTGGAACATAATTCTGATGAATCTCCCTCTCTTTGATATTCAACTCGCTGGAGGTTTGATAACCTTCTGTGCCGACTATCTTTTGACTCTTGTTGATGCGAAAATACGAAATCGAACTGTACCCAGGTCAGAAGTGGAACCAAGAAAGGAATGTAGCTGGGTCTTAACGGATAGGCCCGTAACTGATTTGAACTCACCGAACCTGCTTTTGGGCTTTTATTTATTTTTTTTTTATAACCAATACGCGCTCAAGGGGTTAAGGTACCCTTAAAATGTTCGTACATAGCGCGGGCGAAAGAAATTTGGGGAGGAAAAAAAGACAGGTACCGATGTACATTAATGTTTGTATGCTATAACGACCAGGAAACACATAGATCGACGGGGCATTCCATAAGCGAGTTGTACGGCTAAGGAAAGAATCACGATATTTTAGAGTACAGCCGAAAATGAGCTTGAGGGTATACTGATGAGCATTCTTAGCGAGACGGGTGTTACGGTTGAAAGTTTGAATGGGCGGAATGCTACTGGCGATTTCAATGGAGCACTGGTGGTGGAAATAGCGATAAAACAAAGTGAGGCAGGAGACATTTCGTCGGTGTTCGAGGGTGTCCATTGCCTGAGTGATATCAGCTATGAGTTTTATCGCACAGTTTTGAATCCTATCTAGCAGGTGCAGAAATGTTTTAGGAGCACCTGATCAGATGTGGGCATTGTACTCCAATTTTGGGCGGATGAATGCCTTATATATTGCGGCCAGATCAGAGGGGGTAAAATATTTCTTACATCGCTTGAGGAAACCTAGACATTTCGCAGCATTTTTGGCGACATCGAATATGTGGTCATTCCAACGTAAGTTGTCACTGATACACATACCGAGAATGGAAAGTGCCATTCATGGATAATGGCTGTGTATTTGAATTTCGCTTTAATGACAGCAGGCAGCATTGAGTTTTGGAAGCATTAAATTCTACTAGGTTGATAGTTCCCCAATTGGTTATGCTGTTAATATCGGAATTTAATGAGCTTAGCATACGCTGCCGTTCCCGTTCTACAGCCAAAGAGCAGGGGCGTGAGTCCGGGAACGAATATGAGAAACAGAGAGTGCTGTCATCAGCAAAGGAATAAATTGGAAGTAGCAGACAAGAGATCGTTAAAGGAAATTAAAAAGAGTGTCGGAGACAGAACGGAGCCCTGGGGCACACCAGCATTTATTTTGGGAATATTAGACTTGAAACCGTCCCAGACAACTTGAGTTGAACGTTTCGAAAGGTAATTTCTAATCCATTGAAGAAGAGAGTCATCGATCCCATGAGCATGCATTTTCGACAAGAGAGCCTGATGCCAAACTGTGTCAAATGCCTTAGAAATATCAAGTGCAACTATCTTGCTTTCGCCAGATTGATGTACGCTTTGGTTCCACTTTTCGGTGAGACATGCCATCAAATCACCAGTGGACCTGTTGCCACGACACACTCAAGTGTAGACAGGGACAAAGCACAATCCGGGAGTGTTGAGCTAGCCGCAAAGTGTGCAGCAAGCAGATTGGCCTTGTCCAGAGAGCTGTCAGCAGGAATGTCCTTGTAGATGAGCGTTGGGATGCAGGATGAGGCAGAATTTCTAATATTTTTGACGACCGACCAAAAATTTTTACTGCCTTTGAGACATTGCAGTATTTTTTGGCTCAGTTTTTGGTCGTATTAGAATTTCACATGTTTGAGAAAGACACGTTGCAGTCATTTCTGGCTCGTTTAAACTTTTTTCGGTTTTCCTCTGTCGGGTTGGTCTTGTAGGACCGAAAAAACAATTCTCTAACCCTGACAGCCTCTTTACAGCTCGAGTCGTACCATGCCTTTTCCTTTGGTCTGATACTCTTCATCCGATGAGGGATAAAGCATCTCATTCCAAAGAGAACAGTTTCTGTGATCATGTCAGCAGCGTCATCTACGTCGTTATCGAGGAAACATAACGACCAGTTAAAATTCCGAAAGAAGTTGTTAAGTCCGTTCCAATTGTCTTTCTCGTGTTGCCATACGGTTCTTTTAGGAATCTTTTCTCTAACTGTGTGGTGGGTGTACGAGAATTTAGCTGATATGACACAATTTTCCGACGAGCTTAGAAAGGAGAGCACATCAACGCAGTACTTGTCAGGGTGAGAAGTTAGAAACAAGTTCAGGGTGTTGTCAGGAGTTGGATTTAATGTGAGCATAATTGCAGATAGTGTAACTCTCCAGGGCTAAGTGAGTGCTTCCCGACGTCTCTAAAAGGGTCAGTGACTTTCCTGCAGTTGCTCAGTAGAAAGTACTGTTCTTGATGTGTCACTATGCTAAGTACCTAAGTGTGCTACGCATAAATGGCACAACATCCTGCAATTCTGGCTGTGAGAACGATGCCACCGCGGAACACTGTGGGCTGCATCAGGCTGCAAGTACCGGGTGCTGGTACTGTAAGCAGTTTACCACTAAAACGTTTACTCATCTTTCTACGAATAACTGGAAAATTCTAGTAAAAAGAACGTACAAGCAGTGAAATGGACTAGTTCTTTGTCTTTTACTCGTACATACCCCCATGAGAAGAAATCGAGTGGCGTCAAATCGCATGATCTCGGTTTCTATTGCACTGGTCCATTTCGCGATATACCACAATGTCGGCATTGAATCGAATCCCCAGTAAATCAATGGTTTCATGAGCAGTAAGTCACGAAGCAGAGACTGTAATGCGAGTTCTAATCCGATTTTTGAAAAAATAAGGACTGATGATGCCACCAGCGTGAAGACTACGCCAAAAAGTGCACTTTTGCACGTGGAATTGAGTCCCATGTGTCTCACTCCAGAAATTGGAATTTTGTTTGAATCAAAATTAAGTCTAGTCGATGAACACGTTTTTTCAGTAAAAATAAGGGTCGACTTCAAGTTGCTAGAGAGCCCAATATGCAACCCCCACAAGCCATGGTCTCGTGGCCTTAATTCCTGCACCAGCTGGACCTTAAACCGGTGTAGATCGAAATTCTTTCGCAATAATTTCCACATAGACGGACAAGTGCCGAAATGTTGCTGTTGTTGGTCTTATGAGGACCAAAATATCAAGTAATTTCCCATACGTTGGGCGAAGAGAAGACCAATTTTCAAAATAAGTTGGAAATGTTTTTTCTAGTTTAAGTCTATTCATAATGTTTTGTCAAACAATACTGAACATAACTGTGAACGAACGGTACGGTTTGAAAGTTATCTCCATTGGAATATCTATCCGATTTTTGCTTTGACACATTGTTATAGTTTGAATTCGTTGTAAAGTGAAATCCGTACCTAGAAACCGTCGTTCTAATTATGTATTTCGATGTACTTAAAGCAGTGCTACCTCTGAATTAATCTTGCTGCCAACTGTCAACAAAATTGCATTTAAATATTGCACAATAGCTGTTATAGTTATTAAATAGGAATTTGTGGGAAAAATGATAACAAAATAAGACAGCACCGTGGCAGATGGTTTTTTACCGCCCAATGGTTACGACATGCTCTAGAACGAAACATTGGGAGGGATTAATAAAATCAGGCAAACCAAGTCTTTCCCTTTACAATCTTATTTTCCCAAATGTACATGCACGTGTAGGAGTACTACATACATGCATGCTCATTCGTATACGTAGGTAGAGCACTTGATGTCAACAATACTCGTAATCCTTGAACTTCAACCCTCCATCCTTTGCACGAATTCCTCTGACGCATTTGCCTCCAACGCACCAACACGAACTTTTTACTATTCACTTAACCAGTGCTTCCTTTCTCCACTCGCATGTTCATGTCCATGTCCACCCACTAGCACAGTAAGGAGTGCAAAACCTTGCAATCTTTTACGTCACTTAAGAAACATCCCGCTGATATTGTTTTTTGGTTTTTTTTTTACTTTTTTGCGATAAGCAATTTGAATAAACAACCCCCACGGGTCGTGGTTGTAAAATTCCGCCCTTTGAGCTATGCTATTAATGAAATTGACAAGTCGACCGTTGTGGCATGAAGCTGAGCGAGCGGAAAAACTTTTCTGTTGTGGCAGCGGAAAAGGTAACAACGTGCGGCGTATTTACGTCATACGTTCTGATGGGTTTAGTCAATTCAATTAAAGGTGGGTAGTAGTGTACAACTATGCGAGTACGCTTAGCAATACGTGTAGATACATTTGGTCATCGATTAGATATGTTTTGTTTTTTTCTCTAAGACAATCAAAATAGAATACGAGGTTTTTTGGTGGCTAATAATTTAATTCCGAAAATTCAATGAAATGACAGATGAGTACCTCGGGGAAACGAGGTACTTGGTGCCTTTCAGGCTATTATTTTTAATTGAATGTTGAAGAAGCCAAATGTAAGGGAGTAGCTGTGAATAATATTCGTAAGAACGATTATATGTAATTTTTTTTACTAAAGTGTTCTTACCGTTTACATAAGTTTTAATAACAGACATATGCTTTCTAAACTGTCAATCGTATTTTTTTTTAATTAACTTCAATTTTGGGCCTATTTGAATAGAGTTATGCAAGAACTCTGTACTATTTACATGTTCCTTCTCAATTTTTCTTAAAAAGACATAGAGCCGCCCTGTCTTAAATTCCCACAGTATCATATCAGTCCATAGAGTCCTATGAGAACAGGCCGGACAGAGAAAATGTTTAGCGCTGTCCCGCCTATGTATCTTCACAAAAGCTGCGTGGCAAAGGGAAAGCGTCTCTTAATCCCCAAAAATGTACGTCCTGTACGACGTTTATTCAGTTCGTTTGAGACCTCATTTGGTTGATCCTATTGTAGCATGTAACATTGAAAATAAAAAATGAATGTTTTCTACCACATTAAGTGCAGTTTTCTGCTCCTTCCACCTGTTTTGAACAACATTATTCGAAGCCACTGGGATAACTTAAACCAGTGTTTGAAAAATCAATGCGAGTTTGTTTATCGCGAAGTAAAATCTGATTTTGTTCTTCACAAAAACACCTGAATCTTGGTTCACAAATGGCACCGACTAAGTGATTATCCTGTTCTGGACAATCCCATTTCTGAAGGAAAAGTAGTTTGAGCTTTTTTAATGTATAAATCATGTAAATATCAAGAGGAAAAATATCTAGAATAAGATATTTCTTCTCGTTATAATGTTGTACTTCATTTAAAAAATCACTCAAGCCGTAGTTGTGGAAGAGGTGCAACGTTTATTAATTTAATTTTGCTGCAAAGCTAAATTTTTTGCTCCAATCGCATTTAAACTAATCAAGAATGAGGCAGAAATGTTTTCTTAAGGGCTGGGTGACAGTGAAAAAGTGACGAATGCGGTGGTTGATAACGGTGGCGCCATTCACAAGGAATTCGTATCTCCAGGTACAACAGTAAGCAAAAACATCTTTCAAGAATTACTAAAATGATTGCTACCCCACTCCGACTTTTGTGTCCTCTCACCTTTATTTATTTATTTATTCAGCGTATGGAAGTAACTTTACCGTAGTAGTATAATGAATTGAAATTGCACAAACATTAACAAGTATGTTACTCATAAGTAACATTATAACCATAAATTTGCATAAATGTATATTTTTTAATCTATAAGATTATGTTAAGATTTTCCAGCCATTGAAAAGCATAGGGAGTCAGGTTGTGTAAATCTTCTGCGTTACCACTTAACATACAGTACTGTGCAAAACCTAAGCAACCATCTGGAGTCAGCAATTCATAGTAAATCTTTTCAATTCAGATTTAAAAATAAAAGCCAAAACCAACAAAGTAGCCAAATTGAGCTGTGCAAAACCTAAGCAACTTTGTAACCCACTGTAAAAAAAATAGCTAACAGTGCTTTTCCAGTCAGGTTACACCTGAAATTTTGTGAGCTCTTTGTATTTGATCTTGAGTGATTGTCTTTGATCAGTTTTCTCTTAAGTTAGTCGCATAATAGAAATTTTTTTATAAATGTCGCGACAAAGTTACTCTTCTTCTCTTAAACTAAAGATTATTGATGAAATAAAGTCTGGAGATACTCAGGCAACATTAGTTAAACGTATAATATTAATAAATCGATTATTTCACGTTTAATACTCGTAAAAAATATAATGCAACGACTCGTGTTGAAAATCAAAATGTCAGTAGTAGGTCGTGTAGGACAACTTGTCGAACGGATAGAAACATTTGTAGTGTAATTAAAAAACGACCGTTCGAATGAAGTCGTAAAATTGCTTAATTTAAACATTGATGCTAGCACGGTGCGAAGACGTGCAATTGAAAAAATCTTCGAAGTTACAGGCCGATGCTCACAAAACACATTTAAGGAACAGGTAGTGCTATTAAATTCTTTAAACATAATTCAAACTAAAATCTTTGTTCATATTAGGCTAAATTTTACAAGAAAATACCAACACTGGTGTCCTGAAAAATGGAAAACAGTTCTTTTCAGCGACGAGTCAAAATTTAATTTAATTCATCCTGACGAGATATGTTATGTGAGACGTCGTAAAGGGCAGCGACCCAATCCTAGATTCTGCACTCTCACTGTAATGGTGGGGGTAATGTGATGGTGTGGACCTGTTTTTCGACAGGAGGTGTAGGTCCATTCTACGAAATAGACGGAATCATGGACCGGGTCAAATATAAATCCATTCTAGAATCGGTACCACTACCACATGCAGAGTGGAAAATGCCACTTCGTTGGGTTTTTCAACCGGATAACGATCCGAAACTCACATCGAAGTTGATAAAGGAGTCATTAGCGGATAGCGGGATTCAAGTCCTTGATTGACCGGCCCAATCACCCGACTTGAATCCCATCGAAAACCTGTTTGGCGTCCTTAAAAGCCGTGTCGCTGGACAACACTTTTCCAACAGATCTCATCTATTCAATGCTTTGAAAGTTGAGTTGGAAAATATACCAGGATACACTTTCAAAGTTAATTACTTCCGTGCCTCGTCGTTGCGCCTCTGTTATTTAAAATAAAGGATATTATTGTACACAAAATATTAAAAAAGTTGCTTAGGTTTTGCACAGCTCAATTTGGCTACTTTGTTGGTTTTGGCTTTTTTTTTAAAATCTGAAGTATTATGACTTTTATAAAAAGTTGTGAATTTCAAAATACACGCTATTACACATCATTACATATCCATTTCTTTTTATTTGGTGGGGTAGAAAATTGAAAAGATTTACTATGAAGTGCTGACTCCAGATGGTTGCTTAGGTTTTGCATAGTACTGTATATCGGCGGTGAACAAATATAATGTGGTTGGCGGGGTTCGTTACAGTCACAGCGATAGTATTGTGCCCCACTTGTTCAAAAAATCCGCCCAGCGGCCATGTTGGGTTCTTATCCTGTTGAGTTGAGACAGTATTCAGGTTCACCTTCCGTCGCCACCTTGAGGTCCTTTAAAGCGTTTTTAATGGATCTTGTATGGACTTTGTTGGACTTGGATTTTCCTGTTTCTACAATGTGGTTTGCGACAAGTTCAAGGTCAATCTTCGGCTTTTGAGACAAGATGTAGTTAGTGCCCTGCTAGAACGGGTGAAGTCCAAATTTTCTGTAATTTACTTCCATCGGTTGAAGCGCGATCTATCGAGGGATGAAAGGAGTTCCTCTGCATCTTCTTAGTCTCCATCTCGTACGAAATCTTGGTGTAGTCGGTCGCTTTCTTCGCTCCATCCAGGAATGCAATTTTTCCGAAAGCCGCGGGGGAAAAACCTGTTCGCTGTGCGCACTAAGGTGCCAACAAATCTTGCATAGTTATTGCGCGTCGGAGGAAACAAAAAATTACCATCTTGCTTTTTTGAAATTTCAAATTGCCAGCTTCTAGAAGTACTGGGCGTATTGGCTATGGGGGAAATCATGAAGAACCCTGGCTATTTGTTGTCGTCTGTTTTTTTATCACAAAAAATGTAAATTCACCTGAGTTGTTCATGACTCGAATCGATTTAACCGATCTTGACTGATAAATTCAAGGCAATATATGTAGAAAAACGACGAAAACTGTGTGGAGACAAAGGGATTGACATCGTTCCGGGTTAAAAAGTTCTAATTTTGTAAATAATTAGTCGGAACTTGGTTTTGAGTTTTTTTACTGCCACTTTTCGGGATTTTATAGACCGCGCCGTCTATACATATATACGATGAGATGTTTTTGAAAGCCTTGTTTAATCAATGGATTACTTAGGACACTGGAAACGTTACTAAAATGCTGCAGGCAATATTCAGAAAAATTTGAGTACCGACGTTTGAGTCAATCGCTACGAGAGGTCTTTATACGAGGGTTTTCTGAAAAGTTTCCGACCGCTACGTAAAGATGGTGGCACTCGCCAATAAAAGCTAGTGAAGGCTAGTTGTGCATCTTTTGACAGTTACTTACCAAAGCTTCAGTCATTTTGGACGCGCAGTTTTTAGTTGACAGTTATTTGAGGGATTCGATGTGAGTGTTTTTTTGTGAAAATGGAAAAAATTGGAGCTGTTATTAAATTCTTGTTTTTGAAAGGCAATACGCCTACGAAAATCAAAAATGAATTGGACCCTGTATATGGGGACTCTGCACCATCATTTACCACAGTGAAATTTTGGGCAGCTGAATTTAAACCTGGCCGTAAGAGCTTGTGAGATGATGAACGTTCGGGACGTCCAAAAACTGCAACCACTGACGATAACATTGCTAAAGTTCACCAAATGGTGTTAGACGACCGCCGAGTTATGAAAATGTCCAAAGAACGTGTTTGTTACATATTAAATCAAGATTTAGGCATGAGAAAGCTGTCCGCGCGTTGGGTGCCGCGTTTGCTTACGTTAGACCAAAAACGTGTTCGAATGAACATTTCCAACGCTCTGTTGGCGCAGTTTAGGCGCAATAAATCCGAGTTTTGACGCCAATTAATTACTGTAGATGAAACTTGGATACACCATTATAATCCCGAAACAAAAATTCAGTCAAAACAGTGGACTGCAAAGGGCGAGCCGGCTCCAAAAAAAGCAAAAACTGTTTTTTCGGCTGGGAAAGTGATGGCGACTGTTTCTTGGGACAGTTTTTTCGGCTGAGAAAGTGATGGCGACTGTTTTTTGGGACGGTAAAGAAGTTCTCTTAATCGATTATCTTCAAAAAAGAAATTACAGGAGCATACTACACATCATTACTTGCCAGGCTGAAGACAGAAATTGCGGAAAAACGGCCACATTTGCAGAAAAAGAAAATCCTGTTTCAGCAAGACAACGCGCCGTCTCACACCTCAGCGGTTGCCATGGCGAAAATCAATGCATTACGGTTTGAACACAGCTTGACCATCCGCCTTATTCACCAGATCTAGCCCCAAGCGATTTCTTTTTGTTCCCTCACTTAAAAACTGCACTCGGAGGACAGAAATTTTGGTCAAATGAGAAGGCAGGCAATCACCTTCGTGAACAATTATTTTGTAGAGAAAAACGCCAAGTACTATTTGGACGGGTTAGAGAGATGGGAGCATCGCTGGGAGAAGTGTGTAGAGTTACAAGAAGACTATGTAGAAAAATAAAAAAAATTTTGAGAAAAAAGGTTTTTAAAAATTTCAGAAATCAAGAACACGTGGGATCTTAATGGAACCCAAACCACAAGACTCCTTATGACGAACGAAATTGATGGACCATGGCTTTAACTCACGGTACGGTACGTTCACGGTTCTATACGAAATGCTCATAAACTCACTCCTACCGGTGAAAAATTCGGCTTGTAGAGGGCTTGGATTCAATCCTTTAAACATAGAGGTTGTTTTCTTCACCAAGATAGGATCAATTCCCACTGAGAACTTAAGCTTAAACTATCTATGTAGGTGTGATTTAAAATTTCAAACTGAACTCGCCTTCCTCATAAACAACTCACTATTCTGATGTATGGCCTCAGAGAAGCACCACCAGCTGTCAAACCACATCCAGCATCAACCTGCATCAGAATTATGCGATCGATCAGGACAACATACAATCTCACTTGGTTGGATTTGTACTGCAGCCGTTCGGCGGCCAAAGTGGTAAGTGACTGCAGCAAATCTATCAAATTTATATTATTCGAATTCCTGACAGGAATGAGTGTCAAATCACCCACACGAAAGAACTGGCTTTCATTTCAACACCGGGCTGTGGGGTCCACTGTGAAATCCAAATAGTTAATCATCCCGTCAGTATAGAAAATGCATTCAATGTATTCCAAGTCGAAAAAATGCCATTATCCAGGTTGCACTACTTTTATTGGTTCCATTACGGTTCTGGACGCCGCGATAACTAGGTCGTCGAGGACTCAGGAATTTTGCTGTCTGCAATATCGAGTGCCAATATGGTGAGCCTATGGATATTCCAAACAATGAGAGAGATGACGAGTGGTCGCTGCATAATTCACAGCCCCTGTCCATACATTCGTAATATCTAAGACTCTTACACACATACGGCAAGAAGAGATCGAATTCTCCAATTAAAAGAGGACGTAGCTGCTGAGATCCGCGAGTCGTCTCTGATCTTACAGGGCACTGCATCACATGCATCCATACAGAACGGTTGAGTGTGCATGATGAATTATGCAGAAGTAGCGGGCACGAGAAAGACTGGGTTTATCCCTCACGTGCTGTGTGTCAGCCTTTACCATCTTGAAATAAAAACAAAGATTTTAGGTGGTTACTTGTTCCAGAGCTAAAGTATTTACGCAATATAGAGTTAAAGAATATCCTAAAATTCATATCAGATTCATATCTGTGGGCAACATATATCGACACCTCTTCATAATTTTGCCGGAGCAATCCCATCGTTGCACAATTGTATACATTTCGACATTTTTTTATGTCGTTTTTTTTTTTTATTAAAAAACTTATTTACTGCATCTTTAAATAGACATTCTTTTATATGTATGTGCTCGTATGTTGGAGTAAAACTTTCATTGAAAAAATATTAAAAAACTTGCCGCGTAGATGTTTTTTCTTAAAAGCTAATCTTTAACGATTCCGTTCTGGAAAAACACAGAATTCTTTTTTGTCATAGACATTGGAGTCGATTTTTCAGTATAAAAAAAAAATTAATGTTTACAAAAAATGTTTTATGAAAATCACCGTATAATGTGTGGTAAAGAATATTTGTAAAAAAAATTAGTCAATCTGATTTTCAGGGTACTCGTACTATTGTTGTCGTTTTAAAAGAACTGACTTTTAAAAAAAAAATCTATTTAGACCCGCATCAATGTCACAAAGACAGTGCGCTCGTTATATGATACAACTTCAACCGAAAAACTTTACACCTGGGTATACACTGCCCCTTAAAACTTTCTGCCCATAACGTGTCGTACTGATATTCAGAATGACATCATGATATGGTTGAACGCCCTTTACGAGTACCTACATTTGATTTCAGAAGCGTCATGGTGTGAAGCGGTATCTGTCTCGGGGTACTTGGCTCTAAATTCGATGAAGGTGATCGAATAATTAGTCTCAATCTCCAGCGCCATGTGACTGTCCTAGGTCATGAAAACTACTAAAGGAGTATAAATATATGTGCATATGTCAAATATTGAGGATGGGTGAAAATACACCTAATAATTATATTTGAAGTTTTTCAAAATTATATCGCTTGGAGCATGGATTACCAAACATTTTTGGCTGACCACCCATTTGGCAGCATCATTTTTTTTCACCGCCCCCCGCCATAAAAACAATTGAAAAAATACTTACCTACATTTTTCTCAAATAAAAAAAAAAGATATTCAAAGTATTAACACGTACCCACTTTTTCTGAGTTCAGAAAAAATAATTTCAAAGTAAATTTCGCTTTTCTTAAAATCGATTTAGCTTTATTAAAATTTTAAATAAGAGCAATTCAATGAGACGAATGTGCCTGGTGAATATTTGTAAGTTTGTGAATGTCAGGTTCAAATCTAGTTAAATAAAGTCGTAAGTCACCTCGCTCCGTTGTTTGCAGTTTAATCCTTTTCTTTGCGAGTAAGGTAGCTACTGCACTGAAACCGCGCTCAGCTACTCGTAAGTATGAAGATGGAAATGCAATAATAAATTTTTGTACAATTTTTCAAACTGGGGTACAGGGGTGGTATTTGTTTCTATCGCCGCATTTAAACTTTATTTTTAGTTCCTCATTTGTTTTTTTGTTTTTTTTTTTAATAATTGGCGCGCTCTCAAGGGATTTTTGTATCCTTAAAATGTTCGTACACAGCGCGGGCGAAAGAAATTTAGGGAGGAAGAAAAGACAGATACCGGTGTACATTGTTTTTAAATGTTTGCAAGTTATAACGACCAGGAAACACAGAGATCGACAGGGCATTCCATAAGCGAGTTGTACGGCTTAGGAAAGAATCACGATATTTTAGAGTACGTCCGAAAATGGGCTTGAGGGTATACTGATGAGCATTCATAGCGAGACGGGTGTTACGGTTGAAAGTCTGAATGGGCGGAATGCTACTGGCGATTCCAATGGAGCACTGGTGGTGGAAATAGCGATAAAACAAAGTGAGACAGGAGGCATTTCGTCGATATTCGAGGGCGTCAATTGATTGTTTAATATTAGTATCACCAATTAGTTTTATCGCACGGTTTTGAATCCTATCTAGCAGGTGCAGAGATGTTTTAGGAGCACCTGACCAGATGTGGGCATTGTACTCCAATGTTAGGCGTCTGAATGCCTTATATGTATATTGTGGCCAGATCAGAGGGGGTAAAATATTTCTTACATAGCTTGAGTAAACCTAGACATTTCGCAGCATTTTTGACGACATCGAATATGTGGTCAATCTAACGTAAGTTGTCACTGATACACATACCGTGAATGGAAAGTTTATTGGTTTCGACGATGCAAGTGCCATTCATGGATAATGGCTGATATTTGAATTTCGCTTTAATGACAGCAGACAGTATTGAGTTTTGGAAGCATTAAATTCTACTCGGTTGATAGTTCCCCAATTGGTTATGCTGTTAATATCGGAATTTAATGAGCTTAGCATACGCTGCCGTTCCCGTTCTACAGCCGAAAAGCAGGGGCGTGAGTCCGGGAACGAATATGAGAAACAGAGAGTGCTGTCATCAGCAAAGGAATAAATTGGATTAGAAGTAGCAGACAAGAGATCGTTGATGAAAATTAAAAAGAGTGTCGGAGACAGAACTAAGCCCTGGGGCACACCAGCATTTATTTTGTGAATATCAGAGTTGAAACCGTCCAAGACAACTTGAATTAAACGTTCCGAAAGGTAATTTCTAATCCATTGAAGAAGAGAGTCATCGATCCCATGAGCACGCTTTTTTGACAAGAGAGCCTGATGCCAAACTATTTCAAATGCCTTAGAAATATCAAGTGCAACTATCTTGCTTTCGCCAGATTGATGTACTCTTTGGTTCCATTTTTCGGTGAGACATGCCATTAAATCACCAGTGGACCTTTTGCTACGAAAACCATATTGCCGGTAATTTAGAAGTGTTCGTGTTTCGAGATATTTCATGAGCTGACGTTTTATCAGTGTCTCCATGACCTTGGAAAGAGAGAGAGAAGAAGATTCGCCTTTTTTAGGGACGGGCTGGATAAATGCTGTTTTCCATCTGCTCGGAAAGAGTCCTAAAGAGTAGTATTGATGAAAAAGCTTACGCAGTGGTTTTGTATGGAAGAACACCTCAGAAGAAGGGGAGATATACCATCTGGACCAGCGGATTTATGCATGCTGATTGAGATCTTTAAGTCGTCTTGCTACTACACGAATGCTAAAGTGGATTCGTCCCATTGTAGATTCGACGCACTCAAGTGTAGGCGGGGACAAAGCACAATCTGGGAGTGTTGAGCTAGCCGCAAAGTGTACAGCAAGCAGATTGGCCCTGTCCAATTTGTTGTTAGCCCAATGAGCTCTTCTTCTAAATGGGACGATACATCCGAGTTATTTGTGAAAGGGTCTAGCAACCTGTCCTGTATACTCATATTGAGAATATTTTGGAATCGCTTTTTTGGATCCTTCTGAAGCATTTCTATGTGTTCGCAGTACCTTACCAACTCATCCTATTTGGTAGATACTGCTGCTAAGTTTTGGAAGTTTTTCTACCTCTGTCTAGATTACGTTTGAAGAGATTTAGCTTTTCCACAAAAGCAGCAATAACGTTCTTTGTTTTTATTAGGTTCAAGTGATCACCTTGCAGGTGGAGATTGACATCGTTAAATATTTTAAATATGTCTGTCATATAAGCAATATCATGTTTTGATTTAATTAAGTTGTTTCGCAGTTCGTTGTCTCTAGTTTCTAGAAATTCTAGAACAGTATCGAACAGATTAGAAAACCGTGTCAAACAGGTACCTTTGGAGAGCCAGCTAACCCCCGTATGCAGCAGCAAACGATTGTAATCTTCGTCCCACAATTGGCTAAACAACCGGTGGTTTAAGGAGTTGCTCCTTATTTTGTTGACAAATTGAAGAGACGTATGCAGAGGTTCACTTAGATTTTTCTCGACCAAATGTTAACGATGTATGACGCAATGTACGGCGAGTATTTCTGTTACGGTCCGTTTCAAAAAAGCAATGAAGCCCTTGTAGCGTCCTGTCATTGCTGGAGCACCATCACTAGCCGCAGACAAAATATTCAGTAAAGGAATATCTTTTTCTTTAAAAAATCTATCAATGGTCTTAAATGTGGATTCTCCCCTTGTGTCCGTTTTCAATGTTTCGAAAATTTACATGTCTTTAAATGATTGCACAATGATTTTTCAACATTTTCCGCCATTTCATAAATTCTTCTTTGAACCTTATTATTGCTCAAAGAAATTTTTTTGATCATCTCACTTCCTGATTTATGAAGCATAGTGTCTATTACTTCCTTCACAGCAGGTAGAATTAATTCTTCACAGCTGGTAGAATTAATTCTTCACCGATTGTGTGTGGTTTCCCCATTTCAACAATCAAAAGAGAAATTTTATAGGAAGCCCGCAGCCCGTCATGATGTTGCTTAGAATGCAAAAAGATTTGATATAGTATAGGCTGTTTATATAAGGGCGGTGCCCCCCTGGACAGCTTCAACGCCCCCCATTTTTTCTGAGGACCTCAGCGCCCTCCTAGATGCCTTCAGCGCCCCCAGGTAGG
The DNA here is from genome assembly GCA_963966105.1 of Volucella zonaria. Taxonomy (NCBI): domain Eukaryota; kingdom Metazoa; phylum Arthropoda; class Insecta; order Diptera; family Syrphidae; genus Volucella; species Volucella zonaria. The sequence continues at coordinate 45,779,799 of OZ014532.1, read as the reverse complement.
GATCACTTTGAGGACCATTGATTTAGAGTGACCGGCAAATATACAGACACTTTCACTTACAATTTTAGCCAAGAGGATTTCTTTGACCAATGCTTGGATTGAAGAGTATCAAAGGCCTAAATGTTTGCGAAAGGCGATACTAAAATAGGGGTCCAAACCCAGTAAATTATATAATTGAACTCAAAAAGTACCTGACAATTGTGATAAACTAATATTTTTTTTTATTTAATCGATTTTATCTTAAACTAAGAGCACTATGTGTTATGAAGAAATTGAACCAAACTTAAACGTAGATAATAACGTACATTAAAAGATTTCACGACCACAAGGGAATTCCCCCATTCGGAACTATTGTATCATACTTAATTGTGCCTTTCATATGGTTAGAGGTCGTCAACATTGGCCTCAACCAAGCAGTAATCTTAACATTAGCTGTCTGCGTAGTCTCAACCACTGTCATGGTCAAACAATAAATCTTTCCACCAAGATGTCTTTGGCAAAAAAGTCTCTCCTCATCCTACGGACTCACTGTATATTCTCAGATAATTTTTTCCGCCAGGGTAATCTCTTTTTATTTTTCTTTAATTTTACTGTGTACGAGTATTTGTATGTTTACTCGTATTTCGTTCTTTTCGCAATCACATCCTCAGTATTCAATTCGTTTTGCTTCTTTTTTTTTTGTGCAACCAAAACGGGGAAATACTCAAGAAGAAGATTTCTTTTGTTTAGCCGTTTATTCATGGACTTATGTATCCGTATCCATGTCTGTGCATGGATATTGTACTGTAAAAATCTATGGTATTAGCGGAAGCTTTTTGATGAGAAAAATTAATTCCAGACGGATTGAAATTGCTGACTGAAGAATTCAAAATTGAAAGCAGTTGTAATGGTTTCACGAGAATAACTTATAAAAGTGGTTTCCATTTCCGTTTCATGTTGTAAAAAAAAAAACAAAAATAAGCAAGAAATTGTGGCGAAGGAGCTTCTGAATTATGCCCATCAAATCCCTACAACTTAAATGTGGCAAAGGCTGCATGTCCGATCATTATGATTTCGTAATCCGTAGAACTTGCTTATGGAATACCCTGCGGAGCTCTTTAGTCATTATAACCTGCAAACATTAAAAACCAACGTAAAATACATCAGTATCTCCCTAATTTTCGTTCGCTCGAACTGTGTGTAAACATTTTAAAGGTGTTCATAATCGATTGACCATGCGTTAATTATCATATATACGAGTGCATACAAAAAAAATCAAATGAAGCGATGATTGCTCCGATGATGTTAATAGGTTGAAAGCGCTAAACCACCTGATTGTTTCCATTATTTTTTTAGTCGGTCGATGTTTAACTGAAGTATGCCTATGATAAGTCTTGAAATATAACTTATACATCAGGTTATTTAAAAGTGGCTGTCAAGAGATGTCGCTAGAGATTGTGTTGGGTTGGGTAATCACAGGAGTCGGTCCTTTTTGCTCGGTTGTATTGTATTGTCTTAAAGTTAGAAAACTTTTTGATACTCCCCTAAAAACCTGCCCATTTTATAGGAGTTTTTCCCTAAACGCTTAAGTAAATGAAAATTTGACTTTGCTATGCATACACGGGTTCAACTCAAGTTTTTTTCAGATTGAACCTTTCTCATAAATCGTATCGTATCGTATAAAAAAAGCAGAAGATGAATACTCATATAATGAGATAAGAACCACTTCAAATGTGGACATTTCTCGGCATCGCACAGTGTGACGAATCGCTGATTTAGCGGAATTAAATTAATAGCGTTCACAAATAAATGTTTTTGTTCAGGTTTTTTGTTCTTTTTTAATTGAAATTGTTCACAGAAAGAATATAACAATTTTTTTTAACATATGACTACAAATTTCAAGACAAAACAATACATAAAAACCAGCTTATTTTACTTTTTTTTAATTCTTTGGTACATCTAAAAGTTGCAAGACTTCATGTTCCATGACACTTTTCTTTCTTCTCGGAAAGCATCTTAGACTTGCTAAGAATGGATCTGAGGTTATAAGCAATCGATTTAAGAGGTCAGTATTTGTATCTACAAGTGATATTTTTCTAGTAAACAGTTCCCTAAACCTTCTATTTTTTTTGTTTCTTGCCTCTTGCGCTTCTTCTGAAAGTTGTCCGATTGGAAGTATACTCGTACAAGTAGAAATTATTTTTTTTTCCATGCAACATGACCTTATGCACACTTACTGGCATAAAATACCAGGCATAATTTTTAAGATACCTTGACCAAAAAGTTCTCGGAATGTATTCAGAAAATTGGAAATACAAGTTTCCTTATATAAATCTATATTGTCGCCTTCAGAGTAATCCCCATCGACTGCAACACACTTATGCCAGCGCTTGATCCAATCCTCGAAACAATTTTTATATTCGGTTTTCGGTATGTCCATCAGTGCTTCCTGCGATTTTTCCATTACTTCCTCTCGGCTGCTGAAACGCGTTCCCCGTAGTATTTTTTTTAACTCGATTGAACAGAAAGAAGTCACAGGGAGCCACATCAGGTGAATTTGGTGGCTGTTATATGGTATTTGTTCCATTTTTCGTCTAAAAATTACGAATAATGATGGCAATGTGCGACGGTGCGTTATCATGGTGCAAAATCCACGAGTTTTCTGCCCACAATTCTGGTCTCTTTCGGCGAATTTCCTCACGCAAACGTCTCATAACGCCCAAATAATACTCTTTGTTTACTGTCTGGCCTTCTGGCAAAGATTCATGAGGCACTACACCGTTGTAATCCGTGAAAACCGTGAGCATCGCCTTCTTTTTTGACTGAAAACGACGTGGTTTTTATGGTCTCGGCTCATTTGGTGAACGCCATTCATTTGCCTGATGTCTGGATTGCGTGTCGTACTCATAAACCCACGTTTCGTCTCCAGTAATGATCCTTTTGATGAATGTGGGATCGGATTCAGCCTCGCAAATCATCTCACGGTCAACACGGTCTGTTTTTTGCATGAAATTGAGGTCTTTTGGAACCAATTTTTCTGCTACACGACGGAAAACCAAATCATTAACCAAAATGTCTTGGACGGAGCCATAGACAATGTTCAAGTCCTCCGCTATCTATCTGATGGTTAATTTGCGGTTATTGGCAAACATTTCTTTTACTTCATCAATGTTTTCGTCGGTTTTCGGTGTCGATGGTCTGCCACTGCGTTCATCATCTTCGATTGACTCACGACCACTTTTGAACCACTCGTGCCACTGTCGCCCCCCCCCTCCCCCGCAGTTCTATTTTCTTACAATTTTCACAAAGCTAATACCTATCAATACCTATCTACGCAGGGCTTCTTTTGAGTTTACCAATCTATCTCTGTTGGATGCCCTCTCCACTTTTTACATAGAAATATTCAAATCCATCTCCCTTTATGTGCCTTACTCCCGCCATAAAACTTCTTCTACATCGCCCCCTTTGATATAATCGTAGACTTCGCTCTCTACGACACAAAAGAAACAAGTTATGGGCCTTCGCACCCACTCTTCTTCCGACTATTCAAATTATCTAGGTACACATCTTCATTTCATTGAACTTTATAAATCTCTCTATCAGCGTTACTTGAATAGTGCGCAAACCAATCTCATAAATGACCCCAAGTCCTTTTTTCAATTTGTCAATTGCAAAAGTAAGACTGATGGTTATCCTTCCTCCCTCGCTTTCGAAACCAAATCTTCAAGTGATCCTCCTACCATCGCCAACTTTTATGCCACATTTTTCAAACAATCATTTGCCAACAACTCCTTCGTGCCAGATCCCTCTTACTTGGGCCATTTCTCACTCAAAATTTCGATCTTGCAGTTATTGAAGAAAAGTTACTAAATCTTAAACGGACCCAGACGGACTCCCCGCCGTGTTTCTTAAAAAATTCTCATCCAACCTGTCTCTACCTCCCTTTCCCACCTTTTTCGTCTATCCTTTACACATGGAGAATTTCCCCAGATTTGGAAGACCTCTTTTATAATCCCAATACACAAAAAGAGATCTAAACATGAAGTTACCAATTATCGTCCCATTGCTAAACTGTCTCATATACCCAAACTCTTTGAAAGCATTTTATACGAAGCATTGAGCTTCAAATGCAAGCCTTTTATTTCACCCCGACAACCTGGTTTTCTAAAAGGGAGGTCAACTACCATAAATCTAGTTGAATTCGTGTCTTTTGCTGTCTCAGCCTTAGAAAATGCCAAAGAAATCGATGTTATCGCAACGGATTTCGCTAAAGCGCTTGATAAGATATCTCGTCAATTAATCCTCTTCAAATTGTCTGCTCTCGGCTTTGAGCCTCTCTTATTAAAATGGATTTCTTCTTACCTGGTAAACCGATATTATAGTGTTCGGTTTAGATCCGCCCTTTCTGTTCTATTCCCGGCCTCATCTGGAGTTCCACAAGGCAGTCATCTTGGCCCTCTTCTCTTCATTCTTACTATCAACGATGTTGAGAGGGTCATTAAACACTCCTCCCTCTCCCTTTACGCTGACGACACAAAATTTTTTAAATCTATATATTTCCTCTCCCCATGACTCTGTCCTTCTTCAAGAAGACCTTGATCGGTTTTCAATCTGGTGCCTCAAAAACTGCCTAGAACTTAATATAGCCAAATGTCAATCTATAACCTTCTCTGGTAAATGCAACCCGTCTCCTCCCCGACTTTATTTTCTCCATGGTCAACCAATTCCCCTGGTTCAGTCTATCCAAGACCTTGGCATATTATTCGACTGTGAGCTTAATTTCCGTTCGCATATCGATAAGATGATCCTCAAAGCTAACTCATCACTTAGCTTTATTAAACGATAGTCCAAGGAATTTTCCAACCCGTATGTAACCAGATCTCTCTATGTTACCTTTGTTCGCCCCCTGCTTGTGTATGCCAGTCAAGCTTGGTCCCCCTTTCACCGGGTTCATGTTTCCCGAATCGAGGATATTCAACGTCGATTCCTCCCATTTGCTCTCCGTGGTCTGCCGTGGAACGACCCTTTAATCTTACCCCTCCCTACCAGGACCGCCTTAAACTTCTAAATATGAATTCGTTAGAAGAACGTAGGAATACTGCTGACATTCTTTTCATTCACCGACTTCTCTCAGGTTCCATCGACTGTGCATCCATTTTGAACTCCATTTCCTTCAATACCAACCCGCGCAATCTACGTTGTCCTCGACTCTTCTATCTACCGGTCTTATGGCTCCAACGAACCAATCTCCCGAATGTTCCGAAAGGTCAACTCAAACCTCTCCCTTTTTGATTTCCACCTGAGCACTCCTCGTCTCAAACAAGATCTCCTCCATCACTTCCTTGGTCCCTAGCTCTTAAGTCGTTCTGTTAGTTTCAACAACAGATTTACCAACTTACCAGAAAAAACAGAACTCAAATCAGAACAATGGGAGCGCCACACGGTGGTGTCCCCAGGGAACTTGTTGATCAAGGTGGTAGTTCCCTTGTTTCCTTGGCATACTTCTCAAAAGCATCTGCATCTATTGGGAACCCAGACCCAAGAGCTTCGACGATGACATGAAACTTTTTGAAAATTTCTTTATCTATCCCTGTAATTTGGGCAGTCTTTTCCTCATCTCTAAAAAATCTTCTAGTCGTGTTTCCGTCATTAGTATTGCCAGACTGTTGAGTTGGCATACCTACCAATAACCCTATTTCTCTTCTAAATTTTTCTTGTATTAGTTTTTTGCTGGCTTTGGCTTTTTCTTTACTGTCTTGGTCTCTTACCTGCCACACCTAATCTATACGTTATATGAAGGATGCATTCCATAAATCGTATCCATGAGTGAAGGGGGCTTAATCCAAAGGACATTGCTTCTTGGTTCACATGCCTAGTTGAAAGATTCATTTCGGAGGATTTGGCACCGCAAATGTAACACGTTTGTGATGAATTATGATATGCAAACTGTCAATGTTAAATTTTATAGGAAGTAGGGTTTTAATTTGATCTTGAATTGATTCTGCCGCTGACTTGATCAGTTTTGTGGTTTCCTTAGTAAAATTTAATTTTATTGGCCGACAATATCGGGTTGATGATGGGGCTGGGTTTTGCCAAAGTACTTGCTTAATTTCATCCTTAACCCTAGACCGTCATCCTTCGTCGAAACGACGACGCACAATTTTGTTTTGGTCTCCATTTTCGTATAACGTTAGTTGCTCTCAAGTTTTGATGGATGCAAACGAGTAGCGGACTGCGCAAGTTGTAAGTGCATTTTATTTGTAATTTATTTTTTTTGCGTGATCGGAATAATGCATCCTTCATGCCATTTGTGTAACTTTTAGATTTTTGGTTGTGTGCTTTTCTTGGAATCAGTTGTTCATTTTTTATAACATGACCACCAAGAAATCTCTAAATGATGATGAAATAGAGGACTTTCTCTCTTGGATCTATAACAACGATCAATTGGAGAGCGATCTGAGTGACGTAGAGTCTGATATGGAACTCGATCAAGATGAGTTAATTATGAGAACGAGTTCTGCCGAGGGCGAAACAGATGCAGACGAAGATGACATTCCGCTAAATATTTGAAAGGCTAAGTCCGACATCATATCGTGCACTAAAGCTATTCTTCGTGGGAAAAATGGTCACAAATGGTCTTCAGTCAAAGGTAAGACTAATCGCTATGGATTGAATATCGTACATCAAAGCCGAGGACCAACACGTCAATGTAAAAATGTAACTCACCCACTTGAATGTTTCCAAATGTTCATAACAAAAGATATCATCAGAGAAATTGTGCAATGGACAAATGTCGAGATAACACAACGTCAGTCCATCTTGATTGGGAACACGGATATAGCTCAGAGGCGGAACACCACCGTGTGATAGGAAAGGGCTCGAACACCACAGAAATGCCACTTGGAGAGTTTTATGTGAAAGAGCTGACAAAAACTATTCATGGTTCGAATAAGAATAACACAATGGACAACTGGTTCACCTCCATACCATTGTCACAGCCGTTAGAAAAGGCACCGTATAACTTGACTATCGTAGGTACCCTTCGTTCAAACAAAAGAGAAATCTCAGCTGAGCTAAAAAATAAAAAGGGTCACAAGTGCAGTACATCCATGTTTTGCTATGACAAGGACTTAACCCTTTTATCTTATAAACCAAAACCAAACAAAATCGTTTATGTTCTGTCATCTTACAATAAAGAGGTAACCATTAATCCTGTTTAAAAAAAAGCCAAGCATGGTGGAATTATACAATAATACTAAACGACTAGTTGATACTCTCGATCAGATGTGCAGTATAATGAGCTGTTCAAGAAATACAAACAGATGGCCGTTGTGTCAAATTTTTTGGAATTTTGAACATCGCATTCATAAGCTCATACATAATTTACTCACACAATATGCTTCAAGATAAAAAACAGCCGCTACAACGAGTAGAGTTTATGAAGAAACTTTTTTCAGATCTTATAAAAAACAGTTTAAATGACAGGCTAGCTATGCCAACAATTATCACAACTGTGAGATCAGAAGTTCAAAATCGACTCCTGATGGACACGAATGAGAAACCGGAAAATGAAGTACCGACAACAGGTGATAAAAAAAGAAAGATTTACCCAGTTTGTCCTTCGTCCAAATGAAGAATGACAAAGATGGCATGTGCAAAGTGCCATAAAAGCCTATGCGGAGAGCATAAAATTGAGGTTTGTGCCCCTTGCTTTAATTAACATATATAATATTAACAATTGTGTTCTTTTTATACTTTAAGACATTAATTTTAAGAAACAAAAAGACTTTCACGAAAATGCGACCTGTTTTTACGATTTTCTATGTAATATAATATTGATCTCTAAAATCCAAGCCAATTGAATGAAGGCTGTGAAAAATAAATTTTTAAGCTTGACAACAAAATTTTTTTTTTTTGAATTTAATTTGAAAATTAAGTATACAGGGTGAATGACTCGAACTCCACCTTTTTAAAATGCTATAATTTTTTTTATTTTTTGATAAATTTTATTGTGAAAAAGCAAAAAATGTTGGAAAATACATCAATTTTCAAATTGTATCAGTAGTTTTCAATATGTCCACCTTTGACGCGAACAATGGCCTTGAGACGGCCGAAGAAAGCATCGCACGCTGCACGCAAGTGGCTCTGCGGTATTTTGGCCCATTCTCCGCGAAGTGCTTGTTTGAGGTGGTCCAAACTTTGGTATTTTTTAGTGCCAACTTTCGCTTCAAAATACCCCAGACAGAGAAATCCAACGGATTTGCATCCGGAGAATTTGCAATTCATTGTGTTGAAGAGATGAAGTGTGGAGCATTGTTTTTTAACCAATCTTGATTGACGCGCACTTTGTGAGACGGTGTCGAGTATTGTTGAAATGTCCACAGTCTCCGACCGAAATGCTTGTTTGCCCAAGGCTTCAATACTGCCTCTAACACAATTTCACGGTATACTATCGCATTAATTTTGACGCCACAGTCGAAAAATACGAGCGGAAAGCGACCATCGGCGGTTATGGCGGTCCAAACCATCACCATCTGTGCTGCCTGCTTTCTGGTTGGCTTCCGAAGGTATACATTTTCGAAGGACCTCTCTGACAAGTAAACTCGGTCATTTTGTTTGTTGACATATTGCTCGATAACAAATGGCGACTCATCGGAAGAAACTAAATTCGGCAACTCACCACTTTCGTGTAAGCGTAACAACTCCTTCGCTCTTTTGGAACTTCAATGGCTTGATCCCAAGCTCATTTTTCAATATGTGTTGCATCCGTTCCAACGATATGTTGAGCTCACGAGCCATTTTTCTTCCACTTCGACGCGGATTTCGCTCAATTCGAGCCTTCACTTTCCGAACCACCTCTGCCGATGTTGCTGTTTTTTTATGACCACCTCCATGTCGTTGTGCAACGCTGCCAGTATCACGGTAACGAGCTATGGTTCGAGGCACAAATGATTTATTCACGTTGAGGTGCTGGAGGGCTCTAACGATAGCTACTTGTGGTTTTCCTGCCAAATATAAAGCAATCACACTATCACGTTTGAATTCCATCGCGGATAAAAATTTTTCAACACAACTGAGACGCAAATCGTTTAAAAGGCTTGTAAATAATAAAATTATCTGTCATGTGTCTAAATTTGAGCTCACTGTCATGAACGGTTTGGAAATTATAGCAGTCTGAAGTTGATTGCAGTTCGAGTCTTTCAGGGTGTATAATAAAAAAAATCATTTACAGACATTTTTTGTACTCAGGAGCTGTAAGATAATGATATAAAATCGGTCGTCGTCAAAAAGACGAAGGATGATGTTAGTGTGCAAAAAATAAGGATGACGGTCTAGGGTTAAAGAAATACATCTGGATGGGAACCATTGAGATACAAAAATGATTTTTATCCGAATTATCACCAGCAGAAAATTTTTGTTTGTATGATTTCTGTTGAGCACCATCAAAGCCCCATTTTATTACCAAGGATAGTTCTTTTAGGTCAGCAACGGAACTGAAAACGTCTTTTTGAGATAAATATAAACCCTCAACGCTGTGATTTACTAAACTTTGCAATCCACATTCTGCAGAAGTTTCGCTCACAGTTTTATCATTTGGGTAGCATTTCGTCTTAGCTTCTTTAATTTTGTAGTATGCAGTTATTGGTAAAAAATCCAGAAGCAGTTGTTTTCAGCGTTTTCCTCACAATAGCACAATAGAACCGTAATAAGGAAATTTAACCTACAAAAATATTAAAAAAAAAATAAATAAAAAAAAAAACAATCAAACCTCGGTTCGGAGAACTTTCAGATAATTTTTTCACTGCAATAGCAGTATTTCTTTTTCCGTCTTGTTTAAGCCTTTTTTCATGAGCCATTGCAATTTCTTCAGCGCTAAAAGAATCTAAAATGGTTTTAACTTTTCTCTTCTTGCTTTTCTCACAGCACTCATCAAAGCTTTTTCTCGGTCTTCCTACTCTAGAGATGAAGAAGGTATTTCATCTAAGATATGTTGTGGTAACGTTAGAATTTGAATTTTCAAAGCGCTCTCTATGCCGACCACTTTTGGCCCATCTCTCGTCAAATCTTAAACATAAAGTTTTTAAGGTTAATTTGATTGACTTTGTTGCAGCCTCAGAAAATAGTATATGGCTAAAGTAACCCATAACAAAAGCAAAAACATCATCAAAGCCCTTAATTTTGACTTTGGAAATCCAAACATCAAAAATTTGCTTTCTTGTGATTTCGATGGGCATCCTAATAAACGAAAAATTTAGTATGAGTGTCGCACCTGTGCGCAAGATGTTGAAACACATTATTTAAGAAAAACTTACTTTTATAGCAATTGACGGTTTACTTATTGAGAAAAAACAAAAACACTTGCTCTTCAAATTGACCTTCTTATTAAAAAAATTATACACAATTTGAAGTTTTAGATGATTTTTTTTTGTTGCACTAAGCTACAACAAACAAAAATTGCACAGGTATTACGTAGGAGGTGTACTGTCTGAGAGAAACCGGTTTTTGTTTAATTTTGTGCATGTCATTTTCTTAATTAAATCAAGCTAAATCAGCGATTCGTCACACTGTGCATCGCTCTCAATGGAAATATTCATATTTCAACAGAAACTAAAAATACTAATAAATAAAAATAAAAACTAAGCACCGCAAGACATGTAAACATATTTCCCTGAATGCAAAATTGTCAAGACCCACTGTGCCGCCTGCCACTTTGTTTTCGATAGAGCAACGATAAAGTTTTATCGCTCTATTTGTTCCTTTCGAAAAGGTTACTCTCACACGACACTACGAGTTTCCACGGAACCAATGCTCCGAACTCGTACGCAAACTCGTATCTGCAACCGTACCATTCTCCAATGATAGAAGCATTAAAAGTACTAAAAGATGAAATATGACTCTGTTCGAAGTGTTTGGAGCTGCCTCTGTCCCATGTACGAGTATTCTACACAGAAAGTGTGCTGTGGTTGAAATAGGGCATACCCACCTAAATACGGAACCCACGAACTGTACGGATACAAGAGTTCGTTCGTCGGTTTATTTGTTATATCGCTTGCAACCGTGTACATAGCACTCGTACCAGTGCAGCTCTGCATTGTCAGATCTGATGACCGATAATGTCAAATGCACGTTGTGCAAGTTTGGGGTGATTTTCGTTTTTTTGCCGAATTCCCCCTGTCATATGTTAGTATGCCAACATTATGCCCAAAATTGGTTCCTCGCCAAGAGTAAGTCCAACTAAAAAACAAAAAAACAAAAAAAAATAACAAAAATCGGAAAATATGTTTGCAAAAATCTTAACAAATACACAGACGGAGGTGCTGACGCTGATGCCAATGCTGAATGGGTCGCAACAATATAAAGCAGTCATCGGAATTCAATTATATCACCCACAGTACATAATAGGACAGCGAATAATGGAGTATCAAAATTTAATTTACTCCAGCGCTAAGTCGCGCACCAGAAACACATATCCACACGGAATTACTTATGGCGATTTATCTTGAAGTCACAGTCCAAATGGTAGTCGTATGGGTACCATGAGTGGTTTGCAGCCGTTGCCTTTTGTATACCCGCGACTAAGAAGGCCATTGTCTTGAGTTTATTTCCGCAATTGACAGGAACTATGTGGCAGTGGAGTTGGGAGACAATGAAAATCGAATGTCGATGATAGTTCCCTGCGGTGACAGGATGATGTTGTGATTCCTATTAGCCTTTATTGGACAGCATCCTAATGCTGATGATATTCGATAAGATCACAGCACTGGCAATTGTAGACTGGTGCTGCCCGATGTTTTTTTTTTTTCATAAAGCAGGGATGTTTTTAGTATAACAAGAAAAAATAGTATCAAGTGTCCTCGTTCATTTGAAATCAGTCGTTAGGTATATGATTGGAGAAGTATGTATTTTCTAAAGTGTTGCAAGGCACGAGAAAACAATAACTGTTAAGCGGGAAAAGAGTGAAAAATATCTGTCAAGATATGCTAATGAATGCTAATGAAGACCATAATGGATCATTGCATTCTCTTCAATCATGAACACACTGTTGGGTTCTTGGAACTTAAATTTGTTTTTAGTTATTGTCTGTTTGTTTTTACCTATTTCGAGGCCCTAAATGAGTTTGCATCTACCGAGAATAAATGAACCTTTACACAGTTTTCTTATCTTTGATTAAACCGGACGTTCTCAGCAAGCCTCTGTATAAAGCCAAGCTAAAATGTCATCCGGATACAGGTTTCTTACCATCGTCTGTTTTATGTTCTCATCTTCAGTGGATCGACATTGCCTAAAATAACTTTATTTTTGTTGTCAAGGTGCCTATGGAATATCCCGAAGAGCGATGACCTATTACTCGTAATGTTATACCACCTTCATCAAAAAGTTCCCGGGGAATACAACACCACCGTGTGGCGCTCCCATTGTTCCGATTTGAGTTCTGTTTTTTTTTTGTTAAGTTGGTAAATCTGTTGTTGACATTCCCTCTAAATCTTAGCGTCATAGCTTCACATTTGCAAAAGAGTACATCTATCTTGGTTGTGTTGGCGATTTTTTACAATTTTAGAAATGGATTTAAATTTGCAACAACGAACTTGTATTAAATTTTGCCTAAAAAATGGATTTAATGGTGCGCGAACGTTGGAAATGTTGGAAAAGTGTTTCAGCAACGATTCTCTAAAGAAAACGGTCGTTTACCAGTGGCACGAGCGCGAGCGGTTCAAAAGTGGTCGTGAGTCAATCGAAGATAATGAACGCAGTGGCAGACCATCGACATCGAAAACCGACGAAAACATTGATGACCAAGAAATGTTGGTCAATAACCGCATATTAACCATCAGAGAGATTGTGGAGGACTTGAACATTGCCTATGGATCCGTCCAAGACATTTTGGTTAATGATTTGAGTTTCCGTCGTGTAGCAGCAAAGTTAGTGCCAAAAGACCTCAATTTCATGCAAAAAAGAGACCGTGTTGACGTCGCAAAAGAGATGATTTGCGAGGCTGAATCCGATCCTACATTCATCAAAAGGATCATTACTGGAGACGAGACTTGGGTTTATGAGTACGACACGCAATCCAGACATCAGGCAAGTGAATGGCGTTCACCAAATGAGCAGAGACCAAAAACACCACGTCGTTTTCAGTCAAAAAAGAAGGCAATGCACACGGTTTTCATGGATTACAACGGTGTAGTGCATCATGAATTTTTGCCAGAAGGCCAGACAGTAAACAAAGAGTACTCGTATTATTTGGGCGTAATGAGACGGTTGCGTGAAGTAAGTCGGAAAGAGACCAGAATTGTGGAATTTGCACCATGATAATGCACCGTCGCACAGTGCCATCATTATTCGTAATTTCTTAACGAAAAATGCAACAAATACTATCAAACCGCCACCGAATTCACCTGATTTGGCTGGCTGTGACTTCTTTCTGTTCAATCGAGTTAAAAAACCAATACGGGGAACGCGTTTCATCAGCCGAGAGGAAGTAATGGAAAAATCGCAGGAAGCACTGATGGGCATACCGAAAACCGAATATAAAAAATGTTTCGAGGATTGGATCAAGCGCTAGCATAAGTGTGTTGCAGTCGATGTGGATTACTCTGAAGGGGGCAATATAACTGTTATGTAGATTTAGATGAATAAACTTGTATTTTAAATTTTCTGAAGTTTTTGATCAGTCAACTACGAGTACCATCATCATTATGTTATATGAAGTTTAGCAACGTGGTGGATGTGCATTTCCATCAGAGGAGGAGGGCTAAAATACGAAAAAAATGCAAATCCTGGTCAACAATAAATTGTTCTTTGTCGATACATACAGAACTGATATTTCAATTATCGGGAATGCAGTTTTTCATCACTCTCCAATGCTCGCTGGATCATTTTATAAATATTGATGTGGGATCCGCATTGGCAAGCAAACTAACAAAACGTAGCTCTTCATATTCAGACAACTCCTGTAAAAGCCAAATTAACTTTTAGTTTTCCATCGCCATTTGTTCATATGTAGCTCCTTAAGACGGTAGGTCATTTTATCGTCACGAAAAAACTGATAATATCATTCCCTGTACCAGGCGATATGCTGGTCATTTCTGAATTTGCAGCGCGAAACTACACATTAGCTTTTGGGAAGAAGATACGCTTTCACGCGACTTTTTCTACAATATTTAGTGATGGAAGGTGTTTAACCTGCTTCTAGTGCAGGGGAAAACTAACTTCGACCACCTGTTGAACAGTGCAGGCGACAGCGACATTGTTGAAAAAAAGGCGAAAAGAACCGACAACAAACTTACGTATATGTTGTCGACAAATAGACAGTCAGATGCGTCATCGTTTGGGACAAAATTTTCCTTAGGGGGTTAGGCCACTTTAGAGGCAGTAAAAGTAGGCTTTTTGAGATTTTTTTTTCAGGAAAAATGTAAAATAAATCGAGTTTACAAAGGTAGAAGTTTATTGTACATATTGATCTCAAAACAGTGGCTCGCTCTTTTCTGGTCTGTCAATTCGATGTTGGCAGTGTTCATAGTTGGACGATTACGGTATTTGAGGATCACAGCCAATAGACAAATGACAAAAATAGCGACAGCATAAATTGAACAAAACCCAATTGTCCAATACTAATGTTTTTTGATGCTCTTCCAGTTGTCATCATGTTTCAAACTTCCATTATATCCTTATTCAGAGGGATGACGGTTTCATATGTAAAATGAACCGGAACCTGCCATATCTCTTGATCCGTTGGCAATTGGCTTTAAACCGTAGACAGTATGAACTTACGTGTTGAAGTTTTGAAAGCGATGAAAAATTGAGATAAATGTCATCCTTGTGTGAAGCATTGCTGGGATGCATTGCAAGGCAAGCGGGAGATTTTCGAATCTCAGGTATATCTTGCATTTCCATCATAGATTTGTCACCTTGCCAATATTGTTGGTCTTTCTGTAACCGCTCTGGACCATGCCACCAGGTTGAATTTTCAGCTGGCGCATCTCCAAATGATCCTCTAGACTAAATGTCAGCCGGATTCCCTCTTCTGTATACGAACGGCCACTGTCCTTTAAAGTGGTGTTGCGCATAGGATACCCGGTTGGCGACAAATGTGTTCCATTTCACTGGATGTTGTTTCAACCAGTTCAATACTATGGCAGAGTCTGACCATGCTAAAACCTTGGTATAATTCGTGTCTGTTACTTGTACTTGCTGGTGTTCACGGTTGAATTCACGACTGCTTTTTAATCCTCTGAATCTAGCCTCGGTGAAGTCAAAAAATTTGCTTAGTTTAGGAATTTCTGTCGAAGTTCCTCTGGATTGTTGATAAAATTTCCTTGATTCAGGGTCAAGTTTCGGACATAACAACTGAATCACTAATGAATCCCAGGAGCTTAAGGTTCCGTTCTGGTGAACTAATCGATCAAACAGTTCCCAAAATGATGTGCACTCTTCATCCTTGCCGTTGAATGATGGCATGATTATTGGTGGAAATTTGATTTCCCGATGTGTTACAGCTTGTGGAGTGCCTCTGGTTGGTGTTGTCGTTGTTTTGCTTTTTTAATTTGGATATAAGCATCTTGATATATCTGCTCCAACTCAATGGATTCGTTATCAGACACGTACATCGGCTTCTTCCAATGAGGACATGATCTCGTCATTCATTGTCACCAGTTTGTCCAGTATTCTGTAATCCGATCCAATTTGAATGCTAGGTAAACTGTATTCTGAGTTAACTCCATGTTCTCAATAATGCGTATAAAGTTGTTCTTAATCACATTCAACTTTTCTTAATGTTAGTTTGACTCTTCAGTTCTTTCTGGGTCGGAATCCATCTGTAAATTCTACTATTTAGAATTTTTATATTTTTTATTCAATCGCCTAATGCAGCCTCACATTAGGTAGTAAAAAGGCTTGGTTCGATTAAATAACAAGACTGAACTCAAGTAACTTTATTTCAACTTAATTTATACAAAAATTTTGCTAGCCTAAGCACGACAAGGTACAAGTTTAAAGAGCAACAAAAAAATGCTGACTCCAATATATATCGCTAAGCAGTAAAAGCGAGTAAAAGAAAAGAAATATTTTTTGTTGATGCCATCAACACCATCGTTTTTATTATGTGCAAAATTGAAGCAAACCGTCATTATACAGGCAAACTGCAATATCCATAGCTGTATCCACTAGAAATGGATTTTGGGGTCAATGCCCACACAGTCGAATTAAAATTTTCATTACAGTTTTGAGTATAACCGCCGATGCATCGAGTAAGAAGATCGTCTCTAGTCAATTCTTTGTAGACTGGCTTGATGGCTTCATACACTTCAGTTGGAAGAGCTGGCTTATATAGCTAAACTAATTGTAGCTTTAACCTTTTACCATGAGCATCATGAATCCTCACCGATTGGACATTTATCGTGGTGCGGTTTTCCATCAGAAAATTTATGATCGATTGTAGCCCATATACTGTTTCACATGTTTTCAACTGAATCACAGTTTCTACGAATGGCTAATCCATAATAAATAGAGAGTTCGTCTATTAGTTTTCCCGTTAGTTTGGCCCCTTCCACCAAGACCTTTTATATTCTTTTTCAAATTACGTAGGCGGGTAACCATTCGCTTTTGAACGAGATCTATACACTCTTTCTTGAGTACTGTGACATTCTGATAGGGCTTAGCATCAGTAATGCCTTTAAAAGTCTTAGAATCACCGTCACCAATATAAGGGGTATATTTTACCTGGTGCAAAGCTTTGGATCGCTGAAACATCTCAACAACTGCATCGTCCTCCATTTTTCCTGCTGATCCATCCTGATTCACATCACACTTATCTTTATGATTTTATGCCCATTCCGTATGTTATTCGTTATCTCCTTTATTCTTTCAGTACTCACACGCCTTATAGTATTTTGGATTCACTGCGCAGTCTATAATTTTTACACTGTAAATGCCAATAAGAGTTACTAAGCCAAAGAAGGACGCAAATCCACGTTTTCTCCATGAACCATCGCCTGATACCATAGTTTCAGTTTCTCCTTTTTCAATAGAAATAGTGGTCTCATCATACTGTTTTGCAAACTAGTTTAGTTGTCGTTGAAATTCTTTTAACAACCTTATCATACAAGGAGTGAAACATAGACCGAGGTAATTCCACGAATGCACAAAACTTTTTTATTCCGTGCAAACCATTTCCAAATAATCGAAATTTCATTCTACGGTTTATTTCATAGCCTTTTCAAGAAATGGACTACTACAATAGGTATCTCAGTTTGTACACATTTTTCACATTTCACAACATTTGAAAAAACTGCAATAAAGTTTATCATACGATGACCAAAACCTGGATTCACTTCAATGTCGTACACATCTTTCACGGAAGTACTAGGATTCATTTCATTTGGTGCCTCTGACTCGTGTCGATTCAGGGTTCTTCTTCCAGATATTTGCGGTCTCTTGCCGTATGTACGTGTCCCTTTTGCACCTTTTTGACCACAATACACTTTGTCACTCATTATAAAAAACGAACCAATAACACTCGCATGATTCTCGATTAAAAAAAAAGTTCCTCAAATAGCGTCCTTCTCGAATGTTTCATTGTACGAAACTGACTGGAATCGACGTTTCTGAATACGAAACAAGTAATAGTCTGAACACGTGGCAAATAGCTTCAAAAACATATGCCGTATACCTACTCTAGTCCCCTAACATACCCTCCCTCTTTTCGGTCATAAGAGGATCGCTGCCTACCTGGCGGGTTTGTACTATACTTTGGAAAACAAGTACTTCGAAATATTTTCCGGCCATAATCTTTTGGGACATCATTTTTGAAGTCCTAAGGGACCATTGAAATCTTAAAAAAAATGCATTTTTTTGAAAATCCTAGAGTGGCCTAACTGTTTAAGTAAGCATATAAAGTAGTTATGTACACTGGAGATGAGGCCATACATTTTGCAATCTACTTTCACTCTTTATACATACCTGTTTGAAATTTTGTTCCCGCAAACTTTTACTACCTGTGAACAAGTAGATATTTTCTCAACAGGAAGTCATAAAATTAAAGGGTAAACCAGAAAGGACCCTTGGAATTTCCCACGATCAAACAATGAACTTCTTGAAAAGCGTATAAAAAGACGCGCCACTAGGATGAGGTCACATGCAAAATCCTCGAAAGAAAGGAAAAAATTAATAAAATTTTTACATTTTATGGCTTTAAAACATTTATTTATTGTGTTTTTCTACACTAAAAATGAGTATGCCCGGCATTTTTCGAGATGACCTCTATAAGACGGTTTGGGATAGAATCATACAGTTTTTTTTAAATAATCAGGAGAAATTTGGGCCCAGGCATCACGCGTCTTCAAATTATCTTCCGCCTTCATACACTTTACGAGATAACCATGCCCAAACATTTTCGATTATGTTTAAGTCCGGTGAATAGGGCGGCTATGGTAAAAGTTCCACGTCTTCTGATTGAATCCAACTTCTAACAACCCTGGAAGTGTGGATGGGGGCATTGCCTTGATGGAATATTCAAGTCAAGGATCCGAAAATGTTTTTCATTTTTGGAAATGACCAACAAACATTTGAAGTTGTTTCCGTTCATTGTTGGGGACAAAAACTCCAACTGGATTGTGCCATATTAGGTAATAGCTCCCCACACCATTACACCTGATGTACGGCTGTGGTGTCTTGCCAAATAAGCTCTTCCTTTCTTAGGTCATGGGAATAAAAGTTGTAACCCTCGGGCTGTCAAGGTTAAACTCTTTTCATCCGAAAAGACAACGCGTTTCCATTCACTGCTCCAAGCGACATGTTGTCCTGCATAATTCATTCGATGCTCCGTGTGTTCTTGCCTCAAAACAGGTTTCTTTTTAAGTTTTTTTCTCTGTATAGTACCACTTTTTCGTATTATCATACTCCGCTGTTGGCCCTTATTTTAGTCGCTGGTAGAGTAGAATTTGAGGCACGCCGTAGAATTAACCGCTTTTCTCGCAATGTTGTTGCTTCTGCCGTGCGTCCTTTTTGATTTTTCCCATAGTTTTGTGGAACCGCAAGATAACTGTTTACAACAGTCTTACTTCTTTTAAGCGTCCTTGCAATTTCTCGGCCTGAGAGTCCTAACTCATTGGAAGCATCTATTTTTCGTCTTTCTGTCGCTGTCAAAGTCATTCCGGAAGCCTTTTTTTTAAACTAAATAAAAACAATTCTTTTCAGCGCTTTTTTAAATATTCTTAACAAAACTTTGAAAAAAATCGCTGATGTGAACTCCTGCAACGTAATATTCGCAATGGCCTCATCCTAGTGGCGCATCTTTTTATACGCTTTTCAAGTAGATCATTGTTTGGGAAATTTCAACGGTCGTTTCTTATTTACCCTTTAATTTTATGACTTCCTGTTGAGAAAATATTTACCTGTTCACAGGTAGTAAAAGTTTGTGGGTAAAAAATTTCAAACAGGTATAAAGAGTGAAAAACGATTGCAAAATGTATGGCCTCATCCTGGTGATTGCCAGTGTACTAGATGGACTGAAAAGGAATGGAAAAGGAGTGGGAATTAAAAAAAAATTTTTTTAAATGTTTTTTTATATTATTCTATATAGTCCCCTTTTAGTTTGATACACTTATTCCAGCGATTTTCCAACTTCTTGATGCCGTCCGAAAAGCAATTTTCCGGAAGGTCTGCAAAATACTCCTCCGTGGCGTCCATGATTTCCTCGCGTGAGTTGAATTTTTTATTGATGAACCATCTTTTGAGGTTTGGGAAGAGATAATAGTCTGAGGGATCCAAATCCAGTTACCAATCGACGCCAAAAGTCCGCCCGATTCCGCATCAGCAAGTCCAAACACTCTTTCGAAGTGGTCTCTTTGTGGTATCTGCTAGCTGGCGCACTTTCACTTTCCGGTCAGCCAACACCATTTCATGTATTTTTTTGACAATGTCCTCTGTAACCCGATCGGAGGGCCTGCCGGTGCGGACTCGATCGGTAGTGGAGTTGCGGCCAGAACGTTACGTGATTTTTAACGTAAACCGCCTGTCATGTAGACCTTATGTTTACGAGATGCCCATACATCCATAGGGAGCAAGGATACGCCTTGCCATCGCCCTCCATCATTCCTTTGATACCAAATCGGAACTGTGTTGGAGGCACAAGTTCCACTCTTGGTATGAGTCGAGGCCGACCTAAAACCTCTTACTGTTCTTAGGGTCACAGCACCCAGTACTTTTTTGCAACTCTACAATGGGTTAGACCCGTTCCCGCGATTTGGGTTTAAACCACAGCCACCATGACGCTCTAACAAATCAGGCCCGGACCGAAATCCGGGGGGCTCCTGACTCCCATGGTACCGTGATTTAAGTCCTGGTATGGACTACCAGTGGTTCAGCCTCCAACAAGACCTATGACTGGCAACTTGTAACTGGTCAAATCGTAGCAACCATTCAAAGGCTGTTATCTGAAGATATTTACGATAAGACCAGTAATATGTTCTGCCCCCGCTTTTTATTAGACAACGTTATTAATGGGCGAAACCTTGATAATTGAGCGGGGGCCCGAGTTGCGGCCACCACGAAACTCTCGAAACCAATATTTGACGGTGTAATCTGATGGAGCATTAGCCCCAAAACAGGCCGTTTTGCTTGTCAAAAAATAATGTTTTATGAGAGAACGAAAATCGTTTTTGTCCATACTCAACATGATGCCAAACACGTCAACAACAATCAGCTGTCAAAACGAAACTAAAGACAGTATCGCACTGAAATTTGGCATGTCTGCTTAAATATGAAGGGACTTCAAGGCACCATAATCTTTTTTACAGTAGCAACGCATTCTGGCGGTCAAGGATGTCACTTTTCACTCCATCTAGTATGTTAGTTACCCAAAAGTGATATTGCAGTGGAAATGTGATGACAGTAGAGACTCGTTGATATTGTACTTTAGTTCGGTAATAGAACAGAATTCAAAACTCAAAACTCTGAAAACCAAGATGATGCTTTAAAAAACAGTTCTACAGTGCGTAGCATTATATGCTAAGAAGAAAAGACAGCTGATATTGGGATTATTTCAAAGAGAAATTGAATGTCACATACTAAATCATCGCAGGCACGATTAAAATCAAAAATCAGCTGTAGCAATATAGGTCTTTATTACACCAGTTTACTCGCTACAACCTGATTCAAACCGTAAAGCAAAACCGAGTCTCCAGTTCAAAGATCTAAAGACCGCAGGTGTTAGTAGGCTTGATGTGACATGGGAGGTACGTGCTTGAAATCTTGAAAGTAAGAAGGCAAATGTCAGAAGAGTTTGTACTCGTAAGTCCTACGACTATCTACAAAATTTCATTTCTAGATGCTCAGGCTGCAGGTAAAATTATTGGTACTTTAGACAAAACCTTTGCTTCTCTCGCATATCCACGTTAAGGGCTGTATTTTGAAAAAATAACTTAATGCTCTTTTTTATCTGAAATCCTATGCCTACAAGCACATTCAATAACCCGATGATGTATTCTAAGGACAGTCATGCCTAACGCTCGCACAAGTAGGTGCTTACAGGCATTCTTACGCCTTAATTCACACGTTTCTTCTTGTGTAGACATTTCTTATTAAACTTTTTTCGTTTTTTACGCCAATTTCCAACTAAAACATCATTCATTTATAGTCTTCTCACGCAATTCGCGCCATCGTCCGACAATAACCTTAACCACGCGCACAACGCTCTAATAACACCACCCCTTATATGGATAGCCCCTAACCCTCAGCCTATTCGCCATTCTAAGTAATCTGCTCACTTAACCCATACAACAGTAGAAGTGCGAGGCAAAAAAAAATCTCAACGAATTCCGATGCAGTACAACAGTCTTTAGATGCAGTCAGTATATATAGTATAGTTAGTGGAATAAGGAGGTATTCAAAACTAACAGCTAATTGATACAATCGCACACCGCTTTGTCTCTACCTCTACTTCATATACTCATACTGCATCTACTCTTTGCAGTGCAGTAGCGCGCGGTTTTAATTGCCAATAATTATCGGTTCACCGGCAATTGGATACCGCAGTGTGATGCCGCGACCGATGCTCTTGTCGTATCTGTGATAATGATATTTTATCAAGAAATCAAAATTATAAGACCTTTTTTGCGACGTACCATATATGTATACGTTCACGCGGGCCATGAACCGCCACAGCGGTCGTCATCAGGGTAAGCTTTGATTTTTAATTTTTGTTTTTTGTTTAAAATTCTCACTGGAATCGAAGTAAGTGCTGGTTATGAATGTTAAATAGCTCCTAACTTCGAAACCGCCACCGTCACCGCCACCAGCACCGCCGCCAATACACGGATTAGATACGTGATGTGACTGTTATTTAAAAAAAGAAATAAAAAGATGTAAATCTACTCATATCTTTACTTTAAAACTGCGTGTATGTGGTTAATCGCGTCGACCATCGGCCAATCCCACACTTTTTTTTTTTCTTTTGGTTTTATTGTAAAAAGACACCGCAAGTGACATCGCTACCGCCGCCGTTGTCGACTATTGACGCGACTGTGTTTGGAATGCGCACGATTGAAAACTATGTTTGACCAGTGAGATATACGAATACTCTTGTATCTACTAGTAACATCTGGGTAAAGTTTGTGGTAGGCAACTGCAGCACCAGCATCCAGCAATAACAAACAACATCGAAATAACAAGTTGAAGAAGCAACTTCTATGCCAGAGGATGTGGAAACATTTCAGTTATTTCTTACAGAAGCGAATGTTACAAATCACATTAGGTGACGGCGGCGGTGAATAAGAAGCTAATTATAAGGACTGAGGCAACAGGGATGAGGCTGAAAAGGTGGATTCTCCGGCATAGACCCATAGTGACATACTCTTATATCAGCTTAAAGGCGCTCTCTAATTGGATCATCTTGGGCAGTTTTATGAGGTGGCCTCTACACGTTATTCAATTGATGCTTGACATGGCCGTTTATCTTAGGATCCCTTCTCGTAGGAGTGTACTAGCAAACGTGCGAACTTCTTCTTTAGTCTTCAATGTCTTGTAGGTCTAAATACTGCAGACTACTGATTTTTTTACGCATATTAACATATCTTTTAATCAATGATATCTGTGGCAAAAGTTTTCAATAAATTGTGGTGCCAGGTATTAAGATGCAAAACTAAATCAAAAATTAAAGTAAAAATAAAAACAGACTGTCGTAATTTCCTAGGTTAGTTTCCAGATGTGAACATAGATTCGAGTGATGTTTTCTCATGGGTTACCCTCCTTGGGTTTGCTGAAGTTATTGCTACAAATTGACTTTTTTTCTTTAAACATTCCCACATTTACGATTTTTTATTTATAAGTTTATTAACCTTAAAAAATAGTCATATATTGCGAAGAATACGCATGTTTTGTGTGCGCATATACAGTGTTGTGCAAAACATACCGGATTTTTATCGAACATTTTAGGGAACAGATAGAACCAAAGTAAAATCTGTTGTCAATTTAAGAAAACTTATTGTTGCAGTTTACAAATAAAAGAAAAAGAAGGTTTTGCGATAATATGTTTTATTATACAAAAAAAAAAACTTTACTTAATTCGGTAACGGCCTGTGCAAAATATACCGGATTTTCGTTGTACTTAATATTTTGTCCAGTAACCGTTTTTTTTAAGACCTCCTTGCATCTACGAGGACTATTCTAAAATCAACCTCCGAAGTGAAAAATATTTTTTTAAAAAACCAAAAAAAATAATTTTTTGCACAAAATAGTTTTATTAACATCTAAATTATTTTTCTACATAGTCTCCGTTTAAATCTATATACTTTTGGTAACGTGGGACCAGCTTTTGTATAACCTCCTTAAAAAATGGCACCGCTAGGCATTGATTCACACCGTTCATAAGTTCCTCATTACTTCCATTACTTATGTTGAGATGCATTGGATGATTTCAATTTTGGGAAAAGGTGATAATCACTTGGTGCCAAATCAGGACTGTAGGGAGGATGATCAAAAATATCCCAATTGAACTCCTCCACTAAAGTTTTTGTTGCAGCAGTGTGTGGTCGTGCGTTGTCATGCAGAAGCACCACACCTTTGGTAAGCATTCCTCCTCTTTTGTCCGGGATTGCTCTTCTCAACTTACGTAGAGTTTCACAGTAAACCGCTGCATTTATTGTGTTTCCAGGTTCCATAAACTCGGTCAACAATACGCCTTTACAGTCCCAAAAAACTGTGATCGTGGAAAAATGATCGATAGCAAAAAGTTTGTTTGAATTTTTTTTTGGCTTGTTTGGGGAATGAGTGTGCATCCATTGCTTTGACTGTTGTTTGCTTTCTAAGTTTACATACTGGACCCAAGTCTCATCTCCAGTCACAATTTGCTGTAAAAATTCTTCACCTTCCATTTTTAAACGTTCGAGAAATGCTTTTCGAATGCGGCGGGAGATAAAATTGTATTCAACGCAACTATTGGAAAAATGCTGAACGAATAATGTACTGGTTGCGACATACAGAAACACGTCACCGAAGTGCACGTATGTAATGAATTGTAACACATCGGAGGTTGATTTTGCAATAGCCCTCGTATTAGGCATGGACGACACTAGATTCTCAAAAATTTCTTTTGGAAGGTTCACTTATTTATTCTTTAGTGACGTCATAAGTGCGTTTTTGAATGTGTACGTCTTTGACCATACCCGTCTTTTTAAAATGGCCCACAAGTTCTCGATAGGGCTTAGATCGGACGATTGAGAGGGCCATTCCAACACATTTCTGCGTAAACCACTTCTTAACCAACTTTAATGAATGTTTTGGGCCATTATCATGTTAATAAACCCAACGCAGTGGCATCTCCTCCTTAGCGCGTGGTAGCATTACGGATTCCAATGTATCCCTATACTGAAAACGATCCATAATAATACTAATCTCATGTATTGGTTCACATCCCGCACCAGAAAAACATCCCCACACCATAATTGAGCCTCCTCCATGCCTCACGGATGGACGACAATGTCGTGGCTGAAGACGTACCCCCTTCTTTCGCCTAACATGAATACTTCCATCGGAAGCAATCAAGTTAAACTTACTTTCGTCGCTAAAGAGTACAGTTTTCCACTTCGTCGCTACCAATTCAAATGGTTGCTTGCGAATTCCAGTCTAGGAAACGATTAGCGTTAGCAAAGCAACCAAAGACTTATTAGTGGAATGAAATGATATTTTTTTTGTCTACGCATAGCAGTAAGCAGAGGCTTTTTTGTTGGTCGAAAAGAACAAAAACCAGCTTCTCTTAAGCGCCTGCGTACGGTGCTGGCTTCAATTGAAAGATTGAGCTAACCAATAATTTTTCTTAAGAATCATTTTCTTAATTTGCCGATCGGTTCGGATTTTTCTGGGACGTCCTCCACAGTGAATAGTTTCGGCCGGTTCTGCATTTGAAATTTTTTGATAATGTCACACACTGTCGATGATGGCATATTATACTTTTTAGCTATAAATTTTTGTTTTAGCCTTGCCCTGAAATCCACTACCATCTAATTTTTAACTACACCACTGTATTTATTTTTGGCCATTTTATTAGTAAACAAATTGGAGGCACCTGATTAAAAGGTTTTGTTAAGTCTATAACTCACTTTAAATGACAGCCAAAGCCATTATCAGCAAGTTAAAGAGCAAGAAAATACGGTACTTTTGAAAACCCGGTATGCACAGGCATGGCATTGAGTTGAGCTACAGTCTTTGCCAAAACTTAAAAAATAATGGTAGCAATGCCTTGTTTTTTTTCTATTTGTAAACTTATTCAATAGGTTTTATTAAATTTGCCAAACAAGTTTACCTACTGTATTCCTGTCCCCTAGAATTCTTCAACGAAAAATGTTCAAGAAAAATCCGGTATGTTTTACACAACACTGTATATACGAGTATATAAAGAAATTTATTAGCTATTTTGGTGATTCTCCTGAGTTTACCCTGAAACTGCAAGTAGAATTGGCAGTCGATAAACAGTCTTGTAAACAAAATCCCTCCGAATTGTAATAACTATGTCTCGACTGAGAGGTGATAATATGTTGATGAGCTTGAAAACGGACAGTGTTCAGTTTTTTGGAACGACAAAGTTCGGGAATCCAATTTGAGTCACATTTTGAACACGAACGATAACTCTGTTGCCTTTTAGAGGAAGTGAAAAATATCACAATCAAAGAGTTTACAAAAAAGAAAAAAAACCTGTCCTTGGACAATATGACAATATTGAAAAGCCTATTTGTTATTTGTGGTCTAGCAGGCCTTACTATATGGTAGTATTAGTGGAGTTTCAGCTAATGGGGAAAGAATGTTCAGATGTTGTTATAGCAAATGTTTGTTTTTTGGAAATCCAAAGAATCGTTAAACCGAATTAAAGATATCCTCTTCCGAGGATATAAAAAAAAACCGAACCCAACTCGGTCGTACCTTCAAACAGAAAAACTAGTTACAACGTTATACTCGTAATTAATCTTTATTTAGACTTTGGCACTGCGATTCCAAATTAAAACTAAACTAAATCTAAACCATCTTACATCGGGTAACCGTATGTCCCATGACCAATCCGCTGGATCGCCAAATCCATGCGACGCGTGTATCCGGTGTCCAGTCGCTGTACTCGATCATTGTATTGTCATAAACTGCATATCGTGGGAAAGTGCTGATGCAGCTAAAATTGTCCATCTGGGTTTAAGAATGCGCGTTTCTGATCGTGTTAACTCCTTCCTCCTTAAGAATCTACATCTCGTAGATCCGCTAAGCTATGGGTGGCTAACGACCGGATGTTGTTTGTTGACCGGATCTTTGATTCGGTGTTCAAATTTCGTAATGTTCTCCAAGCAAGGGTTAAAATTAGGAGGAACATGCCAGCGTCTGTAATTAAAGAAATGTTAATTTTATGTGCCAAGTTACCTAGTTGTTGTATCTTTTTTGACGCTTAGGTC
Source organism: Volucella zonaria (assembly GCA_963966105.1). Taxonomy (NCBI): domain Eukaryota; kingdom Metazoa; phylum Arthropoda; class Insecta; order Diptera; family Syrphidae; genus Volucella; species Volucella zonaria. The sequence goes on along the minus strand of OZ014532.1, from coordinate 45,752,896 downwards.
ATGCACATATCCCAGATCGATTACATGTCCTTGGGTGGTGATACCCAACATCGCTGGAAGAAGAGCCTGAACATGACTGAATGTTCTATTCTTCAAGCGGATCGTCACGTTGTTCAACTGGACCTTGAAATATTGTTGTAAATTAAAGAGCCATTAAAATTAGTTAGGTAAATGGTGTCATCTTTAATGAGTTCGATGACCTCCTTGCTGTTTGATCGAAAGGTACAGGCTGCTTGTCCTCCTTTCAGTAGTTTTGATACGCAGTTGTCTTCTGGAATCTTCTTTAGCGCTTACTCTTTGCATACCGTTGAGTTGCCTATGGATAAGGATTTGCCGATAAGCCCATAAGTTTCCTTATGATTGATCAACATCCTGTCAAATTTCAGATTGACTTGTTTAGCTTCGATTATCGATGGCCTTCTAGCAAACGGTTGTAATCCTCTGTTCTCACATTCGGTATTGAGAGGATGTATAATAGAATTGAGTTATTAGTGTAAATCGAGGGCATGCCGTGTTCAATGGCTTCGATTTCATTCTCATATGGTGGGGTTTCCAGTTCGCTGATTATCCTATCTATCCAGAAGGTTGGTGTTTAACCCCGCCATTTTTTGTCACTAGTCAAGCTCGGACAATTTCATTAACTTCTCCTTTCATGACCAGAACCTCTTTCAGTATACTTTGCGCCATGGGCGTTTACGACTTTATTAAATAAGATTGAAAAGAAGAATAAAGTATGTACTAAATGTAACAAGAAACCGAATAATATCAGTCTATTGTATATAGTCTATAATAAAGAGTGACCAGATAAGAACGACAGGAAAACAAATTTAAATAAAACAACAATTTTGAAGCTACGTTCATGGCATTATGTGTGGAATAGCACATCATTGAAATGGACGCCTCGGCTTCGCCGGCAGTGTCTCAACAGATCAGTCAAATGCGTGTTGAATGTTGGCCTCGAGGTCATCCAAAGCAGTTGGCTTGTTAGAGTAGATTAAGGACTTGAAGTAGCCCCAGACAAAATAATCGAGGGGCGTCAAATCGTATGATCGCGGTGGCCAATTGATGATCGCTCACCGTGAGATGTCCTAGTCGCCAAGTTTCTCCTACTCAACTTCGAGCGTTGCGTCGCTTATATGGCATGTAGCGCCGTCTTGTTGGAACCACAGCTCGGATATGTCGATATTGTCGAGCTCTGACCACAGAAAGTTGGTTAACATCGCTCTATACCTGAGACCATGAACGGTAACGGTGTCTCTTTCCTCACATCGAAAGAAATTAGGTCCGATGATGGCACCAAACAGTCAATCTTTGTGGATGCATTGATGCTTGGCCGAACATTTGTGAATTGAGTTGGCTAAATTTTGCTTGTTGACATAGCCGCTGAGCCAAAAATGGGCCTCGTCCGAGTAGATGATTTTTTGGCCAAAATCCGGATCTCCGGCCAACATTTCCAGCGCCCAATTAGCGAATTCACAGCGTTGTTTATGTTCGTCCGGCATCAATTCTTGCGTCAGCATAATCACGGATGTAGGTCCAAATTCAACTGCAAAATCAGCCGGGTTGACTCTCTGATGATGCCCAATTCAGCTGATCGACGCCGAATCGACATTTCTTGGTCTTCTTCGATATTGGCCGCTACGTCGGCTATGTTTTCTTCATTTCCTACCAATCTCTGTCTGGTTGTCCGCACGATGCACTATGACATTGCAAATCTTACTGAATATTTTGACAGCTGGATCTCATTGGTAATTTTGACAGTCTTTGAAACATAACAAAAAACTATCATTGCTATCCGGTCACCCGTTAGAGTGTGGAGTTGCAGCGGAAGTGACTGTATAATTATTACACCCACAAACTACAACCAGCTAGAAACAATTTAAGAAAAGAATGCACAATTGTTAATGAGCTTATAAATAAAAATTTACCCCCCTTAAATAATCCCAACTGTGTATCTTTTCGGGGAAATAATGTAGTTAATCCCAATGAAATGTCTAATATGTTTATCCAACATTTTACAAGTGTTGCTTCCACTAGAAAGAGGTGCAGGTTTCTCTGAATCTTCTAATTATTGTGTGGAAGATTGTTTTAGCCATGAATAGAGTCAAGTCGATAGTTTTTTCTATGACTCGATTTCATTTTTTGAATTATCTCGGATCATAAACTCTAAAAAATTGTTCAACGAAAGATGGATGGTCTAATAATTTTATTAAGACGATCTCATTTGATATTGTTGATGTCTCAACGCAAATTTTGAATAAAAGTATCCGTAGTGATATTTTTCCTGATGCATGAAAAACTCCAGAGGTTATAACGAGATTAAAGAAAGGTGATAGTAAAAATCTAAATAACTTTAGGCCAATCTAATCTCTCTTCCTCTCCAGATGTTTGAGAAAGCAATGATAGATAGAATAATTATTAGAATAATAAACTTGTTCACAGAGGATACGTTACTAGAGTGGTGCTACTTTAACTACCACAGCTTGAGCAATATAAAATATACTGCTGCTATTTTTATTAATATCATTATGGTGTTTAAAAAAATATAAAAAACGGGCATAAGAGGCTTTACGTTTAAATGATTTCTTTCGTACCTTAATTACCATAAACAGATAAGTAATAGTTTTAGCCCATCTTTAGACATTAAAACTGGTATACCACAAGGTACCGTACTTGGCCCTATTCTTTGTTTTTTACTTACATTAATTCAATAGATTTTAAAGGTAAATGAACAAGCTTTGCTGATTATACTATATACCTTGCTCTTATTCTAATAGCTCTGTGTTGGATTTAATTGCTGACATAAACCATGACTTAGAGCACCTAAGGCATTAGTTTTGTTTGCATAAAATGGTATTAAGTGACAAAACTAAAATAATGTTCTTCAATTTGTCTTATACCATTGTCAATTTCCCTGTGTAAATTGCAGACATTTATTATTTAGCCCTGCTGCATGCAAAACGGTGTAATTTTCTACCTTATACGAGGGTGGGTCAATAAATCCGTGACTTTTTGAATTTCTGACCTCTTTACTGAAACAGCAACACTGCTCCTGTCAACAGGCATCTGTCAGTTGACTCCTGTCAAAATTTAAACTTGCTGCGTCAGTTAGTTTGAGGAGAAAATGGAAAAAAGTGAATTTCGTGTGCTTATTAAGCATTATTTCTTGCGAAAAAAAAACATTACCGAGACCAAGGCTAAGCTTGATAAATACTATGGGGACTCTGCACCATCGATTTCAATGGTAAAAAAGTGGTTTACTGAATTTCGTTGTGGCCGTACAAGCACTGAAGATGCCGAACGTCCTGGACGCCCAGTTGAGGTCTCTACACCCGAAACAATCGAAAAAATTCACGATATGGTGTTGGCCGACCGAAGATTGAAAGTGCGAGAGATTGTGGAAGCCGTAGGGATCTCGCATGGCTCAGTGGTTTCAATTTTGAATGATCACTTGGGCATGAGAAAGCTTTCCGCAAGATGGGTGCCGCGTTTGCTCACAGTCGACCATAAACGCAATCGTGTAACAACTTCACAGGAAGGTTTGGCGTTGTTTAATCGCAATATGGAGGAGTTTTTGCGCCGTTTTGTAACCGTGGACGAAACATGGATCCATCACAACACACCAGAGAACAAACAACAGTCAAAACAGTGGGTTTCTAAGGGTGAATCGGCGCCAAAGAAGGCCAAGGTGGGTTTGTCAGCCAATAAAGTTATGGCGACTGTTTTTTGGGATGCACGCGGGATAATCCACATTGACTACCTTCAAAAGGGAAAAACAATCAATGGGGAATATTATGCCAACTTATTGGACCGATTCAATGACGATTTGAAAAAAAAACGACCTCATTTGGCCAAGAAAAAAGTTCTTTTCCACCAAGACAATGCAAGGGTGCACACATGTGCAGTTGCCATGGCAAAAATCCATGAATTGGGCTATGAATTGCTCCCTCATCCACCCTATTCTCCAGATTTGGCTCCGAGCGACTACTTCTTGTTCCCAAACCTGAAGAAATGGCTTGGTGGAAAAAGATTTGACTCCAATGATGAAGTCATCTCGCAAACAAAGGCCTATTTTGAGGACCTCGACAAATCATTTTTTTTGGAAGGGATAAAAGAATTGGAGAAGAGTTGGACAAAGTGTATAGAGCTCAAGGGAGACTACGTTGAAAAATAAAATTATTTTTTTATCAAAAAATCTGTGTTTAATCCAAAAGTCACGGATTTATTGACCCGCCCTCGTATAACGGGGATAAGATTTGTTCACTTCAGTGCTCTTAGAACGAACTGCAGTTTTTAAATACCTTGGTCTTGAAACTAATAGTAAATTGGATTGCGAGTCTGAGATCTTATTTATTAAACACTGCGAAGATTATGTACCACTTGAAGCAATTTTCTTGAAAAAAGCTGATGCAAACAATAACTGTTGGGGTATGGTTTAGTCTGTTGGGAAAGTACTCATAGTAATAAAGTTCATCCGTTACTTATTGTGCAAAAGCATATATTGTAGTTAGAATAATCCGGAGAAGAAATCGACTAGAAAGTAGTTATGTGCTTTCTGTCAACTCCAAAATCCTCCCACTCAAGTATCTTTACTTTTACAAAGTCTTAAGAATATTTTTCGTAAGTAATGGTTAGATATATGGTATGATAGAAATTCGACCAACCAGTCACTACGTAGTATCAATAACCATTTTAATTTGATTCCATCTTTCGATACACAACACTATTTGAACTTTTACTCCTCTGTTGCTACAAGGTTATACAATGTATTGCCGCTTGAGATAAAACGAAGCAGAAATGTTGTCTTTTACAATAGGGAAATTAAGGAATGGCTTTTTCACTTTGATCTACATTTTTTGAAACTCAAATGATACAATTTATTCGATGAACTTCAAAATTAGTTTTCTTCATTGTTTGTGTTAATTTGTTTTCAAATTCATGCATTCGATACTATGTAGCTAGTCAAACTACAGAATGTATCTTACATTTTTCAGTCTATAATGAATGATTTCTTAATCTCTCTTTATTTATACATATATTTGTTCGTTTTTCTGAATTTGTTGTGATTAAGATAGAATTGTATCTACATATACCAAATACTACTTGATCAAAAAATTTCCGGAATTTATTCAGAAAAATTTTAAATACAAGTTTATTCATCTAAATCTATTTTGTCCCCTTCAAAGTAATCCCCATCGACTGCAACACACTTATGCTAGCGCTTGATCCAATCCTCGAAACATTTTTTATAGTCGGAATTCCGTATGTCCATCAGTGCTTCCTGCGATTTTTCCATTACTTCCTCCCGGCTGCCGAAACGCGTTCCCTGTAGTGGTTTTTTAACTCAATTGAACAGAGAGAAGTCACAGGGAGCCAAATCAGGTGAATTCGGTGGCTGTTGGATGGTATTTGTTGCATTTTTCGTCAAAAAATTACGAATAATGATAGCACTGTGCGACGGTGCGCTATCATGGTGCAAAATCCACGAGTTTTCTGCCCACAGGTCTCTTTCGGCGAATTGCTTCACGCAAACGTCTCATAACGCCCAAATAATACTCTTTGTTTACTGTCTGGCCTTCTGGCAAAAATTCATGATGCAGTACACCGTTGTAATCCATGAACACCGTGAGCATTGCCTTCTTTTTTGACTGAAAAGGACGTGGTTTTTTTGGTCTCGGCTCATTTGGTGAACGCGATTCACTTCCTGATGTCTGGATTGCGTGTCGTACTCATAAACCCACGTCTCGTCAGCCTCGCAAATCATCTCTTTTGCGACGTCAACACGGTCTCTTTTTTGCATGATATTGAGGTTTTTTGGCACCAACTTTGCTGCTACACGACGAAAACCCAAATCATTAACCAAAATGTCTTGGACGGATCCATGGGCAATGTTCAAGTCCTCCGCTATCTCTCTGATGGTTAATTTGCGGTTATTGACCAACATTAATTTTACTTCATCAATGTTTTCGTCGGTTTTCGATGTCGATGGTCTGCCCCTGAGTTCATCATCTTCGATTGACTCACGACCACTTTTGAACCGCTCGTGCCACTGGTAAACGACCGGTTTTTTTAGAGAATCGTTGCCGAAACGCTTTTTCAACATTTCCAACATTCGCGCACCATTAAATCCGTTAATACAAGTTCGTTGTTGCAAATTTAAATCCATTTCTAAAAGTGCAAAAAATCGCCAACACACACAGAGATCGATATACTCTTGGCTACGTAACTTTTGCAAATGTCAAGCTTTGATGCTAAGATTTAGAGGGAATGTCAACAACTTAACAAAAAACAGAACTCAAATCGGAACAATTGGAGCGCCACATGGTTGTGTCCCCCGGGAACATTTTGATCAAGGTGGTATGTGAGAATTCTTCTTGTTAATTGCAAAATGAATTGAAAAAAAAACTTAACTGAACTGAAAGTATCTGCAAGTGTCTGCCTAATCTGCTCACTACTTCTTAACGAATTCGAAATTCGAAACTTATCTGAACGCAGTTAGATGTCTGTCATCTCTAAGTCTTGCCTAAACCCCATTTAACAAAGATGGACTTGCTAGACAAGGCTCAAAAGCATTCTTGTTAAGAACTGAACGTTCCTTCGGACTCGATCAGAAATTCCATTTGCGGTATAACTTTAATTGGTAAGACTGCAGATCAGACTAGCGTTGTTCTTGCTGATATTTAACACAAAAGGCTGCAGACTGTAAACTGTAGTCGCAGTACGCTTTTGCTAGTAGTGACAGTGAGGTTAAAAACGATACCGCCAAGCACTTTGTCTATGGTTGTAGGGAGCAGAAAAGATGTAACATACAACAGACTAGTTTTTTGCCTGAATGCTCTATTCCTATAGAAAGACTCCTGTTATTGCAGCCGTATACAGATTAAGTGAAAATCGCTACCGCCAATCTGTTTTTCGACTTAAAACGAAACCTCCTAATCCTGGTCATGCTATGTGGTTCAAAGTGAAGTCCAACTGATACCGTAAAAGTGTACAGGAGATGGTTCGGTAGTAAATTACTCCCGCTATACATCGATGTACATCTAGTCGAATAATTTTGCATGTGACACCTCAGAAGGCTTAATTTATCATCAGAATAAATAAATGAATGCGCTAAGTTTTGATGAGGTTCAACACTTTTTTCCATTTCCTAACATAAGATTTGGTTGCCTGATGATCTTTGAAATTAGTATCGAAGTTGCTAAAACAAAGAGCTAAAATGTATCAATGCACATTCGTATTTACACGTATGGATACCAGTTGCCCTGGCCAATTGGAAATCGAAAGACCCTTTCGCAAGAAATGTAAGTCTAACTATGCAACTCCAAACTCACCCGGATCGTGTCAAAAAACAAACAAAGAAAAGTTACTTCTAGTTGAAAAGAAATACAAAAAAATTCTCGGACGTTCCCCTATAAAGGCATCAGTAATTACATTCAAATATATGTATATCCATTAATCCTTGGTTAAACACCTGACAACTCGAGAATTAATTTCAGCAAAAAAGTGCTGCTTTGAAAATCATTTATGTTCGAGTAGAGTTTTTGGAAATTTGTGTGATCATTTTCAAGTTTTACAAGAGTTTATGCAAATAATGAACGACCAACTTACCTACTCCTATATGTAGGTAGATATTCGCAAAACATTTCGTCTTTTGTCTTTTCCTTAATTAATGCTCTATTACAGCACTTCGTTGCTGTGCTGGTTTTGTGTATGTTGTGTCTCCTTTATTCGGCGTACCTGCTTGTGCCCATACCATGGCTCTAGTCCCTTTCAATTTTAAAATTGAAGTCCTCGAGTACTATTTTGGCATCATACTCTGAACGGATATAAAACTCTTCACTGAATCTTCAACTTCGTCGTGAGAGTGTGTTTCAAAATATGACTCAGATGTGTATCCCAGTCAGACCTGTACTTTACAGGTTTATGTGGATTTACTTCAACATTCAGGCATAGATAATACTGTGTATGGATAGGTATAAACATTTTAAATGAAATCGTCACGAAAATGGAAACGGTAGGAACAAGAAACTAAGTTGTGGTTCACTTTACGAGTGCATAGCAAAGTAATTTCGATTAATTAAACAAACCGTCAAGATGATATGTATATATGTACATATGCTCGTATGTATATCAATCTTAAATTCAAATAATTGCATAAGTAGATTCGGACATTATCCCCCGCCATATCTGCTCTAGTAGACATCGTGAAATTTTGTAGACTTTCATTATTCGGTTGTCACGTTTGCATTCTCTAATTGTAGATTGCACCGTTGCTACATACTACGACTAAGAGTTGTTAAACGACTATATTCGTCGCGAATGAAGGAGAGAGGAACGTAAAAAGAAAAGGAAACTTACAGAAAGCAAAGGAAAAAAATGAAATACTGTTGTGAAATTTGTGAAAACTACGAATTCTATCGTCGACAGCAAGCAATAAATGCTATCAAATCGAAATCCAAATCCACTTCAACTACTGTCCTCGAAATACCAGCGGCATCATCCCTAAACCAAGGCGAGGGTGCTAACTGCGAGATCAGGTCAAGCCGATTGCTAAGTAATTACTGTTCGAACAAAATCCGCAAAGTGCCACCTCAGCGAAGTTCAAGTGTTGGGAGCACTGGTAGTAGTACATGTGAAACACTATCGTCCGTATCGTCATTATCTCCAACTGCAAGTGTCCTGTCCGCATCATCATCTCTGTCATCTTTGTCGTCATCATTGGTGTCACCATCATCGTCATTGTTAGCGTATCCCGCAGCAGGAGGCATGGGGATTTCTGGAAATGCTACGAACATAGATGGTATGGGAATTGATAGTTTTCAACTGGCAAGAAGCACAGGAGCATTCGATAGTGCTCCTGCTGGTAATACTACTGCAATGGCTGCCAATTTGGCACAGTCATTCAACTTATTGCATCATCCTCAGATACATCACCATCCAATGCATCATTTTCGTGAAATGGTGTATGCTGCACATCTATTGGGTCGAGGTAAATGTTTGGTTTTACTGTTTTTGAATGCAATACATCTTTGGCATGGGTTTTTGAAGTTTTGATGGCTTATTGTGCAAATAAAAGTTTTTTTTTTTATTGTGTTTGCAAAACACAAATGCAACAATAATTATTCATACTCGAATCGAATATCACTTGTAGATTATGTAAATAGAAGGTTTAAGTTGTGATGGTGTGATGGTGTGATGAGTTTTGTCAGTTTGAATTTGAATTGCTTAAAAGTTTTGTTGACGATGCTAAAATAATTATAATCAATTGGTGGAAGATGCAAGTTTCTAACAATATTAAATGGAACTCTACTGTATAGTAGTCTTCCTACATTGCCCTATAATCCGTATTATTTATTGCTCTAATTTTAGAACATTGTCTCCTTTACAGTTAGAATATTATAGTCTATATACAATGGTTTATTATATAAGTCGTCGCAAACAACAAACTGCAATAATTCAGCGACCACCACGCAACCTTACATTGTTTTCTTTTGTATCATATTTTCAATATTACATATTCATTTAATTTTTAATTTTTTAATTTATAAATTTATAATTATAATTTCTGTGTTCTTGACTCCGGTTTGTTCCGCCTTCAGTGTCAGGAGTTGCCTACAGGCTTAGGCACTAACCATGGGGTCTCCCTGGGTGATCGCCTGAGTGAAAATCTGCACAATGTGATACAAATCTTATGTGCGCAGAATAATGGTTTGCAAGTCTGTCATCTTAATGCACAGAGCATTATACCGAAACTGGATATAGTACGAGTATGTAGTTTGAATGAGGTTAGGTTAGAACAGCGGCCATCGTGATTCCTGTGGAACCAGTTGAATTTATATTTAAAGGCAAAAACCTAAACAATCCCGCTGGTGAAACATCCTATTTCTTTGCAAAAGCCAAGAAGGACTTTCAAGTTCGTGCCATCTATTTATACTAGATTTTCGAAAAAGTATTTCTCTAAAAATTGTCTTCGACTACGCGGTATTACTTCGCATTCACGCAGTATGTGTGTTATGTCATCAACAGCTTGCAGATCACTGCAGAATCTTTACGTGTTTCCGCAGGAGATAATGTCCTGTCAGAATTCCTATTATTGTCCTAAGCTTATCCCTGTTTAATTTTATTAACTCCTTAGATCTTTTACCGTCAAAAAGTGGCCACAGGGCCTTGGTTACCCTATGTCCTTCAAGACTTCACCACCTTAGGTTGGCAGTCTTTATGATTTTTTCCTTGATAGTGCCCCTTACTATGCAAAGGGGTCGTTTGATGTTAGCAACGTCACTATTTTCGAGTAGCCCTCCTCTTCTTTCAAGCTCCTCCGCTTGTTCATTTCCCTATATATCGCAGTGTCCTGTCACCCAGCACAGTCTCATACGGTTCTGACTTCATAATGCTTTGAACACTGTGCGACAGCCCCTGACTATATTAGAATTGATGTTAGTCGATTCCATTGCCTTAAGTGCGGCTTGGCTATCGATGTAGATAGCGATTTCTCTTCCGGATACCCAGACAGCCAGAACCTCTGATTGGAAGATACTCATTTCGTCCGGTAGTCATATAGACACTCTTAGTTCTGGGTCTTGTGAGAAGATACTAGAACCCGTTCCTTCCTCTGTTTTCGAACCATCTGTGGAAATTGCAATTTCGTTTGACCTGATTTTTACATTTTTTTTTGCCAGTCCTCCCTTTCCGGATATATTATATCATACGGGATGTCGAAGTCGACCCAGAAAGGGAATCCATCCGTTATTCGATAGCCTGCCGTGTGCGAAACTACTGCTCTTGAAGTGACCCAATTTAGTGAGTCGTATCGATCATATTGATCTGTAAATCAAACGGTGTTAGGTGCAGAAAGGTGTCCAATGCTGCCGTAGAGGTGGTACGGAGCGCACATGTAAACCGTTTTCTTGTTTGTTGCTTTCCAATATACCGGTGCGCAATATGTAAGTATGCGTCTTACCACTACTGTATAAGACAGTGTATCATAGGTAGGTTTTAAGCCCCACATTTTTCCTACCGTTCTTTTGCAGATTATATGCCTTTTTGATTCTTTCCGCTACGTTTAGATTCCCATTCAATTTTTTATCCAGAATTACACCCAGATTCTTCGCGCTATCCGAGAGGGACAACTCCACTCCGTTGAGTTTTGGAAGTTTGAATTGCGGCATATTGAACTTTCTCCCTTGAGGGGTTCCCCTGGTTATAGACATTATAACCGAGCTTTGTCCAATGGAAGAGTTTATTTTCCTAGTTGCAAACATGTTGCAAACCCAATTTGTAAGGCCATGTTCAATATTAGCGTCTACTAGAGCGCTTTTAATGGCACTGCATTCCACGTTATTGAAGGCTCCTTCTATATCGACGAAGGCCGCCATCACAAACTCGCCGAAGTGTAGAACCTTTACTATTTTCCCCACCCCCTCGTGTAACCGTTACTGCATCTGTTCCTAACATGTATCTCCACTAATCGCTCTACGGTTTTAACCATAAATGATGACAGACTTATTGGTCTGAAATGCCCTTAACTTCCCTCCAAGCTATTGGTATGTACCCTGTGTCCAAAAATTTCCATAATTTTTTGGATTGCTACCTCCGGTGCTTTTTCAGTAGCATAATCGTTAAAATACCATCCGGTGCGGGAGATTAAAGGACTGAATTGCCCACCCTATTTTTTTTCCTATTAATAAGAACATCTCTCCTTCGGAGAGAGAGAGATTAATGTTCTCAGTGTGCCGTAGCATGCCAGAGTCATCTGATAATGTGAATGCAGGAAAATGGGTTTCCACCAATATTACCAGGACCTCTGCGCTACTTTCAGCTCAGGTTCCGCCATATTTTTTGAGGTAGCTAGGAACGCTCACTTCTTTTGAATGCATTTTGCGTAACCTTGAAGCCTCGTCTGTTACCGTAATATATTCGCAGTACTTCAACCATGAAGCCCTTTTTGACTTTCTAACTAGGTACTTGAATTGTTTTTTACATTCGTAGTACTCATTTCATGTGCTGTCACTTCTGAAAAGCTTCGTCCATTGTAGAGTTTCCTGACCAAAACGGTGGAATACGGAAATAGGTTTACCCTATTCCAACATTTTGGTAGAGCCCTTTTAGGTGTACTGTTAGCCTGACAAGCTTTCTCGAACGCCGTTGTTAGTGCCTTACTAATATTTTCTACCGCCCTATCGAAACTAACAATATTATCATAGGTGATAGATTGGGTATCCAGGTGTAGGTATATTTACCACTTCTCTATATTTGACCAAAACAGTCTTCCTAGGATTTCTGTGAAAACTACATACCCCGTTCTGAAAGTGAAGCGTATCCATCGGTTATCCGACATCGATGCTTCGTTGACTATTCTCCATTTCCTTATTTCTAACTTTTCTGTATTTAAAACAAGTGTGATATCTAGCACCTCTTGCCTATTTTTCACCACAAAAGTGGGTGAATTCCCTCTATTGCAAATATTGAGGTTGGAAAATACAATGAAATCATACACTCATCCCTTGTATTAATATCACCTCTACCCCATTGTGTATAATGTAAATTTGCATCACAGCCCACCACTAGCATCCGATCTTTCTGCCCTTCCAAGTCCTTTAGTTTCTTCGAGATAACTACCTCGTAGTTCCCCGAGATCAGACAAAGTGATTTGCCACACTCCCCTTCGCACGTTGTCGCCGTGAGGTCACCTGAGCTGTAATTATTCAAAAGAAATGCCTCTATTTGCTTTTTGATTAGGATGCAAGTCCTGATTTTACTTTCTGCCTTATATGTAGAACAACCTGTAATTCTTCAGCCTGTGTGGTTGAATCTTGTTGTCCTTATTGATCCAGGGCTTTTGTATGAGTACGGCTCTGACGTCGTGTCTACTGATACACTCCACTAAACAGACCGCTGTCTCATGCCGTCAGCAGAGTGTACTTTGCCAACTTTGCCACCGTCAAGCATTTTAGTTAGATGCTCGCCCAAGCATCGCACGCCTCCAAAACAAAGCGTCTGAGGAAGTCCACAGAAGGTTTGTTTCCACAAGCTACAACCTTGCGTCCGATTTCCCAACCAGCGCCATTGAATTGAAGCTCCCCGTTTCATGTTGTGGATAACTCCTCTCATAGGACCATGGGTGGCTGTGGTTGAAGTGGCAGTGGACGGGCTTCCAAATCGGAAGGTTCGGTGTTCGAATCCCAACGTCGCCCGATAGACATTCATTTTTTCAGTTAACAAAAATCAAGTAAGATGAGTAGTTGGCTAGAAATCAACAACAAGCCAACTTCCACTAAGAGTTTAGTCTCCCCTTTAAATGTTGATTGCCACCCATGGCCATGGAGCGAAATAACCACTGAGGCCAAACATCAGTGCTATTTTTCAAAAAACTTAACTCATGCTGAGGCAAAGTAACCTCCTTAACCGCCAGAATGCGCTGCTACTGCAAAAAAGGTTATGGTGCCTTGAAGTCCGTTCATATTTAGGCAGACATGCCAAATTTCAGTGCGATACTGTCTTTAGTTTCGTTTTGACAGCTGATTGTTGTTGACGTGTTTGGCATCATGTTGAGTGTGGACAAAAACGATTTTCGTTCTCTCATAAAACATTATTTTTTGAGAGGCAAAACGGCGAAGGAAACAAAAGAAAAGTTGGATAAATATTATGGGGCTAATGCTCCGTCAGATTACACCGTCAAATATTGGTTTCGAGAGTTTCGTGGTGGCCGCAACTCCACTACCGATCAAGTCCGCAGCGGCAGGCCCTCCGATGCGGTTACAGAGGACATTGTCAAAAAAATACATGAAATGGTGTTGGCTGACCGGAAAGTGAAGGTGCGCGAGCTAGCAGATACCACGAAGATTAGTACTGAGCGCACACGCCATATTTTGGGCAATATTTTGCATATGAAAAAGTTATCCTGCCGCTGGGTGCCGCGAATGCTCCTCACTCCTGACCAAAAACACGAACGTGAGAGCACTTCGAAAGAGTGTTTGGACTTGCTGATGAGGAATCGGGCGGACTTTTGGCGTCAATTGGTAACTGGATTTGGATCCCTCGGAGTATTATCTCTTCCCAAACCCCAAAAGATGTCTCATCAATAAAAAATTCAGCTCACGCGAGGAAATCATCGACGCCACGGAGGAGTATTTTGCAGACCTTCCGAAAAATTACTTTTCGGACGGGATCAAGAAGTTGGAAAATCGCTGGAATAAGTGTATCAAACTAAAAGATGACTATATTGAATAATATAAAAAAACATTTAAAAAAATTTTTTCTTAATTTCCAAGGAGGTTACTTTTCACTCCATCTAGTATACGATAATGTTCGTTTATATCTCGCATACCTACATGATAAGCCAGACTCTATCTGTATCGACGATATAACGAAAACCAACCTCCACTCAATTTTTTGCCGAAGCCGCCCAAATATTTGTCCCTGTATTATCAAAATGTAAGAGGATTACGAACTAAGATTTCTGCTATACTCGTATATCTGAATTCGCAGATTCTGCCCTACGACATTTTTGCCCTCACAGAAACCAATCTCACCCCTAATATTGAGAATAATGAATTATTTTGCCAAGACTTCGATTTACACCGTGACGATGGTCTAGATAAAGAGGCCGTGGTGTACTTCTAGCTATACACTCTCGTCTCGAGTCCAAACCCTTTAAAAAATCGTCCACTGCATTCTTTGAATTTGTTTGCGCTAGAATTCCTATTTGCAAGCGCAACCTATATATTTGCTGCTGCTATATTTGCACCTCTCAACCAATTCAAGGTCACCAGCTAGCTGTTTATGCAATCGACGGCATTTTTAATGCTGCTGATCCCAACGACGTAGTTATTTTTTTAGGTGATTTTAATCTACCTAAGCTTCTATGCGCTCAGACTGAACAGTCCTACTTTACTGCAACAAATCCCACCTCTGATAAAGAAAATCTTTTCATCGATTGCCTTACTGACTCTGGTCTGTCGCAATTAAGTGGTGTCACCAATAACATTGGCAGACAACTCGACCTAGTCTTCGTCACTGCTACAGATAACTGCATGGTTTTAGAAAGCAGACATCTTCTTTCTAAGTTGGATAGTTACCACCCTCCCCTTTCTCTTACGTTGGCGTATGACAATGGTCTCAATCGCGTTTCTTATGAGTATTCTTACAGTTTTAGTTTTCATAGAGCTAACTACGCCAAACTGAACAACCTCCTCAGTATGGCCAATTTCGACTTTCTTTACGATAATCCCAACCTTACGGTTAACGATGTTCTCGCATCCTTTTACACCAACATTTTCAAATGTCTCTCCCAATCTGAAACTTTTTTTTACCCAAAAAGAATCTCTCATCATCACTACCCTGGTATAATAAAGATCTGCGATCTCTTCGTAATAAGAGAAATAAGCTCTTAAAATCGCGTTCCGACACCGATTTCTTTTGTTACCAGTCTACCCAAATAAATTTCTCTGTACTTTGCCAAACTCTATATGACAACTATTTAAACCAAATGGACCACACACTCATTTCCGACCCCAAACGATTCTTTCAGTTCATCAAAGCTAAAAGTAAATCGGATAACTATCCATCATCTCTGAATTTTCTAGATAAGTTCTCGGGCGATCCCCAAATTATAGCAAATCTCTTCGCAATTTTTTTTAGCCAAGCGTCCGCCACCCATTCCCAAGTAGCCAGACCACTCTTACTTTTCCTACTTAAATAGCTGCCCACAAACAACTTTGGATTCTGTGTCTATAACTTTAGAGCAGGTTAAAGATAAAATAATAAGCCCCAAAGATGATTATTCTGCCGGCCCTGATCTTCCTCCTATATTTTTTAAGAAATGTGAAATGCGCCTAGCCCAACCTCTTACAGCTCTCTTTCAGCTTTCTATCACCCAGGGATTATTTCCCTCGACCTGGAAAAGGTATTTTATTATCCCCCTACATAAATAAGGCCGAAAAGACGATATTTCCAACTATCGACCAATTGCTAAGCTGTCCTGCATACCTAAGCTTTTCAAGAACATTATTTATGACATAATGCTTTTCCATTGTAAGTCAATTGTTTTCCAAAACCAGCACGGATTTCTCATAGGTAGATCTACGTCCACCAAATTAACGAAATTCGAATCAAGCACTTTATGTGCACTGAAATCTGGAAATGAAGTTGATGTGATTGCCATCGATTTCAGCAAAGCCTTTGATAGGATTTCACATGATATAACCTTCTAAATCTTGGTTTCCAAATAATCTTTATAACATGGGTTCAGTCATATTTAAATGAAAGACATTACTATATTCTATTTAGGTCCATGGTTTCTAACCCAATTAAAGCTTCCTCTGGTGTCCCTCAAGGCAGCCACCTTGGTCCCTTATTATTTATTCTGGCCATTAATGATGTTGATTGCATCATTAAAAATTCATACATATCTGTTTACGCAGACGATATGAAAATCTTTAGATATATAGCTTTTTCCTCAGACCTACCACTGCAGGAAGATCTTGACAGATTTCGTACTTGGTGTCAGACGAATTTTCTTGAGCTTAACGTCAATAAGTGTCAGGCTATAAGGTATACCCGTAAGCGGCCCCCTACTTCACCTCGCTGCTATCTAATCTTTAATCTGCCTGTTCCCTTAGTGAATGAGTTGCGTGATTTAAGTGTTATCTGTGATAAGGAACTCAATTTTCGTTCTCACATTGATAATATAATAAAAAAAGCCAACTCTGCCCTTGGATTCATCAAGCGCTGGTCTAAGGAGTTTTCCAATCCTTATGTTACCAAATCTATTCGTTAGGCCTCTTCTTCAACATGCAAGCCAAGTTTGGACACCCTACTACAGAACACACATCCTCCGGATAGAAGCTGTTCAACGCAGGTTTTTACGATTTGCTTTACGTGGTCTTCCCTGGGATGATAGCCAAAACTTACCACCTTATACTGACCGACTGAAACTTATAAATTTACAACGTGGGTGGCAGTGGCTCAAGTGATAGTGGACTGGCTTCCAAATCGGAAGGTTCGGTGTTCGAATCCCAGCCTCGCCCGAAAGACATATTCATTTTTTCAATTAACGAAAATCAAGTGAGATGAGTAGTTGACTAGAAATCAACATCAAGTCAACTTCCACTAAAAATTTTGTCTCCCCATTAAATGTTGGATGCCACCCACGGAGCGAAATCTTTCTTTCTCTCTCTATCCCATTTTCCAAAAAACTTAACACATGCTGAGGCGTTCGAAGTGTATTCATACCCTTTCTATACGTCGAAAAGTTCCCGGCATTCTCTTTATTCATCAAATTTTAGTTGGTAATATCGATTGTCCTTCTTTATTTCAACTTATTTCTTTTAACACCAACCCACGGAATCTTAGGTCTGTGCCACTTTTCCTGCTCAATCTTCATAGAACGAATTACGGACACTTGGAGCCACAGTCTACAATGCTTCGTGAATTCAACGATATTCTGCCTCTCTTCAACTACCATCTCAGCAAACTCTCTCTTAAGAACATTCTTATTTCCACCTATGCCTCACGTCCTAACTTTTTTTTAATCGCTCCCACCCTTTAGTTTTTATCTTGAAAATTGTTAGTTTTAAGAATAAGCTTGTAATAAGCATTAATAAATCTGTCCGGGGTTGACCCAGGCCGCAAATCAAATCAAAAATCCACTAAAGTGTACGTGGTGCGAAAACGATTCATCGTGTTCCAAAAAACTTGCTCAGATGGGCGATTATGTCGACGATTATGGCCGTAGCGCACGATAAGTTTGGCGATCCGAACCATGGTTTTCAAAATAAGTTTGCACAATTTGCACTCGTTGTTCTGTCGTTAATCTATGCATTCGTCGTAGAATATGGCAAAACGTACTAACCGCAAATCAACTGCTGCACAAATTGCGGCCAGCTTAACACTCCCAGATTGTTCTTTGTCTCCGAATACACTTGAGTGCGTCGAATCTTCAATGGTGTAGTAGCAAGAGTTTTTAAAGATCTTAACATTCACAAAGCCGCTGGTCCAGATGGTATATCTCCCTTCCTTCTGAAGAGGTGTTCTTCCTCGCTGGCAAAACCATTTCATCAATTCTACACTTTAGGACTCTTTCCGAGAAGATGGAAAACAGCATTTGTCCAGCCCGTCCCTAAAAAAGGCGAATCTTCCTCTTTCTCCTCCTACAGGCCCATTGCATTTCCATCCCTTCTTTCCAAGGTCATGGAAACGCTGATAAACCGTCAGCTCATGAAATATCTCGAAACACGAAAACTTCTTAATGACCGACAGTACGGTTTTCGTAGCAACAGGTCCACTGGTGATCTGATGGCATGTCTCACCGAAAAGTGGAACCAAAGCGTACATCAATCTGGCGAAAGCAAGATAGTTTCACTTGATATTTCTAAGGCATTTGACAGAGTTTGGCATCAGGCTATTTTGTTCAAAATGCGTGCTCTTGGGATCGACGACTCTCTTCGGCAATGGATTAGAAACTATCTTTTGGAACGTTCAAATCATATTGTATTGGATGATTTCAAATCTGATATTCACAAAATAAATGCTGGTGTGCCCCAGGGCTCCGTTCTGTCTCTGACAATCTTTTATCAATGATCTCTTGTCTGCCACTTAAAATCCAATATATTCATTTGCTGACGACAGTATTCTCTGCTTTTCATATTCGTTGCCGGACTCACGTCCTTGCTCTTCGGCTATAGAACGGGAACGCCATTAAATTCTGATATTAACAGCATAACTAATTGGGGAACCGCCAACAGAGTAGAGTTGAATGCTTCCAAAACACAATGCTGTCTGCTGTCGTTAAAGCGAAATTTAAACACCCAGTCGTTATCCATGAATGGCACCTGCACCGTCGAAACCGATAAACTTTCAAATCTCGGTATGTGTGTCAGTGACAACTTACGTTGGAAGGACCACATATTCGATGTCGTCAAAAATGCTGCAAAATGTCTAGGTTTCCTCAAGCGATGTAAGAAATATTTTAACGCCTCTGATACGCCCTCAATATATAAGGCGTTTATCCGCCCGAAATTGGAGTACAATTCCCACATCTGGTCGGGTGCGCCCAAAACATCTCTGCACCTGCTAGATAGGATTCAAAACTCATAGGTGATACTAATATCATTAAAACAATGGACACCCTCGAACACCGAGGTAATGTCTCGTGTCTCACTCTGTTTTATCGCTATTTCCACCAACAGTGCTCCGTAGAAATCGCCAGTAGTATTCCGCCCATTCAAACCTTTAACCGTAACACCCGTCTCACTATGAATGCTCATCAGTATAGCCTCAGGCCCACTTTCGTACTCTAAAATATCGTGATTCGTTCCTAAGCCGTACAACTCGCTTATGGAATGCCCTGCCTAGCTCTTTATTTCCTATTCATTATAATCTTCACACATTTAAAACCAACGTTCACCGGTACCTCTCTTTCTATCCTCCCTGATTTTCCTTCGCCCGCGCTGTGTGCAAGCATTTTTAGGGCACTTAAATCCCTTGAGCGTGCGCAAATTGTCGAATTGACAATCTGTAAAAACAGTGTTGCCAGTTTATAAACCAAACCTTTAAAAAAAACACCCTCTAAATATGTGATTCAAGAAAAGTCTGGGTTATTACTAATTTCAAATCCTTCCCACTCATTTTGAAAACCCCTCCGTTATTGAAGTCATCTTCAGAAATTATGTCATCTACATGAAGCCATTTTCCAAGTTTTCTGTGAGCTGATGCGCCTTTTCTCTTAGAACATAGAAAAAAAATTTACTATTTGCCACAACATTTTCAGCGTATGATTCTGTATCTAAAGTGGATGCATTAATTACGCGTATATCTGATAGTGTCTTCTGTATATACTCGTATTTAAAATCATATCAAATCTAAATCTGGCTCATTCAAATAGACGCTTCTCCATTTTGTGAATGCAATTTTGTTCATACTCGTATCTTCTGCCTTGAAAAAAAAAATGAAAATAAAAATAAAAACTCTAATAACTGGTTACACTTGACTGCAGAAGGAAAAAAGAAGGAAACTCAATGCGTTAACACGACAAACAGCGAAAAGTAACTCTGTTCTGTGCATTCATCCATGTCCACGTCCACGTCCACCGTGTTCAAACTTACAGATGGAAAACAGTTTTCGGTCGGTCTGGGTATCCAGCTCTACTACATACTTCTCTACTTAAATTAACCTACTTTACAGAACGGAAAGAAAGAAATTTGCGCACTAACGCGATTCACGGTGTTGTGAGGGTCATTTCCTGAAGAGTTTTACTACGATTTCTATCTGGTTTTCTCATGCTATGTGTATCTGATGACTCTGAAGGTTTGGTCATTAAGCTACCCCCATTCTTGTTCTGGCTCAGAGTACCAGAGTAGGGACGGAAACAAGTACCCACATAATTGCAACTACATATTAACTAATTTCTCTCAATGTTTTTCTTTTTTCTTTTTTGGCTTGATAATATGAATTAAAAGGTCTATTGAATGTTTTGGGTTGTTCTTTTTAAGATTTAATTGAAGAGTGTAAACAGATGAACTTGCAAACCGGATATGGTAATTGGGATTAATTTGGCACGCATCAACTACAGTTGTGATGCAGATTTAGTCTTCTTGGATGGCTTAGTTTCTTTCAATCTCTTGTGATTGCAGATTTTCAATCATATGGCCCCCCATTATGTCTTTGTGATCAATGGAATGGATATATTGCCCGTTTTTTGAAGCAAGCATCAATTAAAATGTGTTCTGTGGGATAGGCTTGCGAGCTATCCTACTAAATATTTTCTCGTTCCCTATGTTGAAATTGAATTGTCCATTATGGTTGTAACATCATTTTAAGGACATCAGTCATTTTGTTTAAGAGAATTGGTTATTTTCCTCAATATGCGCAAAAGTGAATAAAAAGGTGTACTTTGCTTCAGTCAACTTATTTTTTTTTTTTTTTTATTCTAACTTAAAACTAATGTATAATTTCTGACAGAATATAGCGGAAAATAATAGTGATTACTCTGTAACCTAAAAGTTAGTATGGAGTGACACTGCGATTAACAAATAAATACTATATAAGTTTGATGTGGGTGAGAAATCGGTTTTACAAAATTAATGTTCTGGGACTTCATAAAAAAAAGAAGCAAGAAAAATTCATATAAAAATTCAAGGAAAAAAAGGAAAGAGCAATTACTATTTGGAAATTATTTTAACACTTGGAAAAAGTTTACAAAAATTTAATTAATAAACTGACATTAAACTTAAAATCGCTTTTAAATAACGATTCCAGGACTTCATAATTCATAGTGAATAACCAGTCTTTAACCTTTTTTAAGAATGAATTAAAATGTAAAGCTGTTCGAACAGAAAATGGTAACTTATTGAACATTAAAGGGGCTATAATGGAGTAGAAGTGAGAAAAAGGGGTTTTGTACGCGATTGGAACACTGACAAGATGCATGGTATTTATACGAAGACTATAAAAATGTGTAGTTCTACTAGGAATATTACCGCTTTGCCTAAAAATTTAATTCTTTAAATAAGGGCCAGCTCTGAGTAAGTCGATTTTTGTTACAGATAATCCTAATTACGAGTAAATGTTTCTGAGTTATTAACAATGGACTGAAGGAGTTATTATAAGAACCTCCCCAACTTGAGATACCATACTTAAGGTGACCATACGTCCCGATTTCGAGCTTTGTGTCCCACTGTCCTTAAAGAACGCAAAATGTCCCGCTTTGAAAAAAAGGCCACCCTATATGGATGCATGTTTCGTTCATTATACTCATTGTCAACAAATATATTACTAAAAATAATATTGCTCACAGATAGACTTCCAGAAACAGCAAAAAAACAGACTTGAAGTTGAAATACATAACTGGGTAGTTAATAGGTACCTTGTGCTCTGTCACTCCGTGTACCGTGTCTGTATCGATTATGTATCTCTAATGAATCGTTTGTTTGAGAATGAGAAAAATGGTGAACGAACGAAGCATACTTTGGTTTTAAAACTGAAACCGTTAGATTCGGTTTGAGAGGAATAAAGAATGACCGAAGACTACTTATATTTTCTCTTTAATGCTTGCGGTTTAGTATTCGTGTTTAGTGTCTATAAACGTAATATAGCTTTTGGGTATATAATTTAATTCGTGCGTTTTTTTTCAAAATTTGAACATTTATTTAAGAAAAACATGTACAATAGTTTTATTCAAAGTATTGCCCATCTGAAGCTATGACTTTTTCCCATCTTTCTGGCAATTTGTGGATTCCATCCCAAAAGAACTGCGCCGGCTTGGCAGCCAAGAATGAATCAAGCCAATTTTTGATATTCTGCTCTGATGTGAACCGTATTTCAGTGAGGGCGTTCTGCATCGACCGGAACAAATGGTAGTCAGAAGGGGCAAGTTCTGGGCTATAAGGCGGGTGGGGTAAGACTTCCCATCCACTGTTTTCCAAATAGTTCTTAACCGGAATAGCAACGTGGGGCCAAGCATTGTCATTATAGAAAATTATTGCCTCGTGTCTGGTCGCATATTCCGGGCGTTTTTCGGCCACTGCTCTCTTCAAACGGATTAATTATGTTCGGTAGCGTTGTCCATTGATGGTTTCACCCGGTTTTAGCAGCTCATAATACAGCACACCCATCTGATCCCACCAAATACAGAGCATTACCTTGCCGTTGATTTGGCTGGTTGGCCGGCTTTCACATATGATTTTTTGCGCTTGGGGTTGTCGTAATGGATCCATTTTCCATCACCAGTAACAATCCGATGCAAAACTGACTTCCTTTTGTGGGGTTCCAGCAGCATTTCGGACATGCAAAACCGCCTTTCGACGTCTCTCGGCTTGAGTTCATGTGGAATCCAATTTCCTTGCTTTTGAATATATCCAGCTGCTTTTAAACGTTTTGAAATGGCTGCTTGAGTGACACCCAAAGATTCTGCGAACTCTTCTTGTGTTTGGCAACAATCTTCATAGAGTAAGGCTTCCAGTTCTTCATCATCTTCAAACTTTTTTGGCTGCCCAGTACGTTCATCGTCTTCCAAGCCAAAACCACCACTTTTAAATCGTACAAACCACTTTTGGCACATTCGCTCAGCTAGCGCATGTTCACCATAAACTTCCACCAAAATACGATGACATTCGGCAGCAGTTTTCTTCATATTGAAGTAATGAAGAAGAGCTCCCCGCAAAAACACTTTTTCAGGCACAAAGTTCGACATATTTGAGTGAAAAAAATTATTGTTGTTTACGCTTCAAATGAATGACATATACTGAAATGACGTACAATGACAGTAGTTGTCCAACGCATGTTCCAATGGAATAATACAAGTTACGCCATCTCTTAGCAAACCGCACGAATTAAGTTATAGGCCCAATATTTCAATAATTTGGAAACTGCAACGATTTAATTAGTTTACATACTACGATTGCTGAATAAATAAACTCTTCCCAATTTTATTTTACAATTTATTCGTTTTTATTCTTTATGTGATTTTTGAAACATTGAAATGCATAAACGCAAGTGCACGTTCAAAATTAACTTACAAACTAGATAAGTATCCGGTCATAAAACAAAGGAGTCAGTTTTTCGCATGGTGGTGCTTGTGATATCGAGAAACATTTACGGTCCGAAAAACACAACCTATCCGATAATGCTGACGCTTCAAGTTCATCGATGCTCAATTTCTTTAAGAAAACAGATTCATCATCTTCCAAGGATTTTGAAGTTGCTGCAGCGGAGGGTGCCTGGGCCTGTCACATTATACAGGAGAATCATAGCTTTCGCTGGAACGATTGGGCGTCTAGTTTAATACAACATGTTTCGAGCAAAAATTTAAGTGTGCCCGTACAAAATCCGAGGCTATTGTGAATGTGCTGGCGCCTATGGTAGCAAATGAATTAAAAGAACACTATCGTAAGTCTAATTGCATAACTTTATTAAGGAATGCTTCAAACCATGGCTCTACAAAATTATTCCCTGTCTTAGTATACTACCATACGAAGGAGTCCATTTAAAAGTTTTGGAGTTCCAAGAGCAACCAGGCGAAACAGCAGATATAATAGTTGATTATTTGAAACAAGTGTTGAAAAGGAAATGAGGTGAAATTAAAAATTGTGGCATTTTGTGGAGATAATACCAACTATAATTTTGGAGCCAAAAATAGAAAAGGAGCTAATAATGTTTACGTGAAATTGAACACGTATCTTGGAAGGACACTCATATGCAATCAAAATTGCTGGAGATTGTCTACCTACCTATTGGTTTTGAATGCATAATTGTGAAAATTTATTCATTTTTCTACATTTATAGCGTTCGTGTTACAACACTTAAAGAATTCTGTTATGCCTCTGACACAGAATATAAGAAACTTCTCGGCTACGACGCTAGAAAGAGTATTACAAATGTTTCAGCCTTTAAAAAACTATTTTCTGATCATTGATAAGTGCCCAAATATTTTAAAAGTTTTTTTTCAGCAATCCTAGCTCAGAATTATGGTTATCTCTTAAGCACGCTTACTCTGCTACGTTCCATCAAGCTGTATTAAAGATCGAAGACCGAACGTGTCTGCAATAGAGGCCGAGAATGAAATAAATCAGCTTATAAACAATTTAAGCCAAAAACAAAATTCATGCTTCCTTCCTCACGCCACCCATAATATAATGGCAAAGTTACAGGAAACTGGTGCTGTCAATGAGGACAGCATAAAAACTGCAGCAGCTCAATTTTACAAGACGAGTAAGGAATATTTAGAGCAGGGGTGTCAGTTTAACTCTGAAGTTGCAATTTTTGCTTGGGCGAACCTAAGGAAAGTCCCTTCTTGGGAGGAAGTTAAAAAAGTGATGGACTTATTAATTAAACAGGGTTTTCTCAGCAGCACTCAGGATACAGGAGTTTTTGATGAGTTTCAACTCAAACAGTGACAGATTGAACATCGATAAAATAAGTGCTGAAAATCTTTGGGTGGAAGTATTTACCCACTTCCATGTTAAAGATATATCTCACGCGAATTTTTTTAGAATTGTAGAGTACATTTTCTGTCTACCAGGTGCCAATGTCCCTGTTGAAAGACTGTTTTCTCATATGAATAAGATATGGACCAGTGAAAAAAACCTGTTAAGAGTCCCGACTTTGAAACCTATTCTTATAGTAAAGGGTAACATAAATAAATCATGTCGACAATTCCATGTATATTTGAAAAAAAAACCCGGTATTTTAAAGAAATCTGCTCATCAGAAAAATATAAAGAAGCAACCACCCCCCCCCAACTGCTCAAGATTAATTTTATTTTCGTGTGTTAATTCTTATTGCAAATTTAATGTTTGCAATAAAACATAAGAAAGGTCTCATATTTGGTTTAATTATTATATTAGCTTAAACTTTTAAACGCAAAAACAAAAATGAAAAAAAACGTTAATACTTTTTTTGAACAATATTATTTGATGAGATACATTTTGCGCGTTAAAAGGAACATATGCGATTTCAGAGTATGAATATGATCTTTCCAATTCAAGTTATGGTCAATTAATACTCCAAGGTATTAGTAGGTAGTGATGCGTTTATGTCTTCAACTCCTGGGGAGCGGGGATACATCGCTAATATCCGACGTCCGTGCTATGAGGTCAAGCAACAACATTGCTAAGATTGTGGTAAAATTTCAAAAGAAGGATGACGTTGGACGCGTACTACGTAACACTTCAATGCTTAAAGGCTCCAAGGTATTTATCCATAGAGACCACACTGAAGCTCCACGCAATCGGCGGAAACGTATACCTAAATTAAAAATCGACATTGAGTCCAAATATAAGAACGCCAAACTCCGATGTGTTGGTTTTGTCAGTGAATGTGGGATGACACTCCTCCAAAAACAGCTGACCAATGATAGTTCTTCAACGACAGCTGCTGCTGCTGTCATAAACGTAAATGCCGAAGGTGGAAATGCATTGATTGGAAACACAATGGGTGGAAGCGCAAGGTGCAGTTCTTCGTTTTTGGGGTCTCAGACTAATATTTAATAGCATTGTCGTCCGCCGAAATACAATAAAAATTTTAGCAAGAAAAATTTTAATTATATTACAATTGAATTTGATAACCATGAAGTTTTGTCATTTAATATTTTAAGCTGTAACTTTGCAGCTCTAAAGAACAAATTACTTTTTCCGAATTTTTTTAACTATATTAAGAGTTTTGATATTGTTATGCTTTTTGAAACTCATGTCTTAGCCAGTGAAGAAACTACGAGGGGCGATCAATATATTCTCGGTATCGATATGAAGGAAAATACGAATTTAATTTAAATTGTTTTTATTTTTCAATAATGCATTTGTTACATCTTGAGATAAGCTTTTTTAAACCCTCAAAAAAATAAATTTCCTCTTTCTCTGCAAAATACCGACTTGAGTTCTTCATCATCCGAAAATCTTTTTGCACAAAGACATTTTTTCAAATCCGGAAACAGGAAATAATCACTAGGGGCAAGGTCTGGACTATAGGGTGGGTGTTGGATTTCTTCGAAACCACAATCTCGCGCAGCAGCCTTGGAAACTCGCGCCGTGTGAACAGGAGCGTTGTCATGAAGAAGCAACACACCCGCTGCGAGTTTACCCCGTCTTTTCTTTTTAATTTCCTCCCGCAAATTACTCGTATGCAAAGTGGAAGCGTAGGATGTGGCGTTGATGGTTTCACCTTTTTTTTGTACTCAATGAGCAAGATTCCCTTTGAGTCCCAAAAAACTGTGGCCATGAGCTTCGCGGCAGACGGAGTGACTTTGAACTTCTTCGGGGAGTCTGTTCCGTTTTTATGCCACTGCATGGACTCTTGTTTGCTTTCAGGGTCATAGTGGTGGACCCATGTTTCGTCCCCAGTAACAATTCGATCCATAACACCGTCCGCGTTCTCACTACACATTTCCAAAAGCTCTCTACAGCATGCGATTCTCACTTTTTTCTGAGGCGCTGTGAGCATTCGTGGCACCCACCTTGCACTGACCTTTGAAAGGTTAAGATGGTCATGAAGAATGGTGTGATCTCTGCTATCATTTTCACCTTTATTCGGGCATCCTCAAGAACAAGTTTTTCGACTTCTTTGATGCTTTCTCCCGTACAAGCAGTAGCCGGGGCGCCGGAGCGGGGGTCGTCTTCAATGCTCTCTCTGCCTCTCTTGAACTCACTTGACCACTTTTGCACAGTTGATAATGAAGGTGCGGAACCCTGGTAAACAGCCACCATCTGTTCATGAATAGTTTTTTGACTTTTTCCTTGCTTAGTGAGAAATTTAATTACAGCGCGATGCTCAATTTTCACCATCATCGTCTCAGTTGCCATTATGATTCTGTTTAACTAGAGATAAAACGTGAATTAATAATCACATTTATATGAAATATAAGTTACATGAATGCACTAAAATAATAGTATTACTTGATAAATAAGTCAATTTATATATACAACCACAGCTTCACCCCGATATCGAGAATATGTTGAACGCCCCTCGTATATTTAGTAGTATTTTTATGGATTGGAATATGAAATGGATTCCAGCTGTCAAGACTAATATATTTGGAAGAGGAAGCGGTGGTGGGCTGATAGGGTTTCGTAAATCTCTGAAAGAAGTTGATTTAAATTTTAAGATGGTGAAAAGTGCCTGTGTTCTCAATGTAAAAATGAATGGCGATTTATTTGAACTGCAGTCACAGGAGGCAAGATTACGACAAGCTCTTTGATCTGCTTAAGCTCTTAGCATCGACGGACCTTCTCCTAGCTGGTGACTTGAACGCGAGGATAGGATTATCGCAAAATAATTTTATAAATGGACCTGTGCCATCGATTATAAATGCCGCTCGGAATTCTAAAGATGAATTTTGGGGTCTAAAATTATCGAAATTGCTGATGCGTATGACTGCAAGATCTTAAATAGTAGTTGTAAAGGCGACGTAGATGATGAACATACTTTCATCCGTGGAACATCGTGCTCCGTTATAGATTATTGTTTGATGACCGGAAATTGGTGCTCAATAGTCAGCGATTTTTCGATAGCTGCTCAAACATTCTCCGACCATATGCCCTTAGAAATTTCATGCACTACTTTGAGGGCAGGAGTTACGGCAAACTCAAGGCAACTGGCCCTTCTTCCGAAGTTGGCTTGGAATGACCGTTTTCGTTCCTCTTATCAGAATAACTTGAACACCGAGCTTTTGAATCTGATGGAACACAATACAACTCTCAACATCGACGCTCTAACACAAATTATAAAAAGTTCTGTGCCGCTTAGCGGTAATACAAGACGTAAAGTGGTAGGAAAGCAGAAGTGGTTCGATAGTGACTGTATGAAGGCAAGAAAAAGATCAATGACACTTCTAAGACGCCTAAGGAAAGAAAATTCTAACTATTCCAATTAACTCTATGCAGAAGCAAATAAATATTTCAAACGCCTTTGTATTGAAGAAAGGAAACAATTTAACCAGCAAATCATAGCAGTTCTCAACTCTGCAAAATCTGCAGGTGAATTTTGGAAGGCAGCTAAAATTGTATCGGCAAGAAATAATATGATCTCGTCGACCTTGCAAGTGTCAGAGCTGAGGGAGTACTTTAGAAATCTACTCAACACTCCACAGTTTCCTCCATTACCGCATTATGCAGCGCCTTTCAGGCGGGGTTCAGAAAACATTATTCAACACTGGATCACATTTTTACCCTTACCAACATTGCGGAGATTTTCAAGCAAAATCGTAAAAAGCTATATGTATTCTTTGTTGACTTTCGTGCAGCTTTTGATTCCATAGCGCGTGAAGCTCTATTACAATTTGGGTTTGTCAAGCAAAGTAATAAACGTATTGAAAGCGATGTATAACAACAATGTGGCATATGTATGGAACGGAGAGTTTGTATCGGAAGAATTTGAAACGCAAATGGGAATTAAGCAAGGATGCATCTTAAGCTTGGTGGTGTGAGAATGCCATCGCTAAAGTTTGCGGACGATATAGTGTTTTTGTCTGAGACAATTGAAGGGATGCAGCTCGTGATGAACCGTCTTGAAAACTACTGCAACCAATGGGATTTTACGGTGAATTTAACTAAATCAAAGGTGATGATTTTTAAAAATGGCGGAGGAATATACTCTCGCAGCGAAAAGTGGTCCTATCGGGGTGAAAGTGTTGAAATAGTGAAAGAGTATAAATATTTAGGAGTGTTAATTACATCTAACCTCAGCATGAAAAAACATTTCGTATGTCAACTAGCGTCAGCAAAAAGAGCTATTTCATCTGTCTGGGGACGTTGCATCGACAACAAGTTTATCGATCACACATCGAAAAACAATTTTTTTCTCGCAACTTTGGCCTCTATACTGCCGTACGGGGCCCAAATTTGGGGTTATTCTTTTTTTTGAGGAAGTTGAGAAATTCCTTAGATACTTTGTGAAGAGAATCTTTCGTCTTCCAGCATGTACACCAAACTATATGTTGCATTTAGAAACTGGAGTCCCCCCTCTTTTTTTAAATACCCTAAAGCTGCATGCAGACTACATTATGGAAATAGTGGAGATGGAAGAAAGCAGATTGCCGAGGATTGTATTGAAACATTTAGCATTGACAAGAGGGCCCTTGGTTCAAAAGTGGAAGGAGTTGGCGGTAAAATATGGCGTAAATTTAAATATCTCAGTTGATATGCAACTTTCAACGCTAAAATCTACGTTCACCAATGTTTTGAAAAAAGCTTGCAATGCCATATACGACGGATATGTAGCTGAAGCTCATACTTCACAACATAGGCTAGTCTACAGTAGGCTGAATTACAACCTCACTGAAAGCGCTTCTACGTACTTCCTTAACCGCTATTGCCTCAATATGATAAGCACTACATTTAAACTTCGAGGAGAATTGATAGATCTTTATTTTATTCCACATCGACCAGATCTTTGAATTATCTGTGACCTGTGCAACCTTAAAGAGAGAGAGGATGTTTACCATTTCATCGGAAGATGTCCTATTTTAAGAGAATTCTGCGTGAGATATTTCGGAGTCACTTTGCTGGACTTAAATGAGGTTATTAATATATTGAACGATAGTCATGGGTGGGAAGTTTTATACAACTACTCTACAGTTGCCTTTGGTTACAGAACCCGGATTTTAGAAGGCGATTTTTGAACGCAATAACATACTGTGCTTAGTATAAATTTTTACTAACTTATTACATTTTCATTTTTATTTAATTTTTTTTTTCTTTTTTTTTTAAATATACTAGATAAATTGTCAATCTGGTGGACGGCCTTAAGCCAAACCATAAACGACTTTGTCTTCACTTTTTGTAAACAAATAAAATTATATGAATTTAATAAAAAGTTAATAACTAACTAACTAACTAGTGATGCACTGATTCAATGTTAGAACAATTATTAGAACAAGTGCTAATATAATTACTTTGAACTATGAACAGGTAAACAGAATTTATTACAATCATAAGCATGAAAGCATAAATTAAAATCATTTAAAATATTATTTGATATTTTGAAAGACATAAGTTTTGTCTTCTCGCTAATAATCAGTTTATGTTCCGCAAACCAACGTCTCAATATTTCTAGATCTTCGGAGATCTTTGCAATATTTTCGTATCTTGTACCAATTTGATATGTAAAGGCTATGTCGTCTGCAGATGCAGTAGATACTCCATTTAGATTTGGTGCGAAGAGAGAGTTAATGTATATTTAAAAGAGCACAGGACCAAAAACTGAACCCTGTGGTGCACCATTTTTTAAGATACGAGAGCCAATAAAGCTCCCGTTTACATTTACTTTTTGATTCCTACCTTTTAGATAAGAAGTAAACCATTTGTGGACTATTCGTCTAAAACCAGCATTGTATAATTTTTTAGAAGCAGATCATTGTCAACCATGTGAAACGCTTTTGTCATATCGACAAAAAGAACCATGGTGGATTTGTTTTTTTTAAATAGTGGTATAACATCAGTGCCTTTTAGGTGCTGAGGGAAACAACCATTTTGAACACTAAAATTAAACAAGTAACATAAAACGTCCACCACATATTAGCACATTTTCTTCAACAATACATTTGATATACCATCACTAGTACAAGACTTTTTGTTTTTTAACGAAAATATTGCCTTACAGATTTCACTTGAAGAAAATGATTGGAAGACAAAAGTCTTATAGAACAATTGCAGTCTCTTGAAATCCCTATAGATGGTTTCAGTTCTTCTGAAATTTCGGTAAAGTCGAAAATTTCGAGGTTATTGGACATGATGACTGAGTCCGTGAAACTTTTACTATCTATCTCCAAGCTGTTAATGCCTATTTGTTGTCTACTTTTCCCCAAAATGCTATCAACTACCTTCCATTCATCTCGTACATTTCCTCTGGCACGTTCAAACGGATCTGAATAAAACTTGTTACGTGTTTCTTCAATATTTTTGTGCACGGATTTGCATAGAGAATCATAAGTTTTATATTATTGGATGACTTCTGCACTTTTTTGCAAGTTTGTTCTTTCGTTTTATCTGCTGTGTGTCATCCATGGCTTTAAAATTTTATTTCTGCTCGAGATGAGAGGTGAATAAGTAGTAAAATTGTTGATGTGATTTTTTAAAATTTCAATAAAGAGATCGAAAGCAATTGATGGGTTAGGTTCATCATAGACTGGTTCCCAAAATCCATATTGTAAACAGTTCTTTAAAAGAGCACAGTCTGTGCAATATTTTTTTTTTACAGATTACAATTTAGTGCATTGATACTGGAACCAACATAAAGTGTAATCATACAATGATCTGTTAATTTCAGATCATACACAACACCACTAAACATATTCTTATTGTTTTTTTGAGTGCACATAAATATATGATGAATGCAAGATTTTGTCGAATCGGTTACACGGGTAGGTTCATTTATAAAACTCTTTAGACCATTTGACGCCATAAGAAACAGATAGTTCTCAATTACAATTCATGATTAAAATCTCTTCAGGCGTTTTTCACTTTAAATACACCCTATTAGACAATAACAGAGGCTCCGAAATCTTGAAGCCAAGTCTTTACATTTTTGTTAATCTCGCCCTTTTGGCTTTTTTATTTAAATAATTTATTAAATGAGACTATAGCAAGCTAATAAGATAAATAGGCAATTTGGATAAAATATTATCATAATTTGAAAATAGAAAACTATTCTATTAGCATTTCGTGTGACTTATCCGAAGATACTTTGCGTGGGAGTCTTTTAAATAGGTTGCTCTCTTCAGTTAAGGAGTTAAGATGGTTCGTCATTTATCAGAAGTCAGAGTCTTCGTCTGAGCTGTGGGCATAATCATAATAATAATCGTCTCTATTCAGTTGCTGTGGTGCGTTGGCAATGCACCACAATACTCTGTGTTGGATGGTTTTGATTGTACTTTTCTTTGCATACTATATACCATTTTTTCTTTCGGTCAAATGCGGTTAAATTTTATCACCCTAGGTCGAAAGGTTCAGTCTTCTGAAAACGGCGCAACAAATTTGTAATTTATAAGACTGTACTATTGATGTGTCTGTCCGCTTAGTCGAATTTTGTGCTTTCTCGGAAGGGTTTTTGTTTCCTCTTTAACTGTAGAAATTCTGAGGTCTCTATGCAAATCAACATTTTTTTATGTACCACCGTGCATGGACAAAATTTCTCTTAGCACTTTATTTTCAAAAGTTTGTAAAATATTGTCATTCGGTTTCTTGGTACAACACCAGAGTTGTATACCATAGGTCCACACCCGGTTTAGCACTTGCTTGTAAAAAAGCAGCTTGTTCCCAACGCTATGCTTGCAATAATATATTTTTCAAGTAGCCAGTACATTTCTCTGTATTTGTTTGTCAATTATTCCGATTGCCTGAGAGACTGAAGCATGGCCATCCTTGAATTGTCGGCAAAATCTTTATACTGTTTTAATCGGTCAATAATAATATTTTACCGACCATCAAATGGCCCAACAACATGCTGAAGTTACTTATTTTCTTATGTCCGTCTTGTATGCACTTGAGGGTCTATCATCGTGTGGGATTTTTGGGAATGAGCTTCAACTCAGTTCCTGTCCTCTAAAATAAATATGTTACATTCTTAATTAACTGGATGATTATTACTTTTAGGATTATTTTACCACAATAAGAAAACAGACTCCGACTTCCAGGCTCTCTCCACAAGTGGGTGCAGGCGCTTGGCAAACATTGTAAGCGTTGATTTAAGAACTCCCCCGGAAGACGAGTATACTCGTAGTAGTAGTAATAGTAATATTTGTTTATTCTGTTACAATATTTACAAGTTTAACAAAAATAAGCGTTGGCTTTTGCCGTCAGCCGAAGGAAAGAAATTAATAAATTTGTAATTACTAAAAAGCTTCATTTATAATTTGTAGCCTATAATTCAGTACACATTTTAGAAAGTTGTGTAAAGTGTTCCAGTTTGCGTCGTTTAAGATGTTGGTGATCTCATTTAGTGATAGGACATTTTTTCCCCAAAAGGATCTCCTGATTGAATTTGATATGGGACACGTTCCAATAAAATGCCGGACATCCTCCTTCGTTCCCAGATTGCACAGTGTACATTCGTCTCCTCCGTTGTTTCTGTATGGCAAATAGTTCAGGTGCAAAAGTTCGCCTCTGGCTTTGAATATTGTTGAGATGGACTCTACGCTGTTCCGTTCATTAAAGTAGCTGTTTTCCCCAAGCTCATGCTATAGTATTCTGTACGTGGATCTTGATTGACTTTGTTGACTTTGCGTCTCGAAAAGCTCCCGTGTTGAGTAGTGGATTTTTTTAAGCATTCCGTTCAGTGTGCTCTCCCAGTTTGTTTCATTTCCGATTAGTTCGTGCAAAGGCACATTGTGTTCCTGGCTGAGCCTTGACCATTCCGCAAAGAAATTAAGGTTTCGGTTTTTAAGATACATAGCAATTTTGTGGGGAAGACGATGACTTGGTTGAGCAAAAACTTTTCTGATATAGAGGAAGGACAGTCTAAGCGTGAAGATATATAGCGTCGGTAGGCCAGGTTCCAGATGTAATATGTAAGTTGGTGTATTTTCAGGCAGCCTAAACAGTTTCTTAAGGAAGTATCTTTGGAGTTTTTCTACCTCTTCAAAATGCCAAGCCCCCCACACTTGTGCTGCATAGCACATTATTGACCTCATTACCGCCTCGACAATATTGTACGTCACACTTGGTGCAACATTCCTTTTCCTCAGAATTCCTTTCCAGTTGCAGTTAATCGCACGTTTAGATTCTTTCAGTTTCTCTAGCAAGTGTTTTTTAAAGGATGCCTGTGAGGTGACCAGAACTCCGAGGTATTTGTATTCTTTGACTATATTCAGTTCCACGTTCTGCCAGGTCCATTTTTCATACCTTGCGTGACGCCTCCAACCATTTCGAAAAGACTTTGGATTTGCTGGTATTACAATAACTTGCAGGTTCCACATACGGCAATACTGTTGCAGCTTGTTAATCACAATTGGGAGCATGCTTGGGGTTTCTGCGAAAATTACGATGTCGTCGGCGTAGAATAAGAGTTTTATAGGAAATCCCTCAAGAGGCAACCCGCCCGGAAGAAATTCAACTAGATCATCCAAAAATATTGAAAACAGAAGAGGACTCAAAAGACTTCTTTGCTTTACTCCAGATTTTGTTTGGAACCGATTAAACAAGATATTCCCGTCCCACACCGCCGCTGTATTGCCTTCGTAAAATTGTTGCAGAACCTTTAGAACTTTTGTTGAGAATCCTATGTTGCTGAGTTTAAGAAATAGTGATCTTCTATCGATGGAGTCAAAAGCCACCTTAAAGTCTACAAAGAAAGCGTATAGTTTCTTTCCTCGGTTCAAGTAAATCCGAGCGATGTTTGTGAGAGTAAATTTGTTGTCAATCGTGGAGTACTCCTTACGGGACCCGACTTGAAACTCGCTTAGCAGGTCGTTTTCACATATCCAGGTTGTTAAGCGCTCCAAGATGGCTCCTGTAAAAATTTTGGTAACAGCATTTAGAAACGAAATTCCTCTATAGTTAGATGGATCATTTGGATCTGCTTTCTTGAGAATCGGAAAAATTATACTTTTTTTGAAAGCTTCTGGAACTTCGCCGGTTGTAAATATGTATATGGCGTAATTGTATGTTTCCGTGAGCTTCTGCAGGAAGTGGTCAGTTATTGTATATTTTTGAAGAACTCATAAGCAATACAATCTTCCCCTGGAGCCTTATTCAGGCGGCACCTATCTATAACTTTTTCAACTTTTGTAGGGTTATGGGGTAGTCTAAGGAATTTACTTCGGAATACGGCAGTGCAAATTGTATTTCATTCCGGTTCACTGGTGGATTCAGCAATTTTTCGAAGTATTCCGCCAAAGTAGTCGCTTCAACCTTAATTCCTTTGTCAATGCTTTAGCCAATTTCCAAAAGGACTTATTGTCTTTGGTGTGCGCAAATTTTAGCGACAAATTATTTATGTAGAGTTTTTGTTTTTCTTGGCATACGATTTTAGAGCTTCTGTTTGCTTGCTGGTACATACGTTTTATGTGATCGGTGCTTATGCGTCTTAGCAGACGAAGGTAGGCTAATGATTTTTTTCTGGCTTTTTCCCATTCCCAATCATACCAGGGCTGCCTTCCTGGCCTTTTTGTTTCTATTTGCAAGGGTTTAGCTGCGTTCAAGATGCAGTTCGTGAGGATTTCCGTACCTCTAGCAGATAGAAGGTCGTTATTTTCTATATTATTGTACGCTTTGTACCTTTCTAAGATTCCGTCCTTCCAGCGTAGTTTTGGAAGAAGGCAAATTTGCTGAACTTCGGTATTGGTTTGTCGCAAATTTAACTCTACTTTGACGGATATTGGTAGGTGGTCTGAGTATGTTGATTCGGAAACTTCTAGGTCTGTTGCATACTTAAGCCAGTTCCCCTGCAACAGACAGTAAACAGTAATCAATTGTTGAGGGGTGGCCGTGGTGTAGTGGTACTAGCAATCGCTTCTCACTCGGAGGGTCAGGTTCGAATCTTAGCCACGACAAAAGTTTTCATTTGTGTAATTGGAACTCAGTCAGAAAAATCTGTGTGTGAAGGCATACCACTGACATGTAGATTTGGCTGTTGTAGGGTTTTCAAGCACAAAAACAACCGTTAAAATTCACAACCTGAATCATTCCGAGTGATGAAAATCTCTCCGTCCTATTCGGACTCCCACGCCTGGCGAGTCAATATCTTCTTTGTTGATCGCCTATACATAGTTTCTCACATTTCGATGATTTTTTTCCCGTTTGCATCGGTAACTGCATCTGTTGGCTTTCTCAATTCTCTCAACGATCCTTGCAGCAGCTCTGGGTCAACATTTAGTATTTGGTCATTCCTCACTCTTCCATTGAAGTCTCCAATGACCAGAATATCTGTCTCGCCCATTTCCAGCAGAAAATTGTACAAACTCGTGAAATCGTTCATCCAGTTATTGCAATTGATGTAAGTTGGAATAATATACTCGTACAATTTTAGGTTCCCAGCTTCGACCTTTACTAAATGTCTGTCGAACTTTTTTATAAAGTAGCATCCGATCTTTGTTCCTAAACCTTTTTTTATTCCGAAGCAGCATCCGCCGGTGGCCCTGCCATGTATTGTAGTTGGAATCCAAAGAAGAGAGTGATGTTTGAAATAAGACTCGAAACGTTCCATATTTTTGTCCACGAACGTTTCCAAAAGTAAGAATATATCGTAGTTATTTATAAAATTAAAAAAATTATTGTACTAAATAGCAATTTATGTACGAGTATTACTTAGACCTGCTATGTTAAACGAAAGAATATTAAAAGAAACATTGCTTAAATAGGAATACGAGTATCATAAATTTAATCTGCGTCGTTATTTTTGAGTGTTTTAATAATGGTTTCCTGAATGTCATGTGTCCGTCTTCTTTGTCATATTCTAACAATATCTAATGCTATATTTTTATGTATGATATATATAATTACATATAAAACCAGAGCACTAAATAATCTCGTCGGCTGAGGCTCTCATTATTGGCGCCAAACATAAGAAATTCCAGCAGAAGGAAATGGTAACTTGTTAAGCTGTCAGAATTATTCTGATTCCTACTTTTCAGGACTATATTTATGTTCAATACAACAAAAGAACTCTTGTATAAGAAAAAAAAACAAAAAAAAACACGAATACGAGTACGTATTTCATGTATGTCACGTGCGTTTCAAATTATTCACAATCGAATTTGCATATCTGACAGTCATTTGAGTAATGCGAATATTTAGTCTTCCGATACAAATCATTTTCAATCAAAGTCTAAAAAACTACTTGTCGTAACATCATCCTCGTTTGATCCTGAATTAGCAATCGTAGCACATCCCTGGCACGGCATGTAATATTTTTCACTATTATTATTATAACTCGTATCCTCGTTAAGTTTAATTTTGCTAACGTCCCGTCAATTTACTCCGAATTAAGCATCAATCAATCGATTACCCCACAGTTGCGCATACAAATTAGCCCCCAGTCGATATCATTCTGATTGTCTCAGTCTCTCCGTATGCTAGCCCCTATCTGACATTAATCATCGTCACTAATTTGTTACGAAAGTCTCCTTTACGAATACTAGTAGTTGTCATTGTGTGCTTAGTCGCTGCTCTCTAGTGTCCCTTTTCTTGGGCAAAGTAACATTTTTTTTTGTTCATCGTAAATTTGTGTAGAGAGGTAGCTCATGTTCGACTCCGCCCACATAATAAGTTCACGATTTTGTAACCTAGACTTGACGTGTCGCTTTTGAACAGAGAGGGCAAAAGTGGTTTACCCTACCAACTTTTGATTACCTGTCAATAATTTGTCACGCATCACAGCAACACGATTGTCACACGGTGTGTCGCACGGAATTCGTTTCGATTACCACAACGCGTAAGAATGAGCAAAGCAAGAACTGACGTTGTTGTCGTCACTATTAAAAACACCAATCACTCAGAGCGACTCTTCGGTCTTTGGTATTCGGTCTTTGGTCTTCGGTCTTCGGTGTCCGGTGTATGGTATACGGTGTCCGCGTATCGTTACGTTTGGCTAGTTAACGAGTCAAGTCAGTCAGTCAATCAACGCGCAGACAGATTTGAATATTTATGGACTGCGATTTGCCCAAAGGGATAAGGAGCCAGTGGGATAGTGAACTGTCACTTGGACGTTCAGTTAATTCGTCGTCGCTGTAGTTCTTCTACGAGCATCAAACACCCAACTGGTGATGGTTTATGAGAAAGAATGCACCCGGCGCCGGCCGATAGATGGGAATCGGCCTCGATGAAAAAGAAACAAAAGAAAAAAAAAAAAAAACCCTCTTGTCGTTATGTATTTGTACATTAATATTCCGTAAAGGAAGCCCAGAAGTCAATCGAATCGTGAAATAAGGTTATGAATATGTACCCTTTCGATTCACCCCCACCCTCACTGACGAAGACGAAAACGATAGGATTAATAATTTACGATTTTAGTGCAAAGTATTTTGCCAAATGATTGTGGCGACATGAATGTCACGACATTCGTGAATGAGAATTATAACCGCACGATAAGTGTGTGTGAAAGAGTTTGTTTTGACACTTAAAATTCGTTGCTGCCTGATTTGTTATGCAGTGTCAGATATAATCTAACTCGTTATACTGTAACGAGCAGGTAACGACCCTGGTAAAATAATGAGAAAATTAGGCAAATTGCCAGGGGCATACTAGAGGCTTGGCTTTTTTAAAAAAAAAAAAAAAACAATAGTCTTCTCATTGTTAAGAATGTGCTCGATTTCGATAGGACACCTTTTTCAAATCAGATTTACCGATATTTTCATTTCGTGTTTCTTAAATTCGAAAAGGAGGAAATTTAGTTCGCTTTGGCCGGTTGGTGGTGTTTAAAAACTAATAAAACCCAGTATATGAAAAAATATTTAAAATAACTGATTACATTATGTTGTTTTGATTTTTTTCTTTTCAGGTAAGTGCGAGGCATTGCTTGATTGGTGTGAACATTATCATCCAAGAGGAAGTGGTAAGATTGTGAATTAAAATATTGGTTGGAGCTTAAATGCCCTATTATAAATGGAAGCTTTATTTTTAATAATTTCTGGGAAGTCAACTCAATTTTTTCTAGGCGAAATAAAGTCGAAAAAATTAGGTCTACCAATATGTCGGTTGATCAAAAAACCGGCCGATTCATTTACGTGGATCCATACGAGTATGTATAGCGCACTTTATAAATAGAAAAATGTTCTTACGTCAGGCTTGAAGCACTGACATTGTTTAAGAGTTACATTGCTTAGCAGATATAAAGCCATGCTGTAAGTTTAAGGAATTTTCATGTAGGCCATGTACTCTTAGAGGCCACAACATCAATGAGACGAATAACTCGTAAATTGACTTAAGCTTTCTGTCTTCTATCTCACACTGCTCATTTACTGGGTGTTCGACTTCGTTACAGCATTGTTGTTCATCCTATTTAGATAGCAATTATAGAGCTCGTGGTTGGGCTGCGATTTACGAGTATGATAAATCTTCTGTATTCAGCGAATTCGCACACATCATTAGACAAGCATTTAAAAAAAAAAAAAGAGTTTATAACTTTCTGTCTAACTTGCTGAGAATACAATATCTTCCTTACCGATTGTTGCATTGAATCAAAAGTCTGAGCCTGATATTGATGACTACTTCTCATACAAAGATTCGGAAGCTACTTCTCTGTAATGATTATAAACTCAATTAATTAGTGAACAAGTAATTTTCAATACGAGGCACTAACCAGCTTATTGACTCATAGGCTTGAATAGAATAACGCTTGCTAATTGTCCAAATTTATTTCGATAACAGTAGCTCAGTTCGCAAAACTTACCATGCGGTAGGTCCATTTTAAGCCAACATGATCGTCCATCTGAGCAAGCATAATAATTCGATTAACAATGGATCGTTTTTGTGCCATGCATACTCTAACTGATGGCGTGGTAAAGTGCTCCTGTGAAGCGTAGTATTGAATGAGACAATTCGCCCTCGTGCACAGTAATTGGAGATGTGTCCATCTGCTTCGTGGAAGCTTTTCCGGTAACATTTTGGTTTATGAGTTTATAAAATCTAGCTCTTGTGAAAATTGAGCAGCTTGACCATCGCTTATGCCGTAGGTTCGTTAGGTGGACCAAAACAAGATTGCTCTTGATATAAAGGGTCGTTTTTAGTTGAATGGCTATGTCAACGAACATTTGGAGTGAAGAAAATCGACAAACTATTATTGAGACACCGTTTCATCGGCAAAAAATCACTATTTGGTATGTGGGCTTGTGGAACCATTGGACCATATTTCTTGAAGAGTGATATCAATGGAGAGCTCATGATTACTGCCTTTGCATTACTCAATCGAATGGTTTCAACAAGACGATGAAACCTGCAGATTTTCGTGTAATGGGCATGTGAATTGACCTTCACTTCATACAAAAGTGTCCTTGAAATAGTCAAACTATTTTTTTTATAATCTGGGCGCGCTCAAGGGATTTTGTGTACCTTTCAAATGTTTGCACACAGCTCGATCAAATAAAAATTAGGGAAGAAGGAACGGTTATAATGACTGGGAAATAAAGTGCTAAGCATAGCATTCCATAAGCGAGTTGTACGAAACTGGACTTGAGGGTAAACTGTTGAGCATTAATAGCATTCACAACGAGAGTTACGGTTGAAGGTTTGAAGGGGCGGAATGCTGCCTGCAATTTCATTGGAGCGCTGGCGGTGAAAATAGCGGTAGAACAAGGTAAGGCAAGGGGCATTACATCGGTGTTAAAGAGTGTTAATTGATTTCAATATTGGCGTCACCTATGAGTTTTGAATCCTATCTAGGAGATGTAGAGAGCATTGTACTCCAATCTTAGACGGATAAATGAGTTGTGTATTAAGGCCTGGTCAAAAGGGTTACAGTATTTCTTACATCGCTTGAGGAAACCTAGACATTCGACAGCATTTTTGACGAGATCGCATATGTGGTCATTCCAACGAAGTATGGAGAATGTAAAGTTTATCGGTTGCGACGATGTAAGCGTCATTCATGGGTAATGGTTGGGCGATTAAATTTCGCTTTAACGACAGCAGACATATTGTGTTTTAGGGACATTAAATTCCACTCTGTTGATGGTTCCACAATTAGTTGTGCTGTTAATATCGGAATATTCTATATACTACCTTGATCAAAAAGTTTCCGGAAGTTAGTCAGAAAATTCGAAATACAAGTTTATTCATCTAAATCTATATTTTCCCCTTCAAAGCAATCCCCAGCGACTGCAACACACTTATGTCAGCGCTTGATCCAATCTTTATCTTTAAGTATTAAGAGGTTCCTGGGATGTGTTTTCGTCCTATTGAAAATTCAAGGTACTCAAGCGTAGCGCAATCTGAAAGTGTTGAGCGGCTGCAAATTGTGCAGCAAGTAGACTGGCTTTGTCCAACTACCTGCCAACTGTAATGTCATTGTAAATTAACGTTGGGATGGAGAATGAGGAAAAATTTTTAATGTTTTTAACGAACGACCAAAAGTGTTTACTATTGTACCTTTGGGACACTTTTTTCTGTCGTACTGAAATTTTACATGCTTGAAAAAGGCGTTGCAGTCTTTCCTGGCTCGATTGAATTTTTTTCGGTTTTCCTCTGTCGGATTGGTCTTACAAGACCGAAATATCTCTAACCCTGATCCTGATAAATTCTTTACTGCTCGATTCGTACCACGGCTTTTCTTTTGGTTTGATATTACTGAGGAAATATTATATAACGACCAATTTAGTTCTTAAAGAAGCTGTTACATCCGCTGCAATTGCCTTTCTCGTATTGCCGTACGGTTCTTTTAGGAATTCTTTTTCTAAATTTGCACTTATCAATATAGAAGTTAGGAACAACTGCAGGGTGTTGGCGGTATAACTATCAACGGCTGGTGTTCACGTGGGCTCATTTACAATCTGGGATATGTCATTTTCCGCAGCGAATTTCTCAACACACACCTTCGGATGTTGGCGGTCTAGAATGTCGAAGCCCATAATGAAGACTTCAGCATCGGGATACCGGGACACAATTCTTTATATCCACTAGCCCCAGTTTGGGGCTTCTGTAAATAAAGAGGAAGTGGATAATTTGCTTACGGAGATTAAATTTTAACCACATGAAGTTGAATTCCGAACTGGAATAGGGTCACATTGTAGTAGAGTTTGGTAATATACATGACTACGCACGAGAAAGACGAGACCGCGATGAAAAAATGCCAGTATTATATATGTATAAACTATTGATAGTTTGTAGTCAGGTAGCTTCAGATCTGATATGTGTGGACGGGAATTTACCACTGTTTTACTTAATGCCAAAACTACTGGCCTGTATTTACAGACGTGAACGTAAGCGAAGAAATGATAACTTTTTAGCCCGCCTATATCCACTCTAAATTCCTGAGCCATTATAGTTCGCTAGAAAGCGGAGCATACGAGTATACATATACGTATGTATACCTTCGACCTTACTTTGATTCCAATCACTGCAAATTTATGGAGTATTTTGTCCATGTGCGATATGATATTAATAATTGGGTTTTGATATTTCATGTCATACGTATTTGACTGACAACCAACTGAATAGTTAAGACTTTT
The DNA here is from genome assembly GCA_963966105.1 of Volucella zonaria. Lineage (NCBI taxonomy): Eukaryota > Metazoa > Arthropoda > Insecta > Diptera > Syrphidae > Volucella > Volucella zonaria. The sequence continues at coordinate 45,710,313 of OZ014532.1, read as the reverse complement.
ATAGGTAAATTGACATGGCTCCACCCAATCAGTCGAGGTACTATAACATATTGTATATCATGTCGTTGAGATTTCTTTATTTTTAATCGCGTCATCACTGAGGCTACGAATTTGCTGATGTTTTTTTTTTTCATTTATACTAACCAACATTTTTAACTTTTATGACGTTTTCTAATTTGATTTGAATTAACTTATTTGACTGTCACATAATAGTTCAAGCCCTCATGATTTTATTTCCATAATCTCCTAAAGAGGTCGGCTTTTTCCAAAGCTTTGGGGTAAAAAAAAGAACAGAAGCCATTCCTCATTCGTCGATGAAAAATGACGAGTATGTTACATTATCGATTGTCTAGAATTTGTCTGTAACCAAACAAATCGCCTTTGGGTTTATGCAGTGAAACAAGGTAGTTCAATTTCCATTGGTTTCAGCCATTTCAATCCAATATTTTTGATTTATTTCGTGCCTCAGAAGGTAGCGATCTTAAAAATAAAACCGCTGCGATCTTTCACCTCGCCCAAAGTTTGTTACCTTTTAGCCGATTTGGGAAAACAAGTTTTTATATCTGGTACAAAATATTTGCGGATACCACCTGTTTGTATTGTTCATTTGTTCTTTTGTGCACTATCAAATGATAGTCGAATGATGAAAATATTGTCCCTGTCCTCAACTGCTCTGTGTTAATGTTCTTTCGAAAATTCCATCAGAATGTTAACTTCTTCCACAAGATTCATGACGCTGAGTACTCATTGTAAAGACAGGGGTCTCATTCGGCAATGTACTCTTTTCAAATGCTTTACTCATAGTAATTGCTTTCCGGCTCATCGTTGGTATTGAAATAATCACGGTTCAACATGCAGGTTCACCAGCCAAAGATTTTTTTGGTAGAGGCTCAAGAGTATCCTGGGCTTTAACGCCAATATATGGTATGTACTCGTATAATACAATACCATACGAATTTAGAAAAATGTTAAAAATTTAAAAAAATATTTTTGGTCAATCGTGTGAATTTAAGTGAGGAAAACAGAGTAACGAAAATTGTAGTAAAGAGTTTTTAGTGGAGCACTTAGCATGAAGCATGTGATCCCGCACATAGATGAGCGTCTTTTACAGATTGGAGCTATTTTTGGAATGTCAATGCGAGATATGTTTGTAAGGTCGAACGTTCTGATTTTGTTGTATGCGAGCTATATAACATACTTATCAATACGACGCAGATTAGTAAGTATACAAGTTTATTCCATTGAATTGGTTTTTAAAAAGCAGTACTTAAGGATGCAAACTCTTCCGAAATTTCAAGGTCTGACTCAACGCCCAGCTAGTTCCCTAGGTTTCTCATGATATGACCACGTGATACTGTCCTCAGAAACTCTGAGAATAGTGACGCCAAACACTTGTCTATATATCAATTTAGAAATGACATGCATTAATTTGTTTTACGAGGGCGGGTCAATAAGTCCTTTTGAATTTCTGACCTCTTTACTGAAACAGCAACACTGCTCCTGTCAACAGGCATCTGTCAGTTGACTCCTGTCAAAACTTAAACTTGCTGCGTCAGTTAGTTTGTGTTTGACAGCTATTTTTATCAGACTACTCACTAATTTGAGGAGAAAATGGAAAAAAGTGAATTTCGTGTGCTTATTAAGCATTATTTCTTGCGAAAAAAAACCATTACCGAGACCAAGGCTAAGCTTGATAAATACTATGGGGACCCTGCACCATCGATTTCAATGGTAAAAAAGTGGTTTACTGAATTTCGTTGTGGCCGTACAAGCACTGAAGATGCCGAACCTCCTGGACACCCAGTTGAGGTCTCTACACCCGAAACAATCGAAAAAATTCACGATATGGTGTTGGCCGACCGAAGATTGAAAGTGCGAGAGATTGTGGAAGCCGTAGGGATCTCGCATGGCTCAGTGGTTTCAATTTTGAATGATCACTTGGGCATGAGAAAGCTTTCCGCAAGATGGGTGCTGCATTTGCTCACAGTCGACCACAAACGCAATCGTGTAACAACTTCACAGGAAGGTTTGGCGTTGTTTAATCGCAATATGGAGGAGTTTTTGCGCCGTTTTGTAACCGTGGACGAAACATGGATCCATCACAACACACCAGAGAACAAACAACAGTCAAAACAGTGGGTTTCTAAGGGTGAATCGGCGCCAAAGAAGGCCAAGGTGGGTTTGTCAGCCAATAAAGTTATGGCGACTGTTTTTTGGGATGCACGCGGGATAATCCACATTGACTACCTTCAAAAGGGAAGAACAATCAATGGGGAATATTATGCCAACTTATTGGACCGATTCAATGACGATTTGAAAAAAAAACGACCTCATTTGGCCAAGAAAAAAGTTCTTTTCCACCAAGACAATGCAAGGGTGCACACATGTGCAGTTGCCATGGCAAAAATCCATGAATTGGGCTATGAATTGCTCCCTCATCCACCCTATTCTCCAGATTTGGCTCCGAGCGACTACTTCTTGTTCCCAAACCTGAAGAAATGGCTTGGTGGAAAAAGATTTGACTCCAATGATGAAGTCATCTCGCAAACAAAGGCCTATTTTGAGGACCTCGACAAATCATTTTTTTTGGAAGGGATAAAAAAATTGGAGAAGCGTTGGACAAAGTGTATAGAGCTCAAGGGAGACTACGTTGAAAAATAAAATTATTTTTTTATCAAAAAATCTGTGTTTTAATCCAAAAGTCACGAACGACAGGTAGTAGATTGCAAATATTTTCATAACAAATTCGTAACTAGAGAACTCTTGTTTTACGTCTTAAGCGCAATTGTAAAATGACGCTAATCGAGTTACCGGGAGCAAACGACTATTAATGTCCAATACCCTCACAAATTATAGCGTCGTAAATTTGTATCGTCTGTGGTTACAGAGGTAGAAACCTATACGTACTTTACATATTCGTTTTTTTGATATTCAACTTCCGGGATCCACAAAACGGTCTAGGATAACGCCAAGGTACCTGAGACTGAAGGATTCTGCTGTGGGAACTAGAATGATAGAATAGTTCAGTTTTGCACTGATAATCCCCAACCCAGAAGCAATGACCCAAGCTAAAAGATCACTAAGAGAATCTGATATCAACTATTTTTCTTATATGAACAGCTGCGCCCAAACTTCACTTACATCAGTTGATATTAATATCGAACATGTAATGGAGAAAATAAACCCGCTCAAAGACCAGTACTGTTGCCTGCCATTGGCTTGAACAAATGTTAAGACATCTTGGAAAAAACCTCTTTCCATTTCTCTTTCAATGTCGCAAAATGTTTTTCCTTCAATTTGGAAGAGATCGTACATAATTTCCATGCAAAAAATAAATCTAAACTCTCTTGTATACCCAAACAATTTGAGAGCATTTTTTACGAGCTGATGTACTGCAAACCTATCTTCTCTCCTTATCAACATGGTTTTCTAAAAGGAACATCAAAAATTACTAATTTAACAGAATTCGTTTCTACTACTCTCTGTGCATTGGAAAACGAAAACGAAATCGATGTAATCGCCAACGATTTTAGCAAAGCCTTCGATAAAATTTCATCGAAATTTGGTGTACCTCAAGGAAGACACCTCGGCTCTCTGCTATTTATATTGGCAATCAATGATGTAGAATTTATTATCAGACAATCCCGCATCTCCATCTATGCAGATGATATGAACATCTATGACTCTCAAGTATTACAAGATGATCTGAATAGCTTCTTAGCCTGGTGCGAAAAAATTTTTTTAGAGCTTAATGCTAGCAAATGCCAAACAATAACTTATTCGCATGAACGTGTGCCACCACCACCAAGGTTCTATTTTATAGGCAATGAATTAATACCCCCTGTCATCTTACTTCGCGATTTATTTATTATATGACGTACGGTGATCGTTTAAAGCTAATTAATCCTCAAAAAAAGTCGAGAAGTTACTGATGTACTCTTTGCTCATCAACTGCTCTCTGGTTATATTGACTGCCGTGCCCTTCTCCAAATGATGTCAATTAATTCCAATCCACACAACCTTACTTCTGCAACCCTCTTCCATATCATCATTCACCGAACCGATTATGGGTTTAACGAACTTTTGATCAGAAATCTGCGAACTGCGAACAACATGGTTAATGGGTTCGACTTTAACATAAGCAAAACCAGTCTTCGAAATTCCTTCTCCCAAGCTCCATGACCCCTGTGCCTTTCTCGTAGTTTTTAAGTCATATTAATGTTAGTTTTAAGTTTAGTTTTTAAGTTATAAGTTTGTATTAATCATTCAGTAATCTGTCCGGGGTTAACCCGGGCTTTAATCAATCAATCAATCAATCATTCCCAATCGACTTTCGATTCCTCTCCGGGGCCAAAAGACATTCTTTTTTTTTTTTAATTACCTAAATTCTTTTAAGTGAGTAGTTGCCTTGGACAAGAAAACAAATAATTTAGACGCCCCATTCAATTTTGGATGCTAACCATGAATTGAAGTATCCACTGAGCCCAAACATCATTTTTCGGAGGATGCCCATTTGCTTAGCTAGAACCTTGTGTAAATGATTTGCAAGCACAATGGTAACTTATGCGATAAGAAACACAGAACACCTTATCTTCGGTTATTATACTGATTTAATATCTTTCCAGGATTCCAATATTGTTTCTCAGGTGCTGAGTCATGAATTGCAACAATCTTTGCATACGAGAAAATAGGTGTACCTAGGATCGGATCTCTGGCGATTCTTCCTGAAGGATTGGCCCAGTTGTTTAATGAACATCGGGTTAGAGTATTCTTTCCCAAGAATCTTGCTTAATTTTCCATATTTGGCGTTTCAGATGGATTTATTGTATTCTGTCTAGGTTTGATAATAACATACTCGTATGTTGTGTTGCTGAAACTCCTCCAATCAGTACTTTTAGGGTTCCTATAGAGAGGCGCAGCTCTGAACCGCGAGGGTTTCGAAATTCGATGAAACATTAATGTTTTAAAGGAGAAACTTCATTTCTAAACTCTCATTGAGATTCTTGTTGAACTAGAAATAATTCACTTCAACGCGAACACACTTATACAACAATTGCGTGTTAATTAAATTTAATGCTACGAGCACCTTAGAACAGCACACTTTTTTCGGCTTACATCAAAGGTAATAAGCAACAGAAATATAAAAGTTTTCTTTCACACATTTCCCGTTTGCAAAAGGAACGCAGCAGGAGTTACTACATAAAGTAGGTGAAAAATAATCAGACTTCAAGTGAGTCGAATTTATACGCTTTAAGCTACAGATAAAAAAGGAAGAAAAAAAAGTTAACTATGACTTTGCACAGCAAAAAAAAAAAAACGCAACTGTAGGGTGTCTAGGTAACTGCGTTCTCTACTTCAGCGTTGCTTTGTTAATAGAAAATAGGACTTCCGAGAAACGACAATTTCTGGTTGGCACCGCACAGCAACATCAGAAAATCGAAGTAAACTGCACAGCATGCATACGTTGCTATATTTGCTGCATTATGGTGCAACTTAATTTCATTCAGATACCACCCGTACTTGCTATTAGTGTAGTGGCGTAACGGTAATAGCAGCAACGGCAGCAGCATCAGCATCAGCATCACTGCCAGCATCAGCAATTTGATTGGATAGGCATGTCCGAAACTGTCCTGCTATACAGTGGCTAAATGGCAAATTCCAATTGAATGCCTGGTGGCACACTGTAGATCATAAAAGGAGAGGTGTGCAGCAGATAGAAGACTGAACCTGGTTAGAACTCCGCCAGTAATTGGGGCATCTGTACACTCGTTCGATCGAATGTACCCGAATGGAAGTTGAGTTTAATGTTGTAGAATGTAGGGGTAACGATGTCGGAAAAATCGAACTATGACGTGGTACACTTCAATTGAGGCGAAAGAGGAAATACTAAAACGATGCTTTTTATTTATTTTTTTTTTTTTTTTTTTTTTGTAGATTCGGAGTTTGAGTTATGTAATTTTACATTCATAACGCCGAACTTAAATGACGGCCATAAGCATATTAGTTCTGTGTGTGCTATGGACTTTAAATTTGTATGTCTTGACAGCGCTGTGCTATTGTTCAGGGTTTAAATACGATTCTTTATGAAACTAATAATCTTCTTGCCACTTCTAATTTATTCAACGGACTCGTAGTCACCTTTGTTCGATCAATAAAAAAGCGAACAAAAAGCGTTTGTACGAGTATTAACGACTCTTCATATCAATAATATGTGCCACTAAACAATATTTGAGCAAAGAATCCGCATACATTCCGACCGAGATATCTTCCCACTCCTTGTTAGAGGTAAACAGCTTCACTGCAACTTTAACCAAGAATCTTCTGAAACCATCACCGCCAAGTATGCACCGACACCGACACCGACCTACCGTGCAGTCATCATGCGAAGAATGGCCTACGATAGTCAGCATCGTCATCGTTGTGCCGCCATTGAAATCGCCGTCGTGGTCGTCGCCGTGGTCGTTGGTTGTCCAAGTGCGAGCAAATAAATCGCGGTCCATTAGCATAAGAAAATAGACACTTCCGCAATTGAATTGATTTATTTCGAAACGTGGTGGATACACGTTATTAGTGTGTTGTGCTGAAACCAATAGCCGAGAGGTGTGTGTGCGCGCGTTTGTCTTGATTTGAGAACGAACGTAGTCTTAGGTAGTCTTTAAATGGCAACATAAATCTTAAGAGTTTCCTTGTATCTGTAAAATCCACCACGCAAGTGTACGAGTATCTTGTGTGTCCGAGTCAATCTTGTTAGTATTCTCTTTAAAGTTATTCTGTTCTGAAAGGTGTCTATTTATCAAACACGATACTAATAAGTGGATACTTATAGGATATTTAAACAACTAACTCAAAAGTTCAAACTCTTGTCGCATTAAGTTGGGTTTGGTTTCGAAAGGATCTACTAGGCAACATTTAATCGAAGGAACAATATTAAACTAGAAAATGTAGGCCATTCGAGTTAGTTATTTCACGAAACCAACTGGAACGTTGATCGGATATACACTTGGTGACCTTTCATCAAAAAAAAAACTTTTATTTCTCAACTCAGTCGCCTTTAAAGCCCAATACACTTCGCCCAATCTGTTGATCCCTTCCAAATAATAAAATTTGTCACGGGCTTCATAATAGGCACTTGTTTGAGCGATGATTTTATCGTTGGACCCGCATCTCTTTCCGCCGACCCAACTCTTCAGGTTTGGGAACAGAAAATATGGCGAAAATGGGAGCAATTCGGAGCCGAATTCATGAAATTTCGAATTGGCGACTAGTACTTTCTAGCTGACCGGTTGAGTTGGCATATTGCTTGGAGTGGATCATTTTTACTCCTTGAAGGTAATCAAGAGGATTATGCCACATGCATCTCAAAAATCGATTGCCATGACCTTGTTAGCCGACACCTTGGACTTCTTCGGTGCTGATTCGTCCGAAGAAACGTACCTGTTTCGACTACTTCTAAGCTTCCGTGTGTTGTGGTGGTTTCATGTTTAGTCCACGTTGAACAACGGTTGGGATTGTCTGCTTTCAATGGGTGTCACACACAAATTTGACAACAATCTATTGACAGATGGTAGTTGACGGGAACAGTGTTGCTTTTGATGTCACAAAGCAGGAAATTCGTAAAGTAAAGACCTTATTAATCCGCCCTCGTATTTTGTCTTCTCTTTATTTTGTTTATGCTTCAGCAGGAGGTTGGCTGCGATTGGACGGACTTGTTGAAGATAATATCTTCCGTTTTAGTCCCGCTTCACTGCTGGCTGTTCAAGAACTTAAGTCATTAATTAGATAGTACATCTCCTTATGTACATATATCTGGAATACAATACTTCCGAAAAGCAGTTCTTAAGCCGCTGAACTCACCGAGCCTTTCCAATATTAGTAATCCTAAATCAGCCATTGCGTTAAAGAGCTCCAAAGCTCCGCAATATGCGTCCTTAAAATCAATGAATCTTTTCAAATTTTGAAACTTGTAATTTATTGGTCTTATATAGGGATTTTCCAAGTGGAAAGATTTGGTAGAAGATCTTGTATTATATTGTAGCTGCCAGAAAATGAAGTTAATTTTCAGTTAATTGACGGTAAAAACTGCAATTGTTACTACAAATCATTGCCAGTATAATGACTAATCTCCTTTGGTAGCGAAGCTCTCATTCAGTTCCTTTTGCCGGTCGCTATTTTATAAAATTTCCAAAATAAAGAGGAAATTCATTTAAACAAATAAAAAAAAAAAACAAATAACATTAAATTGTTAAAATCTTCAACATACGAAGGAATAAAAATCAGCAGAGAACTGTTTAGCTGAAATTCTCGTTACCACTAATTGTTGTCAATTATTTGTCTCTGCTGCTTGTAATCTTTTTAATTTTTTAACTGGCTGCAAGTTCGTAATACAAAGTGAAAGTCTGGTCCCAATCCGAGTCCCGACACTTCCAAAACTAAATCTGAAGTGCTGCTTCTTTGTTGCCACCAGGTTGTGACGCGCTACTTTCTTACGAATAGCTTTTCGCCATATCATTCCTCTTGTTCCCCACTTTTATTGGTTTCGTGTGTAAACCATGCATGTTGTCCTCGTTTTGTGCTTGTGTTGTTAAAGCATTGTTTATCTCCTTACTGTAAGTTCATTTATCGAAATTATCCACTTACACAACACGAAAAATAATTAAAAAAAAAAAAAAGCGACCACCAAGCTGGTTGCATTTTATGCATTTTTGTTACTTTGCACCTTATTTACGAGGACCGTTCTTTTTTTGCTCGTTTTTGTCTTTTAATTTTCGTTTGTGCATGTTGGTTTTATTCGAAATTGGCTTAGGATGACAGGCATGGCAGCAAGAATGGGGGAAAAATGTAGCTAAGGAAGTAAAAACCTGTATACTGAGCCACAGTGGTGGTGAGCTCCAAGTTGGTCATGCAATGCAAAAGACGTTTCTTTTTATATGGTATGAGCCTAATTTACTTATCAGTACTTTAGATACAGAGTAAAATATTTCAGAAATTTTTACAGAAACAAATATTTGCAACAAAATATTGAAAAGCACGATGATATTTGGAATCTCTTATCATTTACACTTTCACATCTGTGGAATATTTAGGGCACCTTGATGAGGATTTCTTTGCAGAGAGAAAGGTACGAGGGCGGGTCAATAAGTCCGTGACTTTTGGATTAAACACAAATTTTTTGATAAAAAAATAATTTTATTTTTCAACGTAGTCTCCCTTGAGCTCTATACACTTTGTCCAACGCTTCTCCAATTTTTTTTTATCCATTCCAAAAAAATGATTTGTCGAGGTCCTCAAAATAGGCCTTTGTTTGCGAGATGACTTCATCATTGGAGTCAAATCTTTTTCCACCAAGCCATTTCTTCAGGTTTGGGAACAAGAAGTAGTCGCTCGGAGCCAAATCTGGAGAATAGGGTGGATGAAGGAGCAATTCATAGCCCAATTCATGGATTTTTGCCATGGCAACTGCACATGTGTGCACCCTTGCATTGTCTTGGTGGAAAAGAACTTTTTTCTTGGCCAAATGAGGTCGTTTTTTTTTCAAATCGTCATTGAATCGGTCCAATAACTTGGCATAATATTCCCCATTGATTGTTCTTCCCTTTTGAAGGTAGTCAATGTGGATTATCCCGCGTGCATCCCAAAAAACAGTCGCCATAACTTTATTGGCTGACAAACCCAGCTTGGCCTTCTTTGGCGCCGATTCACCCTTAGAAACCCACTGTTTTGACTGTTGTTTGTTCTCTGGTGTGTTGTGATGAATCCATGTTTCGCCCACGGTTACAAAACGGCGCAAAAACACCTCCATATTGCGATTAAACAACGCCAAACCTTCCTGTGAAGTTGTTACACGATTGCGTTTGTGGTCGACTGTGAGCAAACGCGGCACCCATCTTGCGGAAAGCTTTCTCATGCCCAAGTGATCATTCAAAATTGAAACCACTGAGCCTTGCGAGATCCCTACGGCTTCCACAATCTCTCGCACTTTCAATCTTCGGTCGGCCAACACCATATCGTGAATTTTTTCGATTGTTTCGGGTGTAGAGACCTCAACTGGGCGTCCAGGACGTTCGGCATCTTCAGTGCTTGTACGGCCACGACGAAATTCAGTAAACCACTTTTTTACCATTGAAATCGATGGTGCAGAGTCCCCATAGTATTTATCAAGCTTAGCCTTGGTCTCGGTAATGGTTTTTTTTCGCAAGAAATAATGCTTAATAAGCACACGAAATTCACTTTTTTCCATTTTCTCCTCAAATTAGTGAGTAGTCTGATAAAAATAGCTGTCAAACACAAACTAACTGACGCAGCAAGTTTAAATTTTGACAGGAGTCAACTGACAAATGCCTGTTGAGAGGAGCAGTGTTGCTGTTTCAGTAAAGAGGTCAGAAATTCAAAAAGTCACGGACTTATTGACCCGCCCTCGTATTTCTTGGTGAATCCAGGATGATGCAAGTTCATTTACGGTGTATCTTTTTATGCTTTAAATCAGGAGCAGATGTGTTATGTTCGCTTGTTTGTGCACTTGCCAACTCGCCAACGAACGGAATATACAATAGATAACGACTGCGTCTCAGTTGCCACCTTGTCCTTGATCAAGCGTGCGCTCGAGATAGTGGGTGTGCATATGCTTATTATCCACACACACTACATTTCTTGCTTGTTTTAAATTGATTTTATTGTTAATTACTTTGTTTTTTTTTTTTACAAATTTTGGAAATACAAAAATTGCTTTCATCAAACAAATTTTCAAATTATTAGAAATTAATTTACATTTCGATTGCAAGTACACTAAATCAGTTAACTAATTCGGTAGAAAAATAACTAATTTATCTTTAACATTACATCGAGTCCTGATTCTTAATTATAATCGTTTTCACCAAAAGCTTTCCATTCTTTCAAATGAACTACATTTTGTCTGTATCTTTGACTTGTTTCATCATTCTTTACGATTATGTCCCCACCATTAGTGCTTACAACGTAGTGAGGCGTTAGATTGAAATTCGGGCTCAATTTATTTGCTTTGTCCATAACCTTACACTTTATCATCTTGCTTTGTCTTTTTGTTTTCTATCCCTATTTCTAACGTCTGTATCATTTGGCTATTGATTTGCTCAACAGATGGAATTGTATGGCTATTCTGCCTTTTGAAAAACAACTCTGATGATAAGGTATGCCCACAAGCTATTCCTAATGTCTTTTCTTTCTCAAATTGAGATATGTTTAACCGTTTTGCCTTTCGACTTCCCCATTCTATTGTTAACAGATGTTTCTTGTGTTTTGATGGGAGCCAGGATATATCTGGCCAATGCTTACCTCCATTAGTAATACCAAGTTGGACTAGTATTGAGCACACAATTCCACTCTTGATATGAGTCCGGATCGACCTAAAACCTCTTGCCGATGGCGTCAATCGGAAAACGTTTACGATAAGACTAGTGATTGCTCTACCCCCGCTTATAGACTCACGTCATTGATGGGCATAGCCTTGATAATTGGGCGGGGACCCTCTGTTTTAGACAAAATGGATTTGTATCACATAGTTTGATATCACATTATTTGCAAAATTACTTAAACTCATCACTGACGAACTGTTTGCCGGTAGCCTAGCCTTAAGCATTGCAATTATGTGGGAACTGGTAGTCGTACTTTTATAAATTTTGACCTCCTTATATTGACTGTAGTAGTCTACTACAAATATATAATCATTACTAGGCAAAGCTCCTAATAAATCTATTGCAATATCCACCCAAAATGTTTATGGAAGCTCACGGTACGGGAGGACTAGGCATACCCACTAACGTTCATGTGAATCTTCTTTTATTGGTGTTGCGTTTGCATAAACACATAAACGTGATAATGGGTCTGATATATACATTCTTCCCGGTATGTAAATGGTTGCAAATTTGTACGACTGAAATCTTAGTACCCACCGTCCAACTCGTGCACAGGGCTTTGACTTGATACTGAAAATTGTCTCAAATTCTTTGCCAAAGAGATACGAGTAGATGACAAAGTGATGAACTGCCCAAACTAAAGTAAGAGCTTATTTTTTAGTTTAGCTGTCTGATAACGTTTTGTTTCCAAACGCTATTATTATTGAACCTTCGAATTTACAGTCGACCCCGTTTAACTGAAATGGAAATTTGTCACACATTTTCTTTCACAAGCGGTATTTTCACTTATACGAACTTCGGATAACTGAAAAAATGTTAAACTTAACCGGAGTTTGGATAGCTGAAAAAAAATTCACTTATCCAATCTGAAAATCCAAGAACTAATAATAATTTGTAACAGTATTTTAATAAGCGTTAAATAATATATTGCATCAAGTGTTTAGTTGCATGGGTTATAGAAGTCGTCGATCTTCGTTTGTTTGCGATTTTGCAGATTGTGAAAAGACATTTTGTCCTCAAGATCTTCAATCGTATCAGAGACTTCACAATTTCCCCCAAAAAATTCTTTTAAAATACCAAGCGCATTATATGCCTCCTTCACTGTTGGTATTTTAGGAACTCCGATTAATACTTCGCTGTCAGAATCGGCTTCATCTGTATTATTGTTGAATGCATGTGTTACTTCATTTATAACATCTGCATCGGACATGTCCCCGAAACAAGGTAAATCTGCAGCAAAATCCACAAGAGAATCAATTTCCTGTTTAAGTATCATCGAAAATTTATTTTCCTTTTCTTCGTTAGCTTCTAAAATAATTTCTTCATAGAAAATGTTTTTAACAAAACCTGACTTGCGAAAGCAATTTTTAATGGTCTCCGGCTTCATCCGCCATGCTCTTTTGACCATTTTCAAAGCTTCGATCAAGTCCATTTTTTTTGGAAAAATCCAATAAAGTTCGTTCACTATCTAGATGAAGAATTTGTCGTCGTACTTTGCACATTCGATAGTGTGACTTAAAACAACGGATTATCCCTTGATCCTAGGGCAAGTTGTATTTGGAGGCAGAAATTCTATTTTTATGTTGTCTAATACAGTATCGTTATCTAATTTGTGACATGTCGCATTGTCAACCAAAAGTACTACCTTTTTACCGTTCGCCCTAAATTTTGCATTTAGTTCTTTCATGGTCTCACTCCAGATTGACCGAGTCATCCAAGCCTTTGTGTTGGCAAAATATTTTACAAGAACTGTAGAGTTACGGAAGCACCAATGTGAGATTTCCCTATACAGAAAATCACGTTGTCGCTACCGGTTGAATTTGTAACAAAAAGAATCGTAATTCGGTCTTTATTGCATTTGCTTGCTGATGGTTTCCCTGATCTGTTTGCCAATGTACCAGTAGATAAAGCTTTAAACATTAATGCAGACTTGTACGCATTGTAAATATCGTAGTCACCGTATTCTTCAAGATATGTTGGCAAAATGTTAGCCAACCATTCGTTAGCACCGTGCACATCGCCAGAATTTATCTCCCCATGAACGTTCTTAAAATGAATATTTACTCTTATGTTTCCAGCGCTCCAGCCAACCATTGGATGGTACAAAATCCACATTTAGCGTAACAGCAAACGCCCTTGCTTTTTCCGTTAAAAGTGGGCCAGTGATTGTTGCATGTTTCGATCGCATTTCCTTAAACCAAACCGATAGCGCCTTTTCCACATCTCTATAAGCACCTGTTCGCACTCGTTTCCTCAACAAATTTTGGTTTTGTGTGGCCATGTTGCGAATGGAATCTCTACTGTTCACGATTCTTGTTAAAGTTGGTGCACTGCAGCCAAACTCTGTACAAATAGCTTTCCTTGGCTCTCCCGCTTCAATTTTATTTAAAATTTCAAGCTTTTTTTGAAGTGCATATCTCTCCAGACCCAGATGCCTGAAATGTTTTTTTATACAAATACAATTTCAAATTCTTCTTTTTCTGAACTTTACTATGTGTGTCGACATTTCTGCAGATTTCGTCACAATATAATGGAATTCAATTAAACATTGGAGCACTAAAGCCGAAAGAGAAAACGTAAACGCACAGAATATTGTGCTGTCAAAATTGATAGACTATGCAAGGTGCACGTTGATTGTCAGGTCCAGTGGACGTGTTCAGTCGAAGAAATTGCAAATGATACCAATCGGTGAATTCGGTGATTTTTTTTTTCAGTTATGCGGAGCTGATGTAGTACGTATTATTTATTTTCGACATACAATTTTTTCCAATTTAGCGGAGTAATTTATATGGAAATTATGAAAAAATGCTCCGTGATAATTTTTGTGTTTCAGTTAACCGATTTTTCCGGTTAAGCGGAGTTCAGATAAGCGGAGTCGACTGTATTTGCGTTAAAACAGCCTCTAAGCCTACTGGGCTATCATCCGCAATAACCTGATTTTTGTCATTCACGTCATAATAACCCAGTGATTGTATTTTTGTTAGTGCTCATTAAATGCTTGGTCTTGCTCGTTTGACCAGAATCATTTTAGGTTTGTATTTTCCCTCAAAAGTTGTTTCAATGGTTCCGTCGTTGTGGCTAAGTTAGGAATCCATTTACGAATTAAATTGATTAAACCCAAAAACTTTGTAATTCTTCTAGTATGTATAACAGGAGTTTTGAACTTTCTTCTATGATATATACTGTGGGTATGGATGTGGTATTGACTTCATTATTCCTGGTTCAAAAGCAAATAATTTTCTTTTATTACTTCTAATACATTTTGTAGCCGTATATAATGTTCTTTCTCATTACACCCATAAAACAAAAATATCGTCTATGAAATATTAATAACACCCTCACACCCTGGTAGCAACCTCTCCAGAGTTTTTTTGGAATATTTCGTGTGCGAAATTTATACCAAACATCAACCGTTTAGAACGATATAGCCTCTTCATTGTAATAAAGTTCATTATGTGCCTGGTTTCATGATGTAGTTCGATTTGATGGAATAGATTTTTTATATCCAGTCTACTAAAAACGGTGCCCTTATGAAATTTCGGCAAAATTTGGATCATTGCCGGCAAAGATAGATTATCTTACCTAACGATAGCATTAGCTCGTCTCATATCGGCGCACAACCGTATCTCATCGTTTTTCTTTAAAATAGGAACAATGGGAGATAGACATCTTGAGGGTTCGTTGACTTCTTCAATAGTGTCACAGTCGGAAAGTTCTTGCAGTTGTTTCTCAATCATAATTTCTAGAGATATTCTTATTCTTCGAGTAGGTTGTGATATGAGTTTTACTGAGCCATCAATGGGAATATTCTAAAATATATTTTTGAAAGACTTTATTTGTTATTGGATTAACAGTGATCCCTATTTTTAAAACTTAGGGAAATCGCAGTATTTTTGCCAAGCAATTCCTTTATTATTATTATCATTATGTATTTATTAAGTACAAGACTTCCGAACTTTGACAGTTGATAGCGGCCATATTGTTGAAGATACATCTGTCAATTGGCTGTCATTTATTTAATCTGTTTTGTCAAATCACCATGGACGGACATAGCGTTCAACAACACGTGCAAATGATAAAATTGATTTTTTGATTTTTCTGTTCTGTTCTGTTCGGACAACGTTCCGAGCGCTTCTTCCATTTTAAGGTCCTACTGAGAGGACTATTCGCAGTGTGGTCACTGTTTGGTGTGGATTTTGGGCTCGCGGCGTCATCGGTTCATATTTCTTTAAGAAAAACGTCGGCCAGCGCATCACCGTCAACGGCGAGCGCGCTAGGTCGATGATTACCAACTTCTCTTGGCCTGAATTGGATGATATGGACACCAGCGACATGTGGTTTTAACAGAACGACACTCACGCCACATTGGAAATTGTGCACGAGCGATTCGAGGACATGGTCATCTCACGTGGAGGTGATCGTGCGGAGATCGTGCGATTTGACCCCGTTAGACTTTTTCTGTGGCGAATAAGCCACAAAGCACAACGGCCTCAAAGCCAACATAACCCATCGGTCAAATTCAGCCTGATTTATGCGCAAGAGTCATGGAAAATTGGACATTTCGGATGCGCGCCACCCTGAGCAGCCGCGGCGGACATTTAAATGATGTTATATTCCACACATGATGGCATCGATAGGCCTTTCAAACGAATAAAAAATTTCGATGATATCTCACAGACACTTAATTTTATTTAAACTTAAACATAGGAAGCGCAGAGCGCTTAATGAAAGACCCTTTATGTAATTAATTATGAAATAATAATGCGAAGGCCTTCCACTCTAAGGGAAAAAGAGAAAAAGAAAACAAAAACTACAATAGTTAATTTTAATTATAAATAAATTAAATGTTAATCCCTGTCTTTAATAAAACGTCGTAAATTCTGTTTAAATATATGTACATTACATAGATACACCCTGAATGACTAGAACTGCAACTAACTTCAGACTGCTATAATTTTCAAACCGTTCATGACAGTGAGCTCAAATTTTGACAAATGACAGATCATTTTATTATTTACACGCCTTTTAAACGATTTGCGTTTCAGTGTTGAAAAAATTGTATCCGCGGTTGAATTCACACTTGATATTGTGATTGCTTTATATTTGGCAGGAAAACCACAAGTAGCTATCGTTAGAGCCCTCCAGCACCTCAACGTGAATAAATCATTTGTGTCTCGAACCATAGCTCGTTACCGTGATACTGGCAGCGTTGCAACACGCCATGGAGGTGGTCATAAAAAAAGAGTAACATCGGCAGAAATGGTTCGGAAAGTGAAGGCTCGAATTGAACGAAATCCGCGTCGAAGTGGAAGAAAAATGGCTCGTGAGCTCAACATATCGTTGGAACGGATGCAACACATACTTAAAAATGAGCTTGGGCTCAAGCCATTAAAGTTCCAAAAAGCACACGATCTTACACCGCAGCAGAAAAAAAGTTTGAGTCGAAACAGCGAAAGAGTTGCTACGCTTGCACGAAAGTGGTGAGTTGCGGAATTTGGTTTTCTCCTATGAGTCGCCAGTTGTTATCGAGCAATATGTCAACAAACAAAATGACCGAGTTTACTTGCCAGAGAGGTCCTTCGAAAATTTACACCTTCGGACGGCCACCAGAAAGCAAGCAGCACCGATGGTGATGGTTTGGGCCGCCATAACCGCCGATGGTCGCTTTCCGCTCGTATTTTTCGACTGTGGCGTCAAAATTAATGCGATCGTACTGAAGCCTTGGGCAAACAATCATTTCGGTCGGAGATCGTGGACATTTCAACAAGACTCGGCACCGTCTCACAAAGCGCGCGTCAACCAAGATTGGTTAAAAGACAATGTTCCACACTTCATTTCTTCGACACAATGGATTGCAAATTCTCCGGATACAAATCCGTTGGATTTCTCTGTCTGGGGTATTTTGAATGCGAATGTTGGCACTAAAAAATACCAAAGTTTGGGCCACCTCAAACAAGCACTTCGCCGGGAATGGGCCAAAATACCGCAGAGCCACTTGCGTTCAGCGTGCGATGCTTTCTTCGGCCGTCTCAAGGCCATTATTCGCTGCAGAAGTGGACATATTGAAAACTACTGATACAATTAGAAAATTGATGTATTTTCCAACATTTTTTGCTTTTTCACAATAAAATTTATCAAAAAGTAAAAAAATTATAGCATTTTAAAAAGTTGGAGTTCGAGTCATTCACCCGTATATTGACTTTTTACGAATTTCGATTATTGTCAATCAAAGGCAGAAGGGTTAAGTTGGTATGTCATATATGACAAATTTGTGAGATTTTTTTTTTAGGCTATGCGAAGTATGTCTTAGGCGCAGTCGAACAAAACTGGTTACCTTTGATTTTGGAATCCTCGATTTCATGGAATTTATGTGGATGTGCTGTTAAGCAAGATGGGAGCTTTGTTTGTAAACTTGGCAGTCCCATCTGCCATCTCATTTTTCTGAATACCAGCGTGGCCAGGAATCATTTATTATTATTGTTTATTATTGTTTACTTCTATTGTATGTAGTTGTAAATTTCCCTTTTATATCGTGGAATATTGCTGCTATAAGAATAAAATTTTTTATTGTATTTGGTTTTCTGATTTAGTTAAAAAATTTTACTTTCTTACTTTTAAGATGCTCCCATGTCCTGTTGGTTAACAGACTAAACTAAAACCCTGAATCAATTAACATTTTAGTCTTAACTACTAATGTTAATATGAAAAACATAATTTTTTTCTGTCTTGTGGTTATCCACACAATCAATTTCTTCACCATTTTTCTTGATTTTGTTTTTTTTTTTTTTGGGTTCTGACTATGATATCGCTGAATTTTCATTTCTGTGGTAGTTGGGTTCTTCAATATTGTCGGAAGTAACCAATCCGCCCACAGGTATGGCACTTCTTGTCTCTGGCCGAACATTTGATATCTTGAGATGAATGCCTACGACTACCACATGTGACACATTATCTCTCTCCACCTCTTTCAAATTGATTTTGTTTACCACCCTTTCCTGATGATATCATTTGTCTCCTGTGCCTTAGCTTTATTTTTGTAACCTTCTAGTTGGCGGCTCACTGTTTCTTGCATTTTAGCCATTGTAATAATATTTTAAACTTCCAGTCCTGGTAGTGTACTTGTGATTTCTTTAGAAATGGGGCAGCGACCAACCTTAGAAATATCCAACCTTGTTTCTAAACAATACTTCAACAATTAGACAAGCAGTTCATTTATAACATTTATTTACAATTTAATGAGGGTACCTTTGTCAGATACTTACGTATGCACATATACACATATACATTTCCCCCTTTTATTCAATCAAATAACACATTTGCAACAACAAACAAAATTTTTCTTTTTCAATTTTGCAATTTAGTGCGGGCACCTTTGTACGAAAACAGATTTTTTTAATTAATTAATTAAATAGCACTCTTCCGCCCTATGTTTTATTCTTCTTTTTTCCTTCTTTAATTTAATTTGTTGTTTGTGCCAAGAGAACGTTAGCCTTTTTTTTTTTATTTTTACACTTAAGTATTAGTTTGAATTTAAACAGGTACACACTAGAATCTTGCATTCGCATATCATATTCTGCTGAAATGCTATTACTTACTCTGTATCCGCTTACTATCGATTTTATTCGTCGCCACCTGTTATGTTCACTTGTTTGTTCACGCCAACGATCGCCCGATTACCCCGGAATATACCTATATATAACGACTGCCTCTCAGTCGCTACTTTCTCCTTGATCGAGCCTGTGCTCTAGAAAGTAAGTATGCATTGATAAACATGTTTGTTATCTTTGGACGCACACTTGATTGGCATGCATTACAAGAGGTTTGCTTACTTGTTCGGGCTGAACAAGCTCGAATACGGTTTTACCTATGTAGTCAAGTTTGAATTTGAAATCTTTTAGCGATATTCTCTCAAATTTGTCTTTAAATTCCCAATTTTATAAACTATCTTCTAGATCTGTCCCTTCTCAATTTTGTCGTTCTGTCAGCAGCTTCAAACACACACAAAGATGTCCCCCCATCATTAAAATTACGTTTATCTTCCGAGTATAGCCCTTCGCCACGTATGTGTTATTTGCTGAAATATTTAAAATTTTGAGGAAGATTTCTTCATTCGGGACTTGGTGAGAACAATATTTGCAGAATGGAGAAAGGTTTTCTTTTGCTAGGCCTTATTACCCGAAGTATTCCGCTATAAACCCAATTCCATTATCTTAACTCAACATTCATTGAATTTTGTAAAGCGATAGAAATATAAGTAGGCTTTGTGGGGTATGAAACTCAAAACCTTCGCTGCAAACGTAAAGAACCCACCCCTATAGAGACCAGCTAGCAAGTCTCATTGCAGATCTTGATCATATTCCTTCCACACCGAATACTGTTAACGAATTCGTATATACAGAGTTTGAAAAAGAATCAATCAATCACTCCGCTAGCTGTATCCCTACATCTGATCAGAGAGCCATCACAAACCTTATTATTGGGTAGAAACCAATCGACATCGTAAGTATACATCCGGATATCAGTTCACGCGTAAGCTTAAATCACTCGACACTGACAGATTAGAATCAACGTTCTAAGCAACGATAGGATTTAAGGATAGGTCAAGTACCCATGAGGAAGTGAGCGTCGGAATGTTCTTGGGAGAAACGTACGAATTTAAGAAGTTACCGCTATTTGAAATTGGTTTGTGGGAAATTCTTTATGGTGAAATGATATCGTTATAAACATACTCGTACATATGTATAGGTAGCTATAAAAACCCTAAATCCTGCATTAAATAAAATTAATTAAATTCTTAAATATCCAGCATAATACGATATTGGGAAAGACCGACACGTATCTCTTAACGCAATAGAAAATAAATTTAGCATGAGCCTTTTCTGGAACATAACCGTTTCTGAAGTAGATACCTTATCCAGGCTAATGCACAGGTTAGGCGAATCAAGCTTGGTTGAAATACAATACAAAGGCTTTGAGAAGAACAACACAAAGACAAGGAAAATGAAAAGACAATTTTGCAGCCAACATCTCAAAGCAAACTATGTTAATCCGATCTCGTGGATGGCTATATAGAAGATATTGACGATTTCATAAAAAAAAAATCTACTTTTTCAAATGGCGAAAGTGCAACTCACTTGTCCCTTCATGTGTGTTTTGTCTGATACACTTCATTCTTTCAATTTTGTTGGTTCGTTTTGTTTGTGGAGTACTCAAAGGAAAGTGCAAGGGAGTTAGAAATAGGTTAGGTAGATAGCGGAACTACAAACCAATCCTTTCACTAATTAAATGTATTCCTCATTGTATTCGTAGTGTAACTGACTCGTTTTGTCCTATATGATATTATTGAACTTCATCTCAAGACTTGGTCTTCAGGCTACTGCATATCCAGTGTCTTTCAAAAACATCTCCTTTATGAATTGGTTTATAGTTTCCACCTATTAAGAAACATGTTCTGAAGGATCTTCATTTTAATCAAGTATTCCATGCCTTTATTAAATATGAATGGAATAATAGTGCAATTTGTAAAACTTGTTCTTTTTTTTCCACAGGCTATTATCAGCCGGCCGGTCCATTAATTTCGCCACACGTTCTACCATCAGTGGCTGCCGCACCACCCCCACCGTCACAACAACAACAGTCAAATGTTTCCTTAATTGGAACAAAAACAAAACAAATTCCCACACCACTTGATTCGGATCCAGAACGAAGTCAATTACAACCACCACCGTCATCAACATCGACAATAGAAAGTTCTGATAGTGATGTCCTCATAACTGGTGGTGATTTAACAACATTCCGATATTCAAGCCAACAACAAGGTAATCAACAATCGGCTAACGTTGCTTCCCAGCAACAAAGTCAACAACAATTGCATCAACAAGCCGCCGCCGCGGCAGCAGCAGCAGCAGCGGCAGCAGCCGCCGCAGCCGCTCATCAAGGCGCTCCACCATATCCACGATCAATGCATCAAATGCATTATACGTCGGCATATCCGCCCAATTATTATTCTCCCTATCCGGGTGAGGCGATGTGTTATTCGCCACCCTATCAACCATATTTCCCAGCCAAAGTCTATCAGAGCGCTCCGCCACCGCCATCGTATAGACGGTATCCGCCGTATTATCAACCAGGACCACCAACGGGACCACCACCTCCATCTGATATTTACGAGCAGTCACCGCCTTCTGGAGGTCAACCACCACCGTCTGGACCACCATCTGGTACACAATTAGTACCGGCGGGACCAGGAGCAGCCCACACTCAGCATTTGGAACACTATCCGGGTCCGCCTGGTTATTATTCAGGCTATAGCCCGGGCGGCGGGGGTCAATGCTACACCCGTAGCCCCTATATGGGTAAGGAAAAGTATGGTTATCCACATACTCGTAAAATTATTCATTTAATCTGTCTTTTGATTTAAATTTAAAAATTTTGTTAGTAAGTGAGCTTTGCATCTAAAAAGCTTAGAGAATTTTCAAAATCAGTGTTTGTGTCATCAAGAACTGTGGTTCCCCAGTTCCGATTGTTCGCTTCTATTAGAAGCTTTGAAGTTTATTCCTTTAAAACTGGTACTAAAACTTTCTTAACCAACAATTTTTAAGAGAAAAAGTTGTCAATTGGTTGCATTTTAATTCGAAACAAAACATCATTTTCAAAAAAGTGATGGAATCACTCAGTTTACTCATCTATCCAGAAGTCGTTGCTGGTGGGTGTTCATAACTCTGAAACTTGTGATGGCCACAGTGACCACTTTGAACCTGGATTCTTTCAGTCCAACACTCTACTACCACTCAATGACTTTAATTAATGCACACCTCAATTTGTGCCTTTTTTTTTAGAGGTACAAAGGTTACCTCGTCATGTTACTTTCAGTGATTAATTAAAAAATATCCACAGCCATACGAACAACGTTCACATACATACTACTTTGTATTTATGTATATATGTGCATGCATTTGATATAATATAAGATAACAATATATTAATTTTTGAAATTTTTATAGAATACCCACCACAATGTCCATGTCCAATGCAACAGTCGTGTCCAAAAAACGTCCATACTGGGCCTCATATTGGTAGCAACACCAGCAGCGCCAGCAACAGCAGCAGCAACAACAACAGCAATACAGCAGCAGCAATAACTGCCAACAGCATCAGCAACAGCAATCCTACGGTAACAACAACAGCAGCAATGGCACCAGCAGCTCCAGCGAATATAGTCACCTCGACCAAGAATGCGATCAGCAAATCGAGTGTGACACCGAATTCGATGACCAGCGGCAACAATATGCAAACAATGCCAGCTATGCTTAACAACAGTGGATCTGTAAACGCTAACAGCAGTAATAATCAAAAACAACAGTTGAATATCAGTAGAGGCCCAGTTACAAATAACACCATCAATACAATACATCAGCAACAGCAGCAATTAGTGGTAACAGATGGAAGCGTTGGAGTGGAAACAGGTTCCGCTACTGCTCATCATCACTTCATACATCGTTCGCATCATCATCCTCATTTGCATCATCATGTACAAACGTATGAAGAAATTGAACTTTTAAAGCCAATGAAATCGGAATTGAAATCCGAAGACATAGATGTAGATTCCAAGGGAAGTCAGTATGAAGAGGATGTTATCCAACCAGCCACACCACCACTGAGCTATAAAAAACCCCTCGACAAAACGTTGGTGCAGGAAGAGGATTCCGAAAAGACAGGTTCACTTAATGGTCAAACCAATTGCGTTGTAGAGGCTTATGACTTAACGATATCAGCGAATTCTCAGACAGTACTGACACCTGCACCGCTTGTGGTTGGTAGAAAAGCACGCATAGGAAAAACTATGGCAAGAGAAATGGTCTATGCAGGAGCAGCTGCGAAACACAATCCGATTCGATTGCAACAGGCGCAATCTTTAGTGCAGCCAGTTCAACAACAGCCCACAGTGCAAATGCAAATGCATTCACCTAGTCACTTGAATTCCAATAATGGCAATGATCACAACTGCGACTCACCTATTGATATGATGCTTAAAACCAAAATTAAATCAGAACAAATAAAAACAGAAAAAGATGAAGACCTGTCTATAGTGTTGCCATCAAGTGAAGGTGATGAAAAGCAACAGTTAAACAAAATCAAATTGGAACCAGAAACAATTGAAGAAACAAAGGCAAGCATCCATAGCCCAGAAACAATAATAGATGATGATATTGAAATCACAACTCCAGCAGATGGTCCAAAGCAACGGATCAAAATCTTGGAATTTCACAAAAGTCAGTGCAAGAAGTCATCCCCCAATAGCTACAAGAACCTCATTAAGCAAGCCGAACCAAAATCCTATCTGTGCCTCAGTCGTAAAATTGAAAAACGCAATCGCTTCGGCAAATTTAATAAATCGTCAAAGAATAGCGGCCTTCGTAAGAGACAGCTGATTCTAACTGATCAACAAAAGAAAAGCCTGCGCGAAAGGAAGAAAAAATTAGCCGCACTAGAACAGAGAAAACAGGAAATCAAAGAGAAGAGACGAATAATGGCGGCGGCTAAACGATTAGAAAAGCGACAAGCAGCAAAAAGAGAAAAACTTCAACAGTCATTGCTCAATCACAACCAATCAATGACATCGTCACTCGGCACTTCTATTGATTTGGTTGCAAGAGGCTATTTCTCCGAACCTGAAACAAGATGCACAAACCTATGCTCCACAACTGGACGTAAAGTAAGAAAATCCAAAACAGCTGAAGCACGTTCAAAATCAGAAACAAAGAAACCATGTGCGTCACTGTTCAAGACAGAGCAATTAATGCATTCAACAACATCATCTACCTCAAGCAAAGCTAGCAAAAGCTCCACAACATCCTCGGGAGTAAATACCAAATCACATAAGAAACAAAAGTCAACCACAAGTAGTAGTGCGAAAAAGAGCAGTAAAACAAAGGTGCTTTGTAACAGTACTCCATTGGTGCAAGAAGAACCTTTTACAAAAGACTCAAATTCACCTGCCTCATCCGACTGTAAATATGTAGATCAGACACGAATAATTGATATTTCAGAAGACACCACATCAAACCACAACAATAATAACTGCTCGGAAGCAAATAATAATGATTGTTCGAAAACTCAGCTAGATACAGCGAGTTTAGAATGTTCAGTTGAAGCTCCAACAGACAGTGTTACATTGAGTTCAAATGCCGCTACTTTATCAGTACCACAACCACCGCCTTCAGAATTTGTGTTCCTGCGACCAGCAATACCAAGATTTATACGGCAACACGGACCCGTCAAAAGGATACGGTCACGTTCAAAATTCGGTTGTCGCAAGAGACAAAAGCATAAACATTCCATTGAGGTCGATGAAACAATTCAACCTACGAGACCTGACGTAGTGCCCAAATGGAATAATGGCTGGCGATGGGAGGGCGAGCCATTCCAAGGTGCTGTTTTTCTAAATGTGAGTAAAATATAAGTTTTCTTCATAAATTTGTACATACCTTATGCTTATTTTTATTATATGTAAAAGAAGAGAGAAAAGAGACGTTACCCTTAATGACCGTTGTAATTTAACATTTTATACATCAAGTGGCAGATTAATGATACTAGCCGGCTGTTAGTTTTACAAGCCGATAGGTTAATTCAAATCTTTTCCTTGGGTATATATAAAAAAAATAATACGCTAGTATGTATATTGGTCAATTTTAACGCGTAAGTTCAGACATACGAGTATATATGTATACAAATCTTGATTTAAAAGAAGACAACTTGACTAAAAGACACACATAAGTCATTTTTTTAAATGCGTAAAGTGATTAATATGTTGTCCAGGCTCCTCAATTCCCAGTTATCGCGTCATACTTTGTCGAAAACTTACAAACATATCTCCATAGTCCTGGGGTAATTTTCGCCATGTTCTTTCTTAAAACAGTTTAATTTGATTTATTTTACATTCATCTTTTCTGTTAATCCTGTGCTTCATAACTCCCTAGACATTTTTAATTTGATTTTCATCTAGAGACTGAGATAGCTAATCCTACATATTGGCATCATTTTGCTCTTTGTAGCCCGTATAGATATGGCTACGATATTTCGGTCCGTATGCTCCTGTAGAAGTCAATCCCAGTTTGCAAGTCCGAACAATATTTCAAGAAATGACAACAGTCCTTTTTTTATATATTTCGATCATTCTACGAGCAGCAAGATTCCCATTGAATGCTATTCAGTTTTCGAATCCAGCCACATAGAATAGTCATAACCATGTACTTTTGCCGGATATTACACTGTTCGTTGGACGACAGTTTCACCATGCGCAGTCCATTCTTAAGGGATTGCTTAAAAAAAATAAGGCTGTCAATGAAAATAATTTTGGTCCAGTACATATATTTGTAATGGATAGGCCGCTCGAGTCTGTTAAAAAATGCTTGGCGGCCGCGCCTTTATAAATCAAATCATTTTTCCGGACAATTTTGCGGATAGTGAAGATACTAGCCTCCATTTACTATAATAATTTGCAAGAACCATCTAAAAGGAAATCAAAATTGTTAATAACTGACGTTTAAGAAGAACAAATTATCTTTCGGCCAACACAAAGAAAATTTATTATGGTAAATTATATAATAATATTAAGAGAAAAATCCAAAATAAGGCGTAGTGAATAATATACTTGTATTTTTCAAGGAGCAAAAAGTAGTGCCAGAAACAATGCACAATATAAGGAAGTAGATGGAGTTGATTTTGTTGGTCCTATTAGCATTGGTACCATTGTAATTTCAGCGATTTCTTCTCAAATTCAACTACAACCTAGCAACCTAATAGTGTTGTTTTAATTTTTGTCTTTTGTTCGTTCTTTCTTATATTTGCATTGAAACAAAAATGTTCATGCAGTAGTGATGACCTATCGAATAATTATATTAAGAAAAGATTTTCACTAATTCTTAATTTTAGTGTTACAAATGGATGCCATGCACATGCACTAAAAAGTGAAGAAGTCACTCTTTTTTCTAAAAATGAGAATCTGTCTAATTGTAGACCAATTTCTCTGCTACCGACATTCCGTAACACTTTGAATGATTACTAGTCCTGAATCATTTCCTTTTTGATTTCTGTCAATTAAACAATTTGGCTTTAGGTCAGGTAGATCCACTCAAAGATGCAATAGTTTGAGTGTTTAATCATTTCGTTGATGTTATCAATAGCAAAATAATATGATTAGAACTTTTGTTATGATCGAAAATGATTTATTACCTGCTCAATAATTTCTCCAATGCCGGTTGTAGAAATATAGTACATACATATATTGGTTGGAATCATAATTGACGGATAGGCAACAGAAAGCTAACATTAAGAGACCTAGATCCGCTTCTTTACTTAGTTTTTATTCATTCACCCTTCCAGCTAGAAATCAATGGCACTCCTACTGCTTTTGCAGACAATGTTGCTCTGATGTTTCAATGGACTACATCTTCCGACTGCATAATTAAAATTGAAGATGACCTCATTGCAAAAACACATTTGTTTTTTTGGTCCAAGAAGACCACCCCGACAGACGAAAACCGAAAAAAGTTTAAACGAGCCAGAAAACTGAGGCAAAAAATATTGCAATGTCCCAAATGCAGTAACAATTTTTGGTCGTTCGTCAAAAACATTAGAAATTCTGTCATATCCTCCATCCCAACGCTCATTTACAATGACATTCCAGCTGTCAGCTTTTTGGACAAAGCCAATCTGCTCGCTGCACACTTTTCGGCTAGCTCAACACTCCCAGATTGTGCTTTGTTCCCGCCATCACTTCAGTGCGTCGAATCTTCAATGGGACGAATCCACTTTCGCACACGTGTAGTAGCAAGAGTACTTAAAGTTCTCAAGATGCATAAATCCGCTGGTCCAGATATATCTCCCCTTCTTCTGACGACGTGTTCTTCCACGCTGGCAAAACCACTGCGTAAGCTTTTTCATCAATCCTACACTTTAGGACTCTTTCCGAGCAGATGGAAAACAGCATTTATCCAGCCCGTCCCTAAAAAAGGCGAATCCTCTTCTCTCTCCTCCTACAGACCCATTGCACTTACGTCCCTTCTTTCCAAGGTCATGGAAACGCTGATAAACCGTCAACTCATGAAATATCTCGAAACACGAAAACTTCTCAATGACCGGCAATATGGTTTTCGGAGCAACAGGTCCACTAGTGATTTGATGGCATGTCTCACTGAAAAGTGGAACCAAAGCGTACATCAATCTGGCGAAAGCAAGACAATTGCACTTGATATTTCCAAGGCATTTGACAGAGTTTGGCGTCAGGCTCTTTTGTCGAAAATGCGTGTTTTTGGGATCGATGACTCTCTTCTTCAATGGATTAGAAATTACCTTTCGGAACATTCAATTCAAGTTGTCTTGAACGGTTTCAAGTTTGATATTCACAAAATAAATGCTGGTGTGCCCCAGGGCTCCCTTCTGTCTCCGACACTCTTTTTAATTTTCATTAATGATCTCTTGTCTGCTACTTCGAATCCAATTTATTCCTTTGCTGGTGACAGCACTTTCTGCCTCTCATATTCGTTCCCGGACTCACGTCCCTGCTCTTCGGCTGTAGAACGGGAACGGCAGCGTATGTTAAGCTCATTAAATTCCAATATTAACAGCATAACCAATTGGGGAGCTATCAACCGAGTGGAATTTAATGCTTCCAAAACTCAGTGCTGTCTGCTGTCATTAAAGCGAAGATCAAATACCCAGCGATTATCCATGGATGGCACTTGCATCATCGAAATCGATAAACTTTCCATTCTTGGTATGTGTGTCAGTGACAACTTACGTTGGAATGACCACATATTCGATGTCGTCAAAAATGCTGCGGAATGTCTAGGTTTCCTCAAGCGATGTAAGAAATATTTTACCCCCTCTGAACTGACCACAATATATGTATGAGGCATTCATCCGCCCAAAATTTGAGTACAATTCCCAAATCTGGTCAGGTGCTCCCAAAACATCTCTGTACCTGCTAGATAGAATTCAAAACCGTGCGATAAAACTCATAGCTGATAGCAATATCACTCAGGCAATGGACACCCTCTAACATCGACGAAAAGTCTCCTGCCTCACTTTGTTTTATCGCTATTTCCACCACCAGTGCTCCATTGAAATCGCCAGTAGCATTCCGCCCATTCAAACTTACAACCGTAACACCCGTCTCGCTATGAATGCTCATCAGTATACCCTGAAGCCGACTTACTCTAAAATATCGTGATTCTTTTCTAAGCCGTACATCTCGCTTATGGAATGCCCTACTGATCCCTGTGTTTCCTGGTCGTTATAACTTAGAAACATTTAAAAACAATGTACACCGGTACCTGTCTTTTCTTCCTCCCCAAATTTCCTTCGCCCGCGTGGTGTACGAACATTTTAAGGGTACAAAAACCCCTTGAGTGTGTGCCGATTATAAAAAAAAAAAAAAAAATTTGATTCGTATCTGGTGAAAATTATTTGATTAATAAAATTTGTTTTTGTCGGAACAGAACAGTCACACAAAGAATTTGTACTCCATGTAACTTCCTTTTAATGAAATTTCTCGTCATCGCCGAGTACCTACAGCCTGATACGAGCGTAGGCTGGACATTCATAAAGGTAGTGTTCCGTGGTATCGTCATCACGGCAAGCGTCACAAGATGTTCTGTCACTTATGCACAGCGCGACGCCAGTAAGCAGCCTGCAGTCTTTTCTACTGAGGACCAGCAGAAAGACCGCTAACCTCTTAAAGACGTCGGAAAGCAATCGTTTGGTCTGCCTTTAACCTGGAAAGTTATGCCATCTGCAGTTGTGCTTATATGAAACACAACTCTCAATGGAAACCCTAACCGAGGATGCAGGCAAATTCATCGGCAATTTTATTTTCCGTGGTTTCATTGTTACCTGCGTTCCGACTGCGTTCAGTAAAGTGTTGCATTCTCGAACTAGCTTGGAAGTTGTAAGAGAGTTCATAAAGGCCTAAGCGCAGATGCAGATGCTTCGCCCTCCCCACCGAGTCTTCGCCATATACATATGTACGAGTAGTTCATTGCCATCAGGATTGCGTATATTTCCGCTTGGACAGACGCAGGTAACGTTGTCGTACTCCAAAAAAAACAGCAGCGCCGCTTCGTAGAATGGTTTTGGAGCCATCCATGAAGAGCCGACTATATTCCTTTTCTGGCCTAGATTTTGGCCGAAATCAGTCTTGGGCACAGGGAAAGTCGATTTCGTATTTTTTTCCGCAGCAGGAATTCTGCATGAAGGTATGTCCATAAGACCAGAGTCATAAGACAGTCGACGCGCCAGGTAATCAAAGCTCCAGTACGTGTTATACCAAAGAACACTTCGTTTTAAACGGCAGATGTCATTGAGAGTGCAGCCCATGATATTAATATCAAGGGGCGGGAGATTCATCAATGCTTCATTTGGTTCTGGTTCTGAACAGCCTGATCTATTTTTTATTTTGTCCTAAGCTTAGGGGCAGCACTTTTGGACATGCTGAGCTCTTCCTTAAATCGTGTCCAGTTGGTTTTTCGCGAATTCTTCCTCTTAAGCAATGTCGCATTCGATTCTGAATTCAATGTACCTGGACATGGAAACCTCTGGTAGTACTTTCCAACCGATAATGTCCTTAACATACCTGTTGGATCACATTAAGTCGATTACTTGCTGTCTTACTCCTGTAACAAAAATTGGCTGACAGAAAAAAATTGTTGACAGCTAGGTCAGATCAGACGATAGTATGAAATCCAGCAGATGATTTCCTCTCACTTTGCATCTGCTACTGGCCCAAAAAGTGTTCTGAGCATTAGCATCGCGGCATATGATAAATCTCATCTTCCTGAAACCACAGTATTCGATGAGTTCGGCTACCGCCTTCGGTTATGGTGGTAATAACGTATCATAAATAAGCAGACGCAACGACGAATTTATACTATTTTCCGTTCGTCTGCAGCAGCAAGATCTTACTTGCAAAATTGCAAAAGTTTAGGTGGTAAGAGTGTAGGACTAATAAAAGTATATACGAGTACTATGACAACTGGGTTACAATACATAATTTGGTAGTGAGAGTAGCGAGAGTCACAACAGTTTTCATTTCTCTTTCTCTTTTAATTATTAATGTGTGTATGTCTTTGTAAATATAAAGCCTACAAGAGTGAGTTCGGCACAGAAAGACAAATTCTCGGTCTTTCCGATTGCTCGTCATATAGTGGTGTAAAACCACTTAAACATCCGAAACCACAGATTCGTTTAACATATTCCACACCCATGGTTCCTATATGGATATTATGTGAGGTTTTGTACTCTTTGTCTCTTATCTACACTCATTTGGAAACGAAATGGAAATTAGCTCTTCCAAGGTGCAGATAAGGACGTGAGTAATATTTAGATTTAATGGTCTCGACAGAAGCTTTGTCTAAGCCCACAACAAGAGAAGAACCGCCCTTGTTTTCCCAATTCTTTCTCTTCTTGTGAGAGTGGATTTTCCACTTTTCAGTGCCGAGTCCAGGGTTCAGGGTGTGAAGACGCACATCTCCCGTTTCCCTGAGCTACTCCAGAAGTCAGAAGATGGCGCACGTCAATTTCAGTGTCTTGAAAACCTCGGAAGTTTTAGTTTCCAGAGGTGGGATTTTCGGCACAAACTTGTTCAACCATTCAACTATTTTCTATAGCGTAGCCCTCTGCTTAAATATAAATACAGTTGATCGGCGCAGTTTTTGCACTCAGCGTTGTTCAGACTGTTTTCATTGCTTGCCTTACCAATTCGAAGGGCCAGAGAGGTAAAACCGGCTTCCTTGTAGGTGGACCGGTCTCGTCCCCTTTGAAGTTTCTGGGCTCTTGGTTGTTTAAAAAAAAAAAAAAAACAAATAACTTTAAAAACTCTACCTCAGCGTGTATCTAAACATTCATTTATAGCGGCATCCTAGTTGTTAGCTCTTTCGACAAGGCCAATCTGTTCGCATGGATTTTCATAGCCTTATCACCTCCTACACTCTAAAATAATCGATATAACAAATACATTTTCGCACTCATGTGTTAGTTAATGATCATTAGTAACTGAACATATAGGTTCAGGTAATATTTTATTTTAAATGTGGGGTAACTACTCTATACTCGTAAGCTTTTTCATCGTTCCTAATCTTTGCTTTATACTCCTTGGCCGAAAAAGAGCGAACTTTTTTCTCTCTCCTCTACATAGACCCATTACACTTACATCTTCTTTTCCAAATGTTATAAAAACGCGTATCAATTATCTTTGGACACGAACACTTCTTTATGACGACCAGTATGTCGTTATGTATGTTTGTTATGTATGTCAATATATGTTTGTGCTAGTGTTTATAATAGCCACATTTGGCCAAGTTCTTCCAAAACCTCTCTGCACCTGCTAGATAGGCACTAAAAATGCGTGTTAAGAATTAAAAGAAACACAAATGCGAGTATTCTTCAATAGACTGATTGATATATTTTTTACACCAGGTCTTCGATCTTCGAGCCTTCAAATTCAATACCTGTTTTCATATGAATGTTCATCGCTTTCCTAAGTGTACCCTAGTTTTTGCCCTATTTCGACCATTCATTTACTTTGTTAGGTACAGGCGGTTTTAAGATTCTTTTGAATGTGTCAGCAGTAACGACTTCCATTAAAACATACAAAAACCTTATCTGTTCAATGGACCCACTATCCTGACAGATTATCGTAAACAAGACGATTGATATTCTTATGTTAATTCAAGCTCAAAATCTAAATCATAAAGTCTTGTAAGCCTTGTGTTTATAATATAAAATCAATACCAATAATCGCATTTGTGTACTTTGAACAAACCATCCATTACTAATGGACTTTTTGCTTTATCTTATTCAAATTGAATGTTTTCCGTTCGTCCATGTTATTGTATATTTTGTGTTCTCATTTAATCCTTTTTCCTTTTCTTTCTTATTATAGAGTGATGATCCACATGTTATCCGAACTTGTTATCCTGCAATGCGGCACTCGGAAGGAGATATTATCCGCCCCAGAGATTGTGTGCTATTAAAGGCCAATGAAGATAATGAATTGCCATATGTTGCTAAAGTTGCCCATTTATGGGAGAATCCAGAAGATGGTATGTATCCATAAGTTTGAATGAATTAAAGAGTGTTTGTAATAAGAAGTGTTGTTACCATTTGATTAACTTAGGTGAAATGATGATGTCACTATTATGGTACTATAGACCAGAACATACCGAACAAGGTCGTCAGCGAAACGACTGCCCTGATGAAGTTTATGCATCCCGCCATCGTGATCACAACTCTGTGGCATGCATAGAGGACAAGTGCTATGTATTAGTATTTAGGGAATACTGTAGGTAAGGATCAAATACGAATACATCTGTCGTGAAGCTAATTGGATTTGAATTAATTCCAATAAGTGGACCATAAAACATTATTCGCTTTAATGTACTAATGCTTGGTTTTTTCTTCGATTAGATATCGTCGCAGATTACGTGCTGCTGAAGAAGACATCGAAGATGTTTCCATAGTACCAAAACGACCCAATTACTTTAATCCAAGAGTAGTACCAGAGAGCACAAATCCAGAACTGGTAATGTTCTGTCGACGAGCATATGAGTTCCGCACAAAACGTTTGCTAAAGATGCCAAATAAGCATGATAATGTCACAAGGAGTAGCAATTAAGTTGTCTAATTTAACTTTTTCTATTTTTTCCACTTTATTTTTATTATTATTTACAATACTTATGAACTATGATATTTTTTTTTTCTTTCCATGTAATTAAAGTATAAAGTAGATTTAACTTTAAGGGTAATTAAGAAAAAGCAAAACAAACATACAAATTATAACTCAACAAAAAAATAAAAAAATAAAAATAAATAAATAAATAAAAGAAAATTATACAGAACCAAACAGAAGAACATTTAAATCAAAATTATTTAACAATTTATTAGACAACTATACACGTATATTCAAGAAAAAAAAAATATTCAAATTGACCAAATTGTTTGAATTGTTTTTTGTTGTTCTTTTTTTTAAATCTAAATTTGGGTGGGATGTCACATATCTTTTTTATATGAGAAAAAACAAAACAACAAAAAGCAAATAAAAAAAAAAAAAAACAAAAACAATTATATTTAAAAATAATAAGAAAAATACGATTTTCTAAATCGAAAAAATTAATTTAAAAAAAGTAAAAACAACTATCCAAAAATATAATCACTGAGTGAACGTATTTGATTTTTTTTTATTATTATTATTATTATATTTTAGTTTAAGTTAATTTCTTTTAATATATATTATGTATGTTTTCGTTTGAGTATTTAATATATATTTATTTATAATTGTTGGAATCGGTTTTGTTATTGTTTTTTTTAATAGTAATCTTAATTTGACGGTAGAAGCTTATACTTTTGATCTGATTCATATGGTATGGCAAAGAAAAGCCTCGCTATTAATGGACCATGGTACAAATAAAACTGAAAGAAAAGCCGCCTTATTTGAAAAAAAAAATCACGCTAAAATTGCAGTTGATGCCCTTTATTTTTTTCCAGTTGGTCACAAATATTACGCGCAATATGCGCAAACACACAACGTATATACTGCGGCCTTCTTTTACACCACGGTGTTGAAACTTCTTCCAGAAATTCATCCTCCATTTTCTTTCTGACTATTAGCTTTCTTGCTAAGTTTCAGCTTTCTTCAGTATTCTTTGGAACTTTCTTTAGCATACTGTTTAACGTTATTCTGGGTTCTTCTCTTCTGTTCTCCTCTTCAATTCTTGGGCCTTTTTAAAATTATATGTTGGGTTCCCTTCTTGGTAACCAAGCTTTTTATCATCCATAATTTTCTTCACCGATCTTCTATGACTTTTGCATGGAATCTATAAACATCCCTATCCAACTTTTGTACTTTATATACTTTCTTAAGAGTACCTGATTCGATGGCGGATATGAATAATAAACAACTTAGAATACACTCTTATCTTCCCTTTGCTTCTGAGATTCTGTTGCTGGCTTTTATTTGGAGACGTATTGTACAATGTAGTACATATAATACATATGTCTCCAGGTAAATACTCCTCCTCCTTTATCCAGGGTATTCTTTATCTATCGCCCCGAGACAATATTGTATGTCAACTGAGTCCCTGTTTTGTGTATACTACATAGTTAAGATTCTTAACCAGTCTACTGTGTTATTAAAACTTTCAAAAGCAACATGAAAGTGCTTTTAAAGAAGAAATTTATATTAAATTCCATCGAATTACGTATACAGGACAAAACCTGCCTTCGATTTTTTTTTTTGGACTCTTACAGGTTCGATTTTCACCTGACTGAAATGCAAGTACTTTCTCAGTTTGAGCGGTGTTGCCCATTCGTTTGTTAATTACAAATTAATGAAGTCGTCGTGTTGTGTCTTCTGCATCTCACCTTGTATAGGTTAAAAAGGTCGCTTCTATTTCCTATCTACGTGCTCTGTTTTGAACACGGGCATAATAGTAGTTTTTTTTTACAGCTTGTCCATATTCTGCCATATTGCTCCTTGTGCAAGACTCAGCACCATATAATAGTTCGGGCAAAAAGGTCTATAAAATTATTCTTTGATCAACGTGTAGCTTAAATATAACTTTGATCATGTACTCGTACATATGTCTCGGTACAAAAATTTCATACATATGTAATTTCAAAGTTCGTGCCCTTGCATGCAGTTGTGAGCTATTAAATGTTGTGGTACAGTGCTCCAAGCATTTTCATTTTTGGGTTGTGTTGACATGTTGAAAAGCTCCAATTTGCAACATCTGACTTTTCCAGATGTGTTAAAACGTTTCTAAATTTATCTTTTCTTTAGTAAAGGAAGTTGAAATTAACTTCGAAATAGGATATGCCTTATTTTTGGCCTTTCTCACACGATAACTTTAAAATCTTTGATTTTATAGCTTTCTGACTGTCTTTTGCTAATACAAATATTGCTACCTTATTGGCTTCCTTTGTCACCGCTGGAACTTTTAACCGCGAAATCCTGTTTTGGTAGGAAACCGAAAACAAGCCGTATTTTTTTTTTCTAGATACGAAGTCAATAATTTAATTCTAGGTATTCTTTAATTGGGAAAATAGTTTTTCGGCTCAAGGGTATGGTAGGTAGCATACTATTTAGGAAGCACTGAACGTGTTTTGAGACTACCATATAAGCAGATGTAGAGATTTCGTATCACTGGATGTGCTTATAAATTACCTAGTTGCCTGTTTTGTAGTTATACATGAGTTCCATTTTTATAGGGTATCTATATTTTGCTGTATACATTCTTAGGAACGTCAAACGATTTGGCGTTAACTAATACCATATTTCAATCCCATTTAAATTTCCCAGAAAAGTTCGTTGGGTTACTTCAATCGCTGGTTTATAATAAAAAAAATAACATAGGAAAAATAGGCGTGTTTACTCACCATCAACATTTTTTTTTCCTCTTTTTAAAGAACTTGATACTCAAGAGTATACAAATTCTCTTAAAATGCTTGAGCATGTGTTAAATTTTTTGGAAAATGGGACAGAAAAAAATATGTGGGGGGTTCAAGCAATGAAGATCGCCTTTGGTTGAATTTCCTTGCTAACAATTTTTTTGTTTTCAAAAAGTTTGTCCCAAGGATTTAGATTTAAAGTCACCGAACATAATTTTGGTACTCTACTCAGAATATGCTATGTAGGCTCCGTCCAGATGGTTATAAGGCCTTTGATGGTATGTTCACTCTCATATTTAAGATCGTTGAGAGTTTAACGTTATTGAAATAGGAGGTTACAACTAAGTCCGTTTATATTTTATGATTCAATAGTATTCTTTTCAGCATCCTAACACATACGACCCTTTGTTGCAGCTACAGCAAATTGCAAATTAAAACTTCTCATCTTTCGAGATTCTTGTTCTCTAGTTCCTCCCGAAATGGCAACAAATGTATGCCATATCGCATATTCAGTAGTTTTACCTTTTTGTGAATTGAAAGGCAACAGTAGACTAGTCTTCTATGCAAGGGTTTTGAAAACTAACTGAGGGTATTCACAGAAAAAATGCAAACATTGTTTCTGACGTTACTAGCCTTTTGTCAACTAAAACTATAAGACGAACGAACACAAAGACGCATTACATTTCCATGAATTATAATAAGAAATACCATGAGCAGATAGGTTTGAATGATTTTGAACTTAGTTATAATCGTCTATCCTGGTGTGATTGGAAAATCTAAATCAACAAATGAAGAACGAAGTACATAAATCAAATTTTTTGTTTTTCAATTTGAAGTCAACCTCCGTAAATGAAGGTCAGAAAAAGTGTATTTTACTCGCAAAAGAATAAGTAGGTAATATTATAATAATACATTGTAAGGTCTCGGCTACTTACGTTGAAATGTACTTCATGGTGTTCGTGTTGACGTTTTATCTCTAATTATAATGGGTCAGTAGTAGTCATGCCACACACCTTACAAAATCTGTTGAGTACGTACTATACGTATGCAAGATAGTCATTATATTTTGGACTATTGTCGTGTATGTAGGGAATAACAAGAGTGATGTTTTTCGTTTGACTACATTTTGTTTTAATAATATTATAGTCATGCCTTGTCAATAAATAAGATGGTAATCAAAATCGAATTAGTATTAGTCTATTTTTGATAATTCTTCCCGGATTATGTTGCAATTGCATTTTGTTCCAGGATTTTCTGCTAATCTGTCTAGTTCTTGGCAATGGCAACTGACACACTCAGCTTGAAACTTGAGGCTTTCTTTCAATCCGTTTCTTAACGCAGAAACTACCACAATGTACATACTTCTAACCTAATTACGCTTTGATATTTAGATACTGCAATTTCTTGACAAAATTTTTTACTTGGGGACGTTTATCCTTCTACATATAGTACAGTGACTCAACAATTTGATCACTTGCATACCAAATAATCTGACTTTGGATTACAACTTTTTTATTTAAAAAGATAATTTAACGAATTTTTTGACATCATTATAAAATAATTCATTAAAAAACCATATAAATAGAAATTCAGTTGTTAACTTATTTTAATTCAACAAAAACAAAAATAGGGCACTTGATCAATTAGTTGACTTTACTAAACCAATCTTGTTTAGTATTTCGTATGACCTCCTTTTGCTTTGAGAACTGCTTGTATTTTTCTTGGCATGGATTCTATTAATGTTTTACATCAATTTAGATTAATATTTTGCCAAGCAGTTTGAGTGCGGTGCCATAATGTTAGTGAATTTGCACAATCTCCTGGCAAATCGGTAATTGCACGTTTGACTTCAACCCAAATATGCCCAATGGGGTTGAGGTCTGGCCATTGTGGTGGCCAATCAAGTACTTCGAAATGATTACTTTTCAGCCGCGTTTTGGTAATTCTGATTATGTGCTTCGGATCATTATCTTGCTGGAAGATAATGTCCAGCATTTTTGTTGCAGTTTTCAAAACTTGTTAAAAGTCCGCCTTCTAAAATGGTGATCTATTGAGCGGCATTCATGCGACCCATTACCCTAACACATTGACCAACCCCATCCATGCACATGCATCCCCAAATCATAAGATTTCCACCTCCAAACTTTAATGTTGGCTTGATATGGCGATCGCTTATTGGCTCACTAGGCTTTCTCCACGTCCACTGTCGACCATCGGACCCAAAACGATTAATTTTTGTTTCGACCGACCATATCACCTTTGCCCAGTCACTAACACTATAGTTTTTATACTTTCTGGCGAATTCCAGCTTTAATTTTTTATGGCGGTCAGACAGAAGGGGTTTCTTTCTTTTTGAGCGCCCGTTAAAGCCGTTCTTGCACAAAATTTTTCTAAGAGCCTCAGTTGTTACAGTCATTTTATCGTTTTTTAACAAATCTTTATTGATCTGGGCCGCATTGTCATGTACGCCATACTTCATTTGTCGCACAATACGCCGTTGCAAGGTAGAATTTAAAATTAGCTACCTTCCAGCGCTATTTTCTTTTTCGATTTCAATGTCCAGCATTCTTGCGTATTTCAGATATGGATCCCAATGACACTCCAAATTTTCGAGAAATTTTTCTATGCCTCATTTTGGAAACAATTAACCTTTCCATTTCCTTTTCTTTAGCTCTACCAAGTTTTTTCATCTTCTATCAAATTCAAGACAATTAAAAATGCTTTCTTAAACTGAAATTTAAACTTGCCTTATGTTGGATTCCAATATTATTTTTTTTTTTAATAATCAAATTTGTTTAATTTCGAGAGAAAATACTTGCAACCCTATGTACTCAAAATACGACGCTTCGCAATATACTGCGCCAGTCTCAACAAATTGATCACATGCATTGTCTACGAACTTTTAAAAGTACTCACGAAATAACGGTACATTTCCGTTCCCTTTTGCTATGCTGATTCTTAATCACTCCATTTGTTTTGAGTGAATATTTAGTAATACTAACAGTAAAATTGGAGAAGTTACAGCAAAAAGTTGTATTTTCTTCTGATCATGTGATCAAAAAGTTGAGTCACTGTATTTACGAATAGATGTCATGAGTTGGGGTTACGAGTTTGGAAAACAGCAATGCTTATCCTTTGTACGACTGATTACTTAACCGCTGTTGAAGGTTTAAATCAATACTTTAAACTTAATTTTGAGGATTGTCATATTACTGCTTTTGCTCAAATTATCGTTGGCAATAGAAGAAAGAGAAGTTCCGAATCTATCGGTGTATTAATTTAATAAGAAAAATTTCTCTGAAATTTAAAAGCAGTGGACTTTGATCTCCTTGTTTTACTCCTGCTTTAACTAGTATTTCTGCTTTGAATTAAGTTCGTCGACTACTACGCAATAGGGTACCTGAGTTCAAATCTGGGCCAACAACGAAAAGCGGAAAAAGTAAGTTTTTAGACGTCGCTGGCCTTTTAGCAAGCAATGGCAAACTCCGGAGAAATAAATGTTCTGCTTACGAAATTTCTCAATCTCTCTCCATTCGAATTCGGCAAGAAATCGTACATCCATCTCTCTGTGCACAAACTATAAAGATTAGGTCATAGTTCAATTCAGAGTTTTGCGGTACAATTTTATTTTTTCTTTGTTTAATGGCGTCGTTTGCTGCGCTCTGTTTCATCTTACACCGCCGAGTTTCTTCGGGAGTTTTCTCCTGATATAAAATAGCAGGAGTGGTATTGCTCGAGAACTTTTAGTCCAAAAATACATTGGAATACCTTGTACACCACATGAGAATATTATGCTTGTAGACTACTCCAAACAAAGCGATTGGATTAATATACGTTACATTATTCCAATAGACAAAAAGATCATCTTTGGTGAACAGGTTGCAGGAGTACAATATTAATAGGTTGATAAAATAGAGGAATAAAGACTTATTGGCTATGATTAGTTTAATTTTTGTAATTAGGGAACCTCAAGCAAAGAACGATCATCACTTTGTACAAATGTGGATTCTAAAATCTAAACAACCAGAGTTTTACCATTACTGCGACACCACTACGATGGTGAAAACGCATTCTAAGTGCTAAAGGTTATAGATTTCAGTGGGTGAAGCGGCTAATGATACTAAATTACGGGTTTAAATCATAAATGAATGTATGTGTTCTGGCTGACGCTTTTCCCGCTTATTTATTGCATGCTCTGCATTCGAATTCAATGCGTGCTTTATCGGTTTTGTTGTTTTCACTGTATTTAGTGCTCCTTTCACCACCAAACGCCAAGATTCTTTTTAAACGTTGTTTTGTTAATTTTGGTACCATTTTTGAATTTGTCCTCAAGATAATCTATATATGGTATATACATATGTACAAAATGTTTTACGGTATCAGCAAATTTTGGTTGCGGATCATTTTTCTGTAGTAAACATCCACTAATCTCATTCTATCTCCTTTTGGCGACCCTTCCACAGTGCTGCCAATTCGCCAGACCCTGGTATGGTTGGCAACTTCAATTAGTTGCCACGAACGTTTGAGGATCTAAGTGGGACTAAGTCGCTGTGGTTTTTGATTTCATTATGTTGAGCTACATCTTGGTCCAACTCGTACAATTTACGGTCACATCTTGTCCTACCGTTACAAATGGGAAACAATTTCCAAGGAAATATGTTTCGGGTTAGGGTGTTCTAAAAATCGAGTTCATCGAGAAAGAACTCTGTTACTTGCCAAACCGAAGTAGCAACGATTAGTTGAGCTATTTTTTATCGCATCTTCAAAGCAAGCTACATATTGAGCTAAGTTTTGCTGAAAGGGAAGTGAACACTCTGACTACTTCGGAGTTTTATCTGTCTATAGTAAAGTTTTTTTATGGTGCAGAAGATCCATAAACATTTTTTTGTGTATTGTACATCATAGATGAACTAACATAGATGGTAAACTCTACTAATCCTTTTGTAAACCCTTAACTTTCGCGCAGCACACTGTAAGAGAATTATCAACACTTTGCACATCTCTATAACCTGCCAGAATTTGCTAGAATGAAAGCAATTTACAAGTAAAATATCTAGAATGAGAGCGATTTGCACGCGTGTGTGGGGGAGAGTACCATAACTTAGGCGCCAAGAAATAATAACGGTTTTCTGTAGAACAGTTCAATACAAGCATTTTTTACTATGTCCGTGTGTGTAATATGGATGACGTTTTTTGGTAAAATGGGCGGATTCTGTGTAAAATGGGAGAGAAATTGACATTGATGACAATTCACAC
This sequence comes from Volucella zonaria, assembly GCA_963966105.1. NCBI lineage: Eukaryota > Metazoa > Arthropoda > Insecta > Diptera > Syrphidae > Volucella > Volucella zonaria. Next base: position 45,669,226 of record OZ014532.1, on the reverse strand, counting down.
GTATCTGTGAATACGTCAGGGTCACACGGCCAGAGGCGATCAGGGGAAAGCGCGTTTTGGTTTTCCAATATCTGGGTGGTTTGCCATCTATGTCTGTTCATCTATGGTGTATTCTGGCAGGGTTTGCGACAGGGCTAAAAGTTTGTAAAAGGATTAGTGGAGTTTGCCATCTAAGTATTGTAGTTCATATATGGTCTTGCCTTCATTGACTTAAATATCGATTTCTTTGGTTTTTTCGATTTATGTTTGAATTAACAAAAGAACAAATGCTATCCAAATTTGTACGGCTGATTAGTTTTCCCAGGATCCCTAATTCGGCCAATAGATTTAAATCTAAATGCGTATGCATGAATCTAAAAATTCAATTTAATTTAATTTTTCTAATATATGTAAATCTTTTCATATTTGTTGTTCAATCAGCTACTTCACTCTGGTCCCAGCTCATTTGTGGTCTTAAATATACATACGTTTACGTATAAGTATTATCCCAGTTAAAGAAAAAAATACCAAAACATAACTAAAATAAACAAAAAAAAAATATTACAAACATTTGTGTCTACACATATTTAATACAAACAAAACATGAAATAGCTAAAGACGTTGAGAAAATATGTAGAAAACAAAAACAAGGTATCCCTAAGGACGTATAGTCAATAGATTTTTTGTAAGTGAATCAAAACCTAGTGAGGTAAAAATTTTTTGAAGAAATAAAAATATACACCTTCATACTTAGATACAACAAAATTGCAAAAACACAGGATACTGGAGCGCAATTTAGTAAACAAAAACGACACATTGCAGTCAACAAAACTTACACATTTAAAAAAAACAAAAAAAGTGCATAAACTGTTATTTAAACAAAATAAATGAAAATTTATATTTCTATGTATAATGAAATAATATAATAGAATAAACAAAACGAGAAGCATATACAAAGAAAACTAAAATAAATAAACAACAAGATAAAGAATTGTTTGTAAAATAGATTTTTAAAGTATAAACCATGTTTATATTATATAAATCAAAACAAAAAAAAAGGTTATATGTTATTTATGTACACGTATGCTGTAACAAAGCGTATGATTATTATTATTGTCATTTTATTATTATTACACAAGGTCAATCGCAATTTGCATTCTGTTTACCTAGTGTAATTGAGAATCATTTATCATTATTGATTTATTGTATATGGAAAATCAGAACAAATGAAAATGTATAAGTAAAATATACTTTATTAGACAAACAACAATGTCTTTTTCTTTTATTATAAAACTACTTTTTTTTCAACTCGATAGGTCAAGTTTTTTACATTTTCTGTGCAAACGCCCATTCACTTTGGGTGTTGTATCAATAGATGTGATACAAAGTTTTTAATGACAAGTATTACTTAATTTTCTGAATGCATACATACATATATCATGCGTCGTATATAGGGCCAGGGGCAGATGGATGAAAGGACAGTAGTACGAAACAACGGCTTCATGGAAGTACTTTGCGGGGCGAGCAATTTTATACCTTTCAGAAATAAACTAGTTGTCGCAAGTTGAAACACCAGCACAAAGTCGAAGAAAATCTTCGAACTGGAAAATGTATTACAGCAACATAAAATCGTTTAAAAATCCAAGTGGCGAAATATCGGAAACAGGATCCGTTGCATGAACTTGCAAACCAAAGCGTTGAAATGTATTGTTACCGAACGGAACAAAATAGGAGCGGAGTTGCCATCATATTTACAGCAGCTAAACTCCTAGACTCCTAGAACTCCATAAGCGCATCAAAAATGAGCAACTAATATAGCTGATAATTCAACATGGAACTGTTTGAAGCCACCAACGTCATCCATCATTCAACCCAAAACGAAAGATTTCAAAAAGCCTTTCTGTCAGCGTAAGCAGCTGTCGGTGAGTAACTTCCTTCCCAGACCAGACAGAAGAACTAGTACGCCTTTTAGGTTTTTCCTATATTTTTGTGTGGTGCGTTGATGGAATTAGATAAACAGAAACAATTGGTATAGCGGTTTTAAAGACCTACGTATATTGAATTTTCCCTTCTGATACATGTCCTCAAAAATGTTTAAACGCATAAAGTCATGTCTATATGTATTGCAAAGGAAATAGGAAATGTATTTCAGAGTTCAACAAACTTCATAAATTGCGTCCCGTAAATTGCACCAAATGAAGAGGTTTCGAAAATTAATATTAAAGGACCAGTGTGCGTTGACAAAAAAGAAACTCGCATATACTACGTAAACTCGTACTACCCATTTGAAGCAATATTTGTCACTGAAACCACATAAGTGAGGATATAAACTATTTGTGATATGCGGAATTTCGGTTTTTGCACATAAGTTTGAAGTACCATATGTAGTGCATATGTATTGCTCTTCGAAACTCCAGGCAGCGCACATAGGAGTATTTGCATCAAAAACCTAGCCAAAATTATTTTTTGTTATCTTTGCCATTATTTTTGTTTAAAATTAATATTTATTCAATTAAATACAATTTTTAATTGCTTTCTACAATAATTATTTAGGAATGTTTTATTGAAAAGAAAAATGGGAGGATACAGCAGATATTGACACCTTGGCTATTTGAAATGTTTTTTTTTAATCGTATTAAAATTAATTACTAGATTCTTCCCTAGAAACTATAATTTGATGTGTTTGAATCCTCTGGAAGAAGCATTTCTAAATTTTTTTTCGAAAATCGCATTCTTGTTTTCGATTGTGACTTTCTAAGAGAAGTGATGAGAAGAACAGAGCTCAGTAACAATCTATTGAGAACATCTCGGTTACAATCTCTTATTCAGAACTTTCTTGCGTAAAGACGATATAATCTGAAAGTTTAAATTATCATTATTTTTGTTTAACTCATTTTCATTTTCTTCAATTGAAAACTAACCTAAAGTGTTTGTTCCTGGCTTCTGTTGCTTCTTCCGACAACTGGCCAATTGGAAGAAGAGCATTTTCTATCTTTATATGTAGATCCGTGTATTAAGATCTTATGCAATGTTGGAGTCAAGGGATGCCATGGGTATAACTCTACATGTAGTCTTGCTGTGTCCATTGCGTATGATCCAAATTTACCAGAATCAATTTTGTAACCACTAGAAACCAAATTGAAGTCAATTCCTGTAATTTCGGCGGCAATTTCAGGGTTATTAAAGAATCTTCGACTGGTGTTTCCGTCATTTGTATTGCCGAAACCAGCTCGAGGTAGATTCACCATGAGGCCAAGCTTGTTTCTAAATTCTAGTTGAATTTGAATTTTTCTAACTTTGCACATTTCCTTGTCTTCTTCCGATCTAAGTTGCCATTTTTTTATTGGAAGTTTATAAGCAATATGCAGAAGACTCTCAAAAAGTCTGATCCGCGCATGCAGGATTGAAAAACCAAACTGAATATAGCTCTCATTAATTTGGTTATTTGCTGTATTTAATTTGTTAAAGTCTTTTGAAGTGGATCCGCTAACATAGCACTTCTGTGTTGATGTAGTTTCAGTAACTGCGTTACATATTTTTCCATCAACCATAGTAAAAAGCAATGTTTGTTTCACTTCTATGTTGGAACTTATTACAGTCTTACAGAGTGAATTCAATTTTGCCTGAATATGGCTGATTTCGATCTTAGTTAGTATATCTGTGCTTTCTTTAATAAAGTTTATTCATATAGGCCAGCAAAATCGGGAAGAAGATGGAGTTGGGTTTTGCCAGATGATTTTTGAACCACAAACTAAGCGCAATGGAACGAGTGAACTTTGAAATAGAAATACATCTGACTCAGAACTGTTTTAAAATCTTTGTTTGTATTGTGTTTGCTGGGATCCGTCACAACCCCACTTTGTAATGAACTCTAGGGACTTACATTCACTTCCATTTATGCTTCCTCCATATACGTAAGTAGTCGAGCTACAGTGTGATCCAACAAATCCTGAAGATTTATTTCAGCCAATGTTTTCGTTGCAGTATATGATTCTTCGATTGGATATCAATCTCTTTTAGCTTTCTGAAGTATACTGCAACAAGGAAAAAAACCCTTATTCGTTGCTGCTAAAATCGGATATTTCTCTCGCGATAGTTTTGAAAAACATGGAAAGAGCCTTTACTGTGGACAATTTTTCTTTGTTATCTTTAAGGCTGCCAGAATATTCTTCTTTGTACAATACTTCTGAGCTTTTCCAGCAGATTTGAATATTTCTGTTAAAACTTTTAAAGCAACAGTTTTCCCAGTTTGTCTTAATTTCATCTGGGTTGCATAAGGTAATCCCTCAGTTTGAAGGTTTTCTCGAATACTCTCTGTTTTTCCTCTTTTACTCCTTTCACTTGATTCTTCAAATGGCTTTTCAGGTCTCCCTGCTGATCTTACAGTCTTAATTGGGAGTGTGACAGTCCCTTCAAGCCACGCCTTTTTATTCTTTAAGAAGAAATCCTTTCAGATGATCCTAACAAATGCTATGTATCAAAATATAAAATAAAAAGGTTACTTTTACACAAAGTAGACGTTCACGGTATGAGCACAATAAAAATGCGTAAATTGACTTTTTGGCTTGCTTTCCACCGCTAGATATCTGACCTGCTTACATTTTTGCTGCAGAAAAAAAACATATCCCAGTGTACCTTTTCTCCTCGAAATTAAAATGAGGAAGAAAAGTGTAATAATATTACAAAAACTATTCAGTAAAACCGTTTTATGGCGTATGAGTGTTTTTTTTAACACAAAATTGGAAAATTAATTCGTTCATAAAATTTCAGGTGGCAGGTGACGAACAATTGAATTAACTTAAAAAGTTCAAATCATTACGGAATAACACGGAATATTATATTAAAATCATTAAAACTTAAATAAATATTCAAAAACACTATAACTTTTTGCTATATAGCTTTTGAACCCGAATCGAAACAAAAAAAACTGCACAGCATTTCCAAAAATCTATTTTAATTGTCAATACATACCTGCAGTAGAACTCTCCATTAAAAAAATATTTATATTTATATTACAACTACAAGAAATCACTAACTGAAAAACACTGACGAAATCCCATGCATTCAAAGAAAAAATGCAGTAAATTCAAATTGTTAACTTTGAACTCATCTTATCACAACACATGATGTAAGAAAAAGAAAAAAACTGCAAAACTGTCCAAATAGTACTTGGCGTTTTTCTCTACAAAATAATTGTTCATTTGACGAAAATCTCTGTCCTCCGAGCGAAGTTTTTAGATGAGGGAACAAAAAGAAGTCACTTGGGGCTAGATCTGGTGAATAAGGCGGATGGTCAAGCTGTGTTCAAACCGTAATGCATTGATTTTCGCCATGGCAACCGCTGAGGTGTGAGACGCCGCGTTGTCTTGGTGAAACAAGATTTTCTTTTTCTCCAAATGTGGCCGTTTTTCCGCAATTTCTGCCTTCAGCTTGGCAAGTAATGATGCGTAGTATGCTCCTGTATGATTTTTTTGAAGCCGCCTCGCCCTTTGCAGCCCACTGTTTTGACTGTTTCATCTACAGTAATTAATCGGCGTCAAAATTCGGATTTATTGCGCCTAAACTGCGCCAACATAGCGTTGGAAATGTTCATTCGAATATGTTTTTGGTCTAACGTAAGCAAACGCGGCACCCAACGCGCGGACAGCTTTCTCATGCCTAAATCTTGATTTAGTATGTAACAAACACGTTCTTTGGACATTTTCATAACCTTTACTATCTCTCTCACTTTAATTCGGCGGTCGTCTAACACCATTTGGTGAACTTTAGCAATGTTATCGTCAGTGGTTGCAGTTTTTGCACGTCCCGAACGTTCATCATCTCCCAAGCTCTTACGCCCAAGTTTAAATTCAGCTGCCCAAAATTTCACTGTGGTAAATGATGGTGCAGAGTCCCCATACACAGAGTCCAACTCGTTTTTGATTTGCGTAGTCGTATTGCCTTTCAAAAACAAGAATTTAATAACAGCTCGATACTCAATTTTTTCCAATTTCACAAAAAAACACTCACATCGACTCACTCAAACGACTGTCAACTTAAAACTGCGCGTCCAAAATGACTGAAACTTCGGTAAGTAACTGTCAAAAGATGCACAACTAGCATTCACTAGCTTTTATTGGCGAGTGCCACCATCTTTACGTAGCGATCGGAAACTTTTCAGACAACCCTCGTATTTAGGATCCGCTATACCAAGCTTTTACTTTTTGATTTCACATTTTGGAAAATCAAATTTTGGCCAGGTTTTTGCTGCAAATACTCCTATGTGCAGCGGAGCTAAATTTGGGAGCAAATGAAAACGTTTGATTAAGTCGGTAGATTTCTAGGGGAAAAAATCACAAGCTCTACCATTTTTCTTGCATCTATGTACGTAAAGAAGGAATCTTTTGCTTTCGATCTTATCGATCTATCGATATCTAACAATTTCATAAAAGTTGATGGAAATTTTGACCTTTCCCCTGATCACTCTCCAGTTATTTTGACAACGAGTGAAACTCTAAGTGAAAACAAGAACCAGTAAGACTAACTGGCAGAAATAATAATTGGGAAGGCTTAAAAAAAGAAATTGAAGAAAAAGTAGAACTGGTCGTATCACTTACGAGTAGGACAATCCACGAACTAGAAGTCGAGGTTGATCACTTCTTTGAAATCGTTCAATGTGCCGCGTGGAATAACGCACCCTATCGAAAGAAAAGAAACGAACAAATTACGATCTAAATTATCCGCTGGAGATAAAGGAAATTGTAAGAAAAAAAAAGAAAAGCCCTCACGAAATGGAAACAAAATTGTGCTCCACAGCATAAAACAGGTTTGAATAACCGGTGTAACCTGCTAAGAGAGACCTATTAAAAACTTCATAAGCCGTGGAGTAGACACGTATCTGGAAAGCTTGACAGCAAACAAGGAATTTAATTATTCGCTTTGGAAAGCATTAAAAGCGCCACCAATTCGGAAAATAACAACGATTGTCGAAGGGAGAAATGAGAAAGCGGAAAAATTCGCTTCCCATCTGGAAGAGACCTTTATGCCCTTTGATGGTCAACCATTCAACCACAACATTAGTGAAATTGAAAATCGTCAGACAATTTCATGATGACAAATGCAACGTTAACGGAACATACCATTGAAATAAAGAAATTAAAACCAAAGAAAACTCCTGATTCCGACTTAATGATCGGAGAAGTCCTTAAAATGTTGCCTAGAAAAACTATTTTATATTACTAACGCCGCACTGATGTTAGAATACGTTCCGAGTCAGGGGAAAGTTGTTGAAGTCATAACGGTCCTAAAACCAGGAAAACTTCCGAATGAAAAGAAGTCTATAGACCGATTTCAATTCTCCCAATTCTATCGAAATTCTTTGAGAGGATAATTCTGAGGCGTACGAGCATACTGCCAATTATTGACGGAAGAAATCTTAACCCTAATCACCAGTTTGGGTTGAGGAGTAAACACTCAAATATTTATCAGGTGCATAGAATTATGGGCGTAATTTAGAAAGTTTTAGAAGAAAAAAAGATTTTCGCAAGAGTATTCCTTGATGCCTCGCAAGTCATTGGTAATGTATGGCATGAGGGCTTAAAGTTCAAATTTTGGCAAGTCTTGCCACTTTATAATATACTGATAAAGTATCTCGAGAATAGAATTTTCCGTGTCAGGCTCGGAAACGAAGTATGGCAATTCAAGGGGAAATTTTAGCTGGCGTACCGCAGGGAAGAGTTCTCGGCCCACTTCTGTATCCTCTATATACCCGATACATACCCCAAGAAGAGGGAAGCGTCATAATGAAACGATTAGAGAAACAGCGAAGATATTGCAAAGCGCTCTCGATAAAGTATATGAATGGACAAAGGCCTGGCGGATTGCCCTCATTGAGACCAAATCTGCTCATATAAATTTTACATACAGAAACTCGGTCTGTATTCCATTTGCAAACGAGGCTAAATACTTTGGAATTACACTCAACGCAAAGATAAAATGGAAGTCCCAAGTTAAAAAAAAAAACCTATAAAACTCGAAAACAAATACAGAGACATTTATTGGTTACTTGGTGAACATTCCAAGCTTAGTATTGAAAGCATGCTGCTTTTATGGAAGCAAGTGCTAAAGTCAGTGTAGACCTATGGTATACAACCTTGGCATTGTACCAAGAAAACGTATTCCAATATTTTACAAACTTTTGAAAATAAAATGCTAAGAGAAATTGTCCATGCACCGTGGTACATAAAAAATGACGACTTACTCGTACTATACACCGACAATTCCTACTGTCGAAGAGGAAACAAAAAAACTTCACAAACACAAAATTGGACTAAGCTTACATTTGAGTGCGTCGAATCTTCAATGGGACGAATCTACTTTCGCACTCGTGTAATAGCAAGAGTTCTTAAAGAGCTTAACCTTCACAATTCCACTGGTCCAATTTTGGTGGGGGCGAAAGCCCCCATTTATTCGGCTTAATACAAGCTATAACTTAAAATTAAACTTAAACTAAAACTTGAAACTAAGGCTGGTTATTCTGGTGAAGGAGAACCGATTTGAGGTAGGAAGTGGTGCGGTGGAAGTCAAAGACGCTAGGGTTTGAATTAATTTTTCGTAGCATGCGGGAGATTGGTTCGTTCGCGCCGTAGGTGGTGTGGTGGGTTGGGAGATAGAAGAGACGAGAGGTACGTAGATTACGAGGGTTAGTGTTGAGGAAAATAGAATTGTGAAGGGACGTGCATTCAACCTGACCTGAAAGAAGTCGATAAATGAAGAGAAAGTCGGCTGCATCTCGGCGTTCCTCAAGGGTGTTTAGGTTAATAAGGTTGAGACGGTTTTGATAGGGGGGCAGAGTAAAAGAATCAGGGCAAACCTCGAAGAGCGAATCGAAGAAAACGGCGCTGGATGCTTTCGATTCTCGAGATATGAACGCGATGATATGGGGACCATACTTGACTGGCGTACTCTAGGAGGGGACGAACAAAGGTAATACAGAGGGACCTGGTCACGTATGGGTTGGTGAATTCTTTGGACCATCGTTTTACAAAACCTAGTGCAGAATTGGCTTTAAGGATTATCCCATCCATATGCAAACGGAAGTTGAGCTCCCTATCACACAAAATGCCGAGGTCGCGAAGAGATTCAACGGAGGAGATAGGTTGGTTGTGGAGAAGGTAGAGTCGGGGAGGAGATTTGAGCCACTTATGTGAAAAACTGATGGATTGGCATTTGGTGATATTAAGTTCCAAACAATTTTTGAGGCACCAGATCGAAAAACTATCAAGGTCTTGTTGAAGAAGGTCATGGGGAGAGGAAATGGTTTTGAAAAATTTGGTATCGTCGGCGTAAAAGGAGACGGACGAGTATTTAATGATCCTATCGAGATCATTAATGGTTAATATAAATAGAAGGGGACCGAGATGGCTACCTTGAGGAACTCCAGAGGTGGCCAAAAATGGAGCGGAGTGGGCTGACCTAAAACGAACACTGTAAAAACGGTTTTCGAGGTAAGAGGATATCCATTTTAACAGTATGGGTTCAAAGCCGAGGGCAGACAATTTGAAGAGTATTAATCGATGAGAGATTTTATCGGTTGCAACTACATCGACTTCGTTGCCGTTCTCTAGGGCAGAGATGGTAAAGGATACGAATTCAACGAGATTTGTGGTGGTTGACCTACCCTTTAGGAAGCCGTGTTGTCTAGGGGAAATAAGTGATTTGCATTGGAAACTTAGAGCTTCATACAAAATACTTTCGAGGAGTTTGGGTATATGGGAGAGTTTAGCGATTGGACGATAGTTTGTTATTTCCTTCTTTGATCCCTTTTTGTGGATCGGGGTTATAAAGGAGGTTTTCCAAACCTGAGGAAATTCTCCTTGTGAAAGGGATAGACGAAAGAGATCAGAAAGGGCAAGGGAAAGAGACGAAGAACATTTTTTAAGAAATATGGCAGGGAGGCCATCTGGACCGGGTGTAAATTCATCATTGAGTTGGTGTAATTTATATTCGATATAGGAGAGGTCCAAGATGTGAGAGAGAAGTGGGCCGTTGGAGAAGTTCAGTAGGTAACGAAAATAGGATGGATCTGGTACAAAGGAGTCGTTGGTAAAGGATTGTTTAAAGAAGCTGGCAAATAGGTTGGCAATCGTGAGTGGATCGGTTGATGACTTGTTGTTGAAAGAGAGGGAAGGAGGGTAACCATCGGACTTTCTTTTGTAGTTAAAAAATTGGTAAAAGGACTTAGGGTCATTTATAAGGTTGACTTGCGCATTGTTAAGGTAACGCTGGTAAAGGGAATCGTAAAGTTCGGTGAAATGAAGATAAGCACCAAGATAGTTGGAATAGTCGGACAAGGATCTGGTACGCAGGAAAACAGCCCATAACTTGTTTCTCTTGTTTCGTAAGGAACGAAGCTTGCGATTATACTAGGGAGGACTAGTAGATGATGTTTGAAGGTGGGTAAACGGAACGTAAAGGCAAAAAGAATTAAATATTTCTTTATAAAAAATGGATAAGGCATCATTTACGCTTAGGTTGTGAAAGTTAAAGGGGGATCTGCTAAGATAGTCACTGATTTTGTGAAAGTTTGCTTTATGGAAGTCGTAGGATGAGAGAGTTGTGGGAGGAGTGGACTGGAGAGAAGAGTTATGAAAAAATGAAAGTAGAAGGGGGGGTGGTAGTTGTCGATTGTAGAGAGAGATAGGGGACAAAGTGAGACTGAGGAGTTAATTGAATCTGTTGTGAAAATAAGGTCCAGTTGCCTGCCCATATAGTTGGATACACCACTGACTTGGCATAGACTTGAGTCTGTTAAGCGATCTAAGAAGAGACATTCCTTAGCTGAGTTGGCATTTGAAGCGATGAAGAACGATTGATCGTCTGATGGAATCCACTGTAGCTGAGGAAGATTAAAGTCGCCGAGAACAAAGATATCGTCAGTAGAGTCAGACAGGTCAATTAAATAGTCGATCGCATCGACAACAAGTTGGTAAGATTCGGTAGGTTGAGCTGGCAGGATGTAGCAACATAAAACGTAAAGGGACTTGAAGGGGAGTGATATTTTTATAGCGACAAAGTCGACTTTAGAGGATGAAGAGATGGTAATGGGAGAAGAGTTAAGGCTGTTGTGGATCGCCAGTAGGACGCCTCGACAGGGGGAATCATCATGTGGGCGGGTAGGATCGTCGTCGCGAAAAACATTAAAAGTAGGGACGAACAATTCCGGGTTCTTTATGTCGGGAATCAAATTGGTTTCAGTCAAGGCGTAAATATCAAAGGGAAGAGAATGCGATTGACGTAGGACAGCATTGGTTTTAGAGCGAAGACCTCTTACATTCTGGTAGTAAAATGTAAGAGGGATGTTGTGGGGTGGAGATGTATGGCGGGATGGATTAAGTGCTGACGAGGAAGGCACGTTATGGACGAAAAAATTTATCGTGGTCAGCTCGGCTTCGCTGTAGGTGTGAGACTCGTTTAGAGTGAACGTAGTGGCCGAAAGCAGCAAGGTCGTCTGCTACTTTCTGAGGGGACATGCTAAAAATCTCGTGGTACCTGACATAAAGGTTCCTGAGACTGATAGGGTCGGTAGGGAGGCCTTCCTGCTGGATGGATACCATGACGCTGGTTTTGGTCTTCCCGAGACGAATGTTTTCATATATCTTTCTCTCTCTAAGCCTAGAGAGTGCATAGCGACTTTCTGTAGATGATATATCTCCCGTTCTTCTGAAGAGGAGATATTCCACGCTATCATAACCACTGCGTAAGCTTTTCCATTGACCCTACATGAAAACAATCCGCACAACTCGAAAAGGATGATATCAGTAGACTGGCTGAGTTTCTAAACGGTATTACCCACAGAAAATATGAAGGTCTTACTTAGAAAACTGAATGTTGTCTTTGCATGGAAGACGACGAAACTGCGGAACACATTTTATGTGAAGGAAATTTTAATCCCTGGGGAAATTCTCAACAACTCTACCAGGGTGATTCTTAAGTTTATCAAGAGAGTTGAGTTTCTCTTCGCTTTCTAATACAGATTGGGCCAGCGCACACTGGACTAATTACCGCAGCTTAAAACTAGTTTTATAGTTATAAGTGTAACGTAAGAAACGGGGTAAATATTAAACCAGCGGTTGAACATCGGGGGAAAACCAATACACACAAAAGTTTTCAATTTTAAAGGGCAAGAAAAATCGGTTCATGCACACACAATTTTGCACCGCATTATTCATCCAGTGTGAGGTTGAAGTAAAAGATACCCCGGGGAAAAATTGATCCAGTGTGCGCTGGCCCATTTTGTGCTAAAAAAAATCTTTTGAGTCGCAGTACCCACAGCAATTGACGGATCAGATCCTTTTCAAAAAAAAAAAAAAAGTAACAGAGCAATGACTTTTATATCTCCACATATTTTCCATACATGTTGCTTATATTTTATCTTTCCTAAACTAATTTAATATTGCCTTATAGTTTTGTTATATTAGCAGCATGGGCTACCGGGACAGAAGTGGATTTATTTCCACTTTAACCCTTTCGCTACTGCAGGAACACTGGTGTCCCACAGCATTTTTATTTGACTCTGAAACTTGCAATTCGCATTTGAAACTCAATCAAAAAGTCGAAAATAGTAGCTTTGAACATTATAGTATTTGTAATTTACCGTTATCTACGCCGCCATTGTCTCCTTTGGTTTTGTTTTCATCAGATGTATGAGCAGTGCATTTATGCATTATTTGTAACAAAAAATACATATATTTCAAAGCGGTGTTGTTTTTTTGAAAGCAAAATAGTGCACTTGCCAATCGCTGTTTCTTTGGGCTAAGAAGGCAATTGAGTAGCAATACCGAATATCCCGAATAACTAAGCGCTCTACTCTATGTAAGACCTTGATCATCATCAATAATAAACATAGGTCAAAACTCCTTCTGAATTGGAGCAGATACAACCACCATTACTCGACCATCAACATCAACAGGCCAACTTAATTGCAGCATCTACAAAGACCCCCAAAACCATGGGCAAAATCATATTCTAAACCAAGTATACAAACCACAATTCACTTTAACAAATAACTCTCAAGGGTTCCGTAGTCAAACATAGATTCCTGCACCAATCAAATTCAGTCCTTCCCAAATGTAGTTTATTCTAAGCAATGCAAACCCGAATTTTGCTAAACCCACCTTGGTACGCAAGTGCAACCTCAAAAAACTCGACTCTTATAGCCTTCAGCACCAATTGCGATTTGTACAACCAACGCACACTGGGGCAGGATCTCCCAATTGCTGGCAATAAATCAAAAAATTAAGTTGCACGTATGGGTCCGTTTTTACTTTTTTATTAATGGTCAAATACACCACTGTCAATAATGTAACAATCATAAACCGTTATCACTAACCCATTAAGCAAAAAATGTAAAAATGCATTGGCGTGAGCCAGTTCTGTTCGCTGTTTGTTATGAAGCTGTTTAGATGTGTTTTCTTGTTGCATCAAAAAGTGTTACGCTATAAAAAATTTTAATTTTTGGTATGTGTAAAACTATTTAAGGATTTTTTTTTGAGAGAGTGCTACTATTTTTATAAACCGGTAATAATCATAAAAACCCTTTTTAATGGCATTTTTTTGCTTTTGCGTAAAGCCGTCCAAAGCTTAAAACAATTTTTTGTTGGTAGCTCGTTGTATCGTTTTTGAAGAACTGTAAAAAAATTATGCGAATTCGTTTGCAGTTTCTTTTTAAAAGAAGTGCTTTCTAACAAAACAAAAACGGTGATTTTTTTTTTTAATTGTAGCATTCATCCATGCTGAATTTGAGTGATCATACTTATTTTATTTATTATACAGTTCTAAATTACTTAAACAAAAATAATAATGTTTTTAATGTGACAAAGAATGAAATGTTAAAAACATGTATACTGATACATTCTTTGGTTTAAAAGGAACCAGTATCGAATGCACCGAGCCAATTTGTACGGTAAGAACATAAAGATTAAATGGGGTGATTTCAAGTTCTGTTTGACAATCACAGAATAAGTTAAAAGTTAGTTTTTAATACAAAATGTTAGATACGTAGTTAGGGTGCAATTCTTAACAGGTGAATTATTTCATGAAAACTAAATAGCCAGTTCTTAACTACTCTAACGAAAGAGGAATATATCCTTAAAACACAAATTGCGACAGGAAGCATATTGTACAGTTTTGGTGCTACTAAAGTGAAAAACATTAGAAATTTTTTAATATTGTGAGGCGGGATAATGGCCAGATTCCTGTTATTGCTGCGAAGTGAATACGCTGTTGAATTTTGATTCGCCAAATAACCACATTTCAGAAAGAAACTTTTTAAGACGTTATAAAAGTAAAGATATTTTAGAGTTGCAAAAGAGGAGAAAGCTATGCTCACATCGCTTTTTTCCCAAACAATTCGCAGTATCTATTTTTGAATAGTAATCAGTGGCTGTAATTTAGTGCAATGAGTTCCATCCCAGCAGGACAAATCATACTCTAACTTAGATTGAACAAATTCATAGTAGACAATTTCTAGAATATAATGACAGCAAAACTGTCTTAGATTGTAGAAGGTGAATGCAGTTGTCCTAAGATACTTTTATAATAAAGAAGTATGTAAGTTCCAGTTTATTTTATTATCGATATGTAAACTTAAATACTTAAAGACTGATACTGGTTCGATAACAAAACAATTAGGCAGACATCGATATCTATAATCGGAGGTTTTCATTTTCACGCAGAAATCAGCATGCAGACTGAAGATCTTACAGTCTATACAGTGAAGAGTAAAGTTCGGTGAGTGAATACCAAGTGCGGGTAAATTGAAAAACAGAGTCTTAGTTTTATTACTAATCACCAATTTATGCATTGCAAACCAATATCGTAAGGTTTCCAGATCATGATTGATCGCTGCAATTAGGTCTATTAAGGAGTTGTTTGAGTAAGTGCATGCTATATTATCTGCGAAGGCAGTTTGGGTTACTCTTTAGTTTTGGGAAAAGATGAGATTTACAAAAATAAAGTGTCCAATATGGATACCACGCTAGTGGCTGTATGTATCACCTATCTTAACCCTTTGTTTATGATCGTGGTTAACAGTATCAAACGCCTTCGTGATATCTATAAAAAGAGTGGCAGTCTACTTTTTAGAATCTGCTCTTAACAACGAAGCTGCAATTCAAAAGCGCATCTTCTGTAGATCTCCAAGATCTGAAGCCATATTGATTATCACTAAAGACAGCGCTATTTTCAAGAAAATAAATAATTCCCTTTTTTATTACGTTAGTGAGCGTGGGATGAAAGGAAATCGGCCTATAATTATTATGATAAGTTTTGTCACCTTTTTTGAAAATTGGTAAAACATCTGCATTTTTCAAACTTGAAGGGAAACATGAGAAGCACTGGAAAAGCTGTTTTCAGTAAATGAGTTAGTAGTTTTCAATGACATAATTGTTTTATGCAGTTCAGGAGCAGATATGGGCCCAAAGAAAAAGGTACGATGAAGACCCCTTTCCCTAAGAAAACATCTTTCTGTAAAAGGGTTGCTGATGTTGCAAAAGCCTGCTTCTTTTAGACAATTATTGACAGCGTTTACGAAAAACTTATTAAAGAGCTCGGCTATATTAACATGGATATCTACACAATTATCATTATGGTTAATTAAAGAAGGTGTCTCCAAGGAAGACTTTCGACTAAACAGTTCATTGACGATACCCCGCTCTTTTTTTAAATTCTCACTTGCCATATGGAATTTATTTACATAAAAATTTTCTTTGCAGACACGAGTTCCAATCAAAACTTCCTTATACAATTTGGAATATTAATGTCGAAAGTGCAAACTGTTCGGGTATTTTTTGCATTTAAGACGAAGCTTATTTATTTCCACCACTTTGTTTAACAAAGCGTTTGACATCCACGGAGCTCCTAACAAAAAGAGGTACTGTACAAAGCTTTACATAATCACGCTACGGCAGGATTAGTTGCATTGTAAGCACTAAACCAGTTTTCACAACGAAGGTTGGAGTTTAGTTGTTCAAAACTTATTTTATCTTTTGATAAGTTAAAATATTTGAGTTACTCGGTATATTTGAGCTAACATTTAGAAAGTACAGGCACGTCATGCAATGATCCGAGATTCTGTAATCAGAAATAGAGCATACAAGGGATGAGTTAGAATTCTGAGTAATTCTAGTGTAAATGTGATGAAGACAAGGAAAGTCTGGCTAATTTGGAAAAACTCTAAATGCACCAAAAACAAATCAAATTTTTTTCTGATGTTATATATATTTTGAGGAATAAGATAGAAGTTATTATTTAACTCTTTCGAACGAACGATACTTTTATTAACATTCGCAATAGGAAGGGATCAAGAAATTATTATGAGAAGCATTATTTAGCGTATTATTCATTACAAGATAATGAAATTCTCAATTGAAATTAAGTTAACTTATCCAGATCCTCAAGAGAACAGATTCCTAATGCCATCATACCTTCTGCTTTTCTTAGAAATATAGTACCATCATCAGAAATCCAAAGAAATGAAACTTCTTTGGCTTTCTTAAATAATATTCTATTAGTATTAGTAAGCGATTCGTTATTGTGAATGCTATGATTTCCAAATTGTTCACCAAGTAAGTTGGATGACAGTAGCTTCTTGCGTTTATTCTTAACTGCATCCAATTTGCATTGGGCTGATTTAAATTTAAGACACACAATATTTCCCAGTGACGATGGTAACGAAGTCTATTTGATATTTTGAATGTATTTGAAGATGTATTTCTTTTTGTAGTTTTAATGTACCAGCTATCGATGTCTTCAGATGAAAACTTTTCATCCAAACCTTTCGATTATATTTTAATAGCAGTCGTTAAGGCATTTTGTTTGTTGACATTTGGAATACCATAATGACGCGGGAATTTAGAGTGGGAATAGCCAATATTCGCGGGCTTAAAAGTAACCACTTTTCTGCGTATGCCCAGTCTATAAATACAGTCTAGCTGTTTTGGCATTTAGTGAAACACAGGTAGATCCCCGCCCACACCTTTCAGATCAATTTGATCTGAAGCTACCTGGCTACGAACTAGTGCCATTATTCTTCTCTAACCGCGGTCGCGCCATTTACGTTGCTAGTGATGTAGTTTGCCAAACTCTACCACAATTTAGTACCTGTTCCAATCCGGAATTCAATTTCATCTCCATTCCATCTCCGAATCCGAAGGCAAATTATCCACTACTGCTTTATTTACAGAAGCCCCACATCGAAGACCATAACTTAACCCAACTTGTAAATGAGCCCACACGAATACCAGACATTGATAGCCATACCGCCAACACTCTGCATTTGTTTTTAACTTCTCACCGTGATAAGTACACCGTTGATGTGCTCTCCCCTCTAGGCTCGTCGGACCACTCATGTTAGAGAAAAGATTCCTAAAAGAACCGTATGGCAATACGAGAAAGCCAATTGGAGCGGACTTAACACTTCTTAACTTAACACTTCTTTAGGAATTGTAACTGATCGTTGTGCTTCCTCGATAATGACTTGGATGCCGCTGCTGATATGATCACAAACACTGTTCTGTTTCGAATGAGATCCTTTATCCCTCATCGAATGAAGAGTATCAAGCCCAAAGAAAAGCTATGGTACGTCTCGAGCTGTAAAGAGGCTACCAGGGTTAGAGAAATGTTTTTTCGGTCCTTCAAGACCAACCCGACAGAGGAAAAACGAAAAAAGGAATGACTGCAACGTTTTTCTTAAGCGTGTGGAATTTCAAAAGTTGAGGCAAAAAATACTGCAATGTCCTGAAAACATCGGAAATCCTGCTCCATCCTCCATTCCAACGCTCATTCACAATGACATTCTAGCTGTCAGCTCATTAGACAAGGCCACTCTGCTTGCTGCACACTTTGCGGCCAGCTCAACACTTCCAGATTATGCTTTGTCCCCGCCTATACTTGAGTGCGTCGAATCTACAATGGGACGAATGCACTTTCGCACTCATATAGTAGCAAGAGTTCTTAAAGATCTTAACATTCATAAATCCGCTGGTCCAGATGGTATATCTCCCCTTCTTCTGAAGAGGTGTTCTTCCACGCTGGCAAACCCGCTGCATAAGCTTTAAGCAAATCTTCTTCTCTCTGCTCTTACAGACACATTGCACTTACGTCCCTTCTTTCTAAGATCATGGAAACGCTGATAAATCGTCAGCTCATGAAATATCTCGAAACACGAAAACTTCTCAATGACTGGCAATATGGTTTTCGTAGCAACAGGTCCACTAGTGATTTGATGGCATGTCTCACTGAAAAGTGGAACCAAAGGGTACATCAATCTGGCGAAAGCAAGATAGTTTCACTTGATATTTCTAAGGTATTTGACAGAGTTTGGCACCAGGTTCTTTTGTCGAAAATGCGTGCATTTGGAATCGATAAGTCTCTTCTTCGATGGATTAGAAACTACCTTTCGGAACGTTCAATTCAAGTTGTCTTCGATGGTTTCAAGTATGATATTCACAAAATAAATGCTGGTGTGCCCCTAGGCTCCGTTCTGTCTCCGACAATCTTTTATGAATGATCTCTTGTCTGCCACTTCTAACCCAATATATTCCTTTGCTGATGACAGCACTCTCTGCTCTTGATATTCGTTTCCGCGCTCACGTCCCTGTTCTTTGGCTGTAGAACGGGATAACCAATTCTGGAACTATCAACCGAGTGGAATTTAATGCTTTCAAAACACATTGTCTGTTGTCGTTAAAGCGAAATTTAAACACCCAGCCATTATCCATGATATGTGTGTCTATGACAACTTACGTTGGAATGACCACATATTCGATGTCGGCGAAAATGCTACAAAATGTCTAGGTTCCCTCAAACGATGTTAGAAATACTTTTCCCCTTCTGAGCTGGAATCAATATCTTAGACATTCATCCGCCCAAAATTGGATTACAATGCACATATCTGGTCAGGTGTGCCTAAAACATCTCTGCACCTGCTAGATAGGATTCAAAACCGTGCGATAAAACTCACAAGTGATGCTAATATCAATCAATCAATTGACACCCTCGAACACCGACGTAATGTCTCGTGTCTCAGTCTGTTTTATCGCTATTTCCACCATCAGAGCTCTAAAGAAATCGCCAGTAGCATTCCGCAACTTTAAACCTTCAACTGTAACACCCATCTCGCTATGAATGCTCATCAGTATACCCTCAAGCCCACATTCGGATGTAGGTACTATGAAATATCGTGATCCGTTCCTAAGCCGAACAACTCGCTTGTGGAATGCCCTGGCGAGCTCTCTATTTCCTAGTCATTATAACATTCAGACATTTAAGACCAACGTACATCAGTACCTATCTTTCTTTCCTCCCTAATTTTCCTTCACCTGCGCTGTTTGCAAACATTTTAAGGGTACCTCAACTCCTTGAGCGGCGCTACTTAAAAAAAAAAGAACAATATCAACAAATTTCACATGTGGTTAACCAACGTGTTTTATTTTTATGGTCCTACTGATTCGGATGTGATTTCAACTTAATACGAGTATTAAATGTTATTTAAACTGAAAATCGGGTAGTACTTAATCAGATCGAATCTGCCATTAGCATAGATGAACTAACCTAGATGTCAAACTCTACTAATCCTTTTGCAAACCCTTAACTTTCGCACAGACACACTGTAAGTGAATTCCAACACTTTTACAATCTCTATAACTTTCTCAAAATTTGATAGAATGAGAGCAATTTACAAGTAAAATTGCTAGAGTGAGAGCGATTCTTTCAGATTTTTGCTAATTACTACGGAAACCCTGTAAGAGCTTTTGTTGGAATAGCACCTTACGGAAAACAAAAGAGTGCGATTGAGAGACAAACATCCCTATCTACCCTGTACTGCCAAGTGCCAATTTATGTTGGACAGAGTACGGCCATTAGTCAACAGCTAATGCATATAAAGGCATCTGCACAGTGACTTGATAAATACACATTTTATCTTTTACGCACACAACCGATTGCAGTACTGTATCTGCCACAATCTACGAATTGACTGTGCACACAGTTACAATTGGTAATCGCTACTTTATTAACCACCGATATTGCGCCTTGTCTATCGATCTTTCCCACGTACAACTCGCTTATGGAATGCCCTGCCGATCTCTGTGTTACCTGGTCATTATGTGGAATGGAATGTCACTAGCTTTTCTCATTTTCTTTTTTTCCCGTGACATGAATTATACGAGTAGTATGTATTATATATTGGATTGTATCATAAAATCATAAGAAAAGAATAAAAAATCTAATCTAATCTAAAAAAATCTATAACTTACAAACATTTAAAAACAATGTACATCGGTACCTGTCTTTTCTTCCTCCCTAAATTTCCTTCGCCCGCGCTGTGTACGTACATTTTAAGGGTACAAAACCCCTTGAGCGCGCGTTGATTATAAACCAAAAAAAAAAAATTCGCACGTATTCACAGCCAGGATCATGCGGATAGAGGCGATCAGTAGAAAACCGGTTTTGGTTTGCCAATATCTGGAAAGTTTGCCATATAGGTTAGTTCATCTATGGTCGAAGGTTGCGAATGAACTAAATGGAAAAAGGTAATTTTGGAAAAGGGAAGATGTGATGAGTCTGATAATAAAGGAGACGAGTTCAAGCTGGATTGCTTTTGTTGATTTCGGTGCCAGCAGGATGTTATGGATGTAGATTATGTGACCTGTGCGAATGATTATAACGGATATAGATATTGCGACACGTGAGAATAATAACCCCATAAGCACAGTGCGACACACGATCGAAACCAGACGCCAATTCAGCAAGAAAATTACATAGTAAAAATTAATCGGAAAATGGAACAACAAAATGATGTGGTGGCAACAGTTTAACTCTTTTTATGAGGGTGAAATCAAACATTGATTGGGATTGTTTGGAGAGTGTTAAAATTGTTAAGACGCGTAAACTAGAATAATAATCTTTAGTTCAATAAACTTAGTATTAACTTTTAAAATATAAAAGTATTGTTTTGTTTTGGATAATTTGTGGTAAAGTTTTTTTTGGTGAAGTCTCTTGTTCGTGAAGTTCTTTGGGATTTGCGCAAACATTGTGATTATTGTTTTCTTCATCGTGGGTTTTCTCATTACCTGAAGGGAAAGCCAGTATCGACGTATCCCGACATCACTGGCCTGATGCTATTCGTTTGGCATGTAAACATTTTTTTTGTGTAAAGCCCGAATTGAGGCATAACACTTTTCACCTTCCGAAATATTTAACAGTAAGTTATTTGTTTTATTCAGGTCTTTGCACGGGATATAAATGTCGTCTGCATAAATATGTACAGTGGTTATTGGCTTTAAAATTGATTTTTTTTTGTATTAGTTAGAAACGAGGTCACATAATTGTCTAAAACAAGGTGGATACCTATACATTCAAAAGCTTTCTCAAAATCCAATGCAAGAATCGTAAGGTGATTACAGGTAGATAAGGCGTTAGTAATATAATAGTCCAGGTGGAGTAACGCATCTGCGCACCCTTTGCCTGATTTGAAAGCCACTTGCATCGGACTTATGCGTTTTTTTGATTCAATAAGAATCAAGTCGGTTTGCAACCATCCTTTAAAGTACTATACTTTAGGCATTCAAGGAATGAGCGATTTAGATCGGTAACCATTGATAGTATTAATATATTTTTTTTGTTTTGGGAATAGGAAGTATAGTTGCCAGTTTCGAAATTCGAGGAATGACACCAGTATTGAGAATATTGTTGTGAAGTGCTATAAGTCTAGACACTATGGAGGGCTGACGATTTTTTAGCAGAGGGTATGAATTCTGTTCGTACTTGCCGTTTTGCTTTAAGCTTGTGAATACAAGAACCGAATTCTAAATTTGTGATTTGTCCTCTAATGAACCTGGCAGAAGCAGATATGGGAAAACAGTTTATGGAGTTGACTAAAAAAATATTTTTTCTAGTAATGAAGTTTTCGCCCTTTGATAAATTGGACCAGGAAAGAGTAAAATGGAAACAAATGTCATTTGGAGGTAATAGGTATAGGACCATCAGGTGCTCCTATGACTGACTATAATTACAAGTTAGGCACCGAATATTGTGCAAAATCTTGCTAGAGGATGAATTTGGGCTAAGTGAAGAGGTAAAATTTTTCTAAGAATTTGCTTTGCTGATTTTTAGTTCTTCTCGAAATTTAGTATTGATTTTTTGAAAAGCCTCCATGCAGCAATTTTGTGGATTCTCAGGGTGTTCAACTCATGATTCCACAATGCCATCTTCCGTTTTGGGATTACAGTTTTACAGACTTGTTTGCGGCTGTACGAATTGCTTTCTGGAGCAACGCTACTTCCTTATTTATATTATCCGAAGGATTATACGAGGGTTGTCTGAAAAGTTTCCGTAACGATAGCGGCACTCGTCAATAAAAGCTAGTAAATGCTAGTTGTGCATCTTTTGACAGTTACTTACCGAAGTTTCAGTCATTTTGGACGCGCAGTTTTTAGTCGACGGTCGTTTGAGTGAGTCGATGTGAGTGAGTATTGAGCTGTTATTAAATTCTTGTTTTTGAAAGGCAATACGCCTACGCAAATCAAAAATGAGTTGGACTTTGTGTATGGGGACTCTGCACCATCATTTACCATAGTGAAATTTTGGACAGCTGAATTTAAACGTGGCCGTAAGAGCTTGGGAGATGATGAACGTTCGGCACGTCAAAAAACTGCAACCACTGACGATAGCATTGCTAAAGTTCATCAAATGGTGTTAGACGACCGCCGAATTAAAGTGAGAGAGATAGTAGGGGCTATGAAAATGTCCAAAGAACATGTTTGTTACATATTAATTCGAGATTTAGGCATGAGAAAGCTGTCCGCGCGTTGGGTGCCGCGTTTGCTTACGTTAGACCAAAAACGTGTTCGAATGAACATTTCCAATGCTCTGTTGGCGCAGTTTAGGCGCAATAAATCCAAGTTTTGGCGCCGATTAATTACTGTAGGTGAAACTTGGATACACCATTACCATTATACGCCCGAAACAAAAATTCAGTCAAAACAGTGGACTGCAAAGGGCGAGCCGGCTCCAAGAAAAGCAAAAACTTTTTTTTCGGCTGGGAAAGTGATGGCGACTGTTTTTTGGGATAGTAAAGGAGTTATCTTAACTGATTATCTTCAAAAAGGAAAAACCATTACAGGAGCATACTACGCATCATTACTCGCCAAGCTGAAGACAGAAATTGCGGAAAAACGGCCACATTTGGAGAAAAAGAAAATCCTGTTTCACCAAGACAACGCGGCGTCTCAAACCTCAGCGGTTGCCATGGCGAAAATCAATTACGGTTTGAACACAGCTTGACCATCCGCCTTATTCACCAGATCTAGCCCCAAGTGACTTCTTTTTGTTCCCTCATCTAAAAACTTCGCTCGGAGGACAGAGATTTTCGTCAAATGAGGAGGCAATTACCTTCGTGCACAATTATTTTGCAGAGAAAAACGCCAAGTACTATTTGGACGGGTTAGAGAGATGGGAGCATCGCTGGGAGAAGTGTGTAGAGTTACAAGAAGACTATGTAGTAAAATAAAAAAAAAATTTTAAAAAAAATGTCTTGTATCATTGTTCGGTCGGAAACTTTTCAGCAACCCTCGTATACTGGTAAGTAATCTAAGGTGAGCTGGCTGACACAAGCCAAGGTAGCAAAATCAGTTTTAAATTTGCGGTTTGCTGGTGTTTGGAAGTAAATTTTACCAATAGTGACAGTGGTTATTATAGAAAAATTATCACTATTATTACTATTAGATCATCTAAAATTTCCCGGGACATCTTTATGAACAATTCAGGGGAACAACATGTTAAGTCAATGTACTATATACCATATATGACAAAGTGTAGAGTGTGGAAAGATGAGTAGGAGTAGGAGAGCCGTCATTGAGAATCATGGGGTTAGAGTCCGATATAAAATTTTCCAGGATTACACCTCTAGGTTTGGTGATAGCAGATCCTAAAAGAACTCTGCAGGCATTGACATTTCACGTACACAAAATAGGAGTTTTGACTTGGGAGAGAATGCTGAGTTGTTTCTCGACAGAAGTTAATCAGGTAGAATATAAATAAACACCACTGTGAACTTCAGTGCAAGTTGTACAATATCTTAAAGTTAGGATATTGGAGTTTATGACGATTGGTTCACGCAGGATATTTTTTTTTATCAAAATACCGATACCTTGTTTTGCTGTCATGGGGGGCTATATTTAACAAGACAGTGTATTTCTTGTGTCAATGTTTCTGATACGAGTATTGCAGTTATATTAATTTATCAGAATGTTAAGTTTGTTTAAATAACTTTTTATATTCCATTGTAAAAAATTAATTTTTGGTTGTTTGATTGATTTGGTGTACTCTCTCAATGTCTTTGAAGGACAACATGAACAGGTGGGACCGGCGGTCGAAAGCCCTAAGCATAAACACCAACAGGGCAGGCGGGTGGCTTGATACAAGAGCTGGAGGAAAGCGCCCAATAATTTCTTTTGGTCCAGTAGTTCGAAGGTCCGAAGTAGTCGACCTTTGACTCGTGTGTTGTTTTGTCTCTCATGATTGGAGACTACCTATCTACCCTTGAGTAGAGCTACGGCATTCCGCGCCATCCCTCCAGCTTCTAACCACTTCACTTTTTGACGCGCCTTCTCTGTTATGTCCGTTGTCGCTTTGGAGAAACGTATTTATGAGAGGAACCTGTGGATTCTTCCAGTCCCCGACTTCTGCCTTTACGCTCCTCGGAGTCCAGGCGGACTGCCTGGAACCCTCTGAACATATGACGGACGGTCATTTGATTTGGATTGGAACACTCTGCATAGATTAAACATCCACAACCCATACCAATTGCCACACAATTAACCCGCAAAAGCATAGGCGTAAAAAAACCACTAAACAGCAACACAAAAAAAGAAAACAATAGCCAACAATTGTACAACAGGTATTAAAAGCATTATCAATTTAAAGAATGGGAAGCAATCTGCCCCCCCCCCCCCCCTCCCCAAATCTGCACGGAAATTCACCGGCCCCATAAGATAACGTAACTAAATTTGAGAAACGGTTACTTCTTCCTTCGTCACAAAGGCCAAACAAATTTTTGAAAACTTTTAACTTGAGACCCTTAGATCCTGACTTGGTTCCTCTTTCTTGGTCCAAATGCGTAAGAAATGAATATTTTGTCACTTTGACTTATTTTAGGGATCAATTTCGGGGAAAGAAAGGGTTGTTCGAACCCAAGACAATTCAGGGCGAATATTCACTCACACCAAAGGAAATTCCCAAAACTCGGAAACTTCTCCGAGGATCTAGGTAATGAAAGCGGCACACTTGGGTGTATGAAAGAGTTGTCTAGCCTAGCCCCAAGACATGGATATGCGCTCCAGCTAAGTAGCGCAGCGTTGTACACAGACATTGGACCCGCTAAGAACCGATTAAATGGAATGCAGGAATGTGTGTGTGGGTGGCCAATTGTCTGAGTGGACATATTTAGCTTAAATCAGGGTGGCCACTTCTTGGTTAACCACACGCTGTAAAGAGATTTCTTTCAAAAATAAAAGATCTAAGTCAAAATGATAAAAAAAAAATAAAAATTAATCGAAATTGTTAGGAAAAAAGTGTGGAAACTAAAGGAAAAGAGGACGTCGAGAGATAGAAAAGAAAGGAAAAACAGAATAGGATAAGAAAACAATAGATAGAGCCAGGAAGACGAGAGAAGAAGGATAACAGCAGATAACAGCTAAGTACAGTGTGTTAGTTTATGTAGTGAGATCTCGGTGGGCTTTCGTCCAGATAGTGAAAAAAAACTTCTCTAAAAAAAAAACAAACGGGACACGCGACACGCTAAAGAAAATAGCTTTTCAACCGTTCGGAAAGGCGGAAGATAGCGGCTCGATCTTAAGCGGTTTCCGTCCCGGTAGTTTTAAGTGCCATTCTTTTAAACTGATTAGTAAATCCTTTTGATACCGCTCATTCTATTGTTCTATATAAGACTTCCATCAATAAATCCCTAGTACTTATTACATGCCCTTTGGCTTGTAATTATTTTTAATATTTTTTTTTTTCTAAAGATTGCGTGGCACTTACCTTTCAGATATTTGCTACTGAAGTGGATTCCTTTTTTTTAACCATAAACCCACCCTAGACTGGCAACACTTAACCGGCTGCCTATTGCAAATTTCCCTCGGTCCTTTTGAGTGAAATTTCAACCAACGTTTGCCACTATCTCGAAATTTCATCTACGAGTATGTTCGTATTGCTGATCGTTTTTTTCTTTGGTGAACAAAAAAATCATTTGTAATTTTCGGCTACTAAAATTAAAATAAAACAAAATAAATTTCATTCTGGAAAAAAATTTGCATCAACCAGAAGTAAATGGTGTTGGTGGTCAGGCGACTGGGCGATTGTGCAATAATTGCATAAGTTTTTTTGTTTAGACTTATTAACGGTAAAAGAGGTGAAGAATTAGATGGAGTGTTGACTGGTGCAGAAGGTGATGTAGTGGTTGTGGATGTGTTAAGTTTGGAGTGTTATCTGTTTCTATAAACATACATAGTTAGTTTATTAGGGATGACGGCATTAAGGCTGAGTGCCCTTATTTCGGAGAAGGAATTAGAATTTGTGGTTGTTGTGTTGGATGCATTTCTTTATTTTGAAGATATATGGGGTAGGTTTTTGATGAGGAAGGATACACATCAAAGCAGTTAGCATTAGTGACGGGCAGATTTTGTTTTACCTATCCGGTGGATATCCATTAAGGGGTATCTATTTACCGGGTATTTACCCATACCCCCCCAAACTCGGGTATTTAATGATAATGCCAAAGCACTATTTATTACTGTTGATAATTAGTGTGCCAAAGCAGGTATGCAAAAAAAACAGCCCTTTTTTGCGATCATACAGAGTGTCCCCTAATTCGATGACGATTATTTGTGAAATAATTGTTGGGTATATTCTAAAAAAAAAAAGTTTTACAGTAAGGATCTATCTCCAATGTTGACATCATTTAAGAATAGGCCTACTTTGGTGTAACCTGACCCATGTTAACGGAAATTGCTCTATTAATACTAATGGTAGAAACTTCGTCTGGGACTTTATATTTAGAAGAAATACCAGCCTTTGTAACTGCGTTTGAATAAAGTTGATATCTTGTTTGAGTCTTCGGATATCTAATTCCTAAGCCTGTTCCATTTTTCTTGCCCATGCTGATTTTTGGTTTTGATGTCACTTTTCTCCAGAAAATTCGCAATAAGCATTTTTTGCACTATTTTGTTTTTATGGACGTAACAATAATAATAAAAACAGTCATCAACAAGTTTGCAGAAAAACTCATAGATTTTATGTGTTGGTGTTGATCAATTGAATGCTTTATTACAAGAGAAGTTAGGTTATTACAAAACGTGATTTCAAAAGTACAAAAATGTGGTTTTAAAAAAGAGATAGAAAATAATAAAAGAAAGAGTACAATATATAATTCATTTTATAAGAAGACAGGGTGTGTTTAGATATATGTGAGCATATAATCATAGTATTATTAAATTTATGTCGATGTTGTTATCTAACACTCCTCCTCAACATTGTCAGAAAAACACATCCCAAAGGTTTGGAAACAACATTTGTGCTTTTCTCTTGGCACCGCTTTGGTTAGAGCATCCGCAGCCATGTTTTCACTTTGAAGGTACTTTATTTCAATTATTTTCTTCTCCACAGTATCCCTGATGAAATGGTACTTATAGTCGTAGTGCTTAGTACGTGAATACTTTCCTCCATTGTAAGCAGTACATTGCGCACTTAGGTTGTCTGTATAAATTATGGTCGGTTGTGCGCATTTAGAACCCAGCTCTTCCAAAAGAAAACGAAGAGGGCATACTTCTTTAGCCGCTTCGGAAAGAGCAATATATTCCGCTTCCGCACTCGAAGTCGCCACTACATGCTGCTTTCTTGATTCCCAGCTGATCGCGGCACCTGCAAGAATAAAACAAAAACCACTTTGAGATTTACGATCGTTTCGATCCTCTGCCCAGCTGGCATCAACAAAGCCTATTAGTGGAAGTCCTGTTTTACGGAAAAGAAGTTTTGCATTTCTTGTAAAGTTAAGGTAACGCAACACCCACAAAGCTGCTATCCAATGCTGCATTTTAGGATGCTGAGCAAATTGAGCTAACGCACTTACACTAAAAGCTATATCAGGACGACTAAGGACTGCAAGGTGCATTAGACATCCAATGAGTTCTTGATACTCTTGTAGTTGTACAGAAGCCTGTTCGCCTGTAATAGTTGGTTCCTTTTCCAGTCGCAGTTTTACCTGCATAGGAATTTTACTTAATTTCGAGTTTTGTAAATTATATTTATGTAATAAATTTTGTATGTATCTTGTCTGGGATATTGAAATTGTTTTGTTTTTCTTTTCAATCTCTAGTCCAACATAAAGTGATGGTTGTCCAAGAGCACGTAATTCAAAATTGTCGGAGAGTTTTCTTTTTATAAATTCTACTTTAGCTTGATAGTTTGAAGCAATGATAATATCATCTACGTATACTCCAAGAATTGTGACTTCTTTATCACTTATATTAAAATAAATACAATTATCATATTTTGATTGTTTTAAATCTAATTCCATGAGTTTATCCGTAAGAAATTTGTGCCATTGTTTACTTGCTTGTTTTAATCTGTAAATCGCCCTTTTTAAATGACAGACCTTTCTTGGATTATTGACATCAACAAATCCTTCAGGCTGTTGCATAAAAATCTCCTCCTCAAGTTCGCTATTCAGAAAAGCTGTCGACACATCCAAATGAGTAAGATTTAAATCATTTTCTACTGATAATGCATAAATGATGCGAAGCGAACTTTGACGCACAACTGGCGAATAAGTTTCTACATAACCTATGCCAAATTTCTGAGAGTAGTCTTTGGCTACGAGGCGTGCCTTTCTACGCTCTACTTCACCGTCCGATCCATACTTTGTTTTAAAAACCCAACGGCACCCAATAGCATTCCTTCCGTCTGGTAAATCACATAATTCCCAGGTCTTGTTTTTTATAAGACATTCGTGCTCAACCTCCATAGCTTGAATGTCTTCTTTTATTGAAGATATTTCTTTTTCTGTTTTATTCTTCTGCTCGAATTCATACATGTTTGATGAAATTCTATTCTCTTCTGGATGTTCGACAGAACCATGTTCCTTATGATCTTTTGCATTTTCTATAAATCTCACATCTCGGCTTTTTACAATGGTTCGCGAGCCTCTCTTCCATAAGCGATATGCTTTGGACTCTTCGGAATAACCAACTATGACAAACTCTTCGCTTCTAGGATCAAATTTAGTTTTTAAAGTTTTATTCAAAACGAAAGCCCTACAACCAATCTGGCGAAAATGACTGATAACTGGTATTCGCCCTGTCCAAATCTGTTCCGGGATCTTTTGCTTGTTGAGGTAAGTGGGGCAGCGATTGCGGATGTAGGCAGCAGTGTGGACAAGTCCAGCCCAAAGAAATTTTGGGAAATTTCCTTCAATTAAGAAGCAACGAGCCATTTCTACCAGTGTACGGTTCATCTCCGTTCAGCAACACCGTTCTGCTGCGGAGAATACTCAACTGTTAACTGCCTCACTTACAAGTTCCCGTGCATTGTCACTTCGAAGAACTTTAATTTTCCGATTGGTCTGATTCTCAACTAGGTTTTTAAAATATCTAAAAACCTCAAAATATTCACTTTTCTTTCTTAAAAAGTAAACAAACACCTTCCTGGAAAAATCATCAATAAATGTTGCAAAACACAAATACTTGCTAATTGATTCTACATTAATAGGCCCGCACAAATTAGTGTGTATGATGTCTAACAGCCCTTGTGAAGATTTATCTCTTTTAGTTGAATATGGAAGTCTTGTTTGTTTCCCTCGAATACAGGTTACACAATCTATCAAATTTGTTTCAAAATATGGCAGTCCTTCTACCATCCGAGAATCTTTTAACTTTTTCAATGAAGCTACATTTAAGTGGTCATACCTCTTGTGCCAAATATCCAATGTGTTCTCATTCTTACTTTTACTACTATTTTTAACCACTGCTTCGGTTTTATTACAAAATTCTTTTTCTGCCATTGTTTTAACAAGATATAATCCTTTTAAGTGAACTGCTTCTAAAATAACTTTTTTGTGATTTTAAGACTTGTGCGCGTTTCCCTTCAAATACTACTCTATAACCTTTGTCTGTTGCTTTGCTGGCTGAGAGAAGATTACTTTTAAGACTAGGAATAAAAAGACACCGGTATAGAAAGATGTCTTTGCCTTTTCCTTTAACCTCAACTGTTAACTTAACAGTTCCTATGCCTTTAACCTGAGCAGTTTTCTTGTTAGCTACTTCCACAGCTCCTGAGAAGTTTAAATCTAACTCCACGAACAAATTTTTATCACAGCACATGTGAGAAGTGGCTCCACTATCGATATACCATCTAATGCTATCTAATTTTGTTTCGCATGCATAAGCTTTGTCCTCATGAATAACTGATTGTTCTAACTGTTTTGCAATAAATCCTTCCTCATGCACTTTAGTTAAATTTTCAACTAGCTGAAGCTTCTCATTACGTATGTTAACGCGGCAGTCTCGCTTCATATGACCTTTACGTCCACATCGGTGACAATTAAATTGAAAATTATTACTCATACCTGGTTTCTGAGATAGAGTGTTTTTCTTAAAATATTTTACTTTCAGGGCGTCTCCTTTACTTTCGTTTGTTACTTTCCTCTTGTCGCCAACTTCCAGAAGCCGCGCACGAAGCGCATCCACAGTAGGAAAATCCCTCGATGCGTCAAATGCAGCTTGTAGCTCTCAGGTAGGCCATCCAGCAACAGCACAGCAAGCAGCTCTTCGTCCAACTTTGCATCCATTTCTCGTAGCCGAGTAGTAATAGAATTAAAGTGAATTAAATACTCTTCCATACTTTCAGTCTCATGCATTGTTAAATTGATCAACTTACAAAATTCTTCGACTTTCTGTCTAGTTCCTTTCCGATCGAATGTTTTTTCTAAGAAATCCCATACGTCCTTTGATGTTCTTAGCGATCGCACTAGTGACACTTGTGTGGGTTCCATGGCAATGATTATCTTACATTTAGCATCCATGTCCTTGTCACTCCACTCCTGTATTTTGATCGGGTCTATTTCTGGTTTCTGCTCCAGTCCTTGAACCAATTTCAGGAGACGATTCTTGTGCAGTATTGCCTCCATTTGGGACTTCCAGGTAAAATAATTTTTCCCATCAAACAATGGAATTCTTCCTGTATAGGTAGTCATCACTACTAATTTTCCTTGATACCAACTTGGTTATTAGATTATTAATTAAAGATTAAATATGCCGACTAAACTAGAGAGAGGGTGCTGGGCCCATAACCTGTTGGTGTTGATCAATTGTTGCTTTATTACAAGAGAAGTTAGGTTATTACAAAACGTGATTTCAAAAGTACAAAAATGTGGTTTTAAAAAAGAGATAGAAAATAATAAAAGAAAGAGTACAATATATAATTCATTTTATAACAAGACAGGGTGTGTTTAGATATGTGTGAGCATATAATCATAGTATTATTAAATTTATGTCGATGTTGTTATCTTGGGAAAACCTGCATTAGATAAAATTTAAGCAAATGGCATTTGAAGCTTCAAATGCTATAAATAAAAAATGATTTTGTGTAGTTTTAGATACTTTTTATTTTATGTGTGTACTAAAATAGTTATAACAGGTGCTCAAGGTGTCCGCCTTGGTTTTGTATACATGCTAGAGCTAGTTTTTGGATTTCACTGCTAATGTTTATTGATGCTAACTCACTTTTGATGACGCTTCCAGAATACAATCTTCCAATTCAATTAAAGTTGCTATTTCGGTTGAATAAACAAATTTTTTCATTCTTCCCCATACAAAAATATTCAATACCTTAAGGTCAGGAGATCTGGCAGGCCAGTGAACTGATCCATTTCTTCCTATCCAACGGTTGCCGTACTCTTCATCTAGCCAATTCTTAACCTCAAGACCATAGTGGGCTGGAGCACCGTCCTTTTGAAAATATGATGAAGCTAGTTGAATCAGTGGAATATCCTCCAATAATTCTGGTAAATCATTTCGCAAAAACTCCAGATACCAGCCTAGGTGGTAGTTTGAAGGTGCCGATTAACTTGTTTCCAATTACACGCGCCCACATATTGGCGCTGAATTTGTGTTGAAATGATTTATGTCTGCTTGTATTTGTATTGTCCGCAGCCCACGTATGAAGATTATGAAAATTTGTGATCCCATCTCTTGTAAATTGAGATTCGTCCTTCCAAAGAATTCTGCTAATAAACTGGTTGTCATCCAAGTTCCGCTCCAGCAACGAGTTAGAAAACTCAAGTCTCTTTTCCAAATCATTGGGAAGCAGTTATTGTACAGATGTATGGTGGTATGGATAAAGATTTTCTCCATGCAGTACATTAGAAATTTTATGTCTGGAAACATTGATTTGCAAAGCTAAGCGTCTGATGCTGATTGATGGATCAGTTGTAATAGCATCCAGTATTTTTTCATCAGCCGAAATCCTTCTTGCTTGTGGAGCTCCCGCCTTCGGTCGTGTATTCGAAACTGATCCCGTTTCTTTTATTAGGAAATCGTCGGTTAGGATAAAGTTCATGATATCTGTGTCGCGTTCTAGTTGAACTTCCACTGCACAGCCCATAAACGTAAATAATGTCTTGATTTGTAAATGCAGACATTTTAAATAGCGGTTTTAAGCAACTGTAACCTGGGCGTAATAAATTAAACTGATGAATTAATTTTTTTTTCTAATTTTTTATACCATTTTTGTTTGGTAAATTTTCCAAATAGGCCTTCATACCCCAAACTTAATATTTTCTGAGAGATTTTAAGGAATAGAGTAAGGATATGAGGCTTTTGACCGGCAGTCAAATAAACGCTTTAAAACTTTTTAATAGCTATGAAATTTTAAAAAAAATTATTGGAAAATTATAAATTCTTGGAAAACCAAAGTCATTCTTATTGCCAATTGTTGTTAGAAACGTAGGTAAAAAATCATAAATTGTTTATTAAATCATAGTTATGTTTGTTATGCATTTTCTGGAGAAAAGTGACCTCAAAGTCAAAACTTAGCATGTGCAAGAAAAATGGAACAGGCTAAGAAATTGACTACCTGAATACTTAAAAAAGATATCAAATTTATTCAAACGCAGTTACAAAGTCTAATATTTCTTCTAAAAATAAAATCCGAAAAAAAGTTTCTACCATTTGTATTAACAGAGCAATTTTCATTAACATGGGTCAGGTTACACCAAAGCAATCGATAAATGATGTCAACATTGGAGATACCATATGCCCTTACTGTAAAGCGATTTTTTTAGAATATACCCCAGAATCATTTCCCAAATTATCCTTGATGAATTAGGGGACACCATGTATATGTACATACGAAACAAAATATTAAAAAATAAGAAATGAGTTTGAATTTTCATTAGGTATAAGTTTTTAAACTTGTAAATGTATACAAGTTGGCATTTTCAAAGGTTTCACCTTATAATTCACAGTTATTTGATTAAAAAAAAATAAAAAAAAAGAAAGTAAATGGCTAACTCGGTAAAATTTAAGGAGCTCAGTCGGCAAATTGACCGATACCGACCGTCCTTTTTAAAATCGAAACTCGGAGAATGTACCCATAAGAATAAACAACTATAAATTGGCTGCTTTATGTAGATATACGTGTCTCGCTATGCAAAATAAACGTGTTAACGGTTTAAAATATGAAATTTAATTAATAAACCTACCTGTTACTATTAAAAATTCTGCACCAATCCCCATACTCTGATATCTAATGATGAGTATGGACATGGACACTGTTCACGTATATTTCTTATCAGTAATAGGTACTGCTACTGCTATGTCTCACAGATACGGGAAATTCAACTCTTAAGGGCTAGTCAAACGCGGTCAGCCGGTGCGGTCAACAATTCGCAAGCAAGAAAAAAACGCGACGGTCAATTATTTGCTATAATTTTTTACAAATAACGCTAGACGCTTTAAGATACATGAGTAGCCCTATCTTTTTCTCAGATGAATCTAAACTTCAAGCTGCAAAAGGAAAAATCGCTGAATCGCCTTCACTACTGCTACTCCAATGCAGAGAATCACCAGTCGCTTCAATTCCAGTTTCTCCTCAACTATCAATTCCACAAGTAATTTCATCCTCTTCACTAATACCGTCTTCATCAGTGTCGCCGGAAACACAATCATCAGTTTTGTCCCAACAAACATCAGGTTCATCATCCAATGAAGCTGAGGTTGATTTTACTTGGATTACTTTTTCTGGCAAGGTTGGAGAAATTATGACAAATTTTGGACGAGTGAATCAGATCTTGAGCAACTTGAAAAACAAGCAGTGCCAAATTTGACAGATTTTCTTTGGCGATATTATTGATTGTTTGACAAATATCCACAAAGAAAGCGACGAGTTGTTGGAAACTGCAAAAAAAGAAGAAAAAAAACTCGCACATAATGTAACCCACAATCTGCACGTTGATAGTGAAGTTTTGGTAGACCATGACTCTGGAAAACGGAACAAAATATCGACTGCCAACGAACGTAAATATTTATGTTCTCTTGGGCCATACCAGCCGTGACATGACATTTATCCAACCAATGCAGATATACCTTCTAACAAGCAATGCCGATTCAACCCATCATGGTATTCCGAGTATTCATTTTTGAATGTTTGCTAGTGGCTTAAATTCTGTATCTCATCGAGCAGCTCTGGGTGATTACTGTAATTTCGTTAATGGAGGAGTTCATATCAACAAGAAAAAGCATACTAATTAAGAGTCTTGCAAGTTTTAATTGATGTCGCGGGAACTTTAGGAAGGCAAGTATTAGCTTTTCATGGTCACGACGAATCACCAGAGGACAGCGATGGAAATTTTTAACAAATTGTTCATTTGATTTCACGACATTGCCCTTTAATAAAAAAAAATGGTTGGATGAATCATCATGAAAGACCACGTCATGTGACCTACCTTAGTCCGGCTACCCAAAATGAATTCGTTGATTACTTGGGAACTATGCAGAACGCAAAAAGCCATTGCAAATTAAATCAATAAACGAGAGACCTGTCCCTATTGAACGTCTTCTGAGAATTGATGTCATCCTAACGAAAAAAATCGGAGAAGGGTTGGCTCAAAAAATCATAGGACCATTCAGTCACTACGAATCGTCTTTCAATCTTATGCCAAAAACATGTCTGGGAAGAATAATGGTACGCAGCAAAAACTGTCAGAAAAATTATACCCAAGCAATGGTACGCAAGCGCACATATTTGTTGAAGCAGCATGCAATGCGAGTGTGTTGATTAAAGAGCTTTTCAATGTTTTGGAAGCATTGTATGTTTTCCTCTATGGCAGCACAAAACGTTTTCAACGTATGCATGAGGAATTCAAAAGCATTGAAACTTCATTGCAACTGAAAATTTTATCAAAAACTCGATGGGCAGCCAGAGCTGAAACAGTCAAGGCTGTGTGGATTTCTCCCGAAGTCACTGTGCATGCTTGCAGAAATAAAAATCGATGCAAACACGTACGAACAGATCCGCTTCTGATTTGCTGAAAAAAAAATCTTGGCTTTTGATTTTATCAGACTTCATACTTTTGTAAAAATGTCAAGTTTAAAGTCAAATATTTGACAGAAAATTTAGAAGCTGAAGAGTTGAACGTCATTGACGCTTTATTGTTGATTCGAAACACATCAGTATCATTTCAATAAATGAACGACGATGACCACCAAATCGATGCATTAATAAAAAGTTCATCTTCAGTCGCTGAGAAATTAAAGATCAGTCCAGAGGATGATTTTCTTAAACATCACAGAACGCACCGTGTACCAAGAAGAATCGATGAAAATCCAGAAACCTTTTTCGATTTCCAAAAATTTTGTAGAAAAGAATTTAGAACGGTTTTGCAAGTTTTTACCACGTGCATTTAAAAGATACTTTTTCAACTTTTAAACCTTTTAAAAAGATTTTTGAAATTCCAGTTGACAGAGGCAGCGCCACAATAGAATCAGTGGAAACCATTGGGAAATTGGAGCCCCTTGATTCATGTACAAAGTGTACAAATTTCGAAGACTTTACCAAAGTGGTGTTCAAATTGTAAAGTGTAATTTCCTGATCGCACAAACTTGTTGGCTTCATTTTAACTGCTCCTGTGACGTCAGCTTCTTGTGAACATTCATTTAGTAAATTAAAACTACATAGTTTTAAATTATTTGCTTACGACAATGGGTGATGATCGCTTAAATGCATTGATGCTTCTTTATTTTACGAAAGACAAAGTTGACGAAATTCATCTTAGTGAGGTCGTCGAAGAATGATATTTACTAAAACACCGCCGAATTAAAATCTAACATGAAATAGTCTAAATTTTATATATGTAGTGTATTATTTATATAACGTATTATTAATTTGTTATTATAAATAATTAACTCGCTGCAATAATAATACATTAATTTATTTTATTACTAAAAATAAATAAGCTACGGCAATAATAATGCATTAATCTGTTTTACTATTAAAAATTATTTATTATTTAGATAAATTGCTGCAATCATAATATTCATTTATTTATTTTATTGTTATAAATTTTTTATTATAAATAAATACATCGCTGTGATAATAATTGATATCTTGTATTTCTTCATCATTATAATTCTTAATAATGCTAAGTTGTTTCATGGAAAATCATTGATTATAAATAACATCACACTATTATTTCTTTAATACGTATGCTAAATGTATGCAGTCGGCAAATTCCTAAAATAAGTCGGCATTTCAATGAAAATCACCCTCCCAGTAGAGTGTTCTCGCTAGTGATTAAAGTTTATTTTTTATTTAATATGGGAAGAAATAAGAGTTCGGTGTGGAAATATTTTGATAAAATGGGTAAATGCAAATTTTGCGGAAAGGCGTACTATCCTAATATATGTAAATAAAATAATGAAGCATTTAGGCTGACATTAGAACTGGTATAAATAGTCAACAATCAGCAAATAATACCGGGAAATGTGTTAAAAAAGATGCCGAATCTTCCTATGATACACTTCAAAGCCTCAACAATGATCGTAGGTAGGTAGGTAAAAGTGGTTGTTGGAAAGACCAACCCACTTAGGCCTGTTGGCCCATTGTGATGCCACTTGCATTTGTGATCGTCCTACGCATAGAACCAATTTGAGCTTATGATGAAGCGTAGGATACTGTTAACATCTATATTCTTTAGATCGTTTAAGTCATTGTAGAAGAAATCTAGGTGGAGGATTGTCTCCTCTCCCTCCTCGTCCAAGCAGAAATCATTTGTAATGGCGCCAAGCCTAGGTGCTGAGATATTTTCTATTTAGAAGGATCAGACTCTTAGAACGTTGAACTGCTCTGCCATCTCCGTAAGAAATGATCAGCGTTCAAGGACGATTCTAGAATGTAATAAGACTGAGTCCAGTGATTTGATAGCGGCCTAACTATCCGAAAAGATTGGGATATCCTTTGCAGATATCACGTTTTTCTTCAGCTAAGACAGAGCTTCTGTAATCGCCAAAAATTTCCGCCTGGAACACGCTTCAGTGACTTGGAAGACGGAAGGAGAGGCTTAGATTTAGGTTATCTAAAAACACACAGTCACCAACCCCGCTATCGGTTTTAGATCTATCTGTGTAATAGTGCATTGACTTGTCCTCCATGAAAGTATCTTCCTCACAGAAGGATCTAGGGGGAAACTTACATGGAAGTCTTTGTCAAACTTAAGTTCAGGTATGGTGCAATCGATGTTCTCTATGAGGA
Source organism: Volucella zonaria (assembly GCA_963966105.1). NCBI lineage: Eukaryota > Metazoa > Arthropoda > Insecta > Diptera > Syrphidae > Volucella > Volucella zonaria. The sequence continues at coordinate 45,631,408 of OZ014532.1, read as the reverse complement.
TTTCTAATATATTAAGAATATCAGCATGGCCAAATAAATTGTGTGTCCACCGTGTAGTCGTTTTGAAGCGAATAACTGCAGTCGCCGCTACTTGCCTGCTGAATAAATCGAGTAAGACAGAATATCCAATCCCGCGCAGGGAGTAGAACGTTGAACTCCACTTATGCATAGGCATGCTGTCCTTTGGACTGTGATTAGTTTGCTGCACCGGCCGTCCACCAGACAACAACCCCGTAGGTTATGCGAGGTTGAAGCCACTATTTGTTCCCAATGTAGTTTTCTCAACAATGACCAATCAAATGCCAAATATGTAGATCCATTCCCACTATTATCAAAAACGTAAAGCGCAAGCATTTTCTTTTTTAAAATATGTTCTAGTGCTAACTTGATAAATTTCATATATGTATGTTAAGTACATGCATTTCAGGAATCCTTGATTACAATGGCTCACCTTTATCGTTGGTTGAACGTTCTTTGTGGATTTCATTTTTTGGATAATTGCAACCATCATTGAAATCGTCATCAAGAAAGCAGTTGGCTACAAATTACCTAGAGGATGAATACTACCTTAATCAAGAAGTTCCCGGAATGCATTCTAAAAATTGGATACACAAGTTTATTCATCTAAATCTATACATATTTTCCCTTTCAGAGTAATACCCATCGACACTTATGCCAGCGCTTGATCCAATCCTCGAAATATTTTTTATATTCGGTTTTCGGTATGTCCATCAGTGCTTCCTGCGATTTTTCCATTACTTCCTCTCGGCTGCTGAAACGCGTTCCCCGTAGTTGTTTTTTAACTCGATTGAACAGAAAGAAATCACAGGGAGCCAAATCAGGTGAATTCGGTGGCTGTTGGATGGTATTTATTGCATTTTTCGTCAAAACATAACGAATAATGATGGCACTGTGCGACGGTGCATTATCATGGTGCAAATTCCACAATTCTGGTCTCTTTCCGACTTGCTTCACGCAAATGTCTCATTACGCCCAAATAATACGAGTACTCTTTGTTTACTGTCTGGCCTTCTGGCAAAAATTCATGATGCACTACACCGTTGTAATCCATGAAAACCGTGTGCATTGCCTTCTTTTTTGACTGAAAACGACGTGGTTTTTTTGGTCTCGGCTCATTTGGTGAACGCCATTCACTTTCACTTGCCTGATGTCTGGATTTCGTGTCGTACTCATAAACCCACGTCTCGTCTCCAGTATCATCCTTTTGATGAATGTGGGATCGGATTCAGCCTCGCAAATCATCTCTTTTACGGCGTCAACACGGTCTCTTTTTTGCATGAAATCGAGGTGTTTTGGCACCAACTTTGTTGCTACACGACGGAAACCCAAATCATTAATCAAAATGTCTTGGATGGATCCATAGGCAATGTTCAAGTCCTCCGCTATCTCTCTGATGGTTAATTTGCGGTTACTGACCAACATTTCTTTTACTTCATCAATGTTTTCGTCGGATTTCGATGTCGATGGCCTACCACTGCGTTCATCATCTTCGATTAACTAACGAGCACTTTTGAACCGCTCGTGCCACTGGTAAACGACCGTTTCCTTTAGAGAATCGTTGCCGAAACACTTTTCCAACATTTCCAACGTTCGCGCACCATTAAATCCGTCTTTTACACAAAATTTAATACAAGTTCGTTTTTGCAAATTTAAATCCATTTCTAAAATTGTAAAAAATCGCCAAAACACACAGAGAGTTAGATGTACTCTTGGCTACGTAACTTTTGCAAATGACAAGCTATGACGCTAAGATTTAGAGGGAATGTCAGCCACAGATTTACCAACTTAACAAAGAAAAACAGAACTCAAATCGGAACAATGGGACCGCCACACGGTGGTGTCCCCCGGGAACATTTTCATCAAGGTGGTATAACTCACTTATAAGCACAAAATTTACATCTTCAGTGCGATGGTTGGAGCAATATCCGTAACGAAGGCATTATAAACTTTATAACATCTAAAGCTGATCCAGTTTTTGTTGATTTTTTAATATCCGAAGATAAAAAAGAGCAGATGCAAATTATAATCGAAAAATATCAAGCAGACAAATTTTTGGTTGAAATAGAAGATAATGCAGCTAATATGCATAAAGCTTTTTGGGTACTTAAAGACAATTATAGCCATATTGTTCCACAAATGTGTTGCAATGATATTATCAATTGCTCGTCTATAAAAATCGTGATAGAAAAATAAACTGCAATCGTGAAAACAATAAAAAAAAAACAGTCAAGTTCTAAATGCTTACCTTAACAAAATAAATAAAGAAAATATGAAACAAATTTGACTGAAACTTCCAAGCAAAACTTGATGGGGAAGCTGTGTATTTTGCCTAGAAAACCTAATCGGTGATAGAGTCAGTTTACAGACATTGGCCGTTAATGAGGCTTGCTCACTCGCCAGAGACATTAAAAATAAATTGCTAGATAAGGATTAAGCCAATAGTCGTGTGAATAACAAAGTTTGAATCCGATTTTATACATAAAATCTACCATGTCCTTAAAGAACTACAAAATTCAATGTAAAATTTATTATTTATTAGAAACTTGTAGATGATTTATAGAAGAAACAACTCTACGAAAAATTTAAGGAAAGAATGGAATTTTGCAGAATCACCAATATATCTCGCCGCTGCTCTTCTTGATCCATCTAAGGGATTCTGATCAAATCGCAGCTATGGAGTCTATTTATGAAGTTTCAAAAAATATGGGATTTAAAATCAGGGCCGATTTAGCTCTCTATCGCTCTAAAGAAGCATTTAGGGAAACGAATTCATTTGGTCAAGTGTTTCCTCCATGGAACCGTTGATTTGGTGGAAAGACCTTTGTGCAAATAAAAATTTAAGCAAGGTTGCAGCACGCATTTTATCACACCTGTAACTTCGGCAGCCACAGAACGTTCGCTTAGTACTTTTAGTTTGACACACAACGCGAAAAAGAATTCAACAAACCAAGTTTTAGTGCTTATACCAACATACCCAGCATATCGGAAACAGGAGTAAACGAACCAAGCTGCAGTTATAATGCTCACATACCCAGCACATCAAAATCTATTAAATCAGAGGAATTGAACCCTTTTCATAAGAATTTATTTACAATGCCATTTATTTCCAGCGACTCGGATTAGTTTATATTCAAAGAATCTTTTGTTTACATTTTGCATATCCTTTTTTAAATCGAATACGATAAAAAGGCAATACCCAATGAGCATGTTTTTACAATAATTTCTCATTTAAAAAAATACCCACATAAATACCGATTTTGGTAAATACCCGTAAAGACCACGGGTATTTACCATCAAAGGGTATTTACCGAGTAGTTACCCATTGATAGTTAGCACATATTATTCGACTGCATTTTACTTGATCGCGTAGGACGCAGTTTTTGCGTGTTTAACTCTTTTCGCATCTTTTAGCTGTATGCCCGAGAAGCTGTCAATTACGACATCTCAGGGGGTTAGGGATGTACAATGCTATTTCAACAGCTGTAGAAGGTTTATAGCTATCGAAAGTAAAAGCATAGCCCGCTGGATGTTTTCAACAGTTTTTTTGTAAATTTATACACCTCGATAACGCCTGGACATTTAATTTCGGGCACTATTTCTTCTCCTTTATGTTAATATATGACTATACTTTTTGAAGATTTGAGGTTTGTGTGATATTTGACGGTAACCGAACATTGGTTTTTCAAATTGGTAATGCGAATGAACTTGTCTGCAACCTTTTGAGACTTGGGTAGTATGAGAATATGAGTTGTTAGTAGAATTACTTAATTTTCCCCCCAGATGGGACTCATCTATTATAACAGCCCTGACTTCTCCTAATCTCTCCACACTCTACATAGGACGATGACTGTCCTCGCTCATCTGAAAGAATGACAACTGGTATGACAGGAAACTTCAGCCGATAGTTGTTCTTTCTTTTTCTTTTGCGATCTGGTGTCACGCGGTAACGAGCTGAAAAACAAGAATTTGTAATTTTTTCTCCTAAATTTAATTATCAGTAAAACTTAATTCAATTTGATGATGCTTGTTAATTTGGAAAAATTGTACAGATAAGATCAAAAGTTGCCTATGTGTGGCAACACCTATCATTGGTAAAGCAAGAGATTAGGTTCTATGGGAGCTAAGACCAGGTTCTAGCCCTTCGGAGTAGAATAAATTAATTAGTTAAAATAACTTTACAATTTTAAAATTAATACAAATGGTGAAAATAAAATGTTCAATGTTTACATATTCTGTGCTAATCGCGTCGATTGCTTTACTAAGCACGAAGACACTTATTGAACTTGCTGTTTTTTTTTTTCTCCATTATTTGCAGATATTACCAAGATAAATCTTGCGTTTTTTGGTTAAAATTATTGGGGAGAGGAAATTCATCCCAGTTGTTAAATTAGGAAAGCTTGAAAGACCACGAGAATTGCACACGCGGTTAAACGAAATCCGAAAGAAAAACTTGATGGAAGGAGTCATATACATTGTACATCCGGGAAAGGTCAAGGTCAAGGTGACTGCAGAGCAACTAATATTGTAAATGTATGCGATATTCAACCATATGATTTAAGGAATGCCAACAACATGAGAACCAATAGATGTACGAGTAACAGCAACACAGCTCATTGTTCCTTTATGTAAAGGGGATTGAACTTTTCTAACAAGCAAGCGAAATTAAATATCTGAATCAAGATTTGTTATGTTTAAAAATACGTTAGGTCAGCTTGTCAAAAATAATTATTAATGCTTTTTATATTGTACATATATAGATTAATTTTATTCTTTTATTTTCGCCATTCGTATTAATTTTAAAGTTATTTTAACTTGTCAATTTACTGCACTCTGAAGGGCTAGCACTTGGTTTTAGCTTAAGTAGAGCCTAATTTCTTGGTTTGCCAAGGATAGGAGAGTCCTGTCTGGGATGAACTGAGTAACTCTACTGCTGAAAAAAGGCATAGTACTGCATCTAAGATTTCTGTATGGGTGCCACTTACCACCTTCATCAATTTTCGGAATTTATTCAGAAAATTAAAAATACAAGTTTATCCATCTAAACCTATATTGTCCCCTTTAAAGTAATCCCCATCGACTGTAACACAATTATGCCAGCGCTTGATCCAATCCTTGAAACATTTTTTATATTCCGTATTCGGTATGTCCATCAGTGCTTCCTGCGATTTTTCCATTACTTCCTCTCGGCTGCTGAAACGCATTCCCCGTTCCCCGTAGTGGTCTTTTTAACTCGATTGAACAGAAAGAAGTCATAGGGAGCCAAATCATATGAATTCGGTGACTGTTGGATGATATTTATTGCATTTTTTGTCAAAACATAACGAATTATGATGGCACCGTGCGACGGTGCGTTATCTGGGTGCAAAATCCACGAGTTTTCTGCCCATAATTCTGGTCTCTTTCGGCGAATTGATTCACGCAAATGTCTCATAACTCCCAAATAATACGAGTACTCTTTGTTTACTGTCTGGCCTTCTGGCAAAAATTCATGATGCACTACACCGTTGTAATCCATGAAAACCGTGAGCATTGCCTTCTTTTTTGATTGAAAACGACGTGGTTTTTTTGGTCTCGGCTCATTTGGTGAACGCCATTCACTTGCCTGATGTCTGGATTGCGTGTCGTACTCATAAACCCACGTCTCGTCAGCCTCGCAAATCATCTATTTTGCGACGTCAACACGGTCTCTTTTTTTCCATGAAATTGAGATATTTGGCACCAACTTTGCTGCTGCACGACGGAAACCCAAATCATTAACCAAAATGTATTGGACGTATCCATAGGCAATGTTCAAGTCATCCGCTATCTCTCTGACTGATGGTTAATCTGCCGTTATTGACCAACATTTCTTTTACGAGTACTTCATCAATGTTTTCGTCGGTTTTCGATGTCGATGGTCTGCCACTGCGTTCATCATCTTCGATTGACTCACGGCCACTTTTGAACCGCTCATGCCACTGGTAAACGACCATTTTCTTTAGAGAATCGTTCCCGAAACACTTTTCCAACATTTCCAACGTTCGTGCACCATTAAATCCATCTTTTACGCAAAATTTAAAACTCGTACAAGTTCGTTGTTGCAAATTTAAATCCATTTCTAAAATTGTAAAAAATCGCCAACACACACAGAGATAGATGTACTCTTGGCTACGTAACTTTTGCAAATGTCAAGCTATAACGCTAAGATTTAGAGGGAATGTCAACAACAGATTTATCAACTAAACAAAATAAACAGAACTCAAATCGGAATAATGTGAGCGCCACACGGAGATTATTCCGGGAACTGGTATGTATTTGGGTCAAACCTTGCTCGTCAGAAAAACGAACCGTTTTTGTACCGCTTGCAAATTTTACAAGAAGAGCGTACGGAATATTACTCACGCAAATGAAAAGTATTATTAAAATAGTTCCTCGACTTCTTACACACTTATACGGCTCAATCAGAATCACAAAATAAACGGTAAAAATAAAGAACAAGCTTAACGCCGCCGCCGTCGCAGCACGTAATGAAAGCACTCCTTATTCATTGCAGAAACAAATCCCTATGTTTGAAAACCTTCTCAAAAGTAGGCAAGTTAGGTTAAGCGAAAGTAATTCACAATGCCAAGCACTTAAAACAGCGTTATAAAGTAAAACAGCAGCTGTTTCTCTCGGACCCATGCCAACCACGCCATTTCTTCTTTAGAAAAACTGCCTTCCAGCTAGTCGTTGGAAATTACAGCACATTCGTCGTTTCTGCCTGGGCAAAATACTTATAGTTACTCAAATATGCAGCCATCAATTTACGCCAATATGCCAACCTCAAATAGAGTGCGCACTTCCGCCGGCTTCCAGCAGTACACATGCGAGCGGCTACACCCAACAATAAGTTTTTTTTTTTTTTTTTTTAAAGAACTTAACACTCAAGAGGGTATTATTACTCTTAAAATGCCGGAGCACGTGTTAAGTTTTTCGGAAAATTGGATAGATAGAGAGAGAAAGATTTTTGGGCTCAGTGGTTATTTTGCTCCATGGGTGGCATCCAACATTTAATGGGGAGACTAAACTACTAGTGTAAATTGTACTTGATGTTATATTTCGGCAACCACTCATCTCATAAGATTTTAGTTGCCTGAAAAAGTCTTTCGGTCACGGCTGGTATTGAACCCCGAACCGTCCGATTGGGAAGCCAACACACTACCACTTGAGCCACGGCAACCACCGTCCTCGAATTCATCTCTGCTGCCAATACAAAACTCTGTCTATTTTCTTTATGCCACGGGGCCTTGAAAGGTCCAGGATCTCCCAATGATTTCTGGACTGCCAGAGGACTGGCTACTGTTTTATACCGCATATATGCAACCAACCACCGCCTACAATTATACTAACTTTGAAAACAATCAGCGATTGCTAAAATGTCTAACAGGTGAAGCACAGGATGCAGTGAGGTCCTTATTAATTCACCCAGACAACGTCGGTACCTTAATGGATCAACTAAGAGTTCGCTTCGGTCTTCCAGAACGGCTCTTCCGTAGTCAGATAACTAAATTCGAGAATAACACCAATTCTTGGAAACGCTGTGGTATGCCTTATTCCAATTGGGACGAAAACAAAGAACCTATCAGTATTCCTGCAGTCAGTGAATGGTTAGCAACCGCTAGTGAATCCAACGTTATTAGAGAGCTGGTTTCCAAGGTCCCAATGAACACGAGAGTGGAATGGGCTGAAAGTGCAGCCTTCATGTCTCTTTGCTGATGCATCAAGCGATGAATCACTACACACGCTGGTAGCCGAGCACATCGAAAGAAAGCTTTGGCGTGAGACCGTCACACCAGCAGAAGTAGCCGCCACTGGATCTAAGACATTGTACCTGCCACATTTTGGTATGGTAAACCCAGCTGAATCCAGTGAATACCAGCTGTGCCTGCCGCTGCCGAGATAAATGGGATCTAGCTCAACTCTCACCTAATAAAGGGACCGCAACAATACCAGTCGTTGTCAAAAATATTATTTCATTTCCGCGGTAGAGCCATCGATCAGAAGACAGATGCGCGCATGACATTCGGGGCTGCATGCTCGTCTTGTATTGCCCCATACGTGAGGATATCGCATCGCCCTTATCGAAAGCGATCATCATTACATTGATGATTTTATTGACAGCTTTGAATCTGAAAAACAAGCTATCGAAATATCAAGTCAAGTACGAAAGATTCACAAGGACGCCGGCTTCAAAATAGGGAATTTTACATCAAATTCTCCAGATGTACCCTAAAAGGTATTGATGTATCTGTACCAGTGAATTCCAATGACAGCTTAACGTCCGAGAAAGTTCTTGGTATGTACTGGCAACCGACCGATGACCGACAGGCTATGTAAAATACCAACAAACATATAATGATAAGCGGACGTAAATAAGTTTGAATGGGAAACCGGTTCTTATGTGATAAAAATCTTTTTGACTTTCGGACTTAATTTTTTATATCGATCGGAGGTAAAAAAGGGACGAATAGATAACGTCTTCTGAAGCTGCTTGTTTATTTACTTGTTCCTGGAAAATATTGATCTTTTCGATTAAAGACTGAAGAATCGCTTTTGAATTCCCGGGCGCTTTCTGTTAATAAAACTTCTTCACTTCACACTTAATATAACGACGTGTTGCGCAACAAAATTTAAAGCGTTAACGAGCTAAACTTCAATTGCCCAAATCGCAAAACCAAAAAAGAGCGAATTCGCATTACACCTCACTAGTTGGTGTCACTCCTTGCTACATAACCATAGCCACATTCCAATCTGACTGATTTTCCAACATTTTAAAAATTTAATTTTAATTCATTCACGATTAACAACCCTGTACTGGGCACCAACCATATCTAATGCACTTTCATCATAAAATGAATATGCCGTCACTTTCCGCATGCCCACGCATTCTCTATCCGTGCGTTGCACTGCGACAACAATTCACCAATCCCCCTCTCATGTTCATTTTCTTCAACAAAATTCATTTGTCATCGTTGTCATGTTGGCCACAATGACGGTCAATGCCTGTGGTGGCAGCCATATTACAAAAAAGTAGAAGTTGATTTTTTCGCTCTCTCTGTGGGTCTCATCTATGTGCTGGCTCTGCGTTATATTTTTTAATTCTTCGCGTTCTCCATAATTCCGCAATCAAGCAAAATTATCAAAATTCCATTTCGGATCCTTGAATTCCGGTCGCTTGCACGTCGAATACGGGTAAATCCAGTGAAATATCAGTGAAAACATCGGCGGAAAAATTTTTCTTTTCTTTCTATCTCCCAGTCAGAATTACAGTCAGTCTCAAAGAAAGAAAAAGAGAGAAAAGAAAAAAATTGATTCGAATCTGTTCCTCGAAGAACCGAAGAACTTCCCGACGTGATACCTGCGAACGTAGGCACGAAATTCAAGGAATAGTCGAATTTTCCGCCCCAAAGTGATGCGAATTTCATTTGCAAAGTGTTTAGCCATAAAATTGCCCTCGAATTTGAGTGTTTGAAAGAGTTTTTGTTAAAGGAAAAATCCGAATTACCACGGTGAAAAAAATCGTAATTTTTTTTTCATTCGTTCACTCGTTCCCTTCTGGATACGACATATGAAACGAACGAAAGTTCTGCAATAGTAGTGGTATTGTGGTAAATGATGTGATACAATCGTAGCTGATGGTGTTTGGTAAAGTGTGGTAATGTAGTGGTGCGGTGCTTGCTGCTGCTGTTGCGATGTTCATTTCGAGTTCGAGCCTCTTGTGTGGATAAGAAAAAAAAAAAGGACGAACAAAAATTGATTTTGACTTTGGTCAGCGGGTTTTTGCTTGGAATTACTAATTGTGGTTGAGTATGAAAGCGTAACGGAGGGTTTTTTTTGGGTTGCATATTAAAAAAAAAAAAATTGTGAAAAGATTTTGTTTTATGTGGAAAAATCGTTGAATTCGCTTTCATTTCGTTCCCTTTCGGGTCGTTCCGTTTGGTGGAATTGTTCAGTGAAAGAGTTGACATGACGTTTGAAAAAAAGTTTCGCACATCGTTTGCTTTTCTGAGAGTGAGAAGGAGTGATAGTCAAAAGTGTTGCGCTCGTTGCGCATTTTTGAATGTCCATGAATTTCAAAGAAAAAATTGGATTTTTTCCTCGAACAAATTGAACAATCCTTATTGGTTTTTGGATTAAAATGTTTTTTGTTTTTTTTTCTGAGTTTCCTCGATGTAAAATGTTTTAAATGAACATTTTTATTCATTCGGTTCGAGTATCGAAATGCGATAACACCACCGCTGTGTGGTTTTCTCCCTCTAATGATTAGAAGAAGGTGATTCTACCAGAGGCTTAAGAATTTTCATTTTTTCTCAGTGTCTACTTTTCAGTGACACAAGGAAAATTGGAAAAATCAACATTTTTATTTCAGTGTCGGCGCGATGACGACATTGATGAAAAACAGAAACATTAAAGATTTCCCTACTGTGTTACAGAGGGGACTTTACAATAACAATACTTCTTCTACTCTCAAACTGATGACGAATGCATTCGACAATTCTGCGGCACTTGGTGATTCGTTTGGCAAAATGCATTCTGCTGGCGAGTACTAATGGGAAGTGACTAATTGTTTAATTGAAGTGGAGTGACTAGAAAGAGTTTGACTAACATTAAAAATCGATTAGAAGTTGAGAATTTTCCTGTCGACAATAGTGTGATGACTTTAATATGCGTCCACAATCGAGCTGAGCGAATGTAGGTCAAACTTATGCAGAGCGTGGTTTTCGCGTCTACTCTTAGTTGATGTACATATTTTCTATTTTTATTTATGGGCCAATTAATTAGGAACAGTTTAAGTTTGATTCTAATTTGTTTGGGGCATCATGTCTGTGAGGCGAATTCCTTGAAAATCAGCACACACAGAGTCGATGACCTAATAACGCAACGTTGTTGTCTGTACTGGTATGTGCGTGCTTGAGTTTTGTCCATTGCGCAATTGATCGGTCATGGTTTTTGTGGAACGTTTTTGTTGTTGGTTGTGCTAGATGTCGACTTCGGAAGACAGTATACACTGGAGGAAAAAGTGCTACATAAGCCCCGCTATACGAAGAGTTGCGAGTATTTTCGCTTTTATAAGTCTTGTCATCCTCAGCGCCTTCTCAAACTTCCTTGCTTAGTTGATACTCATCGCTTTATACATACGTTTATTGTACAAGTCGGATCTATAGACAACCGTTTGCGGTTACGCAAGTTATTAAACAGATCTACAATACTTGTGCGCATCACCTGAGGTTGTAATTTCTATACTCCGTAATGTCCATCTGCCCTGGCTGTAAGTGCCTTAATAAAAGTTGTACTTTAACTTAAAGTCATTGAATAGCTCGAATAGTTCGTCGTTCAATTTAATACTCTAGAACTCGTCAATTCGAACATAGCCAAATGCCTTGAGAAAGTTTTTCCTCTCGAAGCAACAGATGGATGGTTGGGCTTTACTATGCAGTAGAATTTCAGCTCCAAGGTAAACGATTTCCATAGACGCCTTTAAGATGTGTACGTTAACTTAATTATCACTTCCGTCTTCGAATTATGATGCCTATAGGATAGGGACCCTTTTTTTGAGGGTAGTGGAGGACAGCATGGACTCAAGACTGGATGGGAATAGCTCTAATAAACCTCATCCTCCTGCTATCTTCTTCAGTTCTATCTTGTATATTTCACATTGATTTCTAGGACTGGTGACTTACCTTACCACAGATGGGTCTCTTGTGATATTATCAAGTTAGAACTCTGTCATGATTTCGGGCTTAGCGAAAAATGCACATAGTTCTTTGTTGAACAGCATTGTTACTTGCCTCAAGTTACGTTCTTCTGAGATAACGAAGTCTCGGGGTCGGTGAGGCAATTATATTCGTTCAGGATGCGCTGTGGTGATAATATTTCATCGTTTCACAGGGTGGAAACTATTCCCATTGCGTAAGAATGTTTTCTGAGACGATAATGACCTTTTTTAGAACGCCAGAATTTTCTATTTTCATGTGATCTTGGGCTCTTCTTTTGAGCCAATCATTCCTGATGAGAACATCTACGTCTACTTGCCGTAATATGACTAGATAGACTAAGCAGGATTCCTGTAATGAGCGTGAGTGTACATACGTACATATGTGGTCATCAACCATCGATTCTTTCATGATATGCAAATGAAGGTTATAAGTGCGGTTAGTAGTTTTAGTATGATTGTGTATAACCTAGCCTTTTTACCCATTGATATAGTATAGTCATTTGGGTTTCAATCTATGGCTATGGTGTGACAGGAGCTTCGAATGTGACTTTTTCATCTGGTTCAAAATCCAAATTTATTAGGGTAAGTTAAGAATTCACTTAAAAGTACGAAGAAAGATAGACTGTGATATTATACATACAAATTGAACACTAAATTATATGGCAGCTGGAGATAATCCGATATTGTTTCCTCGTATAATCCTGTGATTATTATGACAATGTCATAAGTATCATCAGCAGTTCGTTAAATACTTCTGGAATGGATTCGGTGCAGTTACCTGGGGTGTTGTCTCCTTCTATGGTCCGGATACACCTTTTATATCTGGCGAGGAATTGCTAAAGCCGCTTTTGATACCATTGAAGTACCCAGATGGTATCTCTTTGCTTTACTAATCAATCCCTCTATCTTTGAAGTTCAACTCTGAAGAAAGATGGTTGATTTTCTTGATTGGTGGGCATATTGGTTTTTATGTTGTGGATTCCTGCAGTGATCTTGAGCTCCGATATGCCCTCGATTTCCATGGCTTAAGGAAAAAAATGGTTTGAACTCTGTTGGAAAAAATAATAATTCTGAATGGAGCATAAATGAAAATTAAATGTTTACACAATTTTATTGTAATTCAGTTTTATTAATCCAATGTCATTATTTATGTATGGTTAAATGGAAAACATAAAAAAAGCAATTCATTCTTTTTTTAACATTAAAATTAGTTTTTTGGGGTTGGAAAAAATAAATTGGGATTACAGCAAATTATAGAAGACATTTATACAAAACTTACTTTTAAACTAATATTTGGTTGCATGTTCTTTAGCTTTTAATAACGCCGCGTCGTGTCAAGGATTCCATAAGATTTTGGCACTTCGGCACTGGTATTCGTTCCCAGGCTTCGTTGATCCCAGCCTATAATGCCTTTTTATTAGAATTTTTTTTAGAGCCAACTCTTTCTTGACTTCAGACATGAAGTCCTCGATCGGATTTAGATTGGGAGACGAAGCGGCCAAATCGAAAACTGAGATCTTTTTCGCTTGAAAACAGACATTGGCTTTTTTCAATGTGTGCTTTAAGTCGTATCTTGTTGGAACTTGCAAAGCAACGGCTTAAGACAGCATTCTAGTATTTCTACATATTTTTGCTGAGTCATGATCTATTTAATCCAAAATAATGGTCTCATATCATTATACTTCCTCCTCTTCTGCATTTCTGTTTCTCAGAATTTAACATTTAAAGGATACTATCAAGGAGGCCAAAAAGAACAAAGACTTCCTTTACAACATCGTGACTGTTGATGAAGCGTGGTGTTTTCAATATGGTGCATAAACCAAGAGCCAAAGTGCCGAGTAAAGGCGCCAGTCGAGCCAAACGCCAAAAAATCTTGCTGGAAGAAGTCAAAAGTAAAGACAATGCTAATTTGCTTTTAGGATTCCAAGTGCATTGTCCACAAAGAGTTCGTTCCACCAGGCCAAACATTTAATGCAAAATTCTATTTTGGTGTTTTGAAGCGTTTGTTGGATGGTCACATTCGGCCAGAATATCGCGCAGAAAGAAGTTGGAGTTTGTTGCGCGATAATGTGCCATCTCATCGATAGACCCTTGTGACCGATTTTTTGGGTAAAAATCGCATTTTAACTATCAACCACTCCCCCCGTATTCGCCTGATTTGTCACCGTGCGATTTTAACATTTTGAGAAAATTGCATTTGCTGATGAAAGGAAAGCGTTTTGTTGTACAGAGTGACTTACTCGAACTATAACTTTTTAAAATGTTATAATTTTTTTATTTTTTGATAAATTTGATTGTGTCAAAGCAAAAAATGTTGGAAAATACATCGATTTTCAAATTGTATCAGTAGTTTTCAATATGTGCACCTTTGGCGCGAATAATGGCCTTGAGACGGCCGAAGAAAGCATCGCACGCTACACCCAAGTGGCTCTGCGGTATTTTGGCCCATTCCCGGCGAAGTGCTTGTTTGAGGTGGTCCAAACTTTGGTATTTTTTAGTGCCAACCTTCGCCTTTAAAATACCCCAGACAGAGAAATCCAACGGATTTGCATCCGGAGAATTTGCAATCTATTGTGTCGAAGAAATGAAGTGTGGAACATTGTTTTTTAACCAATCTTGGTTGACGCGCGCTTTGTGAGACTGTGCCGAGTCTTGTTGAAATGTCCACGGTCTTCGACCGAAATGATTGTTTGCCCAGGGCTTCAATACTGCCTCTAAGACAGTTTCACGGTATACGACCGCATTAATTTTGACGCCACGGTCCAAATATACGAGCGGAGAGCGACCATCGGCGGTTATGGCGGCCCAAACCATCACCATCGATGCTGCCTGCTTTCTGGTGGCCGTCGGAAGGTGTAAATTTTCGAAGGACCTCTCTGGCAAGTAAACTCGGTCATTTTGTTTGTTGACATATTGCTCGACAACAAATGGCGACTCATCGGAAAAAACCAAATTCGTCAACTCACCACTTTCGTGCAAGGGTAGCAACTCCTTCGCTCTTTCGACTCTAATTTTTTTTTTTTTTTTTGCGGTGTAAGACGGTGTGGTTTGTGCAACTTTAATGGCTTGGGCCCAAGCTCATTTTTCGGTATGTGTTGCATTCGTTGCAACGATATGTTGAGCTCACGAGCCATTTTTCTTCCACTTCGATGTTGCTGTTTTTTTATGACCACCTCCATGGCGTTTTGCAGTATCACGGTAACGAGCTATGGCTCGAGACACAAATGATTTATTCACGTTGAGGTGCTGGAGGGCTCTAACGATAGCTACTTGTGGTTTTCCAGCCAAATATAAATCAATCACAATATCAAGTGTGAATTCAACCGCGGATAAAATTTTTTCAACACAATTGAAACGCAAATCGTTTAAAAGGCGTGTAAATAATAAAATTATCTGTCATGTATCAAAGTTTGAGCTCACTGTCATGAACGGCTTGGAAATTATATGAAGTTGGTTGCAGTTCGAGTCATTCAGGGTATAGAAGTCTTCCCAAAGGCTTGCACCGACATCCTGAATAACATCTCGACTGACGATTTAAAACACTAATTCTACATGCTTCAAATCGCTGTATTGGATCAGAAGGGGACTATTTTAAATAAAATAAATCGGTTTTGCCAACAAAAAAAACGTTTTGTTCTTATTTTTTAAAAAAAAAGTCCTGTTTACTTTGGAACGCAATTTGTATACGTAAAAACTTAACTTCAGAATGAAAAAAAAAAAAAATTACAAAAAACAACTTACTGTAAGAATTCATTTGTTTCCTATTTTGTTTCCATCGCAAGCCAATGGCAGTTGCGATCTTAGCTCATCCGGACTCACTAATGAGAACTGTTAAGCACCAATAATTGATGGTTTGTTTTTGAAATGCAGCTGTATAAAAAGCAACATCATATGTTAAGATCGCTTTAGTTAGCTTTGGTGTAAATGACATTTTAAGCTGATTTCACTCATACGAGTATGTGTATCCTATAATATTATCACCGCACTCCAACATACGGCGTATACATAGCTGGTTCTAACCAAGTTGACTAAGATTGATGTTACATTAGATGTTGTTTTGCAGAACGAGAAATATCCGTTGATTGAGGACAAATTGTGAAGTCTGGTAATTGCGTTTTGATTAACCTTCATACGGTCCTCAAAGTTACTGACGTAAACGGGGTTCGGGTCAAATTTGACCCATTACTATTATTTTAGAATTTATGTAAAATACTTGATTAATGCTGGTATCATTTATAATCTAATAGTTTAGATAATTTATTGCAACTTCAAACATTTTGGTTATACATTTTTATCTTATTATATTTGTACTTTTACAAATGTTTTTTTATTGTGAATAATGAAAGATAAAAATATAATCAGTTATTACAATTTGTACACAAAGCGATAGTTTTAAAATGCTACTTACTTACATATAAATTTATTGCAAATGTCGCAAACTAAACTTGTTTTATTATCTGGTTTTTGACATAATTGACAACGGCTTCTCTTGGTTGTTTTCTTTCCTGTACTGTTTTCCGACTGAGTTGATGAAGATGAACCTCGTGTTTTTTTGGCGATTTCAAGTGAAAAAGGTGCTTGAGGTAGTGTGTGCCGTTTTTTTATGTGGGGAGTAACAAGCTGCATACCTAGATTTTCCAAAAAGTAGCGGTGCTTAGCGAGACAAGTTTCTTTCCAGGCATGGTTAGTCGATTTGAATAGGACAAAAGTATTATAAGCTGATACCGCCTTGATCCCGGAATTTATTCAGAAAATTTTAAATACAAGTTTATTCATCTAAATCTATATTGTCCCCTTCAAAGTAATCCCCATCGACTGCAAGACACTTATGACAGCGCTTGATCCAATCCTCGAAACGGGGAGAGTACGATAACTTTGGCACTAAAAATTGATAACGGTTTTTTATAGAGGGGTCAAAAACAAGCATTCGCCCCGTTTAGGAGGTAGGGGCAATTTTATTAAAAATGACTTAAAATGGAAAAAAAATATTAAAAAAACAACGCCAACACTTACAATAAAGTACTGTACAAGTTTCGAAAGTCAGGAACCTATTCTTCAACCCTAAGTTCCAGCTATATTAATTGTATCAATAGTTTTTAAGAAATTCGCATGCAAACCCAAAATTTTGATAAAAAAAATTTAAAAATGAAGTTTGGACCAATTTTTTTCAAAATTGTGAAATGAAGTGCTAAATTGGATTCCTGTGGTCGATGCCTATATCAATTTTGAATCGAACACAAAAAACCGAATGGATTTATGTTGTCTAGTTTTTGAGAAAATTGAAAATTACTAAAACTACTTTTTTATGAGATTTTTGTTTTTTGGTATTTACGGTGATCTCACTTTGAGGATTAATTTTGATGAACCTATCATCTTTGAAAGCAAAGTATTGCAAATCATTTAGCGTTACCCAGAATGCACCTCGAGGAGGTAGAATCATTGCATTCCGCATCCCAGTTTGTCAGTAGTTAGTTAAAAATAGTCAAGTCAATTTTTAATGTACATATTAAAAAGGTATGTAAGTCTCTTCAATAAAATCATCGTCCGTACTTGTGTTACTGTCGAGTTCGTTGAGTTCGTCATTGATGGTGAGGAGCCGAGGTTTTTTTGTCGGTAAAATACCTTCTAAGTGTTCACTGTGAACGGTGGGAGGGTCGAAGTCCTTTAATTGCAAACCTACACTTTCTTTACCATTGATAAAACATGGGTATACTTTCTTTACGTCCAGCAAAAATTCCATAATTTGGGAGCCCAAGTCATCCTTATATTTTTTTTCAAGGCAGTATTTTCGATAAAAAAATAAGTGCTGTATATTGATGAAGGTGGTCTGTTTTTTTCAGAAGCTTGTTCTGATTCTCCAGATCATTAATTGTGTTGGTTGCATCGGTCTTGTTAACATATTCGCCTTTGCTGTGGTTCGTAATTTTACGTGTTGTGGAACTAGAGAATATTTTTTCAACACCTATATACTGGCGCGCGCTGTCGGTACAAATACGACTGGTGTTGGGGTCAACGTATTTATGGATATAAGGCCACAAATCTTCCTTACATTTGGAGTTTACTTTAAAGAACCACCCGACCTTATCTTCTTTGCAAAACAACCCCAAGACCACGATTGTCATTTGTTCAGTAATACGGCCTCTGTGGTATTTCCTTTTCGTAAGAAAACTTTCGTCGATTTGTACAGTTTTTTCTTCGCCGCCAATGTTAACATCAACGTGAGATGATATAATTTCGGCTATTTCACGACAATAGTTAAAGTAATCTGTGTATTATAGTAGATTTGCTTAGTTCATTTTTATTGTCATGATGGCGCCAAGCGATTAAATGCTAATTTAAAAAAAATGATATACAACAATATTTAAAAAAAAAACATAAAGTTGTAACTTAGGATTTAATTAATTTACCTTTAAAACCGTGTTCACAGGCATTTTGATCACAAAAGAGATATTTATCGCAAGAACCTCGCGAATTTCTAGCCGACATTAAGGCCCATGGAAAAATATGCCGATAGATGGGTTAATTATATTCCTACAATTTTTGTCACCTTTTTTTTTTAAAGCTTTTTTTTTGAGCATCGCCACATCCAACCGAACTTTATATTTTTGCATTTTTCCACCTTCATCCAATTTCTTCTAAAAAAGCAATGCTGTTTTTGTTTGTCGACACCAAATCCGCAAACGAACAAAATATTGAGAAGTTATTTAGTTTTTGATGGATTAGAAGATGCTTAGCCGCCATTGCTTATTCACAATAAATACCCGATTCGCACTAAGGTTGAACATAGAATGACCTTTGTGAATATCAATAACTACACGCTTTACCACATGTGTATGAAAAACAAAACAAGAGTACAAAAGTCAGCCGTTTGTTCGGTTATATTTTGCGTTATTATCGAGTGCATTATACATTACGCAAAGTACAAACACACATACTACGCAAAATGAATAATTTGCTACAACATTTGAACATGTGAATTTTCTATAATATTGAAATGAGTACTGTAGGTGAAGAGTATTGATGACATAGGTGCCTGCCTGACGAAAAGCACATACCCCGAGCGGAGCAACGAAGTTGCGTGAGCGGGACCTGCGGCCTGCGGAAAGAAAGTTGAAGCGAAGCGGGTCACCCGTGTACTCTTAATTAAGAAAATTATTGATATAGGCGCCTGCCAGACGTTTAATGTATTATATTCATTTATTTACCTCAAGGGAAGACCATGTAAATGGCAAAAAAAGAAAAAAAAAACATAAATAGTAATAGTTTGCATGCGAATTTCTTAAAATCTATTGACATAAATAATATAGCTGGAACTTAGGGTTGAAGAATAGGTTTCTGACTTTCGAAACTGGTACAGTACTTCGTTGTAAGTGTTGCCGTTGTTTTTTAATAATTTTTTTTCCCATTTTATGCCATTCCTTAATAAAATTGCCCATACCTCCTAAACGGGGCGAGATAGACCCCCTCCTCCCATAGTAAAAAATGCTTGTTTTTGACCCCTCTATAAAAAACCGTTATCAATTTTTGGCGCCAAAGTTATCCTACTCGTGCCCTCGAAACAATTTTTATATTCGGTTTTCGGTATGTCCATCAGTGCTTCCTGTGATTTGTCCCTTACTTCATCTCGGCTGCTGAAACGCGTTCCCCGTAGTTGTTTTTTAACTCGATTGAACAGAAAGAAGTCACAGGGAGCCAAATTAAGTGAATTCGGTGGCTGCTGGATGGTATTTTTTGCATTTTTCGTCAAAAAATTACGAATAATGATGGCACTGTGCGACGGTGCGTTATTATGGTGCAAAATCCACGAGTTTTCTGCCTTCTGGCAAAAATTCATGATGCACCGTTGTGATCCATGAAAACTGTGAGCATTGCCTTCTTTTTTGACTGAAAACGACGTGGTTTTTTTGGTCTCGGCTCATTTGGTGAACGCCATTCACTTGCCTGATGTCTGGACTGCGTGTCGTACTCATAAACCCACGTCTCGTCTCCAGTAATGATCCTTTTGATGAAGGTGGGATTGGATTCAGCCTCGCAAATCATCTCTTTTGTGACGTCAACACGGTCTCTTTTTTGCATGAAATTGAGGTTTTTTATCACCAACTTTGCTGCTACACGACGGAAACCCAAATCATTAACCAAAATGTCTTGGACGGCTGCATAGGCAATCTTCAAGTCCTCCGCTATCTCTCTGATGGTTAATTTGCGGTTATTGACCAAAATTTATTTTACTTCATCAATGTTTTCATCGGTTTTCGATGTCGATGGTCTGCTATTGCGTTCAGCATCATCGATTGACTCACGACCACTTTTGAACCACCCGTGCCACTGGTAAACGACCGTGTTCTTTAGAGAATCGTTGCCGAAACATTTTTCCAACATTTCCAACGTTCGCGCACCATTAAATCCGTTTTTTACGCAAAATGTAATACAAGTTCGTTGTTGCAAATTTAAATCCATTTTTAAAATTGTAAAAAATCGCCAACACACACAGAGATAGATGTACTCTTGGCTACGTAACTTTTGCAAATGTCAAGCTATGACGCTAAGATTTAGATCGAATGTCAACAACAGATTTACCAACTTAACAAAAAAAAAACAGAATTCCAATCAGAACAATGGGAGCGCCACACCTTTGGTCCGGGAACTGAACACCACTTGAGGTCATCGCTTAGTATTTCTTTTGCAAGTGTAGGAACTTACTGCTTTGTTCAATGTGTCTACACCACCTTTATATTTGTTGTAGCCTAGTGTTATTGCTGGCTCTTTATCAGCGCGATCACTCACTTTCGAGTCATGATTAAAAGTACTTAGAAGATTCACAGATTTGTTTTTTTTCGGGATACTATATAAGACACGATAGTAGTATTCTTGGTAAAGGCAAAATTTGATGACAAAATTGGTCTCGCTTTTACATTTCCTGTTTCTGGTGGTAATTCGGCCTTGTTTTTGCGTATTGTTCCAACTAGTGTAATTTGTTTTTCCAGTAATTTTTGTATCAGCTGATAAGATGTGAAATAGTTATCAGTCATATTGGCCTTCCTTTTTTAGAGTCCCATAAACTTTAAGAGCTTTCGTTATTTGATCGGAAAACACCAGCCAATAGAAGAAGTCTAATGAATGCGAACAGTTCAGTGCTATCAATATTAGTCCATTCTTTATCAAATATCCGTTTACCCTGTAAACGTGTAAGCCAATATAGTACGTACCAAAGGAGGTGGAAAAAATAATTCGAAGCTGGAAATTTTTTCTGCTGTGGTTCTTGAGGACGAATTACGTGTTAATCCTGGCAACAAGCTCATAATGTTTTCCCTCGAGGCTCTTCCGGCACTGTTTGTTTTTTTTTAAATAAGTTATTAGGTCATTTTTTGACTTCTTCATTTCGGCAGGAGAACAGATTCATTTCCACCCTCACTAAAACTGCTATCCGATGAATCGGGTTCCTCAACATGATCTTCGAACTCTGAACACGATTCCTTCTCATTCGACACTCTCAAAGAAAAATCGCTTTCACTATCACTCATGTTCAAATGCTGATGTTAATAAATTCTATAAAAGCACTGTAGGTAAAACAATGCAACCGAACAACAATTACTGAGTAACCCGAAAACAAATAAAAACGCAATTGACGTTCCGTTAATACGGTATGGTAAATTTTTTATAAAATTATACGCTAAATATATTAAGTTCAAAACTTCAGAAAAAGTCATGAAACATCAAGTCCCTAAAAAAATTTAGTTTTAGAGAAAACCTAATTTCTTTCCTAAAATGGTCAAAAGCCTTATCCGATTGAATTATGGAGTAATTGGTACAAACTTTTGGAAAATCGTGGACAGCTCGCAGCTCTTCTGCATTTATTCAGTTAAGGGCTTCTCCCATTCTCTCTTAACTGTGGCTCTGTGAAAAGCTTTCCAGTTGCCGGTTTACGCTTGACGAGTTTGTTATTCTAACACAGTAGGACTGGTGTGCCTGTAAAAACGTGGTAACTTGATGGATCAGCGAGCTCCAAGGGCAAACAAGATATGGCCTTATATAGCCATATCAACTTCCATATTCTCTATAGCCTCTATATTATAGTGAGTTTGGTGAATATTGTGTTGAAATATTCAATGCAATTTCAGTGTAATTTATGTATATCGATTGTTTATTTTCGTTTTCGTAGCCTAAACATGCAAAGCCTGTTGACGATCGTAAGTTTTTACACAATATTAGAAATAGATGTTTTGATGCGATGCGTCCTTTTAGGTAGCGCAGTTCTGAATATCTCTTTCTTGGAGAAGGTTGCTAAGATTCTATTCCATGTTACGGGTGTAAGTACATCTTATGTAACACGATTAAACATAGTCTCTGGGTATGAAGTATTGAACGAAATATTGTCGGTTAAAAATTTCAGGCTATAAGGCAGGTGCCCCCTATACCTCGAAAATCGTGTCGTTGTTCAGAAATGCAAAATAAAAGATCCGTCCGTCCGCGCACTGTAGGTACTGCGAGTACCATCAAATCCGTCTAATTGAAGTGTGTCAGAACAACTCGGAAAACAGAAATTCATCACTACTACCAAACAATATTTGAACCTCGGTGCATACAAAAGACACATTGGGTAGCTTATTCGCAGTTGCATTGAAGCATAAACGTAAACAAAAATTGGAAGGTATACTATACACAGCAGGTATGAGAAAAACTTTTACCGATGTATTCTGGAAACAGACGAGAAAATCTTCAATGTTAAAGAATTTTTTAATACACCAAACGATGTATGCTCGGTCATGAAGAGAAGGATCAGAACTCATTCTCAGGTTGAACTTGGCATTCCCGCATAAGTAGTAGGTTGGTGAAGAAGAGGCTATGATGACTTTATCAAGCTTGATTTGTGCGAGAAATCGTGGACATTCCAACAAGGTTTGGTTCCAGCTCATAATGCGAAACACACTCAACAGTGGTTCATAAACAACGTCCCGGAGTTCATATCATGGGATGGTTACCAAGATCTCAACCCGTTGGATTACAGTAGTTGGTTAGTCTTATGGTATCAATGGTTATACTGGATAGCTGTATAGATGTTAAAATTTCTGCTGCAGGCCGCTATATTTTGAATTACAACTCCCAAGGAGTCGAGGTGCTTATGATGTCGTTGCATTGCATTATATAGAACGGATTTGAGCCAATTTTCTGATTGCACGTTCGTAATGGATTCTAACCATTCTTATTAAACAATGGATAAGGGATCTGATAAAACTAATACGATCTTGTGTGGTTTTTGAGAAAACAAAATAACAATTAGAAAAATCTGAATTGTACTGTGATCTCTTGGGTTGACTGCATCATGCCATCATGACAACGCTTGGCCTTGTGTTAACTTGGACATCTGTCAAGACTCATTAGCTCCTGTTTTTTTAAGATTATGATTTTTAAGATACGTGAATTCCTTTCTGAATTTTTAAGTTCGGATCCAGACCAAGACCCTATATTTCTTTTTTATGTTTTGTTTACCTGTGGTTTTTAAATCATTCATGGTATGTTAGGTACGAGTTAAGTTAGGTAGGAAATGTTATAAAACTGTCACGCCAGGTCACTTTCCTCTTAACTAATTAGTTTTACTATTAATTTTCTCAGGCGGCGTTTAAATCGAGTACGTATTGAAGTGTTATCCTCATGTACATTCAATCTCTATGCCCTAGCGATCTAAGGTGGTGTATTCGCAGTCTCTATTAGGACGATATCTCTCCATATCCTTTTGTTTGGTATGGATAGATAGTCCTTATGTAGCAGCTTGCTTGAATTAATTTTTTAATTGATTTCTACGAGGGCGGCTCAATAAGTCCGTGACTTTTTGAATTTCTGACCTCTTTACTAAAACAGCAACACTGCTCCTGTCAACAGGCATCTGTCAGTTGACTCCTGTCAAAATTTAAACTTGCTGCGTCAGTTAGTTTGTGTTTGACAGCTATTTTTATCAGACTACTCACTAATTTGAGGAGAAAATGGAAAAAAGTGAATTTCGTGTGCTTATTAAGCATTATTTCTTGCGAAAAAAAACCATTACCGAGACCAAGGCTAAGCTTGATAAATACTATGGGGACTCTGCACCATCGATTTCAATGGTAAAAAAGTGGTTTACTGAATTTCGTTGTGGCCGTACAAGCACTGAAGATGCCGAACGTCCTGGACGCCCAGTTGAGGTCTCTACACCCGAAACAATCGAAAAAATTCACGATATGGTGTTGGCCGACAGAAGATTGAAAGTGCGAGAGATTGTGGAAGCCGTAGGGATCTCGCGTGGCTCAGTGGTTTCAATTTTGAATGATCACTTGGGCATGAGAAAGCTTTCCGCAAGATGGGTGCCGCGTTTGCTCACAGTCGACCACAAACGCAATCGTGTAACAACTTCACAGGAAGGTTTGGCGTTGTTTAATCGCAATATGGAGGAGTTTTTGCGCCGTTTTGTAACCGTGGACGAAACATGGATCCATCACAACACACCAGAGAACAAACAACAGTCAAAACAGTGGGTTTCTAAGGGTGAATCGGCGCCAAAGAAGGCCAAGGTGGGTTTGTCAGCCAATAAAGTTATGGCGACTCTTTTTTGGGATGCACGCGGGATAATCCACATTGACTACCTTCAAAAGGGAAGAACAATCAATGGGGAATATTATGCCAACTTATTGGACCGATTCAATGACGATTTGATAAAAAAACGACCTCATTTGGCCAAGAAAAAAGTTCTTTTCCACCAAGACAATGCAAGGGTGCACACATGTGCAGTTGCCATGGCAAAAATCTATGAATTGGGCTATGAATTGCTCCCTCATCCACCCTATTCTCCAGATTTGGCTCCGAGCGACTACTTCTTGTTCCCAAACCTGAAGAAATGGCTTGGTGGAAAAAGATTTGACTCGCAAACAATGGCCTATTTTGAGGACCTCGACAAATCATTTTTTTTGGAAGGGATAAAAAAATTGGAGAAGCGTTGGACAAAGTGTATAGAGCTCAAGGGAGACTACGTTGAAAAATAAAAATATTTTTTTATCAAAAAATCTTTGTTTTAATCCAAAAGTCTTATTGACCCGCCCTCGTATTTTGCCGTATGGAACCAGCACCATGTGAGCTTGTGTCTAATTACATATGCATATTCCTAAATATGTTTCTATTTTGACGATGCAGATGTTTTTGTTGTTTATTTGATGAAGTTCTGGTGTATAGTTTATTCGCGTAGTGAATATAACATAGACGGTTTCGTTCTTACTTATTTGTATGTGTCAGTCATTAAATTGTGAATGGTTGCTGATTGAAGAAATCTGTCCAAATAGAGCAACATAGTGTCTTAAGGAGAAGTGGCAATTAGAAATGTCTGTGTTGGAAGAGGATTGCCCGTATATAGTGTAGATACTATAAAGCGGTCGACTACGGGTCGGAAACATAAAATCTGAAATGCTGGTTCTAGTATCTAACGTAAAAATGTACACTGTCGGACAAAATAAAGTGCAGAAGCAGTTCATTCAATTTCAAATTCCTGTTAGTTGAAAGCAAATACAATAGAATTTGTGGTCCAATTGTTTTGTTGGTGTCGTCATGGAGACATGTGCTCACAGTTTTGCATAAATTAACTGTTAATTGCTTTTGTTTTTTTGGTATTAGTTGTGTAAATGCAACATCATTTGTACTTAATACACTAAGAAATAGAGTACGTATTGCATTTTGTGCGTTACTCGTTGGAATACTGCCAAAAGTTTTATATTTTTTTCCGTACAGATCCCTACTATCAACAATTAATTAAAAGGTAGAAGCATTAATTACAAATTTGTAATCTTGTATTCAATGCTAAGTTTTGTTTGATTAGGTTAGGCCAGAAAAAGAGTGATGCAGATCATCCAAGAGACTTTAGCGGGGTTGGAAACCTTGTCAAAATGGATACCAAAATGACGGGTCCAACCTACGTCAACATTATAAGGGAATACTTAGCTTCTGCTTCTAAAATGTCTTTGGGAAGTTAGATCTTCCAACAAGATAACGACCCAAAGCATTCGAACAAAGTCGCTAAGGAGTATTTTACCTAAAGATAATGGTTGGAATGGCCAGCTTAGTCCTCAGATCTTAATCCAAGTGAGCACGTTTGGTCTATTTTGGATGAAAGCATTCCATTGGGCATTTAGCCCAAGCATCTTGCAGCAATAATTAATAATAAAGGTAGAACTATTAGCTACAAAGTTTTTTAATTTGGTTTAATTTTCTATTTTTTTTTTTATTGTAATTTGCTGTTTATTTTTTCTTATTCCATGAACTTCCTTTTTTTGTAATATTATAGTATAACATAATTTTAATTTTTAGGTTGATTCGCTTTACATGTCCAAAAATAGGTCAACAATTGTAAACATTGAAATTTAAAACAAAACCTAATTAAACAATTCATTTAAATTCATTTTTGCACTTTATTTTGTCTGACAGTGTAGGTTAGTAAAATATTTTTTCATTATAAATAGAAGTCAGTTGGGAGAAGGTTTCCACTTTTTTTTTTATGAGGTCTGGATGTTATACAGTGCCAAGTGTTCTAGCAGGATCGTTTTTCTATCAAATCATTTGAAATTTTGTGTATAACTCTGTGGATTTATCGACAAGTGATACTTTCAGAAGCCAAAATGTTGGTTGGTTATTACATATGGTATATTGAAGTTGCAAAGATTGGTTTTATTTGGTCGGGTAGAAGTCGTTCAAACGTTTTTGACAGGGCTGGTAGTAACAGATTGGTCTTATGAAGTAGGGTTTGGGTATTGCTATTTTTTCTTCTAATTTCCAGACATTTTGGAAGTAATGCAGACGGATCATTCCGTTGCAAACGTTTCTTATGTACTGAAATTCCTGTTTAGTTTTCTAATTTTCTCGTAAGAAGGTCATATCGTGGTGATTTTTTGTGGTTCACTTTGTGCTAAATATTTGGTTAGATTTTACTTATTGTGTTCGATTCAGCATTTGTGCAATTTTTTAGTTATGCATGATGGATTACCTTGTCGCTTAAGTGTCTTACTATTTTCCGCGGGCGGTAGTTGGTTTTAAAGGTTGGAATCAGGTTTTTTCATGTTTCTAATTTATAATTTTAAAGACTCTGTTATATCTTTATTTGGTGAACTAACTTTTCTCTAGATGCATGCCATATTTTCCTTAGCTTCCGTTTCTTCTTTATATGCCTTGAGTATAATTGTCGTTTGTCCATGCTCCAACGACGAAAAGAAGGGCGGGGATGATTTGCACAGGTAATTGAAGTCTTTTACAACCGCGGAAGTTGGTCGTCCCTTTTAGTTGACAGCCAAAAGAACTACTCGATTTGATCTTCCAATGATGTGGACGTCAGAATCTGATAGATTGTGCTTCTGTTGCTGACTTTTAAATATCACACAGTTGCCTCAGTTCGCATGACTTATTCTAGAACTCTTTTCTGACATTGAAAGTTTGAATGACGTTATCACTTATCGTGACAGTGGAGCGAGATCCTGTCATCATAGTCATAGTGGATAAGGGAGTGAGCTTAAAATATATGTAACTTATGTTTATCTATGCTCTCATTCACGGCCCTGAAATAAATATGAAAAAAAAGTGTGTGTCATTTCTTGTTTTCGATTTTTTTTTTTTTGTAGGATTTGCGCCAGTTTATGTGGTATTCCTTTTCCAACGATTAACCAAAACAAATGCGCCTTTTCCAAATTTGTTTAGAGTTTATAAACTGCGTATTTCGAAGGTGATTACCTAAATTTCTGGAAAACCGGTATTCCCTAGTGGGAAAAGTTCACTGAATAGGGTGGATGAGACAAAATTTCACATTCCAACTCTTCTAGCTTCAGGCCCATTAACTATGCATGGGGTTTTGCATTATCATGTAACAAAATGTGACCATAACTTTTGTTTGGAGTGTAATTCTGTCTTGCTAAATCACCTAGAGACTCACTCTAACTATTCAGCTGGCCTCTGTCTATTATCTTACAAGATTCACTTTCCGTTGCAGGTGGCAATCCGATGCAAAAAAAGATCCACACAGTGACTGTTGGCTAAAGAATTACAACTTCTAAACGCTGTAGCACAGGTGTTAAAGATTTGGTACCCATCATCCCAGCTAAAAGGTTATGACTTTGAACATTACAGCAAAACACAAAGCAGATCTAACTGGGTTTCCTCTTACAGCTGCCGGAAGTTCGTTTCTGGTCTTCTTTCGCCGAACTTGATCAATTTGGTAACACAGTTTCAAACTGTTCTTGTTAGAAAATGTGCCTTCTTTTCGCCTGCCAGTGACTCTGCAATGGAAAAGACACATGTTTTATACATATGTATGTCTTGTAACGAACCATTTACTTGTGCACACAAACTCTATAATTGTAGGAAGAATAATTAGTTTAACTCACCTCGGAGAATACAACAATATATATGAGTATTAATTAACAATTAATGAATGAGATGAAGATTGTTGATATCTGATCTTTTCTAGACGCCAGCACACTGATTCAAATGGTTCTTGGGCAGCACATTTTTCGTATTCGTCTTCCTTTTTTTTCTTTCCTAAAGCGAATGATGCTTGGATTCTTTTCGTAAAAATGTACAAAAATATACAACCTACTTTCGACAACAAATAGATTTGGATCGCTACTTCAAGTTACCTTTCAGGCACTTTCAATCGAAATGATTAGCCATGCAGAATAGGTCAATGTTGAGTTGCTCATGCGTCTCATTTAAGAGCATTTCTTAGGCCGAAGCTTCTTGACCTAATCGAGTATATGGTTTTAGTTAAACAAGGGCTCGTGGGATGTGGCCTGTCAAATTATTAAAAAAAAAAAAGAAGTTAAGAAGTGGAAAAAGGGAAGTCTCTCATTCAATCTATCCATTGAAAAAAATTTAACATTCGATTGCGATCACGTCACCATGATGGAAGGCGGAACCATTTGAACTGTAGGGTTAATTATTATCGTGGTGATGCAACTGTGTACAAAAAAACGAAAACAGATTCCGTCGGGTATGCCCTGCCAATCGATTTCATTGCCACTTGAAAATTTAAGATATGTACGAGTACATATTTTAAAAAAGAGCTAAGTATGATATTCTTCATATTCGTGTTTATAAAATCAATGAAAACATCTTTTCCTAATTGCTTTTCGAAGTTTTGCAAACTCTGAAAAACTGCTTATACTTAGAACTACACAATTTTTAATCAAATCATATTATTCTGGAAGGTCAAGAGTGGTTTTTTCGTGTTCATGGTTTTTAAAAAATGACGACATGAGGTGTTCTGGCGAATATTTTCCATTAACCGTTGCTCATTGCACTTGCTTTTTAAGCTTTGCTGATCAGAAAATGCTCCGCGAATTTTGTTTCCCAACGAACTTTTCGGACTAATCAAGAGAGTCTCGTGGGAATAAGTTGAATAATTATTATCATTGATTGAAAATCATGAGAACATATCCAAGTGCAATAATATGATCAAATATAAAAGCTAATGAACTAATTTGGTTGTCATAATTTTGCAATTGTTTTTTTTTCTCTCTTTAGCTCAAGAATATGTACGAATAAATAACATCGATTAGAATCGGTACTTCGCCAAATTCATTCTTCGAATTCTTGAGTATTCATTTCGCTCGTATGATTTAAGTGTTGCAAGCACGCTATCTATCTACGCCATCAGTGGATAGAACGAGGTTTTGTTTCATAAAATTTGGATTTTTTTGTTCTTGTTTTGTTCTTTGACATATCAAATAAATAAATCAACGGTATAAATGCTTACCACAATTTTTTCTAGTCTATGTATGTATGATACTTCAATGTCTATTGATAATCGCCTACCTACGAAAAAAACACCAAGAAATTGTTATTGACTTGGGGAAGATTATTGACTCTGTGCTCTCAAAACGAACTCCAACTCTACTCTGACACGACGACCATTTAAAAGTATCTACCCAAGCGTTTGTGTTATCCAACGTCATGATTGTGACGTAAATAACCTTTAAACTCGAACATTTCGTTCCAATAAACTTGTTCCGTTGCGTATCTTCACCCAATATTCTACCTTTCTTTTATTTTTATTTTTTGACTTGGTATTGGGATTTGGTTCTCCCAAAAGAGTAACGGCAGAAAAACACTGCTGTTTGGAGCGATGGGGTGCACATTCCATCTCATTGAATAACTTTACCGCAACGTACTGCGCATCCTCGGTAAATGGCAATTCTGTTCTATTCAGCATTCTCTCTCGGTCTCTCTCTCTCTCTCTCTCAGATTTGTATTAGTTTCGATTTAATATGCCCCAGAGAGCAAGAACTCAATTCGGACGTTTGGTGGTACTGCATCAACTGAAACCACGATGACGACAAGAAAAAAAATCGACTGTCAACGAGCGTTAACGACAGAAATCGCGAAATTTTCTTCCCTTTGTTGAAGTTTTCTTTTCCTCTTTTCTTTTGGTTTTAATTTTTTCAAAGAAATTGTGCCCTAGTGCGATTTGACGAGATTTTTCTAACAAATATTCGCATGGAAAATTAAAATTTTGTCGAAATTTTACAGAACTCAAGTATTCAGGTCGGCAACCCCCTTACTCGGCGCAGTGTGGAGTTAAAAGTGAATGTCTTCTGGTGTATTTTTTTTCTTTCTTTTAATAAAAAAAAATAATATAGGCCTCAATAAAATGAACATTACTTTGCCAAGTGATGGAATTTCAAATTTTCGAAATCTTCAATTTAAGAGTTACGGTAATTTTTGTTCTCTCTAAAAACACAATTCAAAAATTCTCTACATAAATTTGTGACGAACGAAAATCTTCTTTTGAACATCATCAAATTAAAGTAAAGGATAAAAAGAAATGAAAAAAACCAAAAGTGAATGTGAATATAGAAGAAAATCAATGATGAGATTACCTATAAAAAGGAAAGCCTAGAGAAAAAATTACATATATGCATATATATATATAAATTCGCCTGTGTTCGCTAGTGTATGAGTAGTGTGTGGCTTTGTGGAAGATGTTCCAATTAAAAATTCCAAAGGAATAAATTTTGAAAAATGAAATTTTGACAAATTGCGGAAGGAGACGTCGTATTTCGTGTAAAAAAGAAAGAAGAAAATCATTTTACTGTTGAGTTTTCCGGCTGCTGCGCACAATTTACAATCGTTTCTGCTGGCACAGTTGAGAGAAGTTTTTCGCTTTTTTTTTTTTTAGTTGCTACATTTTCTTTGTCACTTTCCTCTTTGCTGGAATGTAGTCGTAATGTGTTTGCAAAAACAAAAAAAAAAAAAAAGAATTGTCCAACTATATTGGATTTCCTGGAGGAAATTGACGGTTTAAACTGCTAGTTCTGTTGAAGTTAAAAGTTTGGAATTATCGGAAAATTGGTTTGACTTTTGTATAGAAAAGTGTCAGCCCCACCCCAACTCGGTTAGGGTTGCCAAGTTTGTACTTTTCTTTTCTGGTGTGCCAATTTGGTTTTTGGGTTAAGTACAGTATATTTTTTCTAAACCTTTGAATATATTGATTGCACAATTTCACATTTTGAAAATATGTACTTTAAAACATATAGTACATCTAATCTATCACTTGATCATCATCGCAAGGTATTTTACTGATTTGAAATATAATAATAATGTCTTCATTATACACCGAAGTCGAAGGCTAACTAATTTTGTAAAAATAAAGAAAGACTTTTGTCTTATGTTTATGTGAGCATATATCGTACTCTAAAGTTTTCGGAAAATATAGGATGCGCCAATTTTTATGTCAGTAGGTGAATATTGAATAACTTAAAAAAAAAACAACCGATTTCCATATACGAGGTATTTTTGTTTAATTTGGTCCTTTACAATTTATTTCGACCTGTTTTTGGATACAACATCAATCAAGTGGCCGCCTTTATTGATCAAAGCAAAATGTGCCTTTTCTGCTGCGTTTTCCATCACTTTCTCGAGCGTCTCGGGCAGTATAGCGATGATTTCGGTACGAAGGTTTGCCTTGAGCTCGCTAATGGTTTGAGGCTTGCTGGCGTACACTTTGCTTTTCAAATAACAAAAAGAAGTCCAGAGGGGTCAAATCTGGAGATCTGGATGGCCAGTCAATGTCAGCATATTTTAACAACACACGTCCAGAGAATTTTCGTTGCAGAAACAGCATTGTTTGATTTGCAGTGTGGCATGGCGCCCCGTTTTGTTGAAACCAGTAACCGTCCAGACCTTTTTCACACATTTGTGGGCAGACATAATGGACCAACATCTACCGATATCGACCGTTTCGCAGACGCAAAAATGCTGAACGCGGTGACAGTACGACACATGTGGTTTCTCGGCAAGACTCTCTTACCACGATATTTTCAACGATATACACATTGAGTTAACACAATTGAACCTTGAACCGATGTGAAGCGATTCATGGTTAAAATTATACTGAATCGACGTTTCAAAAACATGTCTACTCAAGTCAATCGGTTGATAAATGTCAAAGCTATTCAATGTTAACATACCGACGTAAAAGATGGCGCACCCTGTACATTCTGTAAGAAAAAAACATAAAACTATTTGATTTTCATTTAAGAAATCAAAATTAATTCCAAACAGCTTCAACAATTAAATTATTTAATTATCTAGGCTTTCTGTTGTTTACCTCTCAAATAGTTTCTGATCCTTCAACCTATACATCAGTTAAAGCACCTAACACATTAACGCTTTTTTTTTGACAGTCTTTTAGTCTCTTTACAAAGTTTGGATTAAAGCAGCTGGGGTGAGGTCATGTAATTTTGTATATTTTAAAGTGAACAGTCTAAAATATACAAAATGTTGCCACTTTGCTGGCACATACGTACCCTTTTGTCGAAATGTTCCCTGATGGTTTTCCATAATCGCTCAATTCAAAATTTCAAAAAACCGCAAAGAAAAAATTCCAACGCCGTTAAATCGCATGATGTGAACGGCCAATTGTGATCACCCAAACGGGATATTACGCGACGAGGAAATGACTCATGCAGGAATTGAATTGTTCTTTGGGTTGTATGGCAGGTGACACCGTCTTGTTGAAAACACATATGGTCCACGACCATATTTTGCACTTTAGGCACAACAAACTTGATTATCATGTCGCAATATCGAGCGCCATTAACTATTATTGCCTGATCAGCCGCATTTTCAAAGAACAATCGTCCGATGATACGTCCAGCCCAAAATCCGCACCAGACAGTGACACGTTGTGGATGCAATTGTTTCTCAACAATCACTTATGGATTTTCTGAACTCCAAATTCTAGAATTTTGACGATTAACGAAACCATCAAGATGAAAGTGAGCCCCATCGCTGAAGGTGATTTTGTTAAAAGATTAGCATTATTTTTAAAGTATTGCTCAACAATGAAAACACAACGGTCTTTCGTGTAGCGCTCCATTTTAAATAACCCTGAACTTTACCGCACAAATGGCGCAAAATTCAAATCTTGCGTGAATTTTTGGACATGATTGCATACGAGTAGATACGGAGGGAGATATCCCACCAACATAATTATTAGGCAATTTATTAATTGGTGGATTTGACGCATGCACTGGAGGCTTTGTAATTCTCTTGTGCCACTTATTTATTAATCGCGTGTGTTCTTGACTTATAGTATTGTGATCATGCTTGGGTTGTTTTTATAAGCCTAAGTTGCAGATGTCAATTTAGAAAGAATAAGTCTTATTTTCTCCATTGATCATGCGGTTTATTCGCATAAGAAGTACTTAAGTGTTTCTCGTCAGCTGATATTGACATTGATGCATTGGTCATAGGTTCCATATAACACCATATAACAGTCTTAATTTAAGATGTGTAGAAGAAGAGGTAGTTATTCTCTGGTGGTCTGTTCCATTCCGCAGAAGATTGTTGGGGAGCTACGGCTTTTGGGACTAGCTTTTTGTCGTCATTCTCATTGCTCATCACCAATACATAGCTTGATATTCAATAAATTGTGATTCTATTGTGTTCAGTATCTAACATATCATACTTTTAGTTAAGTTTATTGAATTCTGCCTAAAACAAAAACACGTTTTTAATACCAGTGCTGTTTGATTCATTAAGCTTAGTATTTAACATAATTGATGATATCTTTGGTGCATCCAAAATCAAATGTGCCAACACAGGGCACAAAGTATACATATATGTACATAAATCATACGTTTTAGGCGCTGCGTTTTTAAGTGGCATTCGGTATCTATTAAAAATCACGGAACCCTAAATATTTTTCATTATGACTTCTTCACTGATCTTAGTATCGATTGTCCGCACTTTTTGTATTTATAATTAGATCTGGTAAGTCATCATGAAAAAGTTCACGTTGCTCAATGCTTATTACAATTCACCTTAAAAACGGCAACTAACTTGGCCAGCTTATATGTTTTGTCGGCGCAAGTAATTTTTCGGATAGTGAATAGTGAAAATTCTAAATGATGTATAACATCAAAACTTCAGTTCGTTCATTATCAAGACAAATTTGCGCAAAGATCCTGGTATTATGTATATATGTCCATGAAAAAGAACTCTATGTAGAAATTAAAACCAAAAGTACATTATCTGGTTCTTCGTTCTTTCGCTGCTTAACTCTACAGAAATTGCAACTTGTGGAAATTTTTTTTTCGTATCGCAATTATACACAGAAAAGAAGCATGATTTGGTGCAGTTTTAGCTTATGGTGTCATCGTGCCTTATTTAAAAAAAAAAAGTGACCCAACCTCGTGTTCGGCAAATATTGGACCATGACCAATGACAATTTCTGAGAAAATATTGATGAAATTGATTCGGCAATATACGAAAATAATATATTATTTTCACCAAATTGAAAAGCACAGTTTTCTGATAATTTGTTTTTGAGAAATGGACTTGTCGATTGCCCTGAAAAATCACTCGATTTGACAGCTCTCTTTATTTTCTTTATGGTTATAATCAGGTTATACCTAAGAAACCAACATGTTAGATTTGTTCGTGACATTGGTCAAAAAAGTGACTAAACAATTTTTGTCAAGAGCATCTGTGATAATCGTATGCGAGAAATTATTGATCCCATTTGACGTTGTTGCCTACACCTATTCGTTGAAGTCGCTGTTTAACCAAAGTGGCCTAGACTTCTTCTAAATGCCAATAGCTTACCTATTTGTAGGTACTTTTTGATCATTACAGTAGAATAATTGAGGACATCATATTTCGGAAGTATTTTTCGTTACACTGAAAAGTAACTTTTTCACACTTTTGATAGTGAATGCACTCCAATTTTTATTTTGTCACGAAATCGCATAAAGGTGCATTGTTATATATAATATCAAAAAACATGAATTTTCCTCACTGATTAGTATATTTATCAAAAACTGTTAAGAACACGTTATAAATCCCAATTAACACTTAAAATTACGGCGAATCACCAACAAAGACTTGAACTCAATATTGTTGTAAAGCACACATGTTTCATTTTCGTTTTGAGAAAGCTGAATGACTCACGAAGTGTCATTTTTTAGATGTGAAAAGTTTTGTTATGCTTTAAATCCAAACATTTCGTTGGTTCATGTCGCCATTGAAGTCAAAGAGTCTGGACTGAGGCATGGGCGTTCATTTGCTCTACATGTCCTAGCCATCTTTGGCGACTAATGTGCACTTGATGCTGCAACATGATCAGCATCACAAAAAAGGACACAAAACAGTAATATATAGAAGGGAAATCGTTTTTTGTTCGCCTTTTTAAACGAAATGCGTTTAAGTTCCTTCCAGTTCTTCTCCACATTTGCTTAGGATGACCCAATCATATTCCAGATTGAATAAGTGGATTAAATTTGATGGCATATTTTGTAGGGTCTGACCAGTCCACTGCCACACTATTCCTCTGTATTTGAATGTGTAAAAGTTCTCGACCCATTTTTTGTACTTGGTTCGACCAGGAGATCAGTTGCGAAGACATCTATTAATGATGATTTACTATGTACCTCCCTCTGAAATAGTAGTCGTAGATCCATAAAACACTACGAATTCCACATTTGATTTAACAGTCTCAGTTTGGTTCTGGCGCCAAAGGAATTGATTATCCAAATTTTTGTTAGCATACCGGACGCAGCTCTTTCTTTGCGAATTCATAAGACGTTTTACTCATTTCGTTTTCTGATAGTTTACAACATATTGCTTTCAGAAAAGATCTACCAATGGCAGACTAGGAGTGCTTTAGAAAGGTATACATATTTGTATTCGTTTGTTATAGTTAACAAGCAAGCGGAAACCCGATTAAACGTGACAAGATAGTCACACGATAATTAATATGAAACTTTTCTGGTTTATTACATAGTGTAATAAACCGTATGTAAAAAGCTTGTTATAATTCTTCTTATGACCTTTAGCAGCATAACATGCTCATAGTTTGCACATTCACATACCATATATCCGGAGCTAAATGATTCGATTTTCCTTAATAAAGACACGTTCAGTTTTTTAAGGTAATATACTTTGTTAATTAATGAAATTGTTAAGTCAATATTTATGTGAGTAATTAGATATGGTAGTATTAAGTTATCATAAAATGTATTTTCATAGTTTTTCTCGAAATGATGCAAGAAACAATGAATATGGCTTCAATTGTAATTTAAAGTTCTGGATATATAGATGAGTCACAATAAATGCTATTAAGCATAAAAGTTCCTTAACGGAAATTTCTAGATAATATCCTGGAAACAAAATTGGAAGAAAAACATTCCAATCTGTATGTATCGAACTTTGTAAATGTTTTTGTAAAAACCTACTTATTCCTTTTACTAACATCCGAACAGCGCAGTGTCTCTCGTTCTCTGGTTTCAGCATTTAAATATTTGGATGCTGATTATGTATAGAACTGTATGCCAAGGAAATAATCAAAATGCGTTCGAGAGACATACCAACATTGTTGATCTTTTCTCATAATTATTCACTTTCATCTGATGTTACATAATTGAAGCCGAAGTAAACAGTAACCGACCTAAAAACCACGACGAAAGCAACTATCATTATTGTTTATTAATTAGGGAATGAATGTCAATAACTTCTTACCACTTACCACTACCACTGTTGTCTCTTACAATACGGGTACCTACCTAATAATTTAATGCAAGAAAATCAACAGAGCAATAGCTTGATTTTTAGTGCTATCTGGAGTATGGAACTGTGATGTTTACAACATCACAACATTTATAAACCAAGTTGCGACAGTTCTCTTCTAAAGTTGGGTTAGTTTTACTCTGTGAGCGTATGACGAAAAGAAACCACCAGTAAGACTGGCGGTCCTTCGAACTGTATAGAGAGGGTATATAAGGTATAATTAAACAAGCTATCAGAGAGAGTCTCGTTCAACATAGATGGCATGCAATTAGAGGAAGAATCTGGTTCTTTGATGAAAGAAAAGAGAACACCTACATAGGCTAGGTCAAGTAACTATAGGCTAATGTATTCTCGATTTACGCTAGCGAAGCATTCGAATTTGTAATTATGACGATGTATCAAATCCTTACATGGACATATCGATGACTTCAAGTATTATTTTGTCTCATTTTAAAACTGGGCATGAGCAGTGTCTCTCGAAGCATTCAAACTAAAAAACAAAAAAAAACACTTTCTCAGCAAAAATGTTGTTACGTCAGTATTACTTCGAGATGAACACATACATTATGTACATATGTTTTATCATAGCATATTTGCTATGTATTGTAAAAAAAAATGAAGAGATGAGCTTGTTTGAAAACTAGTGAGATGGAGAGCAGGTCATAATTAAAGTCAGCGTTCAATAGTTGCTGCTTACGATAAGGCAAGAACTACTGTAGGCTCAAATCCGAAATCTTCTAAATAGGATTCAAACAAACATCGTTAGCATAAGAAAGGTTGACACATGCCACTGACTTATTGAATATGGTGATGTAATTTGTGAGTTTGCATTAAAGATACTCCTGAGAAGTTTGATTGAGAGCAACCCAACACGGTTATTGGCTAACCAAATAGTTTTATCAAATTGAAATTTCAAAATTGGCTTCATTTTATAAGTTAAAGTGCTAAAATATTCCTTGTCAATGTTCATGACTTGCAAAAACATTTTACTCAAAAGATAGCAAATATGCTGTAGGCAACTACCTTTGACAACTTGCAGCAATTTGACCCTTCTACCGGATGAACACAGTGCGCATGTTATAGTTTTGAGCATTCAGTCGAAGGTGCGTTAAAAAGTGGCGCAAAAATGCAATTTCTCTTTGTCATCACAAAGTATCAATCATCGATAATTAGTAGTTCACCTTTCAACTAATGGTAGAAACTCGTTCAAAAGAACACAGAGATTGATTGTTGTGCAGATATTCATGAACTCCCAACAATTTGAGCAGAAAACAGCCAAATTGTTTCTAGTAAACAAAACTATCAGAGAATCACGAGGGTATATAAGAATTCATGTATAGATACTCGTAAGTGCTATAGATGTAGGAGCATTTGGTTTGCTTCTTGCTTTTCTATCTTTAAATTCTCTCCGAAAAAAATAATCTTTCTCTCCTGTTCGCTTTTAGAGTACATCTCATCTCTTCTCATCTCATCCATCGGGGTTCTAGCATGTTGTTATTTTAGCTTTTGGCAAAAATATGGGTTTTTGTGCTTCACCTGCTTATACACCTTTTGAAGGCGGCTTCCTAAGTAATAATAATAATTTTTGTTTTACGTTTTCATCATTTCTTTCGGAGTGGGTCTTATTGATAATTGGGTCAAGTATTTGGGTTGTCGTAGTCACAGTCTTAGTCGTAGTCATACCCATAGTTATAGTCACATTTATAGTCAGAGATCTCTTGTCGACAGTTGTCGCCGCTTGATGATGACTATAATCATGTTGTGGATGATGATGACGATTGCGGCAGCGGTTGTGATTGTGGTGTTAAACTATTTAATTTGTTTCGTAGCCAATGACTACTTGTTTCAAGTCTATTATACATGGATCGGAGGCACCCGGGCTATGCTATTGAGATTGAAATTGAGATTTTACATGTGATTAAGATTTCTTTGTCAAAGAGGAGAGGAACACATGCTATTGCTGATGCGGTTGCGAGGTGCTGTTGTTCTAAATGCATTTTGGCAATGATTTTCAAACAATTGTATTCATGGTTGATTGCTGTGAAGACGCTTGAAATGTGACACAATATGCTTTATTTAAGGTTGATAATGAACACATGAGGGGTTGATTTCAATTAGCGGTAATGCATTGTTGTTCTTTATTTTTATTAAATTATTGTTCCAAATTGATGGTTATGTTTGACTTTGCTTTTAGATTAAGCATATCTTGTTTAGTGCAAATGGATTGGGCTCGTTGGCCTTCGAAAGAGTTTATGTTTCACAAAAACAGATTGAGGTGATAAGGTTTTTATTCCAAGCCACCTTGGTATTGTGTTGCAATTCAATAGCTGTCGAAGCCCAAAGAAGCAACGATTGCTTGGAGTGAATCTTCATCTGATTTAAGTATGGTGTTCCTATGGTGTAAATAGCCAATTGTAATTTTCCATCACTCTCCACAGTCGGGCCAATTTTATCGGTATGCCGTTCTATTTACGATGTTAAAGGTTACCTTAGCACTTGATGTCGTAAAATTGAAAGTTGGTGTGGGACTTATTCGGCCTGTTATCATTCTGATTAGATCTGATCAGTTGGAAGAGCGCATCAGGCTTTTGCATACAATTCCATATAGAGCCTGATATGTTAGGTTAAGGATACTGACGCCTCTATATTTACCGCGCGGTTTAAAAAGTTTCCTATCTAGAGCAAACGATACTGAAATTCCACTCATCTGGTATGCTTTTCTTACGGATGAGTTGGTGCGGACTCTGTGTATGGTTTTCATATGCTGCCTTGAGTAACTTGGCAGTTAATTGATGAATTTATTTTTTTTTCGGGTTTTTCGATCTCCGGCTAGAATTTGTCTTTTAATTGTTCTTCGGGTGATACGAGTATATTTCGGCTGATGCGGTGAATAACCAAAGCAATATTGCAAAGGATATTTTGACTTGCTTGCTACTCGCGTTGAATAAATATGTACAATATATACTTTCAAAAAGTATCATTAAATATTGTCTAATGTCAAAAATGGATTGTTTTCTACTTTGTTTGTCGGTATTTGTTAGAAGTGGCTGTTTGCTTAAGAAACCTTTTTGACTGACAATTTCTAGTTCCTTATAAGTATGATCAATCCACTACTGTTTTCCAGTTAAAAAAAAGGAAAACGTGGCACATTCAAATCTATTTTCTCATTTAATACAGAAACCACATATTAAATAAGATTTGATGCATTTTTTGAATTCTTAAAATGATTTCATGCGCAATGACTTTCTTTATCTGTGTAATTAACGTGGAGGACAAAGTTCATCTATTTTCTGCAGTTTCAACAACAATGAATAAATAATGTGCCTTTTTTGGATCAGTTAGGTTTAGGTGTACGGTATAATCAGATGTATGTACCTATATAATATTCAAGATAGATTCCAGGTGGGGACAAAAAAAAAATTGCTATCATTAGGGTAACGTAAATATGTGCTCGTATGTACTTTGTTTTGTTTTTTATAACAAGATAAATCTTCCATGCATTCAAATCATAATCAAAATAAACGATATATAGAATTTTGTCGATTCCGATAGAAGTAAGCCGCATTACGACAGGTTACAAGCGAGGTAAGTGCACGCAGGCATTGTCTAAATTGGAGACAACTAGCACGGACAATAAACCTTTCAATTTTTGGATAATTTCAAATACTTAATAGTTATAGACAGAAATTGTTTGCCCAAAGAAGACATTGTACAAGACTTTCAAATTTACTTATACATCCGAGGATGGATCAATAAGTCCCTGAAAATGAAAACAGAAGGCGTTGCCACCTCAGATCTAACATTTTGCTTGTCAAGAAGCATCTTTCAAAAGTAAGCACCTAAATTTTCAGATAGATCTGTCAAATAGTTGTTGTGATAGCCATTTGAAACAGACGCCTACGAGAATTTTCGTAAACATGGAAAAAAGTGAATTTCGTGTGCTCATTAAGCACTACTTTTTGTGCAAAAAACCCATTAAACAAACCAAACAAAAGCTTGAAAAGTAGTATGGGGACTCTTCACCATTGATAGGAACCATTTACCACTGGTTTACTCAATTACGGCGCGGTCGTACCAGCACAAGTGATGTCGAACGTTCTGGTCACCAAATTACGGTCACCGCACTAGAAATGGTTGGTAAAATTCAGGCTATGATATGGGATGATCGACGAGTGAAGGTCCGCGATCTTGAAGAGGCTACAGGTTTATCACATGGATCAGTGATTTCAGTTTAGCAGAAATATTTCGATATTTCGATATGAAAGAGCTATCCGCCATATGGCTGCCGAGTTTGCTCACAATTGACAACAAAAGCAATCGTTTAACAACTTCAAAGGAGTGTTTTCCGATGTTCAACCACAATCCGATCGTAACCGTGGACGAAACATGGATTCATCACAATACACCAGAGACTAAGGAACAGTCGAGACAGTGCACTTTTCCTGGTGAATCGAAGCTAAAGAAGGGCAAGATGCATCTGTCGGCCAACAAGGTCATGGCGACAGTTTTTTGGGATGTGCGCAGTGTCATTCGCATCGATTACCTTGAAAAGGATAAAAGGAAAAAGTTCTCTTCCACTAGGACAACGCAGCCGCCCACAAGTCCGCAATCGCAATAGCAAAATTGCATGAATTAGATTACGAATTGTTTCCTCATCCATCATACCATATTCTCCAGATTTGGCCCCCTGGAACTATTTCTGGTTTCCAAACATGAAGAAATGGCTCGGCGGCGGTGAGAGATTTGGGTCGAATGAAGTGGGCATCGATGAAACTAACACCTATTTGGAGAGCATCAACAAATTGTAGAAACGTTGGACCTTCACTGCCAATTGTAGCTTTTACACTGCAAAATTAAAAACGAAAGCGAGTCGGTATTTCCTTGAACTGAAAAGGACAACTATAAAATAAATTCCAACCATTACAATGATGGAGAGATAAAGTATGGACTCAATCAAAAGTATTTTTGGTCGTTTTGGTAAACAAATCCTTTCTAGATTTTATGTTTTTTCGATTTACATTTGTATACTTTAAGAAAAGTGGTACACAACCTGAAAGGTCTATCCGCCTTTAAGTCCGTATCGTAGTTTTTATATTTGTACTATACAAAATAGTAACTAAACCCGCTGATTTCTCTCGATTATGTAAATGTCATCTCTATACGGCAGAGGTCGAAATATTATGCATCTGGAGTTAGCTTGTGATCGTGCACAATTCGTGATTTTAGAGTGGTCGGATGATAGCACGTCGCACTATTAAAGACATGTTTTATCGTCAAAAGATTCGGTGATGTTTATTCCGACTTTGATAGAGCTGCGAGAGTTTTCCATTGACATTCTGC
Organism: Volucella zonaria; assembly: GCA_963966105.1. Classification (NCBI taxonomy): domain Eukaryota; kingdom Metazoa; phylum Arthropoda; class Insecta; order Diptera; family Syrphidae; genus Volucella; species Volucella zonaria. The sequence goes on along the minus strand of OZ014532.1, from coordinate 45,589,248 downwards.
ACAATCGAAAGAGTTTAGCAGGATGAAAGTGCCATATAGATCGTCTGTATACCACCTTGATCAAAAAGTTCCCGGGGGGACGCCACCGTGTGGCGCTCCCATTGTTCCGATTTGAGTAATGTTGTTTTCTTAAGTTGGTAAATCTATTGTTGACATTCCCTCTAAATTTTACCGCCATAGCTTGACATTTGGAAAAGTTACGTAGCCAAGAGTACATCTATCTTTGTGTGTCTTGGCAATTTTTTACAATTTTAGAAATGGATTTAAATTTGCAACAACTAACTTGTATTACATTTTGCGTAAAAAACGGATTCAATGATGCGCGAACGTTGGAAATGTTGGAAAAGTGTTTCGGCAACGATTCTCTAAAGAAAACGGTCGTTTAGCAGTGGCACGAGCGGTTCAAAAGTGGTCGTGAGTAAATGGAAGATGATGAACGCAGTGACAGACCTTTGACATCGAAAACCGACAAAAACATTGATGAAGTAAAAGAAATGTTGGTCAATAACCGCAAATTAACCATCAGAGAGATAGCGGATGACTTGAACATTGCCTATGGATCCGTCCAAGACATTTTGATTTGGGTTTCCGTCGTGTAGCAGCAAAGTTGGTGCCAAAAGAGTCAATTTCATGCAAAAAAGAGACCGTGTTGACGTCGCAAAAGAGATGATTCTCGAGCCTGAATCCGATCCCACACTCATCAAAAGGATCATAACTGGAGACGAGAAATGGGTTTATGAGTATGATATGCAATCCAGACATCAGGCAAGTGAATGGCGTTCACCAAATGAGCCGAGACCAAAAAAACCAGGTCGTTTTCAGTCAAAAAAGAAGGCAATGCTCACGGTTTTCATGGATTACAACGGTCATGAATTTTTGCCAGAATGCCGGACAACAAAGAGTATTATTTGGGCGTTATGAGACATTTGCGTGAAGCAATTCGCCGAAAGAGACCAGAATTGTGGGCAGATTTTGCACAATCGCACAGTGCCATCATTATTCGTAATTTTTTGACGAAAAATGCAACAAATACCATTCAACAGCCACCGAATTCACCTGATTTGGCTTCCTGTGACTTCTTTCTATTAAATCGAGTTAAAAAACCACTACGGGGAACGCGTTTCTGCAGCCGAGAGGAAGTATTGGAAAATCGCAGGAAGCACTGATGGACATACCGAAAACCGAATATAAAAAATGTTCCGAGGATTGGATCAAGCGCTGGCATAAATGTGTTGCAGTTGATGGGGATTACTTTGAAGGGGACAATATAGATTTAGAGGAATAAACTTGTATTTGTAATTTTCTGAATACATTCCGGGAACTTTCTGATCAAGGTAGTATGTGCTATCTTAAACAATCTTAAAATTTGTGATGGGCATTGATTTGATATTCTTGGATCCCCTCAAAATTCTGCGAAAAATGTGGATTTACCAGGTATAAAAGTGCTCTGATATGGATCTATTAAGTTATTGACGATTGCCATAAGCGACCTTGCATGCGATGTTAAGCAGTCTTATGCCTCTATGGTTTAGTTCAGTTATCTCCTGAACGCGTATGCGTTCCCTCTACCAAATCTTACAGATGTAGTGGTGCATGCATGCTCTACCAGATTATTTCGTCTAGCTTTGAGGATTAGCCAACGACTCTGGCGGATTTGTTTAATTTGAATTTGATTTTGATCAAGCAGAGTGTAGTTTTTGCTATCTCTGTTTGCGTTGCATGGTGCGTTCCTGTTGACAGCCATATGCTGGCTGAAGAAGTGGTTCTCCTCAATTCTCCGCTCCGACTGCTTCTGTTCTTCAATGTTTTCGTGGTCATCCTTGCAGAATTTGTGTTGCGTTTGTGTTCGGCTTTTCTCTCCTACAAGGAGATGCCAACTGCAGTTCTTACTTTATCCGACGGTTTTGCGTATGATACTCGTATTACATGTTATGCCTTCTACTTGGCGGCAAGTGCCCGACGCCGTTGAATGGCTCACAATCGGTTTCTTATTTGTGGAAGCCTTCTGAAAGTTATCTTATCAGAGGCGCCATTTCTGGTGTCTTTCGGTTCTGTACTACCTTTAATACCCGAATTTGTACCTTACGAGTAGTTACTACAAGAGTGTTGATCGCCGTGCGCTTTTGTGAATCCTAGGGTGAAGGAAACGTGAGTTTGCTACAACTGTGTTCCATCCACTTAAAAAATTAATAAACCTAAGTCCGTTTCCACCAAAGGCGACCGCGACCTCTTTTCCTATTCTATTTGAAACATTGCATTTGGCTTCTCTTTTGGAGTTCGTAGGGAACTTGCAATGTAGTGTCATTTTCATTTTCCGCTGAAGCATGTGCATATGTAATGCAGATATTGGAAGGCGGCTATATCAGCCTTCCAACCAACCAGGTGTCTGGGAGCACCTGAATTAAAATCATTACATTCCAAATATTCGTACATGCCCGAATGCCATTGCCCATATCATGTTTGAACGGCTTGTCAATAGTTAAATTAATCTTCTCCGATGCTGTTTGTCTCCAAGGCAAGTGTTTATAGCTAGAAGCAGTTGCCGGAGCCAAGCCAAAATTCTCCTGGCAAATATTTAAGATTTCAATCGCCCTCATTTTATAGACAGCTATCAAATGAGGGCGATAAGTGGCAATTATAATATCAGAAGGCAGTAGATTAACCCATTGGATGCTCTTTGTGGCCCTTTGCTGATAATTGTTGGGTAACATAAAGCATTTGTGGAATAATTTTTATTCAAATTGATCTTAAAATATAAAGAAGCAATCAGTCTAAGCTACGCATCATCTACCACACTACCTAACCAAATAAGTAAATGAACAATTTGTCGAAAAAAACCTCGCATTTACAAATGAAATTAGCACCACTACACAATTGCAATGAAATTAAATGAAAATTAAAAAGAAAAACATTTATGTCGTGCACAAATACATAATATTATAATAGATTTTTTATTTTTTATTTTTCAGATAACCAAGTATCTTCCCGGATGGATCCAGGCATAGTGAAAATGAAAACACTGATAATATGCTTCAAATCGATTTAACATAAAAGTTAAATGAACTCTATTGTGCAATCAGAAATATTAAATTAATCAAGTAAAAGAAACCGCAAAATTACACGCTCTCTTCCTTACGTTGTTTCTCCCCACATCTTTGTTCTTCGTGATTCTTCGCGCTGAGTTAAACAATACACAACAGCAACAACAACAACAACGATAATATCTTTAAAACAGCAACAAATAAAACAAGAATACGAATACATGTATTTAAATTAACAGCAGTTGCAGCAGAGAGAGAGAGAGAGAGAAATAGAGAAGTTATTTTCTTTTTTTTTTTGATTTTATTTACTTTCGGTGTATGCACATTTTTTAAACTTGTTACCTTTGAAACTATAAAAATATATAAAGTTAAACGTTAAGTAAAAAAAAGATAATACAAACAAAAAAACCATGCCAAATTAAGTGCAAGCGAGTTAAATTTATTTTATTTTAATTTTGTGTAAATTGGTTGGTGTTGAAATAAAGCCGAACAAAACCAGAACAGCAAAAAAAAAAAAACGGAATAGCCAAAGTTTTTGAAGATACAAGCAACAGCATCGACAAACACGTTAAGAAGGTCCAGTGGACCGACTATCAACAGATACTATAACAGAACCAGCGTACAACAGTCAGGATATTCGGCATTGTAGGCATAATTGTCTAGGTCGTCGTCGTCGTGCAGCAGTGTCACATTCACTGCAAAGGATTACCATAAGGATTTTTTGTTTTGTAAAGTTAGTAATACGGCAGCATACACGATTTCATCCACCAGTGGCAGTAGTAGTAAAAAGAACGCCGAAGACGACGACGATATGAGTGGGCGTCCAAGGACAACCTCATTCGCTGAGGGCAATAAAAATCCACCCAACTTGGTTTTGGGTGGTATGAAAATAAGCAGTAAGTACAACATAAAAATCCTTGTTATCTTTGTTTTCTTTTCGGTTTTTCGATTTTTTTTGTTGTTGGATTCGTTTGTACCTTTTTTTGCAGTACAACGAATGAACTTGTCTTTTTTGTGAGTTGATTGGGATGGACTAAGAGAGGAGATCGACGGATGTAGTGAAGAAATTGTTTATTTTGAGCTTAGCTTTAATGGATGTTTTGTTTTTTAAAAAAAAAATCGTGTAAATGGAAGATAAATTGAAATTGTACGTTTTACCATAAACTTACAATAGCGGTCGGGTATTTTATAGAACGAAAGATTTATTGTGCGAGATATCCTTATATTTACTTACATGAGCACCTACCTACATAGATTTAAAATACATTTTATAACTCTGCGATTTTACTAATAGAAGACTGGTCGTACGTTGAGTTGGAGTCAATTGTTTATATTTATTGTATTTTTAAGTTAAGTTTATTAAAGCCTGTAGGCATTCACTCTTAGTTCTTATGAAAAATATGTCGAAAATACGTTTTTCTCAAATGCTTAGATCAGGGTGGAATTGACACACCTTTCAAGCTGAAATAGCGAAACCGATAAGGTGCATCTTGAGTTAGATTATAAAGGTTGCGAAAAAGAGTTGAAACAAGTTAAAATTTTTACGAAAGGTTGCACAACGAAGAAAAACCTCGCAAGAGATTCATTCGCTAAAATATACTAAAAACGAGCAGGGACACCTGTTTACGGGGAGTAACGAAATTTGCAATAGATGAAAAGAATACTTTTACACCTTAACGAAAAATTCCCGTACAGTACTATTTCGTCTATAGATGGGGAAACATCGCTAGGCTTCAAAATATCTGCATATCATATGCATCGATTTGAGAAAGCTTTCGATTACGTTCTCAGAGATCTTATTTATATGGCGCTGAAATCTCAAAATGTACTCGAGACGTACAGTGGCAAGCGAAAGCGGATATACACCCTGAATGGATCGAACTGCAACCAACTTCAGACTGCTATAATTTCAAAACCGTAAGCTCAAATTTTGACACATGACAGATAAATTTATTATTTACAAGCCTTTTAAACGATTTGCGTCGATTTTTGCGATTTGCTAGTGTGATTGCTTTATATTTGGCTGAAAAACCACAAGTAGCTATGGTTAGAGCCCTCCAGCACCTCAACGTGAATAAATCATTTGTGTCTCGAACCATAGGCTCGTTACCGTGATACTGGCAGCGTTGCAAAACGCCATGGAGGTGGTTATAGAAAAACAGCAACATCGAAGTGGAAGAAAAATGGCTCGTGAGCTCAACACATCGTTGGAACGAATGCAACACATACTGAAAAATGAGCTTGGGCTCAAGCCATTAAAGTTGCAAAAAGCACATGATCTTACACCGCAACAGAAAAAAGTTAGAGTCGAAAGAGCGAAGGAGTTGCTACGCTTGCACGAAAGTGGTGAGTTGCCGAATTTGGTTTTTTCCGATGAGTCGCCATTTGTTGTCGAGCAATATGTCAACAAACAAAGTGACCGAGTTTACTTGCCAGAGAGGTCCTTCGAAAATTTACACCTTCGGGCGGCCACCAGAAAGCAGGCAGCACCGATGGTGATGGTTTGGGCCGCCATAACCGCCGATGGTCGGTCTCCGCTTGTATTTTTGGACAGTGGCGTCAAAATTAATGCGGTCGTATACCGTGAAACTGTCTTAGAGGCAGTATTGAAGCCTTGGGCAAACAATCATTTCGGTCGGAGACCGTGGACATTTCAACAAGACTCGGCACCGTCTGACAAAGCGCGCGTCAACCAAGAAACAATGTTCCACACTTCATTTCTTCGACACAATGGATTGCAAATTCTCCGGATGCACATCCGTTGGATTTCTCTGTCTGGGGTATTTTGAAGGCGAAGGTTGGCACTAAAAAATACCAAAGTTTGGATCACCTCAAACAAGCACTTCGCCGGGAATGGGCCAAAATACCGCAGAGCCACTTGCGTGTAGCGTGCGATGCTTTCTTCGGCCGTCTCAAGGCCATTATTCGTGCCAATTGATTGGCATTGGATTGATACAATTTGAAAATTGATGTATTTTCCAACATTTTTTGCTTTGGCACAATAAAATTTATCAAAAAATAAAAAAATTATAGCATTTTAAAAAGTTGGAGTTCGAGTCATTCACCCTGTATAATTTCGCATTTACCATGTAGTTAGTTTTGCACGTTTTTTCTTTCCATTTCCAAGTTCATTTTTCTTAATTGTAATATTTTGTCCAAAGTCCTTCATTTTTACTTACGTTCTTGACGCGTTTTGGCTTTCTACCAACTGTTCAAGTCTTTCATGAGGAATATTCGCCATATCTCCTCCAAGTTATTCGGATCTTTCTTTTCAGAATTGTGAACAAATTTTCAATTGGGTTCAGAGCAGGGCTTTATCGGTAGGCTTGGGGTCTCCGTCTTGTTGAATATTTATTTCATCAGTTGGGTAAGCAAAAAATTAGCTAAATTGGTTTGTAAGATGTACAAGTAGTCCTCCTTCTTCATTATATCGTTGATTTTGACTAGTGGACTAACATGCCACCAAGTGAAACAGTCCCATACCATTGGACTTTTTTCACCGTGTTTCATGGTTTGCTTGACTTGATGCTTTTGGATAATCTCTTGTGATTGGTTACGGTAGTCTTCCTTTCCATCTGACTGAAAACGATTTATTTTTGTTTCATCTGACCAAATTACATGTTTACGATCTTCCACCGTCCAGTTCTTATGATTTTTGCAAAATTTAAGCCTAGCTTTTAGTTTTTGTTTCCTCAATAAACCTGTTTTTTTCTTCTTCGCGGTCACTAGGTTAATTCTACGGAGTGCTCTACGAGCCGTCCACTCACTAACATATTTTTTCATAATTTTTGCACTGGCATTAGACGATTTGGCCTCTTTATTTTTGACAATTCACTCAATTAGGCGAGCATCTCCATCCGTTTAAAATTTTGGTCGACCTCTAGTATTGCGTGCAATAAATACTTTTTTCTTTTCCTCACCATAAGAACAATACGATGGCAAACATTTAATTTTTTTGCTTTTCTATTTCGAGTGACCACATATACGAGTACATAGAAATGATGCTGTTTTCAACTTCAGAGGAAATCCGATATTTTCTGATTTTGAATGTTTTTTTTTTCTTTTTTATAAAAAAAACTAGAAATCACTTACTTCCAAATAGCTCAAGTGTCGACACAAAAGTCACAAAACGCGTCATTTAACGGTAAATTCGGGACGAAAACAAAGAAAAGTAATGTATCCAAAACTGGTTCATGGCGCGAGTGGAGGTTTTTGAGTAATTGCATTGTTTGGATTTCGTGCCATTGCATAGACAGCACATCGAGTAAGCTATTCTGAAATTTGTTTTATTGACTAAAAACTATGAAATAAGAAATTATGTATCCAGTTTTGCTCGCCACTGTATAAAAGAATAATAATGCGCAATATAAACGATAACGTTAAAATGAAAGTTAAATGTACATACGAGGGGCGTTCAATATATTCTCGGTATCGATATGAAGGAAAATGCAAATTCAATTTAAATTGTTTTTATTTTTCAATATAATCTCCCCTAACATCAGTGCATTTGTTACGTCTTGAAATAAGCTTTTTTAAACCCTCAAAAAAAATAAATTTCCTCTTTCTCCATTTATTGCCGACTTGAGTTCTTCATCATCCGCAAATCTTTTTCCACGAAGACATTTTTCCAAATCCGGAAACAGGAAATAATCACTAGGGGCAAGGTCTGGACTATAGGGTGGGTGTTGGATTTCTTCGAAACCACAATCTCGCGCAGCAGCCTTGGAAACTCGCGCCGTGTGAACAGGAGCGTTGTCATGAAGAAGCAACACACCCCATGAAGAAGCGAGTTTACCCCGTCTTTTCTTTTTAATTTCCTCCCGCAAATTATATAAAGTGGAAGCGTAGGATGTGGCGTTGACGGTTTCACCTTTTTTTTTTACTCAATGAGCAAGATTCCCTTTGAGTCCCAAAAAACTGTGGCCATGAGCTTCCCGGCAGACGGAGTGACTTTGAACTTCTTCGGGGGGTCTGTTCCTTTTTTATGTCACTGCATGGACTCTTGTTTGCTTTCAGGGTCATAGTGGTGGACCCACGTTTCGTCCCCAGTAACAATTCGATCCATAACACCGTCCGCGTTCTCACTACACATCTCCAAAAGCTCTCTACAGCATGCGATTCTCACTTTTTTCTGTGAGCTGTGAGCATTCGTGGCACCCACTTTGCACTGACCTTTGAAAGGTTAAGATGGTCATGAAGAATGGTGTGAATGGTACCAATTGAAAGCTTGGTGATCTCTGCCATCATTTTCACCTTTATTCGGGCATCCTCAAGAACAAGTTTTTCGACTTCTTTGATGCTTTCTCCCGTACAAGCAGTAGCCGGGGCGCCGGAGCGGGGGTCGTCCTCAATGCTCTCTCTGCCTCTCTTGAACTCACTTGACCACTTTTGCACAGTTGATAATGAAGGTGCGGAACCCTGGTAAACAGCCACCATCTCTTCATGAATAGTTTTTTTACTTTTTCCTTGCTTAGTGAGAAATTTAATTACAGCGCGATGCTCAATTTTCACCATCATCGTCTCGGTTGCCATCATGATTCTGTTTAACTAGAGATAAAACGCGAATTAATAATCACATTTATATGAAATTTTACATGAATGCACAAAAATAATAGTATTACTTGATAAATAAGTCAATTTATATATACAACCACAGCTTCACCCCGATACCGTGAATAGTTTGAACGCCCCTCGTATGTATATGTATACTCGTACATCGGGAATAACCGGAGAACTCGAAACTAAAGTTGGAGTACATCAAGGCAGTGTACTAAGTCCGTTGCTTTTTAATGTCATGCAAAATGTGCAATTGAAGCAACGCATTCCAAATTCCAGAACAACTTTTTATTCTTATCGCCGATAATAGCGCTATTTTAAATAACGACATAATAAATATTCTAAGCCATACAACTAGCTTAAGGAAAGCCCTGCCGAGCTTATAACTTGGAGACATTTAGGACAAATGTACATCGGTATTTCTCTTTTCTTCCTCCCTGATTTGCGTTCGCTCGTGCTGTGTACAAACATTTTAAGGGTACTCAAATCTCTTGAGCGCGCGCTGATTATAAAAAAAAGGAAGAAAAAAACGACATACAGCCCTTCGGACAAGGACGTAAAGTTCAAAAGGTTACGAATATCTGCATTCCTGTTTTTCCTAATCGCAAACCCAGTTCCTGACATTTATTTATATATTTTGCAACAGAAAAATACCGCTTAAACTTAAAGGTTTGTTCGTTCAGCTTTAACATACGCGCCGCAATGTTGGACAATGTAGAAGAAGAGTAAAGCAAAAATGATAGTGAAGAAAATTAGAATGTTACGAATGTCAGCAGATGGAACAAAACAGGCCGAACAAACTACAATAGTTGGTTTTGCCATGTTTAACGAAAGTTGTCAGAAAATCCGATGTAAATAGCAATAGTCGTAGGGGTATGTTAATTAATTTGCACCAAATGCAAAAATTTTGTCGTCAATGTCCATCGAGGAAGTTCTTTAGATTTCAGAACAAGTGGAAATCGAAAGGTGCTAAATTTTCCTAACCGGATTTTTGTAACTATGTGCAGGTGGTCCTAGCTGGTATGAGGGCGAGCGTTATCCTGATGAAATGGAACACGATTCACCAGGCCTGGCCGTTTCTGCTCTAGTACCGACTTTAATCTACACAGCTGTTGACAGTAGACTTCTGCGGTGATATTCTGGTTATGAGGCAACAGCTCAAAATGTATTATTCCCTCAGCATCCCACCATATAGACAGTAACACCTGGGATCTCTGGGATATTGTGCTGGTCTGTCTTCTGGACTAAGCGATTGGTGGCGACATTTAATACTACAAAGAACCAATTTCTCATCTCCGGTAACGATCCGGTTCAAAAACGGCCCTTGATTATCACGCGATAGAAGTACAGTGCAATCTTCGATCTTTTGGTGAAGATTATTTTGCAGCAGATGGTGTGGTACCCATTTTCCCGACTTTATAACTTTTCTCATATTTGTTAGGTGTCGATGGATGGTCATATAACTTACGTTGTTCTCCCTTGCCGTAACAGTGGGATTTCTTTTGACGGTGGACTTCAGGAGCTGATTGTATAGTTCGTCAGGCCTGCTCGAACGAGGTTCATCCTCAGAACACCCTCTCCGTACACATTTTGAATTTCTTTAACGTCTTCACCTCCATTCTGGTTCTCCCGGAACAAAAACAAGAAAATATGAATATGCTCTTCCGATACCTCCATTTCAAAATTCAGTTAAAAATGCTTGCAATGATGTTAACACAACGAAATTTGCGAACTGAATGAGTAATATATCCCAATTACTAGCTTCAATAACGGTTTCAGCATTAAATTGGTTTTGTGCATTCCATGACAATTGGAAAATAACGCCAGAGAAAAAACCCAAAAGTGATGTTACAACCTGATAATTGGATCATTCAAAAAAGTTAGTCGTTAACACAAGGGCTATATGATTATTTACTTAATCGTATTGTCTTAAAGTTAACTAGTAACTACTACTTTTTTAGCTGAGAGATATTAGAATATACGAGTATGTATGTTGAAAAACGGAGTAAAGAATGTGAAAACTTTTCTATTCTTGTCTGAAATCGATTTCCATCTGGAAAATATGTCAAAATTATTTTGAATTTTCCCTGATCGAATTATTTGACGAACAATTATTTCAAACAATGCGATATTTTTCGAAATGCGATCACAAATTTCATAATTTTTTAATGCAGAAGAAGAAAAATGAAAACCAACAGAAGGAACATGAAGTAAGAAATAGTGAATTTTTCGAATACACCCCGAAGATGAGTGTTGCTTCAAAGATTGGTAAGGCTGATTAATTACCTCTTTATCTTTTTGTAAGATCTAAATTATTAAAGAACATTCGATATGAAACAGTTCTTGAATGGCCCACCCCAACGGTAGTTTAATTTTTCACAATTCTAAGACATTTTTTGTACTTTTTGTATTTTTTTTTTTCCAATTATTCCCTTAGGATTCATATCTCTATATTTTATGGTGTATCGTAAAACCAAAGCTTTACGTTTGGGGGTTCTTTCAATTGATTTTTAATTAACTAGGCCTATCTTATCTCGAAATTCATTATCTATTGTTTGTGTAGATTTTGTGTACTAGCTTGGTGTTTTTGTTGGCCAAACCTATTTAAAAATAGTTTACGTATTTTATTCATATGTTTTTACATGTAGAAACTAGAAAGAAAAAAAATTTGTGGAATATTTTGATGATGTAGGGATTTGGTTTTTTTATTTAATTCGATTAACTTTCCGTCATAAGAGTCACATTTTATGTAAACAATATTATACGTACTGTCTTTTTGTGGAATCAAAACTCACATTTAGTTGTTGAACTCTAGGTTTTGTTTCTTATTTGTAGTTATAAAGTTTTCACTTAGGAGATGGTTTTTGTATGTAACTGGAGAAATAGCCATTGACTCTTATGGGGATTTTTATTGTCTAGTTACTTGATAAATCTGAGCAAATGTAATCGCAGCTTTTAATTTCTTCGCAATACATTCACGTCTTGGTTCAGCTCATAAAGCACTCGCCATCATCAATTGTAATGACAATTGTCGTTAATGCTCCATAACGGCTCGACGAGATTGACCAATAATATTAGAGAAATCCCCAGAAGTCTTGTTTTAAATCGGTGAATAGTTTTTGCGCAGCATTGAAATTATTTTCAGGACATACACTTTTCATTCAATTTTAGCCATTCCCATAAATGGATAGTGTTAAGATCCACCAAAGCATTGCTGAAGCAGAATGAAAACGACGTTTAACCATTTGTATATCATGTGTCCTTCTTACGATGTTTTAGCTTAGATTTTATCATTTTCCTTAAAAAACTTTCACTGAAAAAAAGATAAAACATTTCATGGCATGCTACACCAAGATTCTCAGTAATTTAAGCGGTTTCAGCAATTATACAATTTGCTTTGCACTTGGCAACGTTATTACCGTTATAAGATTTTCAGTCTTTGTTGCTTTCGCGTTCTCAAACAAAAGTAAGTTTACCTAGATTGCTGGTACTTATAGATCGACCCTTCGATTATGGTCAAGTAGGTTTAATGTGGGTATAAACTAATTAGTTCGCTTTAATTGGAACTGCTAACACCAGTACTATTATAGTTCGATTTGGCAAAAGCATTCGCAGCCGACATTTTCAGTTGAGGCACTAAGCACACAGGACTCATAATGTGGAACAGAGGAGAGGAGTTATCTGATAAGAGTGTGCATGTGCAGCACAATTTGCGTTTTTTTCGCTCGCTTGAGTGTCAGAAAAGGAAGCCACGAGTAACCCACTTTGAATCACATCTAATTGTGGGTGGCCGTGGTTGAAGTAGTAGCTGGTTCAATAACCAGCCTTGCCCGAAATACACTCTTTTTTTCAGGCAATTAAAATCTCGTGAGATGAATGGTTGCCTAAAATACAACATCAAGTCAATTTAGACTAATAATTTAGTCCCACATTAAATGTTAGATGCCACCCATGGAGCGGAATAGCCACTGAGCCCAAACACCTTTCTCTCTCCTTCTATCCAATTTTCCGAAACACTTAACACGTGCTCCCGCATTTTAAGAGTAGTCACACCCTCTTGAGTGTTTTTTTCTTTTTTTGCATTCGGTGCAAAAACTTAATTTTTTTTCTATTTGAATTTAAAAAAAAAAAGTTGCCAATGTTAAATATTAAAACCAAAATACTATGACGTAGTTTTTATTTTCCTTGAAATGTTAGTCTATTTTTCTACTTTAGCTCACATAACACAAAGAAAAACAAGGAAAATTTTTGGACTTTTGAAAATCTGTGCATCTGGTGTTGGCGTGTGAGCTTTTCACAAAGTTTTTGAAAAAAAGCTTCATACATACATATCGTAAAGGGTGTTTTTTTTTTTAGAGGTATACAAATTCAATATGAAATAAAACACTTGAAGATAATGTTAATGTCCATGATTAGCTTTATTTAATAGATAATTTTATGCCATTAGTGTTTAAATATGATATCGGACATATGCGAACCACAGCTAGCTCGAATGAAGCACAATCGTGAAGTCCAATTTTTGACAACTTTATCGAGCAAGTGGGGCCGTATATCAGCAATAACGGCATAGACTAATGACTTCACATAGCCCCAAAGAAAGTAATCTAAAGGTGGATCTCACACCTCACAGGACCGTGGAGGCTAGTTCACAGGTCAGCAAATGTTTTCCGCAATAAATTGATTGTGTCGCGCGCCGTGTGGCAAGTTGCGCCATATTGTCAAAATCAAAGCTTTGTCACCTCAATGCCATTCAACTGAGGAGCGAAGAAGTCAGAAATCATGTTTCTATAGCGCTCTCCGTTGACAGTAACATTCCGGCCGGCATCGTCGTTAAAGAAATATGGGCCGATGATTCCACCAGCCCATAAAGCACACCAAACAGTGAGTTTTAATGGTTGTAAGGGCGTCTCGACAAAGGCTTCTGGGTTTTCTCTTCTTGAAATTCTGCAATTTTGCTTGTTTCGGAGTCTCCTCAACACTGCGCTCCACAACGGCAATAACTTCTTCTGATCGCACTGTTTGTCGTCTTTGGGGATGCGTATTATCCACTAGAGTGTACGTGATGCGAAAACGTTTCATCTGGTTCCAAATAACTTGCTCAGATGGACGATTATGTCGACCGTAAAATGGACGTAGCGCACGATAAGTTAGGCGAACCGAACCATTGTTTTCAAAATAAGTTTGCACAATTTGTACGCGTTGTTCTGGCGTTAATCTAAAATGGCAAAACGTACTAACTACAAAGCAACTTTCAAATATCAAATTGACAATCTGTAGAAACAGTGTTGCCAGTTTAAAAACCAAATCTCTAAAAAAAAAATAGACCCTTTACAATACAACAGATGTCATCTAAAATGTAGTTAGCGTAGTTTAAAGGATATTCTTTTTTGAAAATCGGGGAAAAAATGCTGATTCGCTGTCTTACTTTCGTCCCACCATACTTTGCAGATGAATTGCTGCATTCAGATTAATGAGCCATTTTTCGCTGCTTTAAACGGTTCGGCGGGTATATGGTCAGTTCCAGCGGTTTTGTTGTACTTAGAATTAGGTTATCATCCAGATTCAATAGTTCATATTGCTTGACATCGGAATTTCGATCATCATCGTTGTTATACCATATGTATTGTCTGCAAAAGGGTTCTTTCACATCCCAGACACATAACAACATAGATAATCAGGCCGCAGTTATAAGGGTACTGAGTTCCACCTCCCAATCGAATCGAATCCACAGCACTGACTGATTTTACTAATATGTTCTCCTGTTCGGTTATAGTTTTATTTATAACCTTGACATGTTCTGTTCTTTTTACCCTTTACCGACATTTTCTTCATTTACATTATTTCCACTTCTTCAACTTTCATATTCTTAAGCTCGTATTTTTTCACTCTGATATGTTCATCAAGTGCATGCATTACCGCTTGGTAAGCTTCTTATATCATTACACATGCACCAACGATTTCGTTGTGACCGAGAAAAACACAACAGAGACGACAACTCTGGTGACCTTTTGACAACGCTGCAACTGATCTTCAATACTTGATGCTGGTAACGTAGGAATTCTTGAGAGACTCAATAGAAAAAGCTATATCAATCTAACCGTCCTTCCTCGCAGTTTTTGTTTCGGATCTTCAAAATGTCCGCTATCGTATTTAAGTACAAGAAGCTAGTGTTCGATTTGGATTTCCATCATACAGGAGGAGTGCCTAGTGTCGATGACGATGTGGTTAATTTGGTTAATGGTGGGATTGATCCGGAGAGTTCCAAGTTGAGTTCCTGAGAATGCTTAAATACAAGAAAAACGTACTATCCACAATGTTTAGTACCACCATAAAATCAATTGTCGGAGAAGGTTACATGCAAGCCTTACTTTTCAACAGAGGATGATGGATAATTTTTTCTATTTTTTAGTGGGTTAATCGAGTTTGCAAACTTAACACCTACGATGCTCCAACCACTGAGATTTTCAGCCATAAGGTTTTGTCTAACACAAATTTTTGTGTTCTATAGTTTAACTTAACGAATCAGGACTTCGAGGGTGAGTGGTTTTTGGCGATTTTTCAATTACTGTGACCATCGATCCGTTTCTCCGGCGTTTTTAAATGACAGCTAGTTAGAATACACGAGTTCTTGTGGAAGATGGATCATAACCAACGGATGTATGAACTTTGACGGATAAAGTAGGATAGCTTTCTACTTTTGCAATCCGTTTATCCGTTGGTAGTTTACTCAGTCACGCATTGAAATTCACATATTGAAGTTCACGCATTCACAAATTGAGAGCCAACACTATCGAAGCATTGAGAGAATGTAGAGAAACTGTCATCGCTTGAAGAAAGAACACTCTCATCAATAACCGAATGTCACCGGCTGCATTCTGTCAACGTAGGTATGCGACAGATTGTGTGGGAGCAATACGTCAACACCGTCAACATAACGACGGAGCAATGGATCGACGGTTTCTAAAGGTCGGGGCCTGTACACATCTCTGCGCTGTGTTACCACCTACACTTTGAGTTTATTGAGCATATTTTCCATCAACAGCTGATAACAAAATTGTCATACTTTCAGGACAACCATTGACTACAATTTAAGCAAGTATTTCGCAATCTTTGGATACACCGAAACAAAATAAATTTTCTGCCTATATGACAAATATCAGATTTCATTTATGCAACCTCCGGTGTACCTCATTGCAGTCGAAAATTATCTTACAATAATTTTAAAAATTAATGATTTCGATAACGATTTACTCGGCTACGAGTACATTTTTAACACTGTACACATCGTTTAACACTGTATTTTTTTTTCTGCAATTGTAAAATATTTTTCAATAAAATTTCAACCCTTCCAAAATAGCACAGACTTTTTGAATTATTTGAATTAAAATTGATTTCTAAATATTCGTATCCCAACAAATTTTTATTAACAACACTTGGCAACTATTAAGCTTATGACCATGAAAAAGTATTTCCGTCATTCAAATTTTATAAAGGGTCTCAACCTTTCCCCCACTTTGATTTGTTGCTGTCCATTATTTATTTGTTTTTGCTCTCTCTCCGTACTTTACAGATACCAAAGATATTTTTATGTATTCCACTTAAAAACAGAAAGAAATCAAATGATTTCAAAAGTATTACCATCAGTTTAGAATCTCACTCTGATACATTTTCATCACGAGTTCTATAAGATATCTCATATGTTTTTCTCCTAATGGCAGCATAAATATGTGCACACATTGCTACATTCACACTCGAACAAATAGATATGTATGTAGATAGATACAAAGATGAAACAATTTGTAGAGCAAAAGGGGCCAAAGCACCAAAGAACACAGCACAAATATGCCAAGATACTTTTTCGATATAAGCAAAAGAATAAAGGTGTGCCCGATTGAAAATCGCGCATTTTAAAGACATTGGCTTCTTTCGAGCTACGTACACCACCCCATCAAAGATGTGTATTTCAGTTTCAGTCATATTCTCGCATTCTGGAATAGTGCCAACACGCGGCATTCGCAACATTTTATTTTTCGAATACTAAACTCCAAATCCTACCACCGATCGTCGTCATGAGTCTAAAAAACATGACACTCAATTTTTTTTCTCATTTGAATAGGTACTTCTTGATCGCGCCAATTTCAAAGAGAAATTCAAATAAATAATTTTTGAAAAAAAAAAAAAAAAAAAAAAAAAAATGGTAGAAATAAATTGAGATAAATATAAATATAATGTTTTTGAATGTTTCTCTGAAATCATTAAAATAGAAAACTATTCACGATACCATTGACACGTTTATTATAACAGACCGAATCGAATAGTGTTAATTAAGCAAATTGTCAGACATACAGAGATGGTTTATAAACTGAAAATTCCGAATAATGTTTGAATGATGGTATTTGGTTTGATTTGGTCGATTTGCGTCATTTATTTACCCAAGCTCTTGACTACATAATATGATAACCTAATGATTTGGGTATGATTAGCCCCTTGGATTTGTTTTTATTTTTTTATTAAAAAAAAATAAATAAAATAAATTAATAAATTGCTTTGAGTGACATTTTAAGCGGAGGTGTTATAAAAAAGATATTTCCTTGACAAAATATTCAGGTGAACAAGGACTTTTAGAATTATTTTATTTTGTATAAGCTATCGAAAATTCTTGGCAAAAATAACGGCATTTATCACATATTTTTTGTAGATGGGTTAAACTTACTTATCAACTTTTGTTACTCAGAACTGGACTATAATAGTCTGCCAAGCAACATTATTTGAATAATAATCTTTGAGAGCTAGCCTAAACGAAAATTCAACGCGTAATGTTAAGGGGCCTGCAACCGAGATCTCCCTTTCAACATTTATATACTTCAATAGAGTGAATGGGTAAATTAATAAATGTAAAAAAATTGCTGTAATTTTACTGCAGCAAAACTTTAAAGTATTAATGAACACAGCTTCTGCAACATTGCTGTTGTAACTTTGCAGCTGTCAAAATTGTGTCCATAAATGTAGTGCAAATATTTTAGCTGTTAATGAATGCTGAAGACACGGAAATTAATTTTCAAAAAGTACAATGTCTAAAAAGCTTATTTTGAGAGTTGTATTAACTAACTAAGCTAGTTTAGATAAACTGCTTTATTTCCCCTGCCGCTAATGTAGTCCGTTTCCATCACTAAACGTATGAAAATTAATAATATAATTTTTGTTGAAGTCCAAATGTTGCATTCGTAATGTTTCCTAAAACAATGCAAATTATGTTAATTTTGTTTTTCTTTTATTAAATTTCAAAACTGCTACTTAAATTTTTGCTATTGTCTTGGATCACAACTTCGCAACAAAATAAAACCTGGTGCAAAATTACAATACAAAGACAGTCATTCGACCTTTATGAACACAAGTGATACCAAAACATTTGCAACAGTAATGAAGTCCTTTTACATTTATGTATACAAACTCTGCACACGTTTGTATTTTTACAGTATTTTTACAATTATGAACTCGCTCAATGCTTTCGTGAGGCAAACAAATAACAATCGTCCCTTAAGTCCATCGTGTGGTACCTAGGGAGCGCTTTAAGTCCAAAACAACAAGTTTAGGTTGGTAGGTTGATTATAACAGAGTCACTGCTCAATTAGTCCAGAAGTAGGTTCATTGTGTCCATATGGTGTAAGATGGAACCACCCAAATAGTGATATAGATGTCAGGAGGTTCATTAGCTTAATTTGACGTTATTTGACGTAAGGTAACTGACTTTGTGTATTCCCCATCCCTACAACTACAACTACTGCAGAAAGGTTGTGTTGCCGTTTTAAATTAAAGCACCAAAATCAATTCCTTATTTTCCAAACCAGTAGAATAGGCACACCTGTCTGGCTCCCTGTCCTTGTGGTGTTTTTGGGCTTCTCCTCTATGGTTTCCAGTACTTCATGTCAGTTAAAGAATTCGCAGGTTGTTACATAGAGTCTGCCTTTAGGCTGGAGGTATCTTTCACAGAGCAGTCTCCTCCCATATTTTAAATTGTTTCTGCTAGATTATTATCAGGATTAGTACGAAAGCTCCTGAAGCTAAAATCCATATGTGGCCTGCTTTGAACCATTTCGTTATTTGTTCAGCGTCCATTGCTTCTTCACCGAAGGCTTGCTGAATCTTACGGATAACACTGGTCAACAAAAAAAATATTTTCAAAAAACTCAGATGTGTAATTATGTGACTCGTAATCTGTAGAGGATTTAGAATCTAGAAATCTTATTACAACTTGTGGATCACATTAGGATTTCTTGGGAAAGGCTTTGGTTTTAATTGTAAAAATACGCTTAAATATTACGATAAGTATTAAAATTTACAAAATGTTGATGATTTTCTGGAACGACTTGCATTTCTTTTGTAGGGAGATCTCGGAGTCTCTCTTATAAGTGATCAACAGCCATCATCGATTGTTCCCATTTTCCTTGGTACCGTCTTTCTAATATGGGTGATGTTAGCGATGAACACGGTGAACGGTTCCATCAAGATATTATTAAATATTATTATTTAATTTATTATTATTATTAATAAATCCAGTTCATCGCTAACATCACCCATATTTTCTGGGAAAAAATTGAAATGAGAATGCAGCAAGTGGATTTTTAATGACATGTTACTCGTACATCCCATTTTATTTTTTTTTTATATGAGTGCAACATTTGTTTCACGTCATTCATATCAAGAGCATAATCAGAAGTCCTATGGTTTCCAAGAAATTTTTCCGTGACTTTCACGAAAGATCTCCAAGCCTCATTTTCTACCGAATCCAGAGTAGAAATGCTTCCTGGACCGACGAAAATACCTTCTTTTATTTTTGCCTCACTTTATGATGGGAACTTTTCTTTCAAAAAATTAAAGCCTGGTTCGTCTTTTTTCATCACTTTGACAACATTTCATCAATCCTAATTTAATATGATGTGGTGGTAGAACGACACGTTGTGGTTCGACTAGTGACGGGTGTTTAACATTTTCTTGTGCGGATAAGTACGTTGTTTTTCTATGGGAATCTCCACCCGTTCCCGACTATCCCACTCACACAAAAACCAACAAAATTTAGTGTAATTTAACTATAGTATAGGCCAAACAAAAGTGCAACCACTTTTAAATCGGCACATACCACCTTGATCAAAAAGAATTTATTCAGAAAATTTAAAATACAAGTGTATTCATCTAAACCTATGTTTTCCCCTTCAAAGTAATCCCCATCGACTGCAACATACTTATGCCAGCGCTTGATCCAATCCTCGAAACATTTTTTATATTCGGTTTTCGGTATGTCCATCAGTGCTTTCTGCGATTTTTCCATTACTTCCTCTCGGCTGCTGAAACGAATTCCCCGTATTGGTTTTTTAACTCGATTGAACAGAAAGAAGTCACAGGGAGCCAAATTAGGTGAATTCGGAGGCTGTTGGGTGGTATTTGTTACATTTTTCGTCAAAAAATTACGAATAATGATGGCACTGTGCGATTGTGCGTTATCATGGTGCAAAATCCATAAGTTTTCTGGCCACAATTCTGGTCTCTTTCGGTGAATTGCTTCACGCAAACGTCTCATAACGCCCAAATAATACTCTTTGTTTACTTCATTCATGATGCACTACACCGTTGTAATCCATGAAAACCGTGAGCATTGCTTTCTTTTTTGACTGAAAACGACGTGGTTTTTTTTTCACGTCTCGTCTCCAGTAATGATCCTTTTGATGAATGTGGGATCGGATTCAGCCTCGCAAATCATTTCTTTTGCGACGTCAACACGGTCTCTTTTTTGCATGAAATTGAGGTCTTTTGGCACCAACTTTGCTGCTACACGACGGACACCCAAATCATTAACCAAAATGTCTTGGACGGATCCTTGAACGGGAATGTTCAAGTCCTCCGCTATCTCTCTGATGGTTAATTTGCGGTTATTGACCAACATTTCTTTTACTTCATCAATGTTTTCGTCGGTTTTCGATGTCGATGGTCTGTCACCGCGTTCATCATCTTCGATTGACTCACGACCACTTTTGAACCGCTCGTGCTGCTGGTAAACGGCCGTTTTCTTTAGAGAATCGTTGCCGAAACACTTTTCCAACATTTCCAACGTTCGCGCATCATTGAATCCGTTTTTTACGCAAAATGTAATACAAGTTAGTTGTTGCAAATTTAAATCCATTTCTAAAGTTGTAAAAAATCGCCAACACACAGAGATAGATGTACTCTTAGCTATGTAACTTTTGCAAGTGTCAAGCTATGATGCTAAGATTTAGAGGAAATGTCAACAACAGATTTACCAACTTAACAAAAAAAAAAAACAGAACTCAAATCGGAACAATGGGAGCGCCACACGGTGGTGTCCCCCGCGAACTTTTTGATCAAAGTGGTATGCTTCTGTTGTAAATGTTGTAACTGATTTTATCTAAAATAAATTTCATAGCGTCATTTCTTTTAAGTTAGCACAGGTTTTAAATTAGCTTTGACGCGTCGATGAAAAGTCGCCATTCTTCTGCTTTATGTTCAAAGCCTTGTGACGACATTAAACCATTTATGTCGTTACAATAAACCAAGCTGTCTTCTTTTGAAAAATCAGGAACCAGTTCTATTTTCGTCGTACGGTATACTGTAGGTAGAAAACCTAAGGCTTGAACATATTCCATTGCTTCAACTATGAGCTCAATAGCTCCGCATTTTGTTTGGACAACGAAAGTTCTCTGATTAAGTCATTTAACTCAATCTGACTTAGAAAATGGGGTGCTTTAGATGGAGGCGAAAATTCAGTTTCTGAGTCATCTACGATTTCCTCCGACAAACAAGCTGAACTTTCTGTGTCTGAAACAGGTTGCCTTGGAACTGGAAGAATTTCACTATGTGGTTCAGGTTGCCTTGGAACTGGTTTCACTGTGTGGTTCAGGTTTAGTCACCGAGGTTACACCTGCACACGCAATGGAATTCTTAGATTTTTGATAATATCCCCTCACCTTGCTGCGACAAATGTAACAATCCTCGTGATTCTTGGACTCCCTCCACATCATAGGCTTTCCAAACGGCATTGCTGAAAGTGATCCGCTAAACCACCCAGTTAGAAGGGTATTACACTTGAGGCAGCATTTATGTTTTTTTTTTTTTAAATTAAAGTAAGATAAGTAGCGCTTTTCTACCAAAGATGATATATTACGTTTCCGCGAATTAAGTGTAAATTCACCACAGACGTAGCAGAATAAATCTGGACAACTTTTACAAACTAGCGACGTATTACTTTTATTAAATACAAATAAAAAATACTTGTATTCCAATATAGAATTAAGAAATTGTTTTCAGTTTAGCCGCACACACTCTGATGCAAACTGACGCACGTCACTATTAGAAGTGCCCACAGTTGGTATAAAGTTAAACGCTTTTCCCATTGTTTTGGGATGTCATGTGATCGACAGACTATTTTTCCCGTTATCTACAAATTAAACACAGCGGGAAACACTAGTCGTTATGCCTGAGTTGTTTTCTCTGTTGATCAGTGTAATCGGGAATCGCCAAGCATTATTAAAAAATAAAAATAAAAACAATACGATACCGTTGTTCAAGTTTTCTATCACCAAAATCGAAATTCCGACATTGCTAATTTGAGTGTTGCCTTTCTTTGATTACGAGTACAAAACAGTGAGTTTAGTTGACCCTTCCTTTGGTGATACAGTGCTTGTCATGTCTTTTGAAAGCAGGTAAGGCAATCAATAGTCCGATGGTTTTCAGTTACTGTTTCCTGATATGGCATTCGGTAGGATATGGTTGTTAACCGCTGAAATATTTTTTAATGGTATCAGCCTCTTTCTGCATTGAAGAATGAGCAAATACCTATTGGGTTGAAGTGAGCGATTTATGTCTTATTGCGTTATGCCTTAGGGCATTTGTTTTTATGTCGCAACCTTGAGAGCTACTACTAAAATCTTTCGTGATCGACGAGTTCGAATACATATATTGTAAACGCGATTTTAGCTCTATGAACCAGTAATTACCTATACTTTATTTACTTATGTCCTCTTTCTTCTTGTGGGTCGTATGAGTTCACTAGATAGACGCACATAGTCAGTTTGTGGGTTTTGGTTCTCCTCACCTTCTTAGTTGACATGCTTATTCTTTGACTACTCCGCACAACGGCGGTGTCGTCTTTTCAAGAAAGTATTTGTATTTGTATTGTAATGTTTTATAGGACACTGATCAATGCTTTTATTGAGCTCCGAATCGGAAATGTCCAGAAAATCCCCAAAAAATTTTCGCAGACACACAGTGTTGGCCAAAACTATAGCATGAAAAATTCTCATTTAGGAAAAAAGTAAGGAACATTAAAAAAAAAACTTATGATAGCTTAAAAATGTTTATAGTTTCCTATGCACGAAATATTACTCTTTGATTTACAGTTACTCACTTTACGTTAAGTCTTATCCAATTTTTAATAAAATAAAATAATTAAAAATCCATTGAATAATAAGTGGACAAAACTAAAGCACATGCACCCTGTTATTGCCTTCAGTCAGCAAATTTTACCGTTTACTTATAATATGCATCAAAGATTACTATTTTTGAAAACAAAAACATTCTAAACAATGAAAAAAAAATTATTTGTGTGTGATTGGCGGCGTTTTAAATCGAAAGCTTAAATTATGTTTAATTGTGACAAAAAGGTGATAAAATGGCTCGTAATAAGTATTCTGACGAAATAAAAGAAATAAATAGTTTCTGATTTTGAAAGCGGTAAATCAGTAACATTGCAAAAAAATTTGGTATAAGCCATTCGGTGATTTCGCGTGTAATAGCTCGATTTCGTGCTCGGGGAACTGTCCAAACGGTGCACAGTGGGGGTAGGCCCCGAAAAACGACCAGTTGCGAGGATAAAAGAATTATAAGACCTATTAAAAAGGACCCCTTTATATCCTCAAAATGTGTACAAAAAGACCTGGCCCTTGAGATCTCAAGTAGGACAATCCGGCGAATTGCGCCTGATAGTGGCTTAAAATCATATCGTCCTATAAAAAAGCCATTTATTTCTCTTAAAATCGACGCGCGAGAATTGAGTTTGCAAAGGCACACCTTAACTGGACCGTAGCAAAATGGAAAACTGTAATTTTTTCTGACAAATCCAAATTCAATTTAAAGGATCTGATGGTTTTCATTCGGTACGAAGGCCTAAATCCACGATTCACCAAGGGTACAGTGAAACACGGTGGTGGCAGTATTATTGTGTGGGGATGTTTTTCAGGTCATGGAGTCGGGCCAATTCATAGGATTAGTGGTATAATGGATCGTTTCGTGTACCGCGATATCCTTCAAAATGTCGTGCTTCTTTATGCTGAGGAGAATATGTCGTTGCGATGGATTTTCCAACATGACAACGATCCTAAACATACCGCTAAACTTGTGAAGGATTGGCTTAACGAAAGCGGAATAACTGTAATGAACTGGCCAGCGCAATCCCCTGATCTCAGCCTCATAGAGAATCTATGGGGAATTGTAGATCAAAGGATTGATCGCACGAAATTGCAATAATTTGGGCTCACATTCCAATGCATACTATTGACAATCTAATTGCCTCAATGCCTCGTCGATGTGCTGCGGTAGTCAAAAATAATGGATATGCCACTAAATATTAGTTTCAAAAACTTTTTTTGTGTTATTTGTTTATAAATTCGAAAACGTGCTTTAGTTTTGTCCATTTATTTTTCAATGGATTTTTAATTATTTTATTTTATTAAAAATTAGATAAGATTTAACGTAAAATGAACAATTGTAAAATAAATAATTGTAATATTTTGTGAAAACGAAAATATAAAAGTTTTTAAACTCTCATAAGCTTTTTTAATATTCTTTACTTTTTTCCTATATGACCATTTTTTGTGCTATAATTTTGGCCAACACTGTATATTCAAAAACGTTTGCAGTGTTCTTGTGATAGTGGTGTAAATTTTCCAGGTGCTGGCCTCGTATAACCGCATGGATTCAATATTGACCAGAACATCTGCAGTACATCTCTGGATTTTGAATTAATCAGAATAAATAGAACTGCTCTACAGAAGTTGACATTTGGCTCCGTTGTGAAAGTTGATCTATAATTTCATCTGGTGTTCGTTCTACCCAAATCGGATACACCAAACCTTGTAGACCTCCGGGAAGCTAATTTCAACGTTAAGTGTAGTCCAAAAAATTAATTCAAACTGGAATTGTGAGCGTTATTCTAAATTGCGTAATATATTGTAAATTTACCTGTTACCGTCTTCTTTTTGTACTTTAATTTTTAAATACATAAACATAAACATATATTTTGACCACTTTTTGGAGTAAAACAGATCATGTTGTGAATAGCGGCCGGAATATATTTTTATAAGTCGTCAATAGTTGCTATTTTATCCACATAAACCAGTGCATTCAGGTAGCATAAGAAAAACAATCGCGAGATATTTATGTTTCAATCAATTGTTGTTTCGATTTACTGGATGGTATGATGGTACTTTGCGTTTGGATTTGGTAGCGTATACGTGAATGTTAACTTATCGATGTTTCGATAAAGAGCTTCGTTAGATGGACGGTTATATGCAAAGGAACAAAGCGCTCTATAAGTTTGGCAAACAAACTGCGATTATTAAGGACCAAAAATGCACAAACATGTTCCAAAATTAACAGCTGGTTTGACACCTTTTATTGTATAAAATGCCACGAATTAGCCTTATGGATATTCTAAAAGTAATTCGAGTATTTGTGCATGAATTAATATTTCCTACAATAAGAAACCGTAGTCATTCGGCAAAATTAAAAGCGACACGTTTTTAACTTTTGTATACATATTTGAAGCTTCTAATGGCTGCGTTTTGGTTTGCATGTATGAAGAAAGCAACAATCTACGTAATATTCCGAATTGAATATAAATGTTAACTCCAGCTGCAATTGGAAATTATTTTGAAATTCAAGTACTCGTATCGACATCACACTTATAAAACACTGCAACAAGCTGGCTCATAGTTTTGGTTTCAGTTACAGACTTTTTTGTGTGACAAATGCGTGGTAGCAGCCAATTAAAACTGACTTTTGATGTCTAACTTTCGTGGGTATTTTTTATTTTTTGCTTTATTTACTTAATTATACATTTTATTCGTATCAAAAACTGCCATCATCTAGGTTGTTGTGTAATTAAGGTAGTTATAGTTCCAAACTATTTTAGATTGAACTACGAGTAGAACCAGCTGTGAGTGTGTGTATATTTTTTGAAAGAACATCTGAAAATTAATTAGTAGTTCCATGAATAGCATGCCAACGAAAATTGGTTTTTGCTTACTTTGCTCAAGGACATTTGGCAAATTTAGTGAAAGAAAGTCTTACAAATGTGATATGAATTGAATAGAGAATATTTAATTGATTCTGAAAGGTTTTGGATTTTACTGGGCAGTTACTCGTATTTGCAATTTGATATGTTTTGATAAGAAGACTTGATTATTCTTCTTCGAATTCGAAAATATGTTCTTTATTATTGCTTACTTAAAGTGGTGTACCGATGGCAGTGAATAGACAGATGAATAGACATACCTATGTATATACTAGATGGAGTGAAAAGTGACCTCCTTGGGAATTAAATATTTTTTTTTTTAAATGTTTTTTTATATTATTCAATATAGTCCTCTTTTAGTTTGATACACTTATTTCAGCGATTTTCCAACTCCTTGATGCCGGCCGAAAAGTAATTTTCCGGAATGTCTGCAAAATACTCTTTCGTGGCGTCGATGATTTCGTCGCCTGAGCCGAATTTTTTATTGATGAGCCATCTTTTGAGGTTTGGGAAGAGATAATAGTCCGAGGGATTCAAATCCAGTTACCAATCGACGACAAAAGTCCGCCCGATTCCGCATCAGCAAGTCCAAACACTCTTTCGAAGTGCTCTCGCGTTCGTATTTTTGGTCATTCGCGGCACCCAGCGGCAGGATAACTTTTTCATATGTAGAATATTGCCCAAAATATGGCGTGTGCGCTCAGTACGAATCTTTATGGTATCTGCTAGCTCGCGCCCTTCACTTTCCGGTCAACCAACACCGTTTCATCTATTTTTTTGACATTGTCCTCTGTAACCGCATCGGAGGGCCTGCAGCTGCGGACTTGATCGGTAGTGGAGTTGCGGCCACCACGAAACTCTCGAAACCAATATTTGACGGTGTAATCTGACGGAGCATTAGCCCCATAATATTTATCCAACTTTTCTTTTTGCCTCTCAAAAAATAATGTTTTATGAGAGAACGAAAATCGTTTTTGTCCATACTCAACATGATGCCAAACACGACAACAACAATCAGCTGTCAAAACAAAACTAAAGACAGTATCGCACTGTCTGACGGTCAAGGAGGTCACTTTTCATCTTTCCATCTAGTATGTATATATTTTTTTATTCGATCTACTGAGGCACTTAAATTTGTTCTTACGTATTTAGATAACGCTAGTCTTTCGTGAATCTATTCATCAAATAAGCAAATTTTTCAACGTAATTTGTATAATGTTGCCTTCAAGAATTCTCCGGACCAGAGCATTGTTGTCCATCCTCTCTACATGCTCCAGGAAACTTAGACATTGGATTCGAATTCTGGATTTATATTAATATTTAGCCCGTATAACGTCAGGTTATGCAGCTCATAGGTCTAAACTCTCATACACAGCTTTAAAAACAATAAATTGTGATAGGTATTCTTCAAAATATTGTATTTCGTGAGATTAACTATTCTGACCTTAAACTATGCTAATATGGACAATGAATTTAAGACACTCACACATTATAGCCGAAAGAATTTGCTCTGTTTATAAGGTTGATGCATCTATGATTGTTGCTTGTCAGACGTAAAGTGACACTCTTATTGAAATCATAGTGCAAGCTAAAGTTTCTGGCTGTCTGTTTGGATTATTACCATCCAATGTTAAATGTGTTCACAGGACATCGCCGTTGTTGTTGCGACTCACATCACTATTTTTATGCCACTTCGACCCAGTGTGTCAGTGCTGACTGAAACCAGAGTTAATTGACCCTGGATTAAAACTAATCTAGAGTTAACTCATGAGCCAGTTTTTCAGTACAGGATTAACTTTAACTTCATGCGTAGGGTCTTAGCTTGGTATCAGTACTCTTTCACGATGATTTATCGATCATTGGCGTTCTTTTTACATGTTTTTTTTTTCTTTCTCTAAGCTTTCAATTGTTTTTCCTACATTTAAGCTAAAAATGTCGAAAAGAAATTCAAATTTAGTAAAATTTGCATAAAAAAACCTCTTCGTTTGCCTATTTGCCAGCTAACTCAGAGTTGAAATTTACTGGAAAACCTTTTTCTGAGGTAAACTCCAGTTTAATCCCGAAACTCGGATGATCTCGCACTTAAAAACTGACTCTTAATCTAAAGTCACAAACTCAAGTTTAAACTCATGTAATAATTTCGTACATGGCTTGCTTCGAAAGTTGCTGGCATCATTCCATATCAATTATTTTTTTGCGGCATTAGCCCCAATTTTGAATTGGCCGTGAATTGGATTAAAATGGCCGTGTAGAGTTTTGAGATTTATGTCTTTTAAAGCCTGGCCTTGCTTTAGATGCACATATGAATCCTTCTTCGCTCTCCCGTTTAAAACGGGTGGTATGATACAATTTGTATTTTTGTCTTACCTCCTACATTTTGCTAGGAAATGAAGAAACAACAAACTATGTAGTATATTAGAGAGAAAATGTAGATTAGGGAAGTGTCTTATTTTCCTTCCGTTATATTCATAACCCCTCGACTGGAATTTGAGCTTCTATTGATTGTCTGACCGGGTTCAACATTGCTACCACCAGATTTGTCCAGCCTAAAGTTTTGTCACTATCCTTAAGTTGCTACTTAAGTTTTGAGAAAAACAAAAAAAAATATTTGTCACCGAAAATGGCTTTATTGTTTTTCAAAATACTCTCCATGAATATCAATACACTTTTGCATACGTTTAAACTAATTTTCGAAGCACTCCGAGCGGGGTAACTCCAAAACATGAAACGCATCGACCGCTTTTCAGGTGTCGAGAAACCTTGACCTCGAAATTTACGAGTAAGAAGTCATTGGGTGCCAAAACAGGGCTGTACGGTGGATTAACCATTAATTCGGTGTTTTGAGTGGTCAAAAAGTTACTTGTTTGAGCCTACCTGTGGGAGCTCGCATTCTCGTGGTGAAGAATGATTCGGGCTCGGCGGTTGCTTTTCCTTATTTCTCCACAGACTTCTGGGAAACAAATGGTGGTGTACCATTCCGAATTAGCCATTCTACGTTGCTCTAATGACACGGTGGTCACATGTCCGTTCTTTCCGAAAAAGCAGGCCACCATTAATTTCGAAATGCTTCGTGCGCGAACAACTTTTATTGGATTTGGCTCATCTTGAAAGACCCATGTAGTCGACTGCTGTTTAGTTTCGGGATTATACATATGATTCGTTGCCTGTCACGATCTTATAGACGTCTTTTGCAGCACCACGATCGAAATTTTTGAACATTTCTTTAGACCAATCGACACAACCTTTGTTTGGAACGATTGTCTAATTATGCGGTGTCCAACGCAAATAAATCTTTTTGACGGACAAATGTTTATGCAATATTAAATATATGCGAGTGGAACTAATGCTCAAGCATATATCAATTTCACCATAATTCACGTGGCGATCTTGCAATATCAGTTCCCGCACAGCATGGATATTTTCTGGCTGGAGCAAACGACGACAACGATTGAATTCGGAAAACCAACGAAAAGTCTTTGTAAAATAGCACTCGTATGTTAAAACGTTCTACCCATGTTTAAAATTAAAACCGTCAAACTTTATGCTGCTGATGTCAGATTTAACGTACGAATATCTACACCGGTATTGCCATATATGTTACTTCTTATTAGATCATGTTTTGTCACACCAAATGACATTCGTAACATTTTCATGCCCTCACTGTCATATTTTCTTTATATTCTCATAAGTTGCCCAATTATGCGATGGGTATGTTAGTTAGAATTCAAGACGGTCGTGTTTAGGCAACCTTTAAGTTTATGTGCCATTTTTCCCCGCTAATTCTAGTGTATATCGCTATTTCTCTTATGACTTACGACTAAGCCCAGGGGCTTGAATGTTTCGCGATTTAGGACAATTCCCATACCTTCTTGTATTCGAAAAATATTGTACCTATATTTCCAAGGCCGTGTATACTATAATTATATTGCGCTTTCGACTGTTTTATATTCGGTCTTTATTTTATTTTTATGGTATAGTGAAAAGATTGTACAGTCTGTTCCACAAAGTAAGGCCACTTTGCATTCACTTGTGTCATATACGAGTAGCTATAAACAAATATATTTTTTTAACAGGCTTAGATATGTTACTGTTTATTTATAAACTTAAACAAACGTTTACCAGAGTAAGGGAGTAGTTTTTACAGCACTTCTGTGTTTTCAACTGATTAACTGGTTTTCACTAAGCCTTGTGAGATAAAATTCTTCAAATATTTTCGATTTGGTAACAATCCGAAGAACGCGTTGTCTAAATAATACTTAGTCGGCTAACCAAGCTTAAGTGAACCTGCTCATATGGACCGATGCATTACCCTGCTGGAAGGTAAGGTGACGAAAAAGGTGCTTTCGGAGTACATTCACATACTTTTCGCTATCTAATCATGTCGAGAGAAAAGCAAAGAAAGTATGTCTATGGTACAAGTACGAGTACACATTAACGATTCACTTTCATCCCTACATAAATGTACTAGTATGTCCGACTTTTCTTTTGTCCCACCGGTTTTCCGAGAAATAGAAAGCCGATCATGCATACAGACTTCGGGTAGACTCATTAAATGTTACTGCGCCTCGGGCCCATCTTTGTAGTTAAAGCGCCTGAATATCATTTTTCCTCATTTAGTCATCCTTTACGAAAAAAGAGGAACCAAGTGCTCCAGTATGTATTATAAAAAGCACTTGCCGCACGGTCATATTATGACTAAGGAAAATATAGATAGTACCAAACCTTCTTATTTTTAAGTTTTGTCAAGTATTAGGTATTAGTTGTAGAAATAATTTATTTGTTGTAGTTTTGAATCGATTGTCGCCTCTGTCAAGTATTATTATTCTGTGTCATTTCATTACCTTATAGTTTTTTTTTTTGCTTGATACGATTATGTATCCAAATGAGATTCTCTGAGCTCACGTGTCCCATCTTTTAACAGATGTCATATTTGTGTTGCAGATTCTCTGCCATTTAGTCATGAAAAGGTATACTGTTCAACAACGCTTACAAATCATCCAATTTTTTTTTTATCAAAATTCGCGAACAGTTACGACTACGTTGCATACGTTAACTTCAATTGTCAGCTGATATAATCGTCGCGATAAGCGAACAATTGAGGATTTAGTGAAACTTCGAGACGACTCATCCACTCCATAATGTTGCCGTGCCAGTGAGACAGTGGACATCTCTCGAACGTCGTGTCGCCTGTATCGTATTTTGCGAAAAGACTTCTATGGATCGTATTGACCCAAAAGTTTAATCCAATGACCATCGTGGATGTCGAACGTTCTTTGATTGGGCTGTATTGAAAATAGAAGGAGATCTGCATTTTCACCGAAAAATCATCCTTAGTCACGAAACACATTTGTGGTTAAATGCCGCTATCAGCAAACAGCCGAAGGAGCAAAGCCAGAGGTGTCATTGGATTGCACATATTTCGAGATGATGCCGCTGATCGATTACAGTCAATGGAGACCGCTATCGCTTCATGTTAAGCAATTTTGTTTTGGATAAATTGGAACTAGCAGTCTTGGAGTATTTGTGCTTTCAACAGAAATTGCCTTGCCAATTGTTGGTCACGGTTTTTTCTTGGGTTATATTAAGTTTTTGGCCTATGCTCTAGAAACTTTAGACAGAAATACTAATACAAGCTGTAATTATTACATGTTGGCTTTCTTTTGTTATCCGCTTTTGATGAAAGTTACTTAAAGTGACATAAACAAAGAACATACATTATGATATCCAAAATTATGTACATACAAGTACATGTATCCGTATCTTACCCGTAATTGCTGCTTTGAAAATGTTCACAAACCCTTTATGTTCGTTAAGTTACGATAATAAGAAAAATCAATTCAACAAAGAATTTCCTTGAATAGGTTGTCATCAGTCGAATTTATTAGCACACCAGCTCATTTTTATTGTTTAAAATATTAATATTAATAATTTTTAATTATGTGTCCATTATTGTTTTGATGCAGTGCGATTTTGTTTCCATTTTGCATGACATGCAAAAAAGGCTTGATACGATATTTGTAAGCACTTGAATATAAGTACGAATACGTGCGATTTCGAAGTACCGATAAACTGATTGTATTAATTATGAATTGAAATCTTATCACAAGCATTGCTTTATTATTAATCGAGCTTTCCTTAATAACTTGCATTTTCTTAACGAAGACAAGTTAACAGAACTTTGTTGTTTTGCAAGCAACTTGATAGCGATTTTTCGAACCTTAGAATCGCATGTTTCAAGAAACAAGTAGAAACTGGTCGTCAAATTCGCTCTACAAGTAATCAAATCTGTTAAAGACAAAATTAATCGAAACCGCTGCAAAAGCATTAAATTTTGCCTCAAAAGATGAAGGTACTTCAGAAATCTACACATGTATCACATTATCAAAAAAAAAATGCATGCAAAAGGAACCTAGCCACTTAGTCTCATCCCCAGAAAAGCAAAATCAGAAGCCACTGATTTAAGGAAAATTGTTTATGGATGGAAAAATAAAATAATCGGACAGCACTCAACTACGGCAAGCTCTAACTTCGAGGTGGTAAAAGACCTCGCCCAACCGGATTTCACTGTAAATTTAAGCAATGCCAGCGCCGTCGAGATCAAACGAAGAATCACTCCTGCTTAAAGCTGCTTTTTTGAGCTATGAAGGCAAATGAGATATAAAAACTAAGAGTTACTGGAGCGATTCAAAGCTGTATAAATGCAAATAAGAATCACTTTTGAATACAGTCGGTTCAGCAAAAACGTACGTCTACTAGTAAACTCCTTGACTGCCAGAATGCGCTGCTACTGCAAATAAGGTTATGGAGCCTTGAAGTCCGTTCATATTTAGGCAGACACACCAAATTTCAGTGCGATACTGTCTTTAGTTTTGTTTTGACAGCTGATTGTTGTTGACGTGTTTGGCATGTTGAGTATGGACAAAAACTATTTTCGTTGTCTCATAAAACATTATTTTTTGAGAGGCAAAACGGCGAAACAAAAGAAAAGTTGGATAAACATTATGGGGCTAATGCTCCGTCAGATTACACCGTCAAATATTGGTTTCGAGAGTTTCGTGGTGGCCGCAACTCTACTACCGATCAAGTCCGCAGCGGTAGGCCCTCCGATGCGGTTACAGAGGACAATGTCAAAAAAAATACATGAAATGGTGTTGGCTGGCCGAGTAAAGGTGCGGGTGCCCCAGCTGGCAAATACCACAAAGATTAGTACTGAGCGCACACGCCATATTTTGGGCAATATTCTGCATATGAAAAAGTTATCCTGCCGCTGGGTGCCGCGAATGCTCACTCCTGACCAAAAACACGAACCCGAGAGCACTTCGAAAGAGTGTTTGGACGTGCTTATGCGGAATCGGGCGGACTTTTGGCGTCGATTGGTAACTGGATTTGGATCCCTCGGACTATTATCTCTTCCCAAACCTCAAAAGATGGCTCATCAATAAAAAATTCAGCTCACGCGAGGAAATCATCGACCCCACGGAGGAGTATTTTGCAGTCCTTCCCAAAAATTACTTTTCGGAACGGGATCAAAAGTTGGAAAATCGCTGGAATAAGTGTATCAAACTAAAAGGGGACTATATTGAATAATATAAAAAAAGACATTTAAAAAAAAAAAAATTAATTCCCAAGGAGGTTACTTTTCACTCCACCTAGTAAAAACTATTGAATTTTTCAATGATAAATTTTATCGAATCATATTTGTTTTTATTAAAGTATACATCAACATGAGTTGTGCATTAATGTACATATATTAGTAGAGTCCAGTCACAATTATTATTTTCTTGACATCGTCTATTACTATTTTCATATAATTTTTACGCATATTCTAAGCTTGGCCTCCCAAAATTTGCTTCAAGACCCGCGCATTTGTTTTATCGTGGTAATTTTTCACCTTTAAGCCTCTGCTTCATTAAAGACCGCACATTTTCTATTGGGTTCGCATCAGGACGATGGGACGGCCAATCTATCGTATCTATACCATTTTTCTCTTTCCAACACGTTGAGAGAGGACTTCGATGTTTTGGATCATTATCTTCTTGCAAAATCTAGTCGTAATTGTTTGGCCCATGCAGAGATTCGGCAGACTTTAGCAAACCATAAACATAAGCCGTTGCTGGATGTTTCACAGTGTGTTGCAAAAACTTTTCATATTTTTTTGTTCAGGCTTTCTTCCAATAATTATAAACAAAAAACAAAGGCTCATCTGTAAATATTATACGATGTTACTCTAATCCCGTTCTAAATTCTGCTTTGCTCAACTTATATATATAGGTACCAATATGTTTTTGGGTTAGTAGCGGTTTAGGTTTGGCGCTCCTGTTTTTGATGCCAGTTTCTTTCAAACGGCGTTGTATTGTGTTGACGAATACTTTAACTCCTTTCCCGGATAATTTTTCTTTTGCGTTCTGTTCACAAATTACTCTATTGTCCTTACTGGATGTGTTTGCTTTAGTCCCTCTACCGGTCCCATCATCGACATTACCGCATTCCTTATACCTCTTTATCCACTTTCTCACAAATGTCTCTGATGTTTCTAAAAATGTTGCTGCCGACTTAATTCTAATTACGGTTACTCAGAAAACGCACCCCTTTTGTAATGATGATATATCGTCGAAGTATGGAAATATACTGAGGAAATGCAAACAATCCGCGATCGGCAATTAAATGCAGAATTTGGCTACACATATATATGTGTGTGAGTAAAGTAAAAGAAGTAATTAAAAACTTAAACCATATTATGTGTGATTTTGCAGTTGTAATAAGTCAGATTTGCTGGTGTTTTTTTATAATTCGTCAAAGAAGATGTTTGTTTTACAGAGGCGTGAAACCTCTCCATTATACTTATTTAATGCACGTTTTTCTGGAACACACTGTAGAATGATTAAATGTTTATTTCCTTCGAGAAAAGAAAATACTTGTTTGTTTTTAGTTTATTATCTAAATTAATTTTATCAGTGCCTACATATATTTATGACTTGACTTGGCATACTAACTGTCTGTCTGAGTAGGCAAGGATACGAACACGAGAGGACATCGCGATCTGCAAAGTCATGGTCAAGAGACGAATATTAGATGAACTTCAATCTGAGTACGGCAACACAGAGAGAACCCGATTTCTGCCCTAAATTTATGGTAGTAAGTTCCGATAATGCAACAGTGTGCACCACAGAGTGCATTTCTATGTATATGTTGGAGTCCGAATAGAATAGAATGGGTCAGCTTTCAATTAGAGCCCAGTTGGCGAAAGAGCTGCAAAAATAATAGTCTTGCGGCTTTAATCTCTGGTTCAGCTAAAGGTTCAGTCAAACAGAACGCGATTTTATTTAACACATTCATTTTCATTCAATGCTTTCCCAATTCTATCCTATGATTCGGCCTTTAAGGCAATGTTCCTTTAGTTTTTATCTCTCTGGTCGTATAAATATGGGTATTTACGCACAAATTCAATTAATATTTCCATTTTCACAAAAAGAAATGAAATGGAGGATTTGTATTTCAACACATCACCGCCTTTTATTGCCGCAGTTTTTGGTTCTGCACACTCTGGTTTTTGTGTGAAAGCTTGCATAACTGCTAATAGATATAACTTATGGTCAACGACGTTTGTAAAGGCATAGATGCTTTATAAAATTTCTCAAAAGCAACCTTCAATGTAGACCACTCTACTTGAACGTTTATCTCCTACGCTTCTATTTAACTCGCCGTGAACAGTGTGTGGCAATGGGATTTTCAAATGTCATCTTTTCTTGCAGTACTTGACGTATTCCACAGGATTCGTTCCTTGAACCAATATTCGTATTGTTTACACTTAATGGCGCCACATGCTTGCTGGCGACGATTAATTAATCATAGTGAGGGTTCGTGTGTGGAACTAACATATCTATACATATGAATAAAATGTAAGTATCTATTTGTGATTTCCGATTTCTGATCTACAATATCTATCGATATTATATTTCGTGGTAAGGTTACGCCAAGTTGATGCCTGACAAAAAACAAACGTTTTGAGAATATTTGTCTGTCAGTCTCTGTTTGTCCGGGAGCGACTGAACGGATTTTGAAGTTTGATCATATCATGGGCTTCGTTTCATCTCATTATCTTAAACAGGGTTACAAAGTAGTGGACAAGATAGTCGATGCGTAAGCGGGCACTAAATAGCTCTATTTAGATTCATCTATACATGTTATATATTACTATGAACTTGTCGTTTCACTTATTCCGAAGTGTTTCGGTTTATCATCTAAATAAATAATAATAAAACTCGAAAATTCTGCATAATCATTGACTGCGGAAGGTGTTACCGTTTTGAAAGAGTTACTTGCTGCTTTCAACATTGATGCCAACCAATATTTGTTCTCATATTCTATATATGAATTGGTACCGTCGAATCGAGTACGAAATTAGAATACACTTCTTGGATACTGTCTACTGAAATTTTTAAAGATTATAGAACTATTCTGACTACAATCAAAACGTTTGCGAAGCACAATGGATTGAAATAGGCGTTTTTATATGATGGTCTCGGAACTTTTCGAACCACCTGTTATATGGAAAAAATGTGAGCCATAATAAACCATCCCAAGCACTTGCGTATGGAATAATATGTGCCATAAATTAAAAATAATTAGATGTACGAGGGCTATTCCAAAATCAACCTCCGAAGTAAAAAATATTTTTTAAAAAAAACAAAAAAATTAATTTTTTGCAGAAAATAGTTTTATTAACATCGAAATTATTTTTCTACATAGTCTCCGTTTAAATCTATACATTTTTGGTAACGTGGGAAGAGCTTTTGTATACCCTCCTTAAAAAATGTCACCGCCAGTGCGGTGAGGCATTGATTTACACCGTTCCTCATTACTTCCAAAATGTTGAGATGCAACGGATGATTTCAATTTGAGAAAAGGTGATAATCACTTGGTACCAAATCAGGACTGTAGGGAGGGTGATCAAAAATATCCCAATTGAACTCCTCTACTAAAGTTTTTGTGCGTGCAACAGTGTGTGGTCGTGCGTTATCATGCAGAAGCATCACGCCTTTGGTAAGCGTCCCTCGTCTTTTGTTCTGGATTGCTCTTCTCAACTTACGTAGAGTTTCACAGTAAACCGCTGCATTTATTGTGTTTCCAGGTTCCATAAACTCGGTCAACAATATGCCTTTACTGTCCCAAAAAACTGTGGCCATCATTTTTCGATAGGAAAAAGTTTGTTTGAATTTTTTTTGGCTTGTTTGGAGAATGAGTGTGCATCCATTGCTTTGACTCTTGTTTGCTTTCTAAGTTTACATACTGGACCCAAGTCTCATCTCCAGTCACAATTTGCTGTAAAAATCCTTTACCTTCCATTTCTAAACGTTCGAGAAATGCTTTTCCTGAATTGACACGTTGAGTCTTGTGGACATCTATGAGCTGTTTTGGGACCCAACGGGCACAGAACTTGTGGTAACCCAAGTTTTCAGACACGATTCTGTATAGAGTAGTTTGAGAAATTTCGGAAAACCTTGTCGCAAGATCTGAAATCGTAAAACGCCTGTTTTCTCGAACAACTTGATCAGCTTCGTGAACCACGTCTTGATTCATGATCGATTTGCGCCCTTGGTCTCTTTCATTATGCACATCTGCGCGTTCGTTTTTAAATTGTCTGAACCAATCACGTACCGAATCATCACTCATCACTGTATTGCCGTAAACAGCACATAACCGACGATGAATTTGAGCTGCGCCATTTCCTTCGGCTTGCAAAAAACGAATTACACTTCGTACCTCACAGGCGGCGGGAAATAAAATTGTATTCTCCATGTTAAAATGGCAACTATTGGAAAAATACTGAACGAAAACGGTCGAAACTTGGCATATTATTAGAGAATAACGTACTGGTTGCGACATGCAGAAACACGTCACCGAAGTGCACGTATGTAATGAAATGTAACACATCGGAGGTTGATTTTGGAATAGCCCTCGTATATATTATAAAATAGAAATTGAAACGTCTATCATCATCTTGAAGAGGTCGATTTCGATGAGACTTTTTCTGGAAAGTAACTGATTGTTTTATTGGGAATGAGTTAGGCTACCCGTGACTTCATTCGAGATGGGTATTATGCATCGCAACCCACTTATTTTCCCGTTAAGCACAAAAATAAAATCGTGGTGATTAAGGCAGCTGGTAGTTTTTAGTAAAACTTATGCTCTTTAGGCCGTTATGATTGCCAGATCTCTTTTTCATTGCAATAATTGAAAAAAATATGCAACATACGTTGGTATTACAGTTGCATTTCAATCAATCAAAATTCATTAAAAATAAATATTAGTAGGTACGTGACTCGTACATTTTAATAGGAGAAGACCTTGTTCACGGTTAACCTAAAAAAGTATTCCTACATGTGATCGATAAGGGTAAAAGGTTTCTATAACACAGATAATTATATTGAATGTCTGATGTCAGCTTTTACATCGTAATCGTATACACACTTTTTATTTATAAAAAAAAAATCATAACTACTACACAATAAATTAATTAAGTGATACGTTACGCATAACATGTAAAGGACATTTTCAAAATGTTCATGGCTTAGAGGAAATAAGATGATCAAAATTTGTACGCGATTTTAATTTGGGTGAAACTTCAATGAAATCAAAATTCAACGCGGACGTCTTTTGTGAAAATAACGCTATGATTGAATTGGCTGTATCCTTTCCCTTTTTTTAATAGACATATATACATATGTACGTATGTGTACTGTGTGATTTTTTCATATTTGCTAAGAAATTGGGTCAGGGCTTGACATTTTCTTTCTCACTTAACTTAACGAAGTGAAAAGCATCATTTACTTAAGAGGAACACAAGCACCAAAGGACATGCATGAGTTTGTATCTGTACAAGCTTTTGCCTGCCAGAGGTATGGTTTAGGTGTGTCGTACTTTGTAGGGTTGTGATTGAGAATGGAAAAAAGTGTACAAAAATTATATTTTAAAGTGCCCCTTAGATTTAAGGATTCCAAAATTGTTACGAGTATTGGGTATAACATAAAACAGTAAGATAGAAATTTTAACTGTTGGTTACAAATTATTTGCTTCATGTACTATTTTAAGTACCTGCACCCGTCTAGTGTCATAGGGTGCATTTACAATTCCGCCATATTCTATGTTACTCTCCCATTTCTAGCTTCATATGGTCACGTCTATATACATATGCTATGAGTACATTCTTTGATGTAGTTGTTTGTTTGAGATTCAGTTGACGCAAAATAGCATGTTTGTGTAACGCAGGCATCTGCTGAAAAAGGTTTGCAACTTTCGAGTTACAGTGCTAGTCATCTTTCAAGTTAACTATTTTGGTATTTACGC
The DNA here is from genome assembly GCA_963966105.1 of Volucella zonaria. NCBI lineage: Eukaryota > Metazoa > Arthropoda > Insecta > Diptera > Syrphidae > Volucella > Volucella zonaria. The sequence continues at coordinate 45,550,002 of OZ014532.1, read as the reverse complement.
CCAGCTCAGAGTCACCCGATTAGCTGGAACAAGTTGAGTTGTTCGTTAAAGTTGTTACACATTCTGTGAACACCTGTCGCAAGCACCTGTTCCAGGGCTTTAGTTTAGGCTGAGATCTTCTTGCAAAGTTTTTCAAAATATTGTGATCGAAGCCGAATCGACATCAGACCGCCTGCCAAACTTTCATTCGCAGTGGCTACGCACAATGCGCATATATACGTAATACGTTTTGCAAGTTGAAGACCGATTTTCAAAATGAGTTTGTATGGTACCTGGTGTAAGTCTTTTCATAATATCAAAAAATACTGAAAGTAAGTCTCAAGAACTGTCCCAAACGATGGCGCCATTTGAAAGCTATCCTTGTACAAACATCTATCAGTAAGAAAAAAAAACAAACACAAACACAAATACACATGAATGCCTCTATTTGTTTGAAAATCTAATGCAATAACCTTGTAGCGGAGGAAGTGAAAAATATTCGAAATTGCAATTGCGACGACAGGGCAATTCTTCACTGTTCACTCCCGCGTAGTAAAACAGAAAATTACATCTCGTTTTAAGCTAAGTCTAAGAATTACAAAATTATCGAGCTGTCGGAATGTTCAATGACTTAATAATCCTGTAAAATTTGTGCGTAGAAAGAGTACCTTCAACGATAACGCGACTCCATTACAGGGGTCAAGCGTTTGTCGTGCTTATTCCGGTAATCTATCGGTGATCTTTTATCATATTAAACATTTTTTTGCAGACATGCTCATAGTTTCTGTCGGATGGATATCTTACCATCAATATCTGACTGCTCAATACGTATTTATACTCGTACGTGTTGAGTCATTCGCATGCTTATGTTTTTTTGGGTCCACTTTCTATTGTAGATCAATCTACAAACTTCTCCCAGCGATGCTCCCATCTCTTTAACCCGTCCAATACTTGGGGTTTTTCTCTGCAAAATAATTGTTCACGAAGGTGATTGCCTCCTCATTTGACGAAAATCTCTGTCCTCCGAGCGCAGTTTTTAGATAAGAGAACAAAAAGAAGTCGCTTGGGGCTAGATCTGGCGAATAAGGCGGATGGTCAAGCAGTTCAAACCGTAATTCATGGATTTTCGCCTTGGCAACCGCGGAGGTGTGAGGCGGCGCGGTGAAACAGGATTTTCTTTTTTTGCAAATGTGGCCGTTTTTCCGCATTTTTTGCCTTCAGCTTGGCAAGTAATGATGTGTAGTATGCAAATGGTTTTTCCTTTTTGAAGATAATCGATTAAGATAACTCCTTTACTATCTCAAAAAGCAGCCGCCATCACTTTCCCAGCCGAAAAAGCAGTTTTTGTTTTTTTTTTTTTTTTGGAGCCGGCTCGCCCTTTGCAGTCCACTGTTTTGACTGAATTTTCGTTTCGGGCAGTTTCGCCTAAACTGCGCCAACAGAGCGTTGGAAATGTTCATTCGAACAAGTTTTTGGTCTAACGTAAGCAAACGCGGCACCCAACGCGCGGACAGCTTTCTCAAGCCTAAATCTTGATTTAATATGTAACAAACACGTTCTTTGGACATTTTCATAACCTCTGCTATCTCTCTGACTTTAATTCGGCGGTCGTCTAACACCATTTGGTGAACTTTAGCAATGTTATCGTCAGTGGTTGCAGTTTTTGGCCGTCTCGAACGTTCATCATCTCCCAAGCTCTTACGGCCACGTTTAAATTCAGCTGCCCATAATTTCACTATGGTAAATGATGGTGCAGAGTCCCCATACACAGAATCCAATTCATTTTTGATTTGCGTAGGCGTATTGCCTTTCAAAAACAAGAATTTAATAACAGCTCGATACTAAATTTTTTCCATTTTCACAAAAAAACACTCACATCGACTCACTCAAACCACTGTCAACTAAAAACTGCGCGTCCAAAATGCACAACTAGTATTCACTAGCTTTTATTGACGAGTGCCCCTATCTTTACGAAAACTTTTCAGACAACCCTCGTACAGTAGCCAAAATATGTACAAAGACAATCATTCTCAAATTGTTCAATTTGAGTTGAAGCTTGAAGACCTAAACTTATGCTAATGTAATGTTCAGCAAAAATCTAGATAAAAACGCAGTGACGAAGTTGCGAAATAAGTATAAAGACAGTGCGTTTATTTAAAAATACCCCAATTTTGTTGGGGTTTTTTTTTTTTTTATTAAAACGATGTAAAAATATTTCACCAATATTTTAAAAGATAAATTGCACTTAATGGCACTCAAAATGATGCTAAAACATCATTTATTTAGCCATGCCTCGCGGAACTCGTTTGACATTAGAAGAAAGGGCTATTATTGCAATACACAAGGAGCACGGCTTATCAAACCGCTTAATATCCAAGAAGATTAGGCGGTTTGTTTCCGTTATTTGCAATTTTTTTTTAAATTTAGACGAAAATTATGGCACTGCGAGAAGATCTGGTCGCCCAAGCCTTTTGTACATGGATCTAGTGGGTCGAAAAGCATGTTAGAAACAAAGTCAAAATTGTCCGTCCGTATTTAAGGCATACGATTATGGGTTTCTTTGATTTTAACTCAAAAGCCTAAAACAATAAATCAGCCAAAACCTGCAAAAAAGAAAACGAGTAGTGTTGATATCTAATTAGTGTTATTTAATATAATTGCATTTAAGGCTTACTGTGGATTTCTTTATTAACCTTATGGTGTAAAGTTTGGTTTTAAATTATTGGAAAGTTCGTCGCACTTGTTCCGCTATTATGTACATCACTCGACCATTCTGATGTGTAAATAATTTGGGTTTGGTTCCATTTATTTTTAGAGCTCTCAGCAGCATTTTTATATCGCATGGATAGGTCGATTTGCATGTACTAACATTTACATGCCTACACACGTATTTAGAGTACGAGGTTTTGAAATGAATATCCAGTTAATTAGGCAATTTATCACGTGTCTTTTACATTCACATGCGCATTTTTTCTTTTCATCCCTCCATAGCATTCGACATGAATATCTGGTATCAATGTTCAAATTAACTTCTTTGTATAGGCTGTACGAGTGGTTGTGGTTGTACGAGAAAAAATTTTATCTGATACGAGTATTTTTATTTCGTTTATTTTTTACTCGGGATTAATTAATAGTTAGGGAAAGAAAAAAGGGTGAGCTTAACACTCATCGTATGTCAGCAATCAATAGAGTTAAAATTAGAATCTGTGTCGTTATGAAAAGGCTAAGTGAGTGCACTTGCGATGAGATATATGTATATTGAGGGTGTTAACATGCAACCGAAGCATGATTACTAATTGACAATGACTGAGGTGAAGGCATCCATTAAATCAATGCAAAGACTAAAAATCAATGAGACTATTTAAAATGCTTGTTATACGAGTATTGGTCACGTTGTTTTATCTCGTTTATCTGAAAGCTGTCGACTGGAAAGTTTTCAAGTTTATTGAACTTAATATAAAAAGAGGAAGTTTGGTAAACAAAGTAATACCTTCATTCATATATACATACATAGAGGTTAGGGTTAGCTGCGAGTGGCTGTTGGAAAAACCAACCCACTTAGGCCTATTGGCCAATTGGAACTAATTTGAGCTTCTGACGAAGCGTACGAAACTCTTAACGTCTACTCGTATATTGTTTAGATCGCTTAAGCCATCGTAGAAGAAAGGTCCTAAGTGGAGTTTCTTTGTTTTGGAGAGAGCTAGACATGTACAGAGCAGGTGGAGGATTGTCTTCTGCTTCTCCTCGTCCATGCAGCTTCTACAGAAGTCATTTGTAAAAACGCCAAGCCTTCTTGCATCCTTGCCTATTTTAGGTAGAACTTAACGCTCAGGTGGATATGAATACACTTATAATGCCTCAACATGTGTTCAATTTTTTTGGAAAATGGGATAGAGAGAGAAGAATGTGGTACTCAGTGGCTATTTCGCCCCATGGATGGCATCCAACATTTAATGGGGAGACTAAATTCTTAGTGGAAGTTGGCTTGTTGTTGATTTCTGGTCAACTACTCATCTTATTTGATTTTTGTTAACTGGAAGAAATTAATGTCTTTCGGGTGCGGTTGGGATTCGAACACCGAACCTTCCGATTTGGAAGCCTACCACTTCAGCCACGGGCATTTATGATAGCGCTGTGTTGTACATATACATATGTATTCAATTCACTTACCTATGTATGTATTTTTTGAAACAATTATTGTATTTAGTTTAAAATCGGCCCTCGCAGTCAGTATTAATTTATGAAAAATCGCAACTTGTTTTATAAGAGCCATTTTGACAGGAATACAAAAAAAATAAGATGGAAGCCTTAAGCTATAAAGCACTTTATGACAAAGCGGTCAGATATTCAACCTTTTGAACTCAGTCAGCCCTCACTTGGTAAGATAGTGGTCATTTCTTTAGCTACTGTACCAGAATTTGAGCCAAATTTGGATGAATCATCGAAAAATAGAATTTGGTATATTATATGTATATTAAATGCAAAACTCATTTTGGCAATCCATGCTCCCTGACACAAAATAAAATACTTTCAGCTCTGATTATCTTGTCTTGTTTTCATAAATCCAACAATGGTTGCTTTATCGTATTTATGTTCAGCTATAATTTGGGGCACAACCCACAAAAAGACTCACATGCTTCAATTTTTTGACAAAATTCGACCATTCCAGGCCCGCTCTAATATTTCTATGCCTTTCTATAGAACGATTTGCCCGACTTTACAAAATACGCCTGAGTTTCGGCGATCACCTCTTTCTTTTTGATATTTGCAGGATCCATGTTTCATCCATTGTCACAAACCGCATGAAAAAATAATTTTTATTTCGCTTAAACAGCTCCAAACAACACACTAAATCAGCACGTTGCTTTAGGATTGTTTAAAAAGATTTTGTGTATTTTTTTTTGTATGTCTTCCGGCGTAACAGCTTCATAAGGGCCCCCAGAACGTTCAGCATCATTTGTGTCTGTACGACAGCGTTTGAATTCAGCAAACCAGCGACAAATAGTTGCTTTCGAGAGAAGCAGATTCGTTATAACATTTTTCAAGCCATTCTTGAGTTTTAACGGTATTTTTCCCATCAAAGAACATTGTCTTATCAATGTATGAAACTATTTTTTTTCCATGGTTTTGAAAATATCGGAAAATGAGTGACCGAACTTCAATATCTCGATGATTAATGGTCGAAATGTCGTAAAATTTTGGCACGTATCGTTTGAGGGTTGGTTCCTTAACTGAAAACCGTATAGATATGGTATTAGAGTCACTATCTACTCGTATATCAGTATCAGGACTTTTCGAACCTACTATTAAAAGCATCCACTTATGGTATACATAAAGAAAAAGCACAAACTCGCAACGCAGGTTATTACAACAGAAGAGCTGTAGCTCACCTGATCTGAACGTTAAGTGATCGCATACTAAGTCATTACTTGCCTAAGCAAGATTACAAGTAGTTACAGATGAATCTGAATTATATACCGTGATAGGCATTATTATTTTATGACCTAATTTATGAATCCCAAGATCTTTTTTTGTCTAAGAAGACAAAGAAAAAATGTCGAACTCTATGCTAATTAAATATATGCATAATTTTTTGATCTGGAATAGAATGCATCCACAACCAAAAACTTGAAGTTCAAAATGTGTCCATCATACGGGGAAAATATCCAAAGTCTTCGAAGAGTTAAAATAACTAAAACATCGTAGGACTTTAAAAGGTACACTTACTTTCAGTTCCTAAAAAAACTCCGTAATATCCGCAGCAGAATTAAAGGAGGTATTTTGATATCCTTTCCAGCCGCTATGCACTCTTTCTTGTGAAGAAGAATAAAAAAAGATACCAGTGCTCATTTTTGTGGCTAGATGGCCTACCTTTACTAGATAAAAATGATAACACATTATTATAATTTAGAAAAAAGATTGGGACCATTCGCTTCTTTCTGTTTCAAGAAACAACAACTAAGATAGTCAGTCTGTATTGCAATAACAATTTATCATTAGATACTATATATAGTATTACTGGTTGAACCAGATAAACTGACAAACAGTATTCGTGAAATACGAACGACATTGCTCGAAAAAAATTTCAAAAATTGAACGGCCAGACTGATTGCAGTGTATTTGAAATTATTGTTCTATACTCGTATGTATGGTTTTACTGTTATGTACATACTATTTTGACCACTTTCTTAATTTTATTTAAGTCGACCTTTACATTACTGGTTGGTCTATATACCAAATGTACAGTTCGAGTAGCTTTTATATCAGAAAAATATAAACACTATTCCGACTTTCCATCTACTACAGAGTACGGATTGAATGGTTGATGTTAATGTGCACAAAACTTCCTTCTACAATAGAACATCTCCTCAGCCCGGGGGATTTAAGAAGAGACTGCAATTCAATCATAAAACTAGATACCCACCGTGCGGTGTTATATCTCTACTTCTTTTGTGTATGGTGTTCGACTTTGCTTGATGAAGCCTCATTTTTAGCGTCTACCCTGATGTATGTAGATCATGTGAATATATTGCCTGCCTATCATTGCCTGTAACAATCTGCTCTGTTGTTCCGACAACATAGCTCTAGACGTAATCGACGAGTTGTACTCATAATGGGCCTTTAGTCAATCCTTTTAAAATTGGTTCTTCTTCTTCAAGAAGAGTTCCGCCTTTTCTGATTGTTGTCTCCAAACTACTCCCAAAAATAATACATAGTTGTTTGATATAACACACACAAGAGTTTCAACTAACTTGCACCTCCACTGGCTTAGTATCTTATAAACATACGAGGTGTGTTCAGAAAATAACGGGAATTTTGAAATTTCATGGGTTTGGAGAGTCCGATTGTAAATTTTTTTTTTATTACGAGGGTGGGTCAATACTGAATTTCTGACCTCTTTACTGAAACAGCAACACTGCTCCTGTCAACAGGCATCTGTCAGTTGACTCCTGTCAAAATTTAAACTTGCTGCGTCAGTTAGTTTGTGTTTGACAGCTATTTTTATCAGACTACTCACTAATTTGAGGAGAAAATGGAAAAAAGTGAATTTCGTGTGCTTATTAAGCATTATTTTTTGCGAAAAAAAACCATTACCGAGACCAAGGCTAAGCTTGATAAATACTATGGGGACTCTGCACCATCGATTTCAATGGTAAAAAAGTGGTTTACTGAATTTCGTTGTGGCCGTACAAGCACTGAAGATGCCGAACGTCCTGGACGCCCAGTTGAGGTCTCTACACCCGAAACAATCGAAAAAATTCACGATATGGTGTTGGCCGACCGAAGATTGAAAGTGCGAGAGATTGTGGAAGCCGTAGGGATCTCGCATGGCTCAGTGGTTTCAATTTTGAATGATCACTTGGGCATGAGAAAGCTTTCCGCAAGATGGGTGCCGCGTTTGCTCACAGTCGACCACAAACGCAATCGTGTAACAACTTCACAGGAAGGTTTGGCGTTGTTTAATCGCAATATGGAGGAGTTTTTGCGCCGTTTTGTAACCGTGGACGAAACATGGATCCATCACAACACACCAGAGAACAAACAACAGTCAAAACAGTGGGTTTCTAAGGGTGAATCGGCGCCAAAGAAGGCCAAGGTGGGTTTGTCAGCCAATAAAGTTATGGCGACTGTTTTTTGGGATGCACGCGGGATAATCCACATTGACTACCTTCAAAAGGGAAGAACAATCAATGGGGAATATTATGCCAACTTATTGGACCGATTCAATGACGATTTGAAAAAAAAAACGACCTCATTTGGCCAAGAAAAAAGTTCTTTTCCACCAAGACAATGCAAGGGTGCACACATGTGCAGTTGCCATGGCAAAAATCCATGAATTGGGCTATGAATTGCTCCCTCATCCACCCTATTCTCCAGATTTGGCTCCGAGCGACTACTTCTTGTTCCCAAACCTGAAGAAATGGCTTGGTGGAAAAAGATTTGACTCCAATGATGAAGTCATCTCGCAAACAAAGGCCTATTTTGAGGACCTCGACAAATCATTTTTTTTGGAAGGGATAAAAAAATTGGAGAAGCGTTGGACAAAGTGTATAGAGCTCAAGGGAGACTACGTTGAAAAATAAAATTATTTTTTTATCAAAAAATCTGTGTTATAATCCAAAGGCACGGACTTATTGACCCGCCCGGACTTGTTGGTATACATGCCCCTGAGGTATGATACGATTTTCAGCTGTATTAATTTGTCTGTGGCAACCGCTAAGGTTAGACGTGATTTTGTGAACTCGGCGATTCTCGTTTGTTAAAATGGATCAAAGAATTTGTATCAAATTTTGCGTAAAAAAGGAGTTAACAATGTGTGTGAAATGGTAACAAAGGCCTATGGGAGTCTGCTATGAGTAAAACAAGAGTTTACGAATGGTATAAGCGTTTCTAAGATGGCCGTGAAGACGTTGAAAATGACGAACGCCCCGGACGTCCCAGCACATCAACTGCGGATGAAAACGTGGAAAACGCCAAAGAAACGGTTAAATCAGAGAAATCGCTGATGATGTGATGTTGGCATATCAATTGGCTCATGTCTCGAAATTTTTGTAAATGTTTTGGGTATGAAACGCGTGGCAGCAAAATTTGTTCCACCTGCACCTGCTCACACTTCATTGCCTGTTCGTGAATTTTTGGACAAAAACAATAATATTCGCCAGACATGGTTTCGTGTGACTTTTTTCTATTTCCAAAAAAAGATAAATTTAAAGGGCCGTCGTTTTACAAGCATAGATGACATTAATAGCGCATCGCTGAGAGAACAGACTGCTATAATTTCCAAACCGTTCATGACAGTGAGCTCAAATTTTGACACATGACAGATAATTTCATTATTTACAAGCCTTTTAAACGATTTGCGTCTCAGTTGTGTAGAAAAATTTTTATCCGCGATGGAATTCAAACGTGATAGTGTGATTGCTTTATATTTGGCTGGAAAACCACAAGTAGCTATCGTTAGAGCCCTCCAGCACCTCAACGTGAATAAATCATTTGTGTCTCGAACCATAGCTCGTTACCATGATACTGGCAGCGTTGCAAAACGCCATGGAGGTGGTCATAAAAAAGCAGCAACATCGGCAGAAATGGTTCGGAAAGTGAAGACTCGAATTGAGCGAAATCCGCGTCGAAGTGGAAGAAAAATGGCTCGTGAGCTCAGCATATCGTTAGAACGGATGCAACACATACTGAAAAACGAGCTTGGGCTCAAGCCATTAAAGTTGCAAAAACCACACGATCTTACATCGCAACAGAAAAAAGTTAGAGTCGAAAGAACGACAAGCTACGCTTGCACGAAAGTGGTGAGTTGCCGAATTTGGTTTTTTCCGATGAGTCGCCATTTGTTATCGAGCAATATGTCAACAAACAAAATGACCGAGTTTACTTGCCAGAGAGGTCCTTCGAAAATTTACACCTTCGGACGGCCATCAGAAAGCAGGCAGCACCGATGGTGATGGTTTGGGCCGCCATAACCGCCGATAGTCGCTCTCCGCTCGTATTTTTGGACCGTGGCGTCAAAATTAATGCGGTCGTATACCGTGAAACTGTCTTAGAGGCAGTATTGAAGCCTTGGGCAAACAATCATTTCGGTCGGAGACCGTGGACATTTCAACAAGACTCGGCACCGTATCACAAAGCGCGCGTCAACCAAGATTGGTTAAAAAACAATGTTCCACACTTCATTTCTTCGATACAATGGATTGCAAATTCTCCGGATGCAAATCCGTTAGATTTCTCTGTCTGGGGTATTTTGAAGGCGAAGTTTGGCACTAAAAAATACCAAAGTTTGGACCACCTCAAACAAGAACTTCGCGGGGAATGGGCCAAAATACCGCAGAGCCACTTGCGTGCAGCGTGCGATGCTTTCTTCGGCCGTCTCAAGGCCATTATTCGCGCCAAAGGTGCACATATTGAAAACTACTGATACAATGTATTTTCCAACATTTTTTGCTTTGGCACAATAAAATTTATCAAAAAAATAAAAAAATTATAGCATTTTAAAAAGTCATAGTTCGAGTAAGTCATCCTGTATAGACAAATAAATTAGTATTTGTTTCAAAAAACTAAAATTCCCGTTATTTTCGGAACACACCTCGTGTATATTACCTGCCTAAATGGCACGCTGTAAGCTTTGGTCAGAATATAAACCAGCAAGCAAATAAAGTCAATCCCAGGCATACGCAATTCTAATGACAATAAATTATGTATTGTATAGGTATATCGTGAAGAAAAAGTGAAAGCGGTGCGGTATTCGTTCACAAATGACAGCCAGCCTTCCATTAATGTGTCCCCATCCCTTTACTCACTTTCGAATGAAAATAAAAGACGTTTGTGGTTGTAGTCTAAAAGCTGAATTTACTGAATCTTATTAGGGTCAACAGATCACAATGAGGTTGCGTAAAATAGGGGCTTGAACCTGGTCTAGGACTAGCCATGCCCGAGGTCAACATGTCCATTGAAAGTTGGGGTTCTATTGAAGTTATGGTATAACTTTTCAGGATGGAGACAATAAACCAATGGCATCTGACATTTCTAAAATGTTTTTGTTGCATTCTTGCTACCCCAGAGCAAAAGAGACTTCAAAGTACATACTCACTAAACTTTTTTTATTGTTGTGACATCATTGACACCATATTCTGCAGCGCTTTGGCGAAAACACCACGAAATAGTACATTGGCCAGTGTCCGACATAAGGCTGCTGACACTAGGCTCTGATGTGGTGGGTGTTTGTGATAGATGCTTTATCTGAGAAGCGGATAATTGCCTTTCTGTATGATTGATAAACTAAGGAGCACAATGAACTAGTTATTGGTCTCTGTGACAAGATTTACATGCAGCGCGACAGAGGCTTCATTTTACGTATATTTGACGACAAACATTGGATTCGGTGATACCACTGTAATAGTTTAAAAACTTAGTTTAACACCTTTTAATGGCATTTTTAAAACTACATTTCATTAATCATTGCTCTCGAGGAAAATTAGGGAACCTAGCCCCAGAAGTGATGCATTCTCAAACCATAACGTATCAGGATGTTTCAAAGTGCTTGCACTTTTTTTTTATCTTTTATCTCGCCAAATAAGGCTGAAGTGGGTTTTATTTATTTATTTTATTGAAAAAATTCTTGTACATTTGATCGGGTCTTTTTAGATTGTGCAAGCTGGGTATGAATGGTATTACAATAAAAAAAATAAATATTTGAAAATACAATCATTACCAGTACTCGGGACACTTACGATAGTTTGTCTCTCTTTTAGCTAATTTGTTCCATTTTCTTAGTCTCATTTTTATTGATACGATATTGTATGATACTTACACTCACATTGGAATCGGTAGCTTTTTCCCGATCGGCTTTTAGTTCCGATGCAGTTTTGAACTTAAAGTTCTTTCTACAGCTAAGCTCTGGTGCTCCAAACCAGTTTGTTTAGCACCCCTCCCCGTTTTGTCTATTATAGACAGATGAAGACAACCCTGGAGTATTTTAAGGGCCCTTATCTTGTTGAAAGACGAAGCTTTCTCCAATCGATTCCACTCTAGTCGTTTCTTCTTATTTTTCACCCGAAGTAACGGCTTTACAAAGACCTTTGAAAATTTTACCTGAAGGTTTAATGGATCTATTGTACCTGGTCCTGAACATAAGTTCTGTTACACAATTTCCAGCGCTTATTGTTCAAAACTTCTTGCGGGAATAGAACCGTTAACTTTTTTTCCAGAACACATGCACTGATCAGGGAAGAATACTAGTCAGTTTGGTTTCAGTTTGCAAACTATTAACATGGAGTGGGGCGTTAAAGAGAATCAATTCGCGGTACTAGCGTTGCATAAGTGCGGAAAGAGTGCTGGCCAAATTTCTAAGTTGCTAAAACCACTCGGAATATCGAGAATATTCGTTTATGGGGCTATTGCTCGCTTCGGCGAATTGTCTGGAGTAGAGAAAGTGGTCCCCCGCGCATTGTCCGTACGAATGCAGTAGTAAAGGCAGTGCGTGAACGAATTCGGAGAAATCCCCTTAGGAAGCAGAATATCATGTCCAAGGAATTGGATATATCAACCAGATCCATGTCTAGGCTGATTCGGGATGATTTGCATATGAAAGCCTATCGTCGGTTCACGGGTCAGATTCTAACTCCTCAACGAAAAAAAAATTAGGCTGGAAAGATGCAAATGACTTTTGCACTGGCACGCGGACAATGGCCATGAAAACATTCTGTTTACGGATGACAAAATTTGTACCGTGGAAGGAGTTTTTAACAAACAAAATGACAACATGTATGCCACTTCATCTAAGGAAGCGAAAAAAGTTATTCCAAGGGTTCAACGTGGACATCATCCCGCTTCCGTAATAGTTTGGTGTGGGTCTATCACCATAGTGTCATATACCTCCATTTCTGTGAAAAAGGCGTAAAAACTGGTGCAAAGGCTTACCAAGAAGATGTGCTAGAGGGTGTTGTGAAGGGTTTGACCAGTACCCTTTTCAATTCATACAAATGGATCTTCCAACAGGACTCTGCTCCAGCACACAAAGCCAAAATCACGCAAGAGTAGTTCGGAGTCAATATTCCTGGCTTTAAAGCAGCAGAAGATTGGCTGCCGGGGAGTCCAGATCTGAATTTACTGGATTATGGTTTGTGGTCAGAATTGGAAAACATGGCCTGCAAGACTCCCCACAGAGATTCGGAAAGCCTTAAAACACCATTAACCAGAGCAGCGTCCACGATCTCCATGGAAACCGTACGTGCCGCTATAGCCCAATGGCCACATCCTTTTTAAGCTTGTGTTAAAGCAAAATGCAGTCATTTCGAGTGAATCAAATTTTTTTAATAATCCGTATTGTGGTCTAATAAATGAAACAATTTTGAATACAATATACTGTTTTTTTTTATAGCATTTTATATTCGTAACAGAACTTATGATAGGACTAGGTACATACAAAGGTTACTACGTAATAATTTCCTAACTTAAAGTGGATTGGTTAAGCATAAGTACAATCAAGGAGATGGTTGTGATCTTAAATGTATGAATGGTAGTTCAAATAAGAAATTTTCGTACGATCCGACAGCACCTTTTATCACGTCCCGAGGGCGTCGAAGGTTGAGCTTACCAATTAAAAACAATGTTCAAACCCTCAGCCAGACGCCCATGTATCGTTTTTAGGGTTGTTATCAAGTTTAGCATTTCAAAGGAACAACACCAACAACTCTTGCTTTTCGGCGTGTAAGGCACCTTCAGGTTAGCTTTTAAATAAAAATAATTCTGAATCTGACCGAAAAGTGGAGAAAGACATATTGAAATAAGTTAATTTTAAAACAAAATTTATGATATTCGTGCTTATACCGCTCTATCATTTACTTATTAGTCTTGTGCTCAAATTCTTTCAAATTCAATTAAATCTACTGAAATTGTATTTACCATATTAATTAATTTATTAATTTTTCATTTTTCTTTGTAGGTAAGTCACCTTTTCTATTTGTTAAACATTATAAGTATCGAGGTAAGTTTAAAAACACCACATTCGCTCTTCGAAAAAAAAACAACGCTGAGTTAGTACGTTTATGTAATGAAACAATTGAAACCAGCAAAACAAAATCGTTTTATTTGTGGAAACAAAAACAAAAATTTAAATGGATATGGTAAGGTTACGACTAATGCTGTATAAGGGGTGAATACTTTCCGCAAATTTTGAGTAAAGAACCTCCTCCAATAATACCAGCAGAGGATAATTAAATTTAGAAAAGGGAACTGCATAAATGAAAAAAATATATCATAAATATATAAATATAACCATGCATTTGACTGACCTACATATTTATTATACCGATGCGCAATTTTATTTTTTTATTTTAAATGTTTTTCCTCGTGAAAGCGAAAACTGAAAGTAAATAAGAAAAAAATTAATAATTTATAGCCGCTGTCATATGGTGACACATCATAAGGCAAAGGTTATGATTCTGTAATTTGGTGTGACATGCAATTATGTAACGATTGAGCTAGGGAGTGGATATTTTATTATTCATGGATGGTCTACATTCTGTGAAAAATCAGAAAGCATTCTGTTATCAACTCTACACCCTCAGATTATTGTAAGCTCAGCGTTTAGCTTTGTAATTTATACAAAAAATATGTTAAATTTTATTATTGAACACAGAGAAGAAGAGTCAATGTTCTTGGAAGTAAGAATGCTGTTATAACGATGCGTAATATGTTTGTAATATGCCAAGATGTTGTTGGTACAAGTGTTGAAAGAAATTCATCTATTGTGCCGTTAGAATCGATTATACTTCCATGAAATTTAAATATTACAGCACGATTAATATATCCATAATTAGCATAACAAGTGTTGTGAAAATTACGATTGCAAAAATTTGAGAAGTCGAGGTAATTCCGAGAAACGTATTGTAAATAGACAGATTACTCGTATTTTCATAATGTATCATATTCACTTTTGAAGCATAAACCAATGATTTTAAGAAATCATGACGGGTCAATAGGAAGCGTTATTACCAGTACCCGTTGATGGATCTTATTGTCTACATTATGTCTACGTGCTTCAACTATGTGCATATGTATCCCCAACGTTTCCATAACTGCCGTGACTCATCTTCGACTGGTCTGGGATTTTTGCATTCCACTGATAGTGAGTATTTTATAGGTACTGCATTCAGAGCAGTGTGGCCTTTATGCGTTTGGTTATGTCCTGTTCAGTTTGATCTAGATTGGGGTTTTGTATCCTAGAAGTGTTTATTTTCAGCCCGTTAGCAGTGTACTGTTATTCTATGTTAAGATGTTCCATCCATAGGAGCTCTCCAGTTCCCATTAATATTGTAGATCTGGACATTTTATATCCTTAAAGAATTGTATCCCTCTATCCTCATACTAAAATCGTGATTACGGGCGATTTCAATATACACAATTCTGGTTGGTTTCGACATTCTGGACAGATCACATCCGAAGGACGGTGTGTTGAGACCATCGCTGCGGAAAATAATTTAACCCAGCTTGTAAATGAGCCCACACGTTGATAGTCATAGCGCCAACACCCTGGACATGTTTTTAACTTCTCATCCTGATAAGTACTCCGTTGATGTGCTCTCCCCTCTAGGCTCGTCGTCATATCAGCTAATTTCTCGTACACCCACCATACAGAGAAAAGATTCCTAGAAGAACCGTATGGCAATACGGACTTAACAACTTCTTTAGGAATTTTAACTGGTCGTTATGTTTCCTCGATAACGACGTGGATGCCGCACAGAACTCATTCTCTTTGGAATGAGATGCTTTATCCCTTATCGGATGAAGAGTATCAAACAAAAAGAAAAGGCATGGTACAACTCGAGCTGTAAAGAGGCTGTCAGGGTTAGAAAAATGTTTTTTTTCGATCCTACAAGACCAACCCGACTGAGGAAAACCGAAAAAAGTTTAAACGAGCCAGAAATAACTGCAACGTCTTTCTCAACCGTGTGAAATTCCAATACGACCAAAAACTGGGGCAAAAAATACTGCAATGTCCCAAAAGCAATAAAAATTTTTGGTCGTTCATCAAAAACATTAGAAATTCTGCCTCATCCTCTATCCCAACGCTCATTTACAATGACATTCCAGCTGTCAGCTCTTTAGACAAAGCCAATCTGCTTGCTGCACACTTTTCGGCTAGCTCAACACTCCCAGATTGTGCTTTGTTCCCGCCTTCACTTGAGTGCGTCGAATCTTCAATGGGACGAATCCACTTTCGCACACGTGTAGTATCAAGAGTACTTAAAGTTCTCAACATGCATAAATCCGCTGGTCCAGATGGTATATCTCCCCTTCTTCTGAAGAGGTGTTCTTCCACGCTGTCAAAACCACTGCGTAAGCTTTTTCATCAATCCTACTCTTTAGGACTCTTTCCGAGCAGATGGAAAACAGCATTTGTCCAGCCCGTCCCTGACAGACCCATTGCACTTATGTCCCTTCTCTTCAAGGTCATGGAAACGCTGATAAATCGTCAGCTCATGAAATATCTCGAAACACGAAAACTTCTCAATGACCGGCAATATGGTTTTCGTAGCAACACGGCCACTAGTGATTTGATAGCATGTTTCACCGAAAAGTGGAACCAAAGCGTACATCAATCTGGCGAAAGCAAGATAGTTGCACTTGATATTTCTAAGGCCCTTGACAGAGTTTGGCATCAGGCTCTTTTGTCGAAAATGCGTGCTTTTGGGATCGATAACTCTCTTCTTCAATGGATTATAAATTAGCTTTCGGAACGTTTAATTCAAGTTGTCTTGGACGGTTTCAAGCCTGATATTCGCAAAATAAATGCGTGTGTCCCAGGGCTCCGTTCTGTCTCCGACACTCTTTATTTTTCATTAATGATTTCTTGTCTGCTACTTCTAATCCAATATATTCCTTTGCTGATGACAGTACTCTCTGCTTTTCATATTCTTTCCCGGACTCACGACCCTGCTCTTCGGCTGTAGAACGGGAACGGCAGCGTATGTTAAGCTCATTAATTTCTAATATTAACAGCATAACTAATTGGGGAAACACTAACAGAGTGGAATTTAATGCTTCCAAAACTCAATGCTGTCTGCTGTCATTAAAGCGAAATTCAAATACCCAGCCATTATCCATGAATGGCACTTGCATCGTCGAAACCGATAAACTTTCCATTCTTGGTATGTGTGTCACTGACAAATAACGTTGGAATGACCACATATTCGGTGTCGTCAAAAATGCTGCGAAATGTCTAGGTTTCCTCAAGCGATGTAAGGAATATTTTACCCCCTCTGATCTGGCCACAATATATAAGGCATTCATCTGCACAAAATTGGAGTACAGTGCCCACATCTGGTCAGGTGTTCCAAAAACATCTCTGCACCTGCTAGATAGGATTCAAAACCGTGCGGTAAAACTCATAGGTGATACTATGTAATATCAGTCAATCAATTGACACCCTCGAACGCCGACGTAATGTCTCCTGTCTCACTTTGTTTTATCGCTATTTCCACCACCCGTGTTCCATTTAAATCGCCAGTAGCATTTCGCCCATTCAAATTTTCAACCGTAACACCCGTCTCGCTATGAATGCTCATCAGTATACCCTCAAACCCATTTTCGGACGCACTCTAAAATATTATGATTCTTTCCTAAGCCGTACAACTCGCTTATGGAATGCCCTGCCGATCTCTGTGTTTCCTGGTCGTTATAACTTACAAACATTTAAAAGCAATGTATATCGGTACCTGACCTTTCTTCCTCCCTAAATTTCCTTCGCCCGCGCTGTGTACGAACATTTTAAGGGGACAAAAACCCCTTGAGCGCGCCCTCATTATATCCTTAATACACAATTTTTTACTGAGTCGATCGATGATCAGTTTGGTTTCCTATCTAGCTGATTGTGTAGCAGGTCGTGGCCTTAAACATGGCACTTTGGCAATGCGAATTGCATTTCAGAATTCGATAAGTTGTTCCCCATTTTTATTCCGTTGTCCGAAGCCTTACTTTCCAATAACATGTTTAAACCGATGATTGTCATGTGTATACGAGCACCCAGATTTCCTATCAGTTGGTGTTGCATTGTTGTCGGTGCTCCAGTGTTAATTAGTCATCTTTTTCGCCCCTCAGTTCGAAGATTGGTTCGGATTATCGCACTCTATTGCCGTAACGTTTATTACTCTTGCAGCAATAAAATCCCGAAGACTTATTTTTAATAACTGCTTTCGACGGGTTTCCCGAAGTATTATCGGACAGTGATATTAACTGCGGAGAAGTGTACTCGTATTATGAACAAATTTACTTTGTATTTGATTGTATTTAGAATTTTCGCGGCAGTCATTCCTGCACCTGCTCTGTGAATCAATGTTGATGTCGTTCTGCTTAAAAAATACTAGTGTTCTTAAGAATTAATAACGCAACAAGTGCCTGTCCTCATTCTAATATGTAGTACAAGGCATATCCTTAGAGCTCTTTCAAAAATTGTTGCTACAATACATGAAAATCAGTCAAGAGAGAAATTCTTTCAATTTACTCGGCAATTTTTGAAAATAACTTGAAGGTTATTGGTAAATCGATTAAAATCGATATCCATTCACAATCGTCTTCACGTTATCCTTCAGAAAAAGGGTAAGCAAGGTCAAATATTATCGTTAGAAACTTTTGATTAAAGGTCAGTGAAAAAGATGAGTAAGCGCCCATTATTGATTTTCCTAAATTGTAAGGCACTAATAATTGTTTCTCTGATTATTTGGGTTTCTCAATGACCTACATTAATGAAGAGTAGTATCTATTATATTAAGTAGAGGTCTACTAGGAATTAACTTCACTTTCAAGAGAATAAAGACGTTATTGTTTTCAATTAAAATAGAAGCCATAGGCGAGCAGAATTGTATACATAATCACTTATTTATTTCATCGTTTTTAGTTAATAAAATAAATTTACTCAATGGGATACTCACAAAAACGAAACAACGCAAACAAAACAAAAAACCAATTACCCAAAAACTTCCATTGCCAACATGAACCAGTTTTGCACACATTATTTTTCTATGTTTTAGTTCCGAATTTACCGTTAAAAGTTATTTTTTCTTATCTTTTGTACCACTTTTGTGTTTTGATCTACTCGGAAGTAAGCGATTTTAAGCTCTCGTACTTAGTTTATAAAAAAAACATTCAAAATCAGAAAATATTGTATGTATTTGGGTTGTACGGACGTCGGAAATAAGAAGTTGTCGAGTGAATATCTGTGTCAGAACGTTAAATTTTCTTTTTTTTTTATAAAATAAAGTGGTACGTGTGCTTGACGTGTGTGAATTTTAGGGTTCGTTACAAGTACCGTTATTTTTTTCTAGAAATTATTTACCATGTCCCATTTAAAATGGGACATAATGCATCATTGGCAATGAAAAACATTAATGACGCATTTAAGGATGTAGCGGTAAACGAACGCACTATACAACGTAGGTTTGGAAAGTTTCGTTCGAGAGATTTCAACCTCGAAAATGAACAACGTGGGAAGCCGGAAATGTTAGTTAGCGGGAGATTGCACAAAGCATGAGAGTACCCCCAATGACAATAAGTCGACACCTTTCTCTCATGGGAAAGGTAAAGAAACTCGATAAGTGAATGGATACCCGATGAATTGAATGAATCCCAAAACCTACGCCGCCTGTAAATCTGCGCATTGCTTACAAACCAATTTACCTGATTTTTTTGAAGAATGGGCCTACTTAACTGATGAAATAATTTTTCAACAAGACCCCAAGCATACCGCCAAGATTGTGCAAAACTGGATCGGTACCGACCATTTTCAAACTCTCAAATGGCCAGCATAAAGATCGGATCTGAACGCGATTGAAAGTTTGTGGGCAATTCTGAAAAGAAAGATGACAGATTTTGGTAGGGCTCCGAAGAAATTAGAGTATCAGAGTGGAGGGAGAATGGGCAAATATTCCTCATGAAACAATTGACAAATTGGTGGAAGGCATGACAAGACATGGACTTGGCAATGAAAAATGCAAAACTGATTAGATGGAGGCAGGTGATGGCTTTTTGATAACTGCGATTTTTGTTCAAACTTTTTGTTTCTGTAAACATATCTACAGAACATAAAATAAAGTAACAATTCTGAAAATGTCATTAAAATGCGATATGATGAATTTGGTGAATTTGAATATGTAATTCACTAAAACCTAGGAAATACGAAATTATGCATCCACTTTTGCTCGCCGCTGTACGTGGTTATGTGATGAAGAGTGCTGTAGCTTTTGGGAAAAGTCTGGAACAGCCGCGAGCTCTTAATTGCTATCGTTAGATAGATTTTCGTGTTTGAATCCTTTGTTTTTTGTATAGATTAAATTTTATACTCTGGTCAACGACGTTTTTTTTTTTTTTTTACCTGTAAACATCCTATAACGCTTCGACAAAGGTACTTGATTAAACTAACACTTTCATGGGTACTGATGAGCCCAACTTCCGCAAGTGCAACGTGGCTGCAAGCTATACTCGTATCTATTAACTATGATTAAACAAAGTTATCAAGAAAGGGCTTAGCTAAGCATTGATTCATCCATGTTATTGTTGGGCTGCTCGACGGATGAGGCAGATATGGTTTCCACATCATCCCACTTATTGATGGGCTCACTGCGATACCTACAGAGAGTGTTCAAAATATTAGGAGCACTGTATTTTTTTCACATATTTTTTGTTTATTGCTGTGGATTTTGATTTTGGAGCATGAAGTAAAAAATTCAACTTTATAATTTTAAAATTTATCATATTTATTTATTATTTATAGGGGCAAACATTTTTTTCATTTAATATTTTGTGACACCTCCCTTAACATTTTTTAACGCACGAATTCGTTCTGGCATTGTTTTCATATTTTTAACAATTGCTTCCCTTAATTCTGAGCTATTTTGCCAGATATCGCGTATATTTTCAATTAACATGGTTTTATTAGTGTTTGTACGATTGTACACTAATGTTTCCAAGTGGCTCCAACAATTTTCAATGGGATTCATATCAGGCGAATTCCCAGGCCAAGAGAGTACTGCAATTTTTTCTTTGATTTTTTTGGCTGTGTTGCAAGGAGCAGAGTCTTGCATGAATGTGTAGTTTTTTCTTTTACGATCCAAAGAATTTAGAAACGGCAAAAAAATATTGGTGAGTATCTTGTGATATTGATCTTGATGCAGAGTTCCCTCGACAAAGTATGCCCATACCATTACAGAGGCTGGATGTTTTACCCAGCTGACTACACACCCTTCATTGTACTTCTCTGAAGGTCGTCGACGCACAAATTCAGTGGATTCTGTCATTATTTCTAATCGACACTCATCACTACCTTTAGAAAATTAAAAATAAATTAAATTTATTGTCTTAATTTTTCATCATCACTTTATACAAAAACATTAAAATACAAATTATTTTCAAATTACCTTCTGTTAATAGTCCTATGGTTCTGCAACAGATGAGCCCAAATTTTTCTTTTTTTCTTCATGGACGCGTTTAAAAATGGCCTTTTGCGGGTCTATAGCTTCTGATTCCATTTTCATACAATCGTCTGCGATGCGTTATTGCTGAAATATTGATCTTCCATCTTGCTTTCCGATTGTCCACTTTCGAGTTTTTGGGCCATTCTGGACACAATTTGGCAGGATACACCTACTTTCATTCCGATTTCACGGTAAGAAAACGTTTTTAATTTGATCAAAGTTGTTGTGCTCAGAGACATCTGATTTCCGACCTATTGCACTCTTTCAAAAAAAAACTTGATTATTTTTTATTCCCACACCTTAACACTTAACTTTTACTTTGACTTACCGAATTTTTTTTTAAATAGTTGAAAATTAAGTGTAAAATTATGCTTCAAAAGTGTTTAAATACTTGTAAACCTTATTTCACTAATTAGAAGTAGAAGACTCGCGAGATACCATATCGATAAATTCATCAGTAAATGCAAATGAACGGATATTTATAGGGAAAAATGGGAGTAACGGAAGATTTATTAAAAAAAAAAATCATACATTTATCGTTTATGACATAACAAAACCAGGGTTGAAAAGAATTTTAGAAGATATTTATAGATTAAGTGTTTTACTTTCAATTATATGCGCTTTTAATGAATTTTTTGTAGTGTTCCTAATATTTTGAACATCCTCTGTATTAAGCACTTACGTAGGGGTGGCTACTTAAGTTTTGAAAAAAACAAGTAAAACCAAAATTCATCGATTGTTTTTTTTTTTTTTTTAAATACACATTTGCATGCGTCTAAACCAATTTACATCCAACGATGTAACTCCAAAACATACATTTAAAATGCATCAGGCGTCGAAAGACGTTGACCTCGCAATTTATTTTTGATGTGCGGCAATAATAAGTAGGAAATGGATGCCAAATCAGGGCTGTACGTCTTTTGAAGCACCGTGATATAACTTTTTCAACATTTCTTTGGACCAATCGACAAAAGCCTTTTTTCAGCGATTATCAAATTATGAGGTATTTAACGCGAAGAAATCTTTTTGACGGCTAAGTGCTCATGCAATATTAAATGTATGCAAGTGGAACTAATGCCCAAGCATGCCTCAATTTCACAATAAGTCAGATGGTGACGAACTTGCAATACCTTGATTTTGGACGACCTTCATGAGATTCGTCCTGGAGCGAACGACGACCACGATTAAATCCGGGAAAACCACCGAAGCACGATGGGCCTGGATGGTGCTTCATCACTAAAAGTCGAAGCGAGTTGTTGATTCGCTCACTGTTGTTGAGTTAATCTAATCCTCTTCGAAAATCATATAAATGAATGAATTTTTCAAGTCTCTGTAAAAAAAAAAACGCAAATATCACTGGTGCCAGATTTGACGTATCTACACCAGTATTGCCATATCTCAAAACTTAGGTAGCAACCTACGTAAATCTATTGTAGTTTTTTTTTGGAAGTCAGAATATGTTTTTTATGCTCTTTGGTTTAAACTAACACTTCTAACCATTTTGATGTGCGTAGAATCCAAAAAGACCTCATAGTGAGACATTGGCTTGAATGCCAATAAAATTTCCTCGGGTTATGTTCCTGAAGTGCAAGATCCTCGGGCAGTGTCAAAAAGAAATAAAAATATAATGGCCTGTGGAATGCCTCATCTGAAGCATCTACATATGTCATCAATCAAATTAAGTTTAATTGTACTCAATCACATATGTATGTTATTTTATGCACACTTAAGTGCTTCTCACAGTTTAATAGGCATAATTTTCGAAAGTGCAGGTATGTACTAGGATGAGAAGATATAGTAGATGATCTGGTCCCTTGTTCAGTTCTATCATGTCCGCTCTGAGTGAGGAATATACTGGCCGGAAAGCAAAAAAAAAAGTTGTCAACACTTCTTATGTATTACTTCTTTCGATTTATCAAATATTTAAGGATATCTACAAAGGTTTAAGGAATTACTAAAAAACGTAAAAAGAAATACATAAATTCGCAGTTTTTTTCTTTTTTTTTTTTCATTTAAACACCTAAAAAAATAATCGTAGATAGATTACTTTTAGCGAAAAAGGAGAAAAGCCATTTGCCAATAAATATTTTGTGATAAGCAAATTACCTCAGTTACCTCGTACTTTGTTGAACAGATAAGCGCCGAACAAATACGCAATTTTTTGTTTGTTTCTCTTTTGGATAAAGTTGCACTAAAACCAGGAAAATGAAAAGCGAAACACTCCAAGCTCATTGTGTTTTTGAACTCACCGACGGCCAACTTATGTATGTGTATACTCGTATATTTAATTTCCATATCTACTGCGTTACGTAGTTACCGCGCACTTTCTGCTAAAACAAAAAAAAAAGCACTGATTCGCAAATTTCTTTTTAACTTCTTTTTACCTTTTCATAAAAGAGAACCAGTGTCGAATGAAATAAAAAAAAAATTCGTTAACGACTTCAAGTGCCACAGTAGCAATGTGTTAATGACCTTTTCTAAGGCAAATGCGTAAAAATAAATTATCATATAAATACGAAACGGGGAAGTGAAATGAAGAAAAGACCATTCACTAGGTAAGTGGGTGCGCACGTACAACTTGTTTTGACGACGCGATTTGATTTGGTTAGTCTTTGGTCGTCGGCCGTTGTCAATGCAGTTGTACGAGTATCTTTGCTATACAACATCCGCAGTTGATTTTGGACAGAATTTATATTTATAATTGAAAACCATGCAATGTTTCTAGTTTTTACTTATTTTTGTTGTTATCGTGTAGCATTAGTTTACACTTAAACTAATATTTCGTCGGTAATCCCTTGTTTTGTATTCGGCGTGAATTCGGCGGGTAAGCTATCCACCAATCGTTTGCATACAGAAGGATTTGTACACTCTCATACTGTATGGATGGTCTGTTCTAACTCTGGTATAGATTTGCATTTGTGAAGATTGATATTTTTATTCAGATGAGTCCATAGATTCTCAATTGGGTTAAGGTCAGGTTTCTGAGCGGGCTACTGCGAGACTTTAACCTCATTTCGATGGAACTCGCAGTGTGGCACAGAGCATTGTCCTGTTGGAAAATAACTTGAGTTGTTCGCCTTCTAAATGATTTTTTAATGGAAGGCTTCAAAGTTTGCTACACTGTCTCGGAGTTCATCTGTCCCCGACAAATTAACGGAGTTCTCACTCCGCCGGACGTGATACTCCAAATTATCACACTATCCTAATGTCCGCGTTTTAGTGCAGGAACCATATATTCGGAATTGTAAGCCTCTCTAACTCTGCAACATACGTGCACTACATGAGAAGAGTCGAAAAGTTGGAAAGAAGCCAACAAAGACTGTGTTAAAATTGGGAGTATAAATTTCTCATATTCTTATGTTTCCAGTCAAGATTGTGATTTATTAACTACTATTCTGCACTGAACTTACTTCGATATTACATTCATCGGACCATAAAACCTTCTCCCAGTGTGAAGCTGTCCAATTCCTATACCTTTTTGCCCAAGCAAGTCGTTTCTTTTTGTTAGACTTTGAAAGCAAATGCGTATTGCCTGCACTTTCTAACTTTGAGGCCAATTTCATTAAGTTGTCTGCCAATAGTTTTAAAGGAAATATCGACTCCATGGTGACTTCTTAGCCTAGCGGTTAGGCTAAGTCAGAAGCTGTTTGTCAACGATTCCTCAACCCTTCCCTTTCGATAAGGCGGTCTTCTCTATTATGGTTTTACGTTCTCTCCCTGACTAATAGGTTAGGTTAAACAGGGGTGTGATGGATATGCTATCAGACAGACACTAGGCACCAAAACGGGCCCATCGCGGTCTCTGTGGAACCGATTGAATTTGTCTTTAAATGGCAAAAACCTAAACAATCGCCCTGGTGAAACACCCAATTTTCTTGCAAAAGCCAAGAAGGCCTTTGAAGTTCGTGCCGTCTATTTCCTCTAGATTTTCGAAAAAGATTGCCCTAAACATTTTCTTCGACTACGCGGTATTGCCTCGTATTCACACAATAGGTGTGTTATGTTCTCAACAGGTTGCAGATCACCGCAGAATCTGCAGATATCCGTATCTGATAATTTGAGTCTCTTTGCGTGCTACCGCAGGAGACAGTGTCCTATCAGGATTCCTATTACTGTGCTAAGCTTCTTATCCCTGTTTAATATTATTAACCTCCTAGATCTTTTGCCGCCAAAAAGTGGCCAAAGAGTCTTGGATACGCTGTGTGACTTGACCACCTTGGGTTGGCGGTCTTTGTGATTTTTTCCTCGATATTACCCCTCACAATGGAAATGATCGTTTAAAATTGACAACCTCACTATTGTCGAATAGCCCTCCTTTTCTTGCAAGCTCATCCGCTTGTTCATTTCCTGTAATACCGCAGTGTCCTGACACTCAGCACAGTCTTACCTGGTTCTGACTGTATAGTGCCTTGAGCACTGTGCGACAGCCCCTGACTGTATCAGAGTTGACGTTACTTGTTTCCATTGTCTTGAGTGCGCCCTGGCTATCGATGTAGATAGCGATACCTCTTTCGGATACCGATCCCATCTGCATTAGCTCAGCCGCCCTGAGGACAGCCAGAACCTCTGATTGGAAGACACTGCTTGCGTTTGTTAATCTTACAGACACTCTTAGCTCTTGGTTTTCTGATAAGATACCAGAACCCGTTCCTTTCTCTGTTTTTGAGCCACCTGTGAAAATTGCATTTTCATTCGAGCTGATTATTGCATTTTTTTGCCAGTCCTCCCTCTCTGGACATACGAGTATTATATCATATGGAATATCGAAGTCGACCAAGGAAGGAATTTCATCCGTTAGAATTGGATTGCCTGGCAGTAGCTCCGTTAGGACCGTGCCATATCCGAAACTGCTGCTCTTGCAGTAACCCAGATTAGTAAGTCGTATCGCACTGTTGCTAGCAAGTTTTTTGGTCTGTAAATCAAGCGGTATTAGGTGCAAAAAGGTGTCTATTGCTGCGGTAGGGATGATTCGCTAATTTTCTTGTTTCTTGCTTTCCACCATAGTAGTGCGCCGTATGTAAGTATAGGTCTTACCACCACCATATACAGCCAGTACACCATAGCAGGTTTTAAGCCTCAAATTTTTTCTACCGTTCTTTTGAAGATAAAATGGGCATTATATGCCTTTTTGATTCTTTCCGCTAGGTTAAGATTTCAAATCAGTTTTTTGTCCAGAATCACACCCAGATATTTCGCGCTGTCCGAGAGGGACAATTCCACTCCGTTTAGTTTTGAGAGTTTGAATTGCGGTCTCTTGTACTTTCTGCTAAAAAGAACCAGTTCCGTTGGCATTGAGACCACAGCTTTTTACCCAAGTGCTGATCGTCTACCTCCACTTATACCCATTGTACTAAACTTTTTGAGGATGTCATTGATAACCAGCACCTACAGGAATGGCGATATGACTCCACCCAGATAGGTTCCCCTGGTTACGGACATACTGACCGAGCTTTGCCCAATGGAACAATTTTTTTTCCAGCTTGCAAACATGTTGCAAACCCAGTTTGTAATAGTCTCTGGTTTTTTAACGTTAACCACCTGTCGTGTAGACTTATGTTTACGGGATGCCCATATATCCATGGGAGATACGCCTTGCCATCGCTTACCTACATTAATAGTATACTAGATGGAGTGAAAAGTGACCTCCTTGGGAATTAAAAAAATTCTTTTTTAAATGTTTTTTTTATATTATTGAATATAGTCTTATTCCAGCGATTTTCCAACTTCTTGATCCCGTAAGAAAAGTAATTTTTCGGAAGGTCTGCGCAATAGTCCTGCATGGCGTCGAAGATTTCCTAGTGTGAGCTGAATTTTTTATTGATGAGCCATCTTTTGAGGTTTGGAAAGAGATAATAGTTCGAGGGATCCAGAGGGCCTGCCGCTGGGGGCTTGATCGGTGGTGGAGTTGCGGCCACCACGAAACTCTCGAAACCAATATTTGACGATGTAATCTGTCGGAGCATTAACCCCATAATATTTATCCACCTTTTCTTTTGTTTCCTTCGCCGTTTTGCCTCTCAAACATAATGTTTTATGAGAGAACGAAAATCGTTTTTGTCCATACCCAACATGATGCCAAACACGTCAACAACAATCAGCTGTCAAAACAAAACTAAAGACAGTATCGCACTGAAATTCGGCATGTCTGCCTAAATATGAACGGACTTCAAGTTACCATAACCTTTTTTGCAGTAGCAGCGCATTCTGGCGGTGAAGGAGGTCACTTTTCACTCTATCTAGTAATACCAAAACAGAACTTGTGTTGGAGGTACACAAGTTCCACCCTTGGTATGCGTCGAGGCCGATCTAAAACCTCTTGTTGCTCTTAGGGTCACAGCAGTACTTATTTACTACTCTACAATGGGTCAAACCAACCAGAAGATTCTATCCGCGATTTGGGTTTAAACTTCAGCCACCATGACGCTCCCACAATGGGGCCTACCTCAACAAGTCAGGCCCGGACCGAAATCCGGAGGGCTCCTGACTCCCATGGTACCGTGATTTAAGTCCTGGTAGGGACTACCGGTGGTCTTGCCACCAACAAGACCTATGACCGGCAACTTGTAACTGGTCAAATCGTAGCAACCTTCAGTGGCGTTATCTAAAGATGTTTACGATAAGACCAGTAATATGCTCTGCCCTCGCTTTTTATTAGACAACATCACTGATGGACGAAGCCTTGGCAATTCGGCGGGGGCCACCCAGTTTGTAATGCCATGTTCAATTTTGGCGTCTATTAGAGCATTTTTAATGGCGATGCACTCCACGTTATGGAAGGCTCCTTCAATATCGAGGAGGGCCGTCATCGCAAACTCTCCGAAGTGTAGACTCTTCTCTATTTTCCCCACCACCTCGTGCAGGGCGGTTTCAAGAGATTTTCCTTTATGCATGTTGTGAATCAGTCAAAAAGCCATTACTGCATTTATTCCTAATGTGAATCTCCAATAATCACTCCATGGTTTTTAGCATAAATGATGACAGACTTATTGATCTGAAATCTTTTGCTGTTATATGCCCCTGTTTGCCAGCTTTAGGTATAAAAACCACCTTAACTTCCCTCGAAGCTATTGGTATGTACCCTATTTTTAGACTGTGTCTAAGAGTTTCCATAATTTTTCGATTGCTACCTCCGGTGCTTTCTGTAGCATAATCAGTAAAATACCATCCGGACGGGCAGACTTGTACGGCTTAAAGGACTGAATTGCCCACCCTAATTTTTCCACATTAATAAGAACACCTATTTCCTATTCGGAGAGAGAGATCAATGTTCTCAGTGCTCTGTAGCATGCCAGGGTCACCTGATACTGTGGATCCCGGAAAGTGGGTTTCCATCAGAATTGCCAGAACTCTTGGCTACTTTCAGCCTGGGTTGCGTCACTTTTCCTGAGGTAGCTAGGAACGCTCGCTTCTGTTGAAAGCACTTTGGGTGACCTCGAAACCCCGTCTGTTACTGCGATAGATTCGCAGTACTTCTGCCATGAAGCCCTCTTTGGCTTTCTAACTAGATACTTGAATTGTTTCTTACACTCGTAGTGCTCATTCCATGTACGCTTCTGTAAAACTTGCCCTGTTATAGAGTTTCCTGACCTCTTGCCTTTTTAAACTCTCTATTCCACCATTTTGGTTGAGCCCTTTTAGGTGTTCTGTTAGCCGGGCAAGCTTTCTCGAACGCAATTGTTATTGCCTTGTTAATATTTTCTACCGCCCTATCTAAGTTAACAATTGATTGATTGGCTATCCAGGTGTAGGTATATTTACCACTTCTCTATACTTGACCCAATCAATCCTCCTAGGATTTCTTTGAAAACTACATATTTTGTTCTGAAAGTTCACCTTGAAGCGTATCCATCGATGATCCGACATTGACGCTCCGTCGACTCTATCACCTCCAGCCTATTTTTCACCACAAAGGTGCTTGAATTCCCTCTGTTACAAATATTGAGGTTGGAAGACAAAATGAAATCGTACAAACACACACCTCTTGGGTTGATATCACCGCGTCCCCAGTACCAACATCCAATTTTCCTGCCTTGCCAAGTCTTTTAGCTTCTCCGAGATCACTACCTCGGAGTCATAGGGGAGGTAGGCCGAGGTCAGACAGAGTGGTTTGCCAGATCTCCTAAGCTATAGTTATTCAAAAGAAATGCCACTATATGGTTTTTGATAAGCATGCAGGTCCTGATCTTACCTTCTGCCTTGTAGAACAACTTGTAATTTTCAACCTAAGACCCTGAATCTTGTTGTCCTTATTGATCCAGGACTCTTGTATGAGTACAGCTGTGACGTCCTGTCTTAACCTGCCCATGCTGTACCTTTTCATACCTTTCGATTTTTCGAGGTATGGTAAGCAGTCCCTGTTAGGGGACAGCAGAAAATGCTGCCTGTACTGCGTAGGTTACGTGTAGGGACACGGAACCCATACCCATGCTGTCGGCAGAGTGTACATAAAGTTCCATTCAACTAACCATGTTTTACACATAGCTAGCTAAACAATTAGCCAGCTAAGTCGCCAATTTCGGCAGCTTTGTTCAACTAAATTCTGGATATTGTGAACCTTACTTTACCAAGATCGGTTAGGTGGGATTGTTTGTTATTTTCTAGCTTGAATGGTTTGGGTGGGAACATTACTTAGCTTAGCTACACGTACTTACTATGCTGCCTTATATATCCCTGCAAGTGTCAGTAACTCAATTCGAGCATATGAGAGCTGGAGTGTTCTTCACTTTCGGGACGGCTTCTAACTGATAGTTATTGCTTTTAGTAAGCTTAGTTACAAATTCAATCTTCACAGATTCCATCTTATCGTAAGTGTTTTGAAGCCTTAGACGTGTTTCATTTTTGTGGAGCATTGCTTAAGCTATCGTAGAATTTTCCTGAAAAGCAAAGGCCTCTTTATTTCCTTGACTGAAGAATTCAGAAAATTGGACTCGTGTCCCAAATTTAAAACTGAGTCATACGCGTCTGACGCGGAAATTCTTGAACAGTTTGCTCTTCAGGAATTTTATTAGCTTTGCTTTAATTTGTTCCGTTGCTTTTGGGTATCATTTGTTGTACCACCTTGATCAAAAAGTTTCTAAATCTAAATCTACTGCAACATACTTATGCCAGCGCTTGATCCAATCCTCGAAACATTTTTTATATTCGGTTTTCGGTATGTCCATCAGTGCTTCCTGCGATTTTTCCATTACTTCCTCTCGGCTGCTGAAACGCATTCCCCGTATTGGTTTTTTAACTCGATTGAACAGAAAGAAGTCACAGGGAGCTAAATTAGGTGAATTCGGTGGCTGTTGGATGGTATTTGTTACATTTTTCGTCAAAAAATTACGAATAATGATGGCACTGTGCGATTGTGCGTTATCATGGTGCAAAATCCATAAGTTTTCTGGCCACAATTCTGGTCTCTTTCGGTGAATTGCTTCACGCAAACGTCTCATAACGCCCAAATAATACTCTTTGTTTACTTCATTCATGATGCACTACACCGTTGTAATCCATGAAAACCGTGAGCATTGCTTTCTTTTTTGACTGAAAACGACGTGGTTTTTTTTTCACGTCTCGTCTCCAGTAATGATCCTTTTGATGAATGTGGGATCGGATTCAGCCTCGCAAATCATTTCTTTTGCGACGTCAACACGGTCTCTTTTTTGCATGAAATTGAGGTCTTTTGGCACCAACTTTGCTGCTACACGACGGACACCCAAATCATTAACCAAAATGTCTTGGACGGATCCTTGAACGGGAATGTTCAAGTCCTCCGCTATCTCTCTGATGGTTAATTTGCGGTTATTGACCAACATTTCTTTTACTTCATCAATGTTTTCGTCGGTTTTCGATGTCGATGGTCTGTCACCGCGTTCATCATCTTCGATTGACTCACGACCACTTTTGAACCGCTCGTGCCGCTGGTAAACGGCCGTTTTCTTTAGAGAATCGTTGCCGAAACACTTTTCCAACATTTCCAACGTTCGCGCATCATTGAATCCGTTTTTTACGCAAAATGTAATACAAGTTAGTTGTTGCAAATTTAAATCCATTTCTAAAGTTGTAAAAAATCGCCAACACACAGAGATAGATGTACTCTTGGCTACGTAAGTTTTGCAAATGTCAAGCTATGACGCTAAGATTTAGAGGGAATGTCAACATATTTACCAACTTAACAAAAAAAAACAGAACTCAAATCGGAACAATGGAAGCGCCACACCTTTTACCTTTTTGATAACAATAACTCAATAAAAGTGGACTTTTTAACATTTTTTTTTACATCTTAGTAGAACTAGTTCTGCTCTCTCTTATTTATCAGTTCTTGCTAATATATCAAACGAGAAATGCCTCATAGATTTGTTTTGATATGCAGGCCGAGAGGTCTCAAGTTTATTTTTATAAGGTATTACGTTTTCTACACTACTCATAATTACACTTATGATGAAGAATTTGGCTCTTACTTATTATGTGGATTACAATAACGCCATCGCTTATTGTCACTAAGACCATGACTTATTGCAGTAGAACCAATCGTCGATTTCTAACAATCTTTAACCACATCTTTAAGCGAGTATCGGAAACCTTAACATACTTTATAACATTGGCTTCGTTACAAAGAATCGTTAATATTTAGAAATTTCAATTTGCACAGACGGGAAATGATTGCAATATAATACTCCGCGGCCTAGGTGTAACGGTATTATTTTTTTTTTTTAAGAAATCGAATCGAAAATCGTTATTCATTATGAGAACTAGTTTTAAACAATTAGTTCTGAACACAATTACGGTCATATGACCGATTATTTTTGACGAAGCGCATCGTGTCAGTTTAATTGTGGGCCATTTGGGGTGTAATCGGTAATCGGTGTCATCAAATCCCACGATCACAGTGGCCAATTAACTGGTCCATTTCGCGATATAATGATGTCGTTGATTCGACTTCTTGGTAAGTCAATTGTTTTATGGGGAGTATGGCATGTGACGTCATGCTTTAGGATTCAGATTTCGTTCCAGATCAATGTTATAAATATTTCAATAAAAAAAAAATACGGTAACATTGGCCGTTAACGAATCGCCTCATTTTTTGCAAACTAATGCCACAAGCGTGAAGACCATACCAAACAATGCACTTTTGTGGTTGTAATTAATTGAGCCTCATAAGTCTCCACTGGTTTGCCTCACTCTAGAATAGCAGTTTTGCAGGTTCACAAACCCAGCAAAAAGTGAGCCTTGTCACTAAAAAGTAAGGCGACTCAAGAGCCCAATCCACGGTCTCTTGTCGCGAGCCATGGTCTCGTGGCACAAGCTATGGTTAGGATCTTTTCGCAAAATTTTCAATTCAGTGGATCGGGAAAGATCAAATTGTTGCGAATTAACAAATTCGGATCGTCCCAGCGGCAACAGTTTGTTCTATACGCACATTACGCAGACGCAGAATTGCGAGCTCAGTTGGTCAAACATGAGGACAAAAAAACATCAAGTAGTCTTCTATACGTGTCGTTAATTGAAGACCGATTTCCAAAATAAATTTGAATTATGCGAATGCATTTCTTTTGTGTAACTCTATTGATGATGATTTATCAAACAATATTGGACATAAATGTCGAAGAACTGTTAAAAATGGCATCAAGACAAAGTCCATCAGTCCAGAAAAAGCACCCTTTTTTTTATAAAGCTCTACCAACAAGTGTAAACCCAAGGCGCGCTATGAAATCGAAAATACACGCATAATTGTTATTTTGTTTGTCGAGCTTCATTCATTTTTATGCGTACTTTATTCATAGATAAGAAGAAAGCAAAATGAGTTTCTTTAAATTTACAAAAGCAAAAGCTCTTAAAGGCTATACCTATACCACCGCGCTTTAAAAACATTTCGGCCTGGTATCGTTATACACTGATCGAAATTAAAAAGATTGTATCAGAGCTTTTTCGAAAATAATAGTTTTCTAACAATTCAATTTGTCATTGCATATTTCTAGGCCGTACATTGAACTGAACTGCTTAAAGCTCATTTTTCGTAACCAGTCAATCATGAATCAGAACACCACTAAACAGCCTGTCACACTTGTGAAATGTGATCGCGTTTGCACCAGTCATGTGGTGCATTCAAATTAATTTTAACGCTGATGCTAATGATTGCGGAAATTTGCAAATATCGCAAATAAAACTGTGATTTAATTTCTCTAATTGGAAATATCGTTGGAGATTTCATCTAGCATGTCTAATCAACCAAATGATCTGTATATATTACAGGTTGTTTCGGATAAAAAAAAACTTTAAGGAAAGATTCATTGACTTACTTTCAGAAAAAAAAATTGTATTGTTGGTGGGAAAGAGTTCGGAAATGCATCGCTGTTTGTTTTAAACAAAGCCTTACGCTGCCCTGTTTTGATTCTTATTAAAAATCACATCTTTCCAATTTATGCGTATATGGTAACAAACGAGGTATCGTTGAACTCGTAATTATCAGTACTTTAATCGCTTTAAACTAATAGTTGCCCTAAATTTAACGTGTCAAAAGTTGTTGAAGATTAAAAGTTATTTTTTTTTTTTAATTTAAAATTTTGAATTTGTCGTATTTTTTTTCGGAAAAATATCTCATTAACATCCACTTTTTGCAACTTTGAAACGTGTACCTGGTATTTACAAATAAACAACAAGCCAGGTCATTTTATCTCAAGTCAGTAGTTTTTAAGAAACGACCCAACTTATTGCCATTAAATTAAAAATTGTCAAAACTTTTAAGAAAAAAGTACAACTAATGACTGCACACTTTTATTTGTTCATCAAACCTTGTATCATCTCAATTGTTCAAAGTGCACACCATTGCTTTGTGTGCAAGCCAGAGCTTGTCTAACAATGTGCATTCTTTCAAGTTCTTTTGGGAGTTTCGCAACTGCCTCGGCAGTCATATGATCTTAGTCACCTAATGTTATTTCTGATGAGTAAACAATGTACTTCATCTGTCCCAAAAATAAAAGCCCATTGGGGTCAAATTCGGAGACTTTAGAAGTCACAGAATAGATCTATCTCACCCTATCTACGAATTTTCATACCCGCGATCTAACTACTCTATCTGCATGGCCGTTTCATCCCAGGTGAAATGGGACTCATTCGTCCATAGAATCCGTTAAATAATGTTGTTTTTCGCAAAGTGCCTGTCCAGAATGTAATTGTAGAATTACAAACGCTTCTCTGAATCCCCGGGTTGTAGCTCCTGTACTGGTATATGATTGAATGCATGCATATCTTCTGAAATTAGAATTCTCCAGATGTAAGTCCTGCTTAGGTGCCTTCGACTAGTATTTATTCGTCTTCATAGCTGTAAACGCCTTCTGCTAAAACAGGAAATTAGGCTCTTGACGACTTCCGTATTATTCTTGTCTCTCTCAATCTGGAGAATGTTTTAATAAATGTCTGCCATTTGGTGCAGTCCAATTAGTGTATCGCTCGTTGACCGTTACCGTTACAGAAACTATATGGTAGACATAAACCATGTCTGCGTATTCTTGTGTCGAAAAGTCCATCATCGAGGATATTATGAATTGAACGTTAATATCTCGGTTAAAAACTACAAACTAGTTATGCAAACAATTCTTTTTATATTAGTTAGTTTGATACATTAAATTGTTTACAAAATATACAAATGTATACCATATGTACATAAATACAGAGTCCGTCCCAAAGTAAACAGGATTTTTTAAAAAAGTTATTTCTGATGAGGCAATCTATTGAAGGTAGATCCTTCATTGATGTACTGTGAAAATTTCATGACCTTTGGACAAATAGAAGTGGAATTATTGCATCTGGAGTGACAGTATATTTGTGTCATCGGTACAAAAATGAGAATCGGGCAAAAATTGCTCAGAATTCAACATTTGAAGGATACCAAAAAGAACAAAAACTTCCTTTACAACATTGTGACTGGTGATAAAACGTCGTCTTTTCAATATAATCCGGAAATTAAGCACCAAAGTGCCGAGGCGCCAGACGAGACAAAAGCCAAAAAAAAAAAACTAGTTTTAAGAAGTCAGAAGGGAAGACAAAGTTGATTTTCTTTTAAGATTCCAAGGACATCAAAGGCACAAGCAGTTAGTGTATTTTAAAGCATTGGGTGCATTCGTCGTAGTCGGCCAGAATATCGCGCGTTTGTTGGCGTTTGTTACACGATAATACGGGCACGACAGTTTCAGAGGGGCAATATCCCCAAATAAGATACTTATACTGCTTAACTACATACATTAATTTGATTGCCATGAAACTTCCATTTTTCACTTATAGCGTATCCTCCACCATCCCCAAATATCATAATTTTTGATTTTTCAAGGCTTACAGTCAGATTTATGTACAAAATAAACAGTAGTGACCTTAGGATTCAACCTTGTGTGACAGCCACTGAATCTTCAAAGTCATCCGATAGATTTCTACCGTCCCGAACACATACATTGTTATTTTTGTACATACAGTGTGTCCAACAAAAATCCGCATCTAAAAAACCAATGGAAAATATCAGAATCTTATTAAATCATTTTTTTTCATTAATGTATAAACGAATTGCGCAATTATTGTACATGTATTAGAAGAGAGTCCAGTCACCATTATTATTTATAATTCCTTGGTATCTAACGCAATTTTTGTGCATATTCTAAACTTAGACCTCTCCAAATTTGGTTCAAGACCCGTGTAAGTTGTTTTATCGTAGCTATTTTTTCCCCTTAAGACCACCCATTTTCTGTTAAATTCGCATCAGGACTTTAACACGGCCAATCTCTATACCAATTTCCTCTTGCCAACGCATGCAGAAGTCACTCCGATGTTTTGGATCGTTATCCTCTTGCAAATTTTAATTGTTTGGTCCATACAGAGATTCGGCAGACTTGAGCAAACCCTTCTGGTATAATTTTACCATGAATTGTGCATGGAGGTTCTGTGTGAATACTATTAATTTTCCGAAGCCCTTGGTTGAGAAGAATATATAAATATTCTGAATTGTTAAGGGTTTCTTTCAATAATTATAAACAAACCTGACCCATCCACGACATTACCGCATTGTTTAAACCTTTATCCACTTTCTCACAAATGCCTCTGATGTTTTTACATATTTTACTGCCGACTTAATTCTTAATTGCGGCCCTTTTTGTTGGTCTACTAAGGAAAGGCTTTTTAAAAGCCGCACTCATTTTGTAAGGATGTTGTAAAGCCGAATTATGGAAATGAAAACAATGCGCGATCGGCAATTAAATGCAGAAAATAATTTGGCTACAAACGTGTGTGTGTGTGAGTAAGTAAAAGAAGTAATTTAACGCACGCTTTTCTGTAAGACACTGTAGGTAGCTTCTAAGATTTTTATCACCTGAGACGAGATTCCATAATTATGTAATTTATAATAAAGCATTTTTCGCGAGATGGTGTCAAAAGCCACACGAAAATCCACGATATTAAAAAGTAAAGTGGCAAGCAACTTGGCTGACGTGTTTAAGAATAATATCCCTCTTTAATTTATTACATCGTCCAAGTTCTATTCTTTGTGCAAAAGAAAAATGATTGTCTTCTGGAAACATTTGGGAACAGCTTTTCGGCCGATTTGCTTTTTTGATAATCCTCATCAGACCTTCAATTATAGATACATTGTACATAGTATGTTAAGAGTTTGGCTCTAAACAACTTTGTTACCAGCTTTCCACATCAACTTTATGAGGCGCTATATTTTCTTCGATCTGGCTACCGAGTCTTGAATGTAACTACTAAAGGCAAATGGTCAGAGTAAGTTTGCAGCCTAATTCTAAGATTGCTAAAATGTGATGCACAGTTCGCTGATAAAAAGCAGTAGTAGTGTATTAATGTATTTACCTTGTAAATCCTCATCACAGCAGCCGTTTAAGACTTTGCCATCCCGGGCATCAAGAGTTTTGTTCGCCTTAGAGTTCGCACAAACCATCCTTAGAGTTTCGTTTTACGTTGATTAGCGCTGAATTCACCTCGTTCACAAAATTGCGATAATTGTGCTAATCCTATTCTTTCATTAAAGTCACCAATTACAATAGAATAACTTCGGCTGTGTTTACATTATTTAATAGATAACTTAGGTTATTAAATTTGTGCAGCCAATTGGAACAGTTGGTGTAAATTGGAACTAAATAAGTTTAGGTGTTGTGCATTCTTATTTCCAAATAATTATCCTGCTGCATATTTTTATACGTGACCGCACCGTAAAGGTGCTTTCGAGAGCCAAAAAGTTCGCCTCCACCCTTCCAAATAGGTTTGGTTTTACCGCAGGGACATATTTTCATTCATAAGTACTAAAAATACTTTTATATCTTTCATCATAATCTATAGCATGGGTTTCAAATAGTAGAAATACCACCTTGATCAAAAAATTTCCGGAATTTATTCAGAAAATTAAAAATACAAGTTTATTCATCTAAATCTATATTGTCCCCTTCAAAGTAATCCCCATCGACTGCAACACACTTATGCCAGCGCTTGATCCAATCCTCGAAACATTTTTTATATTCGGTTTTCGGTATGTCCATCAGTGCTTCCTGCGATTTTCCCATTACTTCCTCTCGGCTGCTGAAACGCGTTCCCCGTAGTGGTTTTTTAACTCGATTGAACAGAAAGAAGTCACAGGGAGCAAAATCAAGTGAATTCGGTGGCTGTTGGTTGGTATTTGTTGCATTTTTCGTCAAAAAATTACGAATAATGATGGCACTGTGCGACGGTGCGTTATCATGGTGCAAAATCCACGAGTTTTCTGCCCACAATTCTGGTCTTTTTCGGCGAATTGCTTCACGCAAACGTCTCATAATGCCCAAATAATACTCTTTGTTTACTGTCTGGCCTTCTGACAAAAATTCATGATGCACTACACCATTGTAATCCATGAAAACTGTGAGCATTGCCTTCTTTTTTGACTGAAAACGACGTCGTGTTTTTGGTCTCGGCTTATTTGGTGAACGCCATTCACTTGCCTGATGTCTGGATTGCGTGTCGTACTCATAAACCCAAGTCTCGTCTCCAGTAATGATCCTTTTGATGAATGAGGGATCGGATTCAGCCTCGCAAATCATCTCTTTTGCGACGTCAACACGGTCTCTTTTTTGCATGAAATTGAGGTCTTTTGGCACCAACTTTGTTGCTACATTAACTTGGACGGATCCATAGGCAATTCCCAAGTCCTCCGGTGTCTCTCTGATGGTTAATTTGCGGTTATTGACCAACATTTCTTTTACTTCATCAATGTTTTCGTCGGTTTTCGATGTCGATGGTCTGCCACCGACATGCCAATCTTCGTAAACAACCGTTTTCTTTAGAGAATCGTTGCCGAAACACCTAACATTTCTAACGTTCGCGCACTATTAAATCCGTTTTCTACGCAAAATTTAAAACTCGTACAAGTTCGTTGTTGCAAATTTAAATCCATTTTTAAAATTGTAAAAAATCGCCAACACACACAGAGATAGATGTACTCTAGGCTACGTAACTTTTGCAAATGTCAAGCTATGACGCTAAGATTTAAAGGAACGTCAAGATTTACCAACTTAACAAAAAAAAAACAGAACTCAAATCGTAACAATGGGAGCGCCGCTCGGTGGTGTGGTGCGGGGACCTTTAGATCAAGGTGGTGGTAGCGGATTCATTTCCATAGTTAAAGAAATTAACATATAGTTTTTATTCTTAACTTAGTTTCTGAGGTACGAGTATTTATCTGGTTTACTGGTAGTAGTCCCCAAGAAGGTCTTTCATGTGAACACTCACTTGTTGGTGTACGCTCTTGCTTATTTACAGCGGCGTCTGCCCTTTTGTATCCACATTGGTTTGTATTTTGACATATGACAGAAGAGACTGACATCTCGTTTGGGGTGTTTTTTTTAGATTTCCAAACCAATTGATGAATTGACCAGACATACGGGTATTTCTCCGATTAATTCTTTAACTGCTTTCCCACCATTTTCAGTCCCACATTTGAAGCCTTCATATATGTTACATCTCATGTAGTTTACATAAAGTTTCTCATCTCTGTGTGGGACCTTTTCAATTTCCGGGTGTTTGAACTTTAAAAATGGTATCAACTTCTTTCTTCTTTTTACGAATATTAAACGGGAAATCTTCATGTGTTTTTTTTTTTAAACTTCGACTGGAGTGTTTCGCGATCTTATTTTGACTACTGTTCACACGGTGCTCGGATTGCGGGTAAAAATTATGTGTGTATACTCTGTCGTTTACGTTACCATTGTCTAACAATACCGCGCACACAAACTTGCTTTTGTGTCAAATTTGTTTTGACTTCTGCTGAGATTTTGACAATTAAATTGGTTTCCGTGTTTCTTTGCCTGGTGCCTCAAGGATTTTGTTCCGATTCTCCAGCTGCACCACCCACCTATCAAATACTTCGCTGTGTTTCTATTTCAAATCCGAAAATTCGGAGCACATCAATTGGAAGTGAGCTTTGGATGCTACTCATTATTTAAAGTTCATTATTTTTCTCATCGAATATTTCCTCAAGCTGATCTATACTTATTCCGGTAATAATATCCTTTGGCATGTTTTATATATTTTATTTTTTTCCTCCAGAAAAACAACCTGTATTCTTTGTTTGACCTGAAAAATTGGCCGTTACCTACCCGAAGCAGTAAATTTTTCCCCTTTTAGAGATCATAAAATGAACTTTTTTTCAAAAAAAAATTTATTGAATTTACATTGCGCAATAATAAACCTATTTTACAGAAAAAAATTCCAAAGCTTAATAAGATATCTTTACGAAGAATATGATGTTTTAAAAAAAAAAATTTAAGTTTTTTTAAAAAAAAAAATTACTTTTGATACATTAATTTGAGGACAACATTGACTTTGAAATCAGACATGCAAAAATTTAAAAAATGTCATCTTCCAAGATAGTCTTCGATACATTATCCGGAACACCCTGCATAAATACAAATTTATAAATAAAAACACAAACTGCTGGAGATAATAGAGAACTATTGATCGCACCTCAGTCTCCACTGATCATAATTTTCAAGTTCAGTAGAACGTAACGCACGTTCAACAGGTGACACAGAGTCACAAGTTTGCAAAACCGTCACAAGAAATGTGTAAATTTAGTCAACAAGAATGCGACGTGAAGGCATCACTTAGATCGGTTGTCTAATCACTGTTTAGCAAATTTTCACAAATTTTATTTTTGGAATCAAGTATTTCGGAGGAATCGAATACTAATTGAATTTCTCATAACATAACGCAGATAAACAAAGTAAACCAAACAAGAAAAATCGACGAATTGGTTAACAAAAGTTTTGGGGGTAGCATGTCTTTAATTATCACATGCACTAAAAAGATAAGGCGCACACAAACGAATTTTGGAAATTGATTTCTACATGCTCGTGCGTAGTTATTAAATTAATATTTCGAGCAACGAATACATTCGGAAATAGGTCGTTGTCTTCAGTGTTTTACGCAGATATTAGGGATTTGTTGCATATGTTTCATCTCAAGATTGCTACTGTCGTCTACATTAGAATCACATAAAAAATCGCTACGTTTTCCACATCAGAATCATCAGCTTTTATCTAAATTTTGTTCGAATCTCAAGGTTAAGAAACGTATCCGCAGTTTAGTTATCGCAGGAAATTCCGTACTACACTTTTCGTTTTAATCTATAAGTTGTGTCAATTTGCGTCAGTTAATATTTTGAAAAAAAAAAAAAAAAAAATGGACTTCGACTTCTGTACTTGTTTCTTATACGCTTATGACATAATAAAACAAACACTTCAAAAACGCCATCTCATTATACGAGAAAAACAGGCTAGTTTCTTGATGGTTTATTAGTGGTTAGTATTTTGATAAAAGGGTACTGCCCAACACTAATGTGATAACAACCATTTGTTTCCATGTTTTTCAATTAAAAGTTTTACACATTTTAGGTCAATGGAATTAAATTCGTGGGCTATCACATTGTATTGCACAACATTCGATATTCGCTTCTATATACGTTTTAACGCGTTTCTTCCGTGGATTTGTAAGAAAGTACAAGGTCTTCAGGCCGGATCCGATGAGCATTTATTATTATTACTTATGTTACGATACTTTTATTTTTGAGTTTAACTCATTTCGGCTATTATGCCGGAGATTACATACCATATGCTGTGTATCTTATTCCAAAGGGATTATGCTCTGGTTATATATGCTGCAACTGAAAATTTAATCGGTATAATTTCTTTCCGTTTTGTTTGATATGTATTATAAAGCATGGCAAGATAAGAACGATAGGAAATACAACAACAACGGTGGAGTTGATTCTGGCTTTATTTTGAAGCCTACGTTCATGCCATTATGTGTAGAATAGGGCATCATTACATCATTCAAATGTGCGCCTCGACTTCGCTGTCTGTGCTTCAAGCGATCGGTCCAATATGTGCGGCGTTATTCGGGAAATAGCGTGTCAAATGTTGGCCTTTAGCTCGTCCAAAGTGGTTGAGTTGTTATCGTAAACTAAGGATTTGACGTAACCCAAGTGGTGTCAAGTCGCATGATCGCGGCGGCCAATTAATGAACGCTAGCCGTGAGATTGCCAGTCGCCAAATTTCTCCTTCACAACATAGCGCCGCGCCGTCTCGTTGGCACCACAGCTCGGATATTGTTCCTAGTCCTGCCATAAGTTCTGTTACAAATATAAAACGCTATAAAAAAAAACAGAAAACATATCGTATTCAAAATTGTTTCATTTATTAGACTACAATATTGATTATTAAAAAAAAATTGGATTCATTCGAAATGACTGTCTTTTGCTTTAACACAAGCTTGCAAACGGTGTGGCGGTGCGTACGGTTTCCATGGAGATCGTGGACCCTGCTCTGGTTAATGCTGTTTTAAGGCGTTCCAAATTTCTGTGGGGAGTCTTGAAGGCCATTTTCTCCATTTCTGACCACAAACCATAATCCAGTGGATTCAGATCTGGACCCCCCGGCGGCCAATCTTCTGCTGCTTTAAAGCCAGGAATACTGACTCTAAGCCACTCTTACGTGGTTTTGGCTTTGTGCGCTGGAGCAGAGTCCTGTTGGAAGATTCATCTGTATCCATTGAAAAGGGTATTGATCAAACCCTTCACAAAACCCTCTAGCACATCTTCTTGGTAAACCTTCGCACCAGTTTTTGCGCCTTTTTCACAGAAATGGAGGGATGTGACGCCATTGTGAGAGACCCCCCATCAAACAATTACCGAAGCGGGATGATGTCCTCGTTGAAGCCTTGGAACAACTTTTTTCTCTTCCTTAGATTAAATGGCATAAATTTTGTCATTTTGTTTGTTGAAAACTTCTTCAACGGTAAAAATGTTTCCATGGCCATTGTTCGCGTTCCACTGCAAAAGTCGCTTGCATTTTTCCAGTCTAATTTTTTTTAGTTGAAGAATTAGAAGATGACCCGTGGACCGACGATGGGCTTTATATGCAGATCATCTCGAATCAGTCTAGGCATGGATCTGGTTGATATATCAAATTCCGTGAAAATGATCTTCTGCTTCCTAAGGGGATTTCTCCGAATTCGTTCACGCACTGCCTTTACTACCGCATTCGTACCACTTCTTGGCCTGTCCTCTACTCCAGACAATTCGCCATAGCGAGCAATAGCCCGATAAACGAATATTCTCTATATTCCGAGTGGTTTTAGCAACTTAGAAATTTGGCCAGCACTCTTTCCGCACTTATGCAACGCTACTACCGCGAATTGATTCTCTTTAACGCCCCACTCCATGTTAATAGTTTGCAAACTGAAAACAAACTGACTAGTATTCTTCACTGATCAGTGCATGTGTTCTGAAAAAAAAGTTAACGGTTTTATTCCCGCCAGAAGTTTTGAACGATAATCGCTGGAAACTGTGTAACAGAACTTATGGCAGGACTAGGTATATTGATGTTGTCGAGCTCTGATCACAGAAAGTCGGTTAATATGGCTCTATACCTGAGACCATTGACGGTCATTTCGAAAGAAATAAGATCCGACAATGCCGCCATGCCACAAACCACACCAAACAGTCAATCTTTGTGGATGCATTGGTGCTTGGCCGAACACTTGTGTTCGTTCCAATAACGACAGTTTTGCGTGTTGACAAAGCCGCTGAGTCACTGAATTCACGGCGTTGTCTGTTGTCGTCCGGCTTCAATTCTTGCGTCAGCACAATCTTATACAGATTTAGGCCAAATCCAACCGCAAAATAAGCCGGCGATGCCCAATTCGATTGATCGGCACCGCATCGACATTTCTGGGTCTTCTTCGATACTGGCCGCTACGGCGGCTATGTTTTCTTCATTTCGCACCAATCTCAGTCTGGTTGGCAGCGTAAGATCCAAAAGAGTGTACTCACGCTCAAACTTTTCCACGGTGCAACGAATTGCCTGTACTCTGAAGCCATGATGACGACCGATCTCACGACGAAATTCACGTTGCGTACAATATTTACACGTTCAGCAAGCGTGAAACGATGCATGATGAAATGGCAAACCTTATTGAATATTTTGACAGCTGGATGTCATTCGTAACTTTGACAGCTGCTGAAACATAGCAATTGGGGAAACTATCATTGCTTTCTGGTCACCCGTTATATTGCTCCATTTTTGATTGCCGGTACAGCAGATTTCGAAATTTTTGTGCAGTATGTTGTATGTTTGAGTTCAGCGTTACTGCCACCTTGATCTGTGATTACAGTTCTATCCCAATATATTTGTAGTTTCATGGTCGTGTTTTCCATCATTGGCCATGTGTGGTACTTATAATATGAGTTGGGTGTATGGTGCTATATGGAACCGCTGTTTAGCGCTAATTGTTGGTGAAACAATTTAGCGAAGTTTCTCTGACTTAACGTATACATAGTTGGCATTGCAATTTAAATTGTTCGGAGATAGGTCTTTCCTGTCATAAATTTGATGTTTATGTCATGCGTATGCTCCTCATAAAAGAACTTCGATTTCCATACAATGACGAGTCTTGAAATGGGGAAAACTTTTTTTTTTTTTTTTTTTTGGTAATTTGTGCGCGCTCAAGGGATTATTTTTTTTAGTACCCTTAAAATGTTTGCACACAGCGCGGGCGAAGGAAAATCAGGGAGAATGGAAAGAGAGGTACCGGTGAACGTTTTTGATGCAGTGGAGTATAACCATCATCAACTTAAGCAATCACTTTTAGTAGTAGCGATACTACCGTAACTAGTCTATCAGTATCCCCGTAGATTAAGATCCTTCTACTGGTGTTGTGTAGCGAAGCAATAATGTGTTTTCTACTGTGCTTTTAAATCTTGTCAACAGTGTGCGAATTAGCGTCTCTATAT
Source organism: Volucella zonaria (assembly GCA_963966105.1). Taxonomy (NCBI): domain Eukaryota; kingdom Metazoa; phylum Arthropoda; class Insecta; order Diptera; family Syrphidae; genus Volucella; species Volucella zonaria. Next base: position 45,505,749 of record OZ014532.1, on the reverse strand, counting down.
TCCTAATATTAGTTGACAACCATTTGATAAATTTAAAGTAATAGAAGTCTTTTTTTGATGAAACCTTGGTCAAAAGTTGAACGAAACCTAGATATTTATATGAGGCACCCGTCCTCTTTAGCATGCACAACCCCTTTCTACTAGATGAATCGTTTAAATGTTTCCCAATGAGATAATTGGAAGACACAAGTTAACCGTTGATGAAGTTATTGTAAAGAAATTTCCGTCAGAAAAAGTATCACTACTATACACAACGACTTTGCACAAGACTTCTCTCAACAAATAAATAAATTACTGCATCATTGTTGTCATTTCCAACTGAAACCAACATCACTGAAGTCTATAATATAATCAGACGCATGAATGAAAACAAATCTCCAGGAGCCGATGGCTTCCCAGCAGGAGATGTTAAACAACACGCCGCTATTTTTGCTCCCATCCTGTCCAAATTCATAAATTTAAGTCGGACTTAAGGGAAAATTCCAAAAACCTTGTAAATTGTAAATAATTATATTCTCTTATTCACCAACGTCAATACGGCTTTCAGAAATCACGGGAACATTACTAGGATAATTCTCAAATTGTATCAATGTCAGCTTAAATAAAAGCCAATGGTACTATATACTCGTATTTAGGGATTTTAGTAAGGCGTTTGATACCTTAAACCACACAAAACTCTTAGAAGCCCTCGAACATATAGGCATTCGGGGGGTAATGGCAGCTTGGATTAATGGATTAAGGACTATTTAAACAGCCGCCGCCAGTTCTGGGTAAAAATCAAGAACGTATAAAACAGGTGCAGTCTAGGATCAGAATTAGGTCCTATTCCTTTTATTCTACGAGGGCGGGTCAATAAGTCCGTGACTTTTGGATTAAAACAGATTTTTTGATAAAAAAATTATTTTATTTTTCAACGTAGTCTCCCTTGAGCTCTATACACTTTGTCCAACGCTTCTCCAATTTTTTTTATCCCTTCCAAAAAAAATGATTTGTCGAGGTCCTCAAAATGACGAGATGACTTCATCATTGGAGTCAAATCTTTTTCCACCAAGCCATTTCTTCAGGTTTGGGAACAAGAAGTAGTCGCTCGGAGCCAAATCTGGAGAATAGGGTGGATGAGGGAGCAATTCATAGCCCAATTCATGGATTTTTGCCATGGCAACTGCACATGTGTGCACCCTTGCATTGTCTTGCGGAAAGCTTTGTCATACCCAAGTGATCATTCAAAATTGAAACCACTGAGCCATGCGAGACCCCTACGGCTTCCACAATCTCTCGCACTTTCAATCTTCGGTCGGCCAACACCATATCGTGAATTTTTTCGATTGTTTCGGGTGTAGAGACCTCAACTGGGCGTCCAGGAGGTTCGGCATCTTCAGTGCTTGTACGGCCACAACGAAATTCAGTAAACCACTTTTTTACCATTGAAATCGATGGTGCAGAGTCCCCATAGTATTTATCAAGCTTAGCCTTGGTCTCGGTAATGGTTTTTTTTCGCAAGAAATAATGCTTAATAAGCACACGAAATTCACTTTTTTCCATTTTCTCCTGAAATTAGTGAGTAGTCTGATAAAAATAGCTGTCAAACACAAACTAACTGACGCAGCAAGTTTAAATTTTGACAGGAGTCAACTGACAGATGCCTGTTGACAGGAGCAGTGTTTCTGTTTCAGTAAAGAGGTCAGAAATTCAAAAACTTATTGACTTATTGACCCGCCCTCGTATATGCAAATTAACTTCTCGGTATTTTTAAGAGCAGTATACCATTTGCTTATGCAGATGACACGGTAATAGTGATTCGTCACAGATCTCTTGAAACGGCGACAGAAGTAATGCAGGAGCAAGAAAATCGAAAATGATACATATCCAAAGACCACATCATAATGTTACGGAGCAGAAAATACGGTTCGCAAATGGCGCATATGCCTCGACATTTTGCATGGAATAAACATATTGACAAAACTCGATCGGATATAAAGAAGGCCCGATTCGCTCTGTCGAATTTACGATATCGAGCTACACCGCAAGTCCTGAAGCAAATTTATTATGCTCGGGTTGAGTCTTAGATAAAGTATGGCATACTTGCTTAGGGAAGTACATCAAACTCAAATATTACAAAGCTTCAAAAATGCAAAATAAGGCGCTGAAAATTATTAATAACTGTTCAGCACGTATACAAGATGACTATTATCCTTGAGTATTATGACGACCTACATTTTAGGAAGACAATTGACCCTGAAGTTAACACTATGTAGAAGACGTGCTCAGGGTTTGTTACAACTACATATCTCGTAATTATAATATGGTAAAAGGCAACTTAAATATAGCATGCCGTCAATTTTACATTAATCATTTGCAAATCTAAGAAATATATACCTATTAATTTATAATGTGAAATTTACAGTTATATTTAAGAAAATTACTCGTAAGTCAGTTCATTTACTTTTACATTGAAATTTTCCGATTGTGATTTTAAACCAAAATGTTGCCAAGTATAAAAATTAATCTTTTAATTCAAAAAGCTTGTTCAATTATTTACATGTAATACATCTTTTTTAATATGCAATCTTCTACAGAAAAGCCATTGAGGTTTCGCAGAAAAGTATAAAAATTATTAAGCTTTAAGAAATTATCAAAAATAAATTAAATTTGAATTAAACTGAACTTCAAGCGCTTCAGGTTTTCTCTTTTGTTATTGTAGATTTTTAACCCTCGACCCGTGTACTGTAAAATTTGAAGTTATCGTGTACCTGGGCACTCGTGCCCTGTAAAATAAGTATGGAAGATTGCATTTTCCATATGAGATAAAAGTAAAGAAAAAAAAAAATGTTGTCTATTTAAATCTAAATTATATACATCTTAAAAATCATAAATATAAATATATTTTGTACAGTTGAATGCTCAGGTCGGTGATTGACGTATCATGCCGATTAGGAACGTCGATAGCTTCAGCAGGTGATTCATCTCTTATATAACATCGTTCGTAAATTCTTATGTAGTGCTTTGTGCAAGTGGGAACATAACACAAATCGCAAACTGCTGTTGTTTTGTTATCCTTCTTTTGTGTTTTACAGGATTCACATCTTTGCTTTTTTATGTTTTGCCGTTGTGAAGGGAATGGTATAATCGTATATGGTATATCCTATCATTGCATCGCCGTTTTCGCAGAATTTCACAAACTTGGTTTTAAAATCCTTTTCTCTAAACGTTTAGCGGGTAATTCTAATGATAGTTCTTTGATAAAGGCATTTCTTTTTCCCGACCTTTTCTTAGTTGTATACCACTCCGGTTGGCTTATATCATATGATCTGTAGGCAGCTAGGACTATAGTATCTATGATGATAATACAGCTGTAAAGTGTATTATACAGGGTAACTTACTCGAACTATAGCTTTTTAAAATGCTATAATTTTTTTATTTTTTGATAAATTTTATTGTGCCAAAGCAAAAAATGTTGGAAAATACATCAATTTTCAAATTGTATCAGTAGTTTTCAATATGTCCACCTTTGGCGCGAATAATGGCCTTGAGACGGCCGAAGAAAGCATCGCACGCTGCACGCAAGTGGCTCTGCGGTATTTTGGCCCATTCTCCGCGAAGTGCTTGTTTGAGGTGGTCCAAACTTTGGTATTTTTTAGTGCCAAACTTCGCCTTCAAAATACCCCAGACAGAGAAATCCAACGGATTTGCATCCGGAGAATTTGCAATCCATTGTGTCGAAGAAATGAAGTGTGGAACATTGTTTTTTAACCAATCTTGGTTGACGCGCGCTTTGTGAGACTGTGCCGAGTCTTGTTGAAATGTCCACAGTCTCCGACCGAAATGATTGTTTGCCCAAGGCTTCAATACTGCCTCTAAGACAGTTTCAGGGTATAATTTTGACGCCACGGTCCAAATATACGAGCGGAGAGCGACCATCGGCGGTTACGGCGGCCTAAACCATTACCATCGGTGCTGCCTGCTTTCTGGTGGCCGTCCGAAGGTGTAAATTTTCGAAGGACCTCTCTGGCAAGTAAACTCGATCATTTTGTTTGTTGAAATATTGCTCGATAACAGATGGCGACTCATCGGAAAAAACCAAATTCGGCAACTCACCACTTTCGTGCAAGCGTAGCAACTCCTTCGCTCTTTCGACCCTAACTTTTTTCTGTTGCGGTGGAAGATCGTGCGCTTTTTGGAACTTCAATGGCTTGAACCCAAACTCATTGTTCAGTATGTGTTGCATCCATTCCAACGATATGTTGAGCTCACGAGCCATTTTTCTTCCACTTCGACGCGGATTTCGCTCAATTCGAGCCTTCACTTTCCGAACCACCTCTGCCGATGTTGCTGTTTTTTTATGACCACCTCCATGGCGCTTTGCAACGCTGCCAGTATCACGGTAACGAGCTATGATTCGAGACACAAATGGTTTATTCACGTTGAGGTGCTGGAGGGCTCTAACGATAGCTACTTGTGGTTTTCCAGCCAAATATAAAGCAATCACACTATCACGTTTGAATTCTATCGCGGATAAAAAATTTTTCAACACAACTGAGGCGCAAATCGTTTAAAAGGCTTGTAAATAATAAAATTATCTGTCATGTGTAAAAATTTGAGCTCACTGTCATGAACGGTTTGGAAATTATAGCAGTCTGAAGTTGGTTGCAGTTCGAGTCATCCAGGGTGTAGTCTAATAATAATTACAGGCTTGTGCGATTCCTAATCAATGTCCTCGCCGTAGAGTAAAGTTGACAACAAAAGAACGTTCTTTTTTGTGTTACTCGCATGGCTAACTAACTGCATGTACCGTGAGAAACAAACAATGGAACTAAATTTTTCCCGAGCTCTTTTTTTTTAATTCCCTGTCATTTTTTGCAAACTCCATTGGTAATTGTGATTTGTTGCCTCCTATTGTAACCACTAGTGTAGTCCTTCTACTTGCTAGCTCTAAAGCCAATGGCAGATGTGTAAAAACAATTGTCGGTGGTAACGTTAAAATTGTCATCCAAAAAATCTTCTAAAAGATGCATCACAAGGCCGTGTGCTATGCCATCCGAACGATCGTCACCAGGTTGCTGTCCTAAATAAATTTTTCCACGCAGAGGATAATTGGTCTACAACCCAAAATATTTTTAAGCCATATCTCTGCCAGGTTTATTAGGCAGGCATATATTGCCGAAAGGAACATCTGCCTCTGGTAGCTACTAGTTGTTCGCCTGTAGTAAGCTCTTTTGATGGATGATAGAGTGCAGTGAGATTTGATTGAAATACGTCCCAAGTATATCTAAAAGCTGCCAGCTTATCAGTTTGCATGCGGAATACTCTAGTTTTTGAATCGTCGAACCGGACGAAACAGGATATTTGTTCAAATCGTTAACACATGATAGCTCTATAAAAAGGCATATTGTGTTGATCAAATAAATCCTTAGCTTCTTCTTTTGACGATTTTTCGGCAACTGCATACAGTAATACTGCAATAAGGACTGAAACGAATAAAATCTGTAAATTTCAATACGGGCTATACTTCCAATGCGTACAAATTGCAATCCCATTTTGTACCCAAATTAGCCTGTAAATTCTCTAGTTTCAGTTTGTTATTGATTTTAGTTCGGTGAGGTTTAAAATATTTATAAAATATGAGTCAAGAGGAACGCCGTAAAAAGATCATCGACAAATGGCTCGAAAATACTTCGCGTCCAAACCATTTCATCCCAAAAAATTTAAACATAGCACGCAGTACAGTGGATTCTGTTATTAAACGATATTTGGAGACGTTGACAGTTAATCGAAAACTGAAAAGTGGAGCTAAAAGTGAAGCGCATGATACAAATTTGGACAGGAAAATAGTAGGTACCGTCGTAAAAACCCGGACTATGTCATCCAGAGATGTTACTCGGGAATGTAATACCAACCAAACATTGGTACAAAAATCTAAAAAACGTAACGTTCTAAAAACACGAAAAAAACAAAAAATACCAAAGTGAAAAGCATAAAAAAGTCATAAAAACATCAGCCCGAAAGCTATACGAGTTGATCGGCAACAATAAAGCGTGCTTGGATTTGGATGACGAAACTTATGTCAAAGCCGGCTTTACTACTCTTCCAGGTGCGCAGTTTTACAACTCGTTTGAAGCTGAAATTCTTGCGCAATCAACAAAATCGATTGGGATGGAAAAATTCGGATCTAAACATCTCGTTTGGCAAGCCATTTGAAAATGTAGACACAGAAGCTCATCGTTTATTACAACGGGAACAATTAACGAGTGCCTAAAAAACGGTTGATTCCTTTCTTAAACAAGCACGAGGGTTCAACATTATTTTGGCCTGATTTAGCTTCAGCTCACTATGCTCATGCGACGTTGAGCTTTCTTGTTGCTAAAAATGTCGACTTTGTCCCAAAAGACATGAATCCACCCAATGTTCCACAGTGCTGTCCCAATGAAAGGTATTGGGCTTTGGTCAAAGCTAAATTGAGGAAAAGTGAGCAGTGTGCAAAGGACGTAAAAGATTTTAGTGCTAAATGGAAAAGAGCGTCCAAAAAGATCACGGACGTGTAACTGTCACCAACCTTATGAAGGACATTCGAAAGAAGTTGAGGAAAGAATGGGAACCCAAATAATCTTTTTTATTTTTTGTAATTGAGTTTTAAAGCAAATAAAAAAAATTTACATGATTTATGAAAATATTTGAAAATATTTTTTTTTTTTTTTTTACTTTGAAGTTTCCAAATTTTATTCGTTTCAGTCCTTATATGTATGCATACATCTGCATCCGTATCATACGAGGGCGGGTCAATAATTCCGTGCATTTTTGAATTTCTGACCTCTTTACTGAAACAGCAACACTGCTCCTGTCAACAGGCATTTGTCAGTTGACTCCTGTCAAAATTTAAACTTGCTGCGTCAGTTAGTTTGTGTTTGACAGCTATTTTTATCAGACTACTCACTAATTTCAGGAGAAAATGGAAAAAAGTGAATTTCGTGTGCTTATTAAGCATTATTTCTTGCGAAAAAAAACCATTACCGAGACCAAGGCTAAGCTTGATAAATACTATGGGGACTCTGCACCATCGATTTCAATGGTAAAAAAGTGGTTTACTGAATTTCGTTGTGGCCGTACAAGCACTGAAGATGCCGAACCTCCTGGACGCCCAGTTGAGGTCTCTACACCCGAAACAATCGAAAAAATTCACGATATGGTGTTGGCCGACCGAAGATTGAAAGTGCGAGAGATTGTGGAAGCCGTAGGGATCTCGCATGGCTTAGTGGTTTCAATTTTGAATGATCACTTGGGCATGAGAAAGCTTTCCGCAAGATGGGTGCCGCGTTTGCTCACAGTCGACCACAAACGCAATCGTGTAACAACTTCACAGGAAGGTTTGGCGTTGTTTAATCGCAATATGGAGGAGTTTTTGCGCCGTTTTGTAACCGTGAACGAAACATGGATCCATCACAACACACCAGAGAACAAACAACAGTCAAAACAGTGGGTTTCTAAGGGTGAATCGGCGCCAAAGAAGGCCAAGGTGGGTTTGTCAGCCAATAAAGTTATGGCGACTGTTTTTTGGGATGCATGCGGGATAATCCACATTGACTACCTTCAAAAGGGAAGAACAATCAATGGGGAATATTATGCCAACTTATTGGACCGATTCAATGACGATTTGAAAAAAAAACGACCTCATTTGGCCAAGAAAAAAGTTCTTTTCCACCAAGACAATGCAAGGGTGCACACATGTGCAGTTGCCATGGCAAAAATCCATGAATTGGGCTATGAATTGCTCCCTCATCCACCCTATTCTCCAGATTTGGCTCCGAGCGACTACTTCTTGTTCCCAAACCTGAAGAAATGGCTTGGTGGAAAAAGATTTGACTCCAATGATGAAGTCATCTCGTCATTTTGAGGACCTCGACAAATCATTTTTTTTGGAAGGGATAAAAAAATTGGAGAAGCGTTGGACAAAGTGTATAGACCTCAACTGAGTGTATAGACCTCAACTGAGACTACGTTGAAAAATAAAATTATTTTTTTATCAAAAAATCTGTTTTAATCCAAAAGTCACGGACTTATTGACCCTCCCTCGTACCATCGGCGAAGTATCTTTGGTGTTGCTGACAAACGATTGTCTTCATAGGCCCTCTTCGCTTTCCTGTTTGTGTCAAGAACCAATAGTACCAATTATTTCTGGGCTTATCAAACATCTAAAAGCATCGTCTTTTTTTGAAAATATTTGTCTGCATCTTGACTCATCTCTCTTTCGTTCGTTTCGATCATTTATTGCCCTGAATTTCTGAAATTCATCTGGCATAGATCACCAAATTGTGTAGCGCCTTCCTCTGTTTGATCCAACAGAACAGGTTCATCCTCCTGAAAATCCTCCTGACGCCGCTCCTCAGATTTAATCTGCATATGTATTTGTTCTTCTTGTCGTAAGTCATCGCCTACTTGTTCAACGCGCAAATCGGGAAGGGGTACATCTGGAACATAATCAGGGTCAACTTCTGAAAGCTCTCCATCATGAATATCTGCTCTAGAATCCTCTGAATAAGCACTTTGCTGATCAAGTGTTATATACAACTCCTTTTCAATATCATTCAATGCTGAATCAGAAGGTTTGTTCAATAGATATGCAAAATATTCTAACAAATCATTTCGATCCATTTTTCTAGAGCAATCCAAAAACAATATTCACATTCCTTAGAACAACAGAACACAACAGAAAAACAAAATATAAAAAAAAAAGTAGATTCAGCTTTTACTTACCACAAAACCATAAAAAAAAAAAAAACAAAGCAACCAAAAACAATAGATATTTGCAGTAATACTTCAAAAAAAAAACAAGTAATCACTAAATCGTTTCTACTGGTAAAATCTCCCATTTACAACACAATTTTGTTCAACGCGACAAGTAAAATCTCTGAGAATGCTAAAAAGCTAACGGTTTCAATAAAGATGTATAGTGCTATTCAAAACAATTGGCCTGCCGCCACATGTGAAGGGAGAGTTAGGTAATAAAAATGAGGTCCTTTTAATTTTTTTCTATTTCAGCGATTATTTTCGTATATTTGTAGTTGTGAATATCCTTTTGTTTTTTAAAAAAATTTAAATTTCTTTGAGAGCAAATCTCGAAAAGCACTATACTGAGCACTGAGTGCCCAGGTACACGATAACGGTCATTTTTTTTTTAAAGCTCCGAGATACGAAAACTAAATACAACATCAGTTCAACTGCTGTTTTTTTATGTACTTGAGCATCGTATTCTTTAGAAAATCATCACTTTATGTAAAAGGGGTGGTTGAGTGAGCAGTCAAAAGTCTAAGATTTGATCGGAAATCCAGATCTCATTTTAGCCAGCGGTTGAATCCCAAGCAAAACACAAGAGGGTTGAGAGTGTCTCTTTGGAAGAGAACCTTATGGTTATAGCTCTGCTTACAGTTCCCTATTCCCATACCCTGGTGCTCCACTGCTTCATCAGCAACTTGAAGCAGTTTTATATAAATGGATTGATTTAGTATATTTTGAGTACTTTGCTGAGATGCCGTGAGGCATGGAATCGAACGCATTTTTATAGTCAATGAGCACCATGCGATATCTTGCTATTTTATTTCTAAGTCTCTTTCATTTGTTTTTCGGATTGATGGGGGCTTGAGTTTAAACTTTGGGACGCTTTCCTAACGCTCTTAGTACTGATACTGCACAAATATAGAAAATGGCGTTAATATGGTATATTCTATCTGTATGACTTCGTCAAACAATTGCGGCAACATTACTAAATTGATGGTATACAAAAAAGATTCTAATTTGGCATTTTCGTAATCCTTTGTCATTAGGTCTTAATATTACTACCCATTCTACACATTTAATGATAGTGAGACTGTACACAGGTATGTTGGATGTGGTTCTACTTAACTGGTCCTGGTTCTACTTCTGGTGGCACTCGATATTGTTAGCGATGCTAGTCGGATAAAGAGTTTGGGGCGATAGTGGTGAAAAATGGATTTCAGTTCTGCTGGTAGTGCCAAATTTGTGACATTGGAGCTTTGCGTTCTTCGATCTCGACCATTTGATTCACTATCGTGGTTTTGGAAACATTTGTAGCACTGATTTAAACTATCCTGAGAAACTCATCTCATTTTATTTTAATACTATTTTGAGGTCGCTGTGTAGTTAACGCTGTGAAACCTGTTATGTATAGGTAATGCAAAGACTATATTCATAAGAAATATGTATTGTACGAGGGCGGGTCAATAATTCTGTGCATTTTTGAATTTCTGACCTCTTTACTGAAACAGCAACACTGCTCCTGTCAACAGGCATTTGTCAGTTGACTCCTGTCAAAATTTAAACTTGCTGCGTCAGTTAGTTTGTGTTTGACAGCTATTTTTATCAGACTACTCACTAATTTGAGGAGAAAATGGAAAAAAGTGAATTTCGTGTGCTTATTAAGCATTATTTCTTGCGAAAAAAAACCATTACCGAGACCAAGGCTAAGCTTGATAAATACTGCACCATCGATTTCAATGGTAAAAAAGTGGTTTACTGAATTTCGTTGTGGCCGTACAAGCACTGAAGATGCCGAACCTCCTGGACGCCCAGTTGAGGTCTCTACACCCGAAACAATCGAAAAAATTCACTATATGGTGTTGGCCGACCGAAGATTGAAAGTGCGAGAGATTGTGGAAGCCGTAGGGATCTCGCATGGCTCAGTGGTTTCAATTTTGAATGATCACTTGGGCATGAGAAAGCTTTCCGCAAGATGGGTGCCGCGTTTGCTCACAGTCGACCACAAACGCAATCGTGTAACAACTTCACAGGAAGGTTTGGCGTTGTTTAATCGCAATATGGAGGAGTTTTTGCGCCGTTTTGTAACCGTGGACGAAATATGGATCCATCACAACAAACAACAGTCAAAACAGTGGGTTTCTAAGGGTGAATCGGCGCCAAAGAAGGCCAAGGTGGGTTTGTCAGCCAATAAAGTTATGGCGACTGTTTTTTGGGATGCACGCGGGATAATCCACATTGACTACCTTCAAAAGGGAAGAACAATCAATGGGGAATATTATGCCAACTTATTGGACCGATTCAATGACGATTTGAAAAAAAAACCACCTCATTTGGCCAAGAAAAAATTCTTTTCCACCAAGACAATGCAAGGGTGCACACATGTGCAGTTGCCATGGCAAAAATCCATGAATTGGGCTATGAATTGCTCCCTCATCCACCCTATTCTCCAGATTTGGCTCCGAGCGACTACTTCTTGTTCCCAAACCTGAAGAAATGGCTTGGTGGAAAAAGATTTGACTCCAATGATGAAGTCATCTCGTCATTTTGAGGACCTCGACAAATCATTTTTTTTGGAAGGGATAAAAAAATTGGAGAAGCGTTGGACAAAGTGTATAGAGCTCAAGGGAGACTACGTTGAAAAATAAAATTACTTTTTTTATCAAAAAATCTGTTTTAATCCAAAAGTCACGGACTTATTGACCCGCCCTCGTATAATATGTACATTCATCTGACCAAATTGTAGAAATGAGTTGGTGTATCGCTTCATGTTGTTGGGTTGCATTTTTTCGTTCTACCGCTAAAATTTCCGTATTTTCTCTTTCTCTTAAAATCTTTTTTGTTCCGCTTCTCGTGCTTGTTGTTTTTTTTTTATATTATCAATTGATCAATTGAAAAGATGAATGGATTTGAAAAGCCTGGCATACTACTTAAGTCAACTTTTTTCTAACAATATTCTATGATGGTTGCAATTACTTCGACTACTTGCGTAACATGTGGTTCGAAAAGTCCCGAGACTATCATATAATAACATAATATTTTAACAAAATTCGATCTAATTAATCAACATAGTCTATTATTAGAGTGATACAATCATTCCAGAGGTATTCTAACATGTCTATGCCGTTTTTATAGAACCATTTGTCCAACCCTTCAAAATATGCTTCAGTTTCAGCGATCACCCACCTCTTCATTGCAGCCATATCTCTTTACGGCGAACACTTCTTTATTTTTTCGAGGTTTTCGAACAAGTAATAGGATCCATGCTTCATCCGTTGTCACATCCCGCATTACAAGATCTTGTTTTTTTTTTTGTTTGCTTAAACAGCTCCAAACCGGAATCTGAATCATCAACATATTGTTGTTGTTGATCCAAACGCGGTATCCACTTCGAACAGAACTTTAGCATACCCAAATACTCGCGTAAAATATGATGTACACCGTCTATCAATATCTTTACGATTTTGTGTTATTTTTTTTTTATGCTTTCCAGTGTTTTGGACAGCGTCATTTGTATGTACGACCGCATTTGAATTCAGCACGCCCCCGACAAATGGTTGCTTTCGACGGAGCAAATTCCTTATAACGCTTTTCAATCCATTCTTGAGTTTCAACAGTATTTTTCCCCATTAAATAACAGTGACTTATCAATGAACGAAACTCGTTTTTTTCATGATTTCGAAAATATCAAAAAGTGAGTCACTAAAACTTCAATATCTCGATGGGTCGAAATGTCAGCAAATTTTCACACAAATCGTTTAAAAGTTGGTACCAACTAAAAATGGATATGTTATTAGAGTCACCATCTTTCGAACGACCACCGGACAATTAATTGTGTGCGAAAAGCGAGTGGAGACATTAACAATACTTATTAATCTAGTACAATCATTGTACTAAAGCAACTATTTACATTCTTTCGCTAGGAAACAACAGCGTACTGCAGAACGAAATGCAGAAATACAACGAAATTCTCCGTTTACAATTTCGTCGTTTTTTTTTTTTTCGCTTCGCATCAACTGCGCTCTGGCCTTAAGGAAAAAAAATTTCCTTTAAACCTAAGATAGATATTTTTTTTGCATACTCCATTTGGTTAATAATATTTGTTTTATTGGGTCTATAACTTCGTGCAGTTCGCAGAGATGGCGTAACTTGTATTATTCCATTTTTATTGTCCCATTGGAACATGCGTTGGAAAGCTATTGTCATTGTACGTCATTTCAGTATATGTCATTCCTTTGAAGCGTATACAACAATAATTTTTTTTCACTCAAATATGTCGAACTTGTGGGGAGTTCTTATTCATTACTTTAATATGAAGAAAACTGCTGCCGAAAGTCATCGTATTTTGGTGGAAGTTTATGGTGAACATGCGCTAGCTGAGCGAACGTGCCAAAAGTGGTTTGCACGATTTAAAAGTGGTAATTTTGGCTTGGAAGACGATGAACGTCCTGGGCAGCCAAAAAAGTTTGAAGATGAAGAACTGGAAGCATTACTCTATGAAGATTGTTGCCAAACACAAGAAGAGCTCGCAGAATCTTTGGGTGTCACTCAAGCAGCCATTTCAAAACGTTTAAAAGCAGCTGGATATATTCAAAAGCAAGTAAATTGGGTTCCACATGAACTCAAGCCGAGAGACGTCGAAAGGCGGTTTTGCATGTCCGAAATGCTGCTGGAACGCCACAAAAGGAAGTCATTTTTGCATCGGATTGTTACAGTTCAGTTTATATACATTTTGTATTACTTAATTTACTCTTACTTGCTAGACAAAAAAATGTTTAAAAATTAGCTTAATTAACTTAAAATTATCTTATTCTAGCTTACTGACCCTATGCGGGCACTCTAAGTTAAACCTAACACTTAAATTATGTCTTTCGACGTACCTTACTACTATACTATACTATTTCTATTCATTATAATTAAAACTAAGAAAACATTTTTTACAAAAAAAAACTTGGTAGCATGACCTTTTTTTCTATTTTATTGTAAAACTTAAAACTAAAGTTCTACAAACTACCTAAAAATAAATCTTAATCTACTTACATCTAATACATACATATATACATATATATATATACACATAATATGTACATACTTAACCATCGGATTGTTACTGGTGATGAAAAATGGATCCATTACGACATTGTGAAACCCGGCCAAGCAGCCAAATCAACGGCAAAGCCGAATATCCATGGCGCGAAGGTAATGCTCTGTATTTGGTTTGATCAGATGGGTGTGCTGTATTATGAGTTGCTAAAACCGGGTGAAACCATCAATGGACAACGCTACCGAACACAATTAATCCGTTTGAAGAGAGCAGTGGCCGAAAAACGCCCGGAATATACGACCAGACACGAGGCAATAATTTTCCATCATGACAACGCTCGGCCCCACGTTGCTATTCCGGTTAAGAACTATTTGGAAAACAGTAGATGAGAAGTCTTACCCCACCCGCCTTATAGCCCAGACCTTGCTCCTTCTGACTACCATTTGTTCCGGTCGATGCAGAACGCCCTCACTGACATCAGAACAGAATATCAAAAATTGGCTTGATTCATTCTTGGCTGCCAAGCCGGCGCAGTTCTTTTGGGATGGGATCCACAAATTGCCAGAAAGATGGGGAAAAGTCATAGCTTCAGATAGGCAATTCTTTAAATAATACTATTGTACATTTAAAGTATTGAAAAAAAACCGCACGAATTAAGTTATATACCCAATACTATTCTAGACATCCGTCGGATGAGACAGGCTTACGAAGGTAGTCCCAGAAGTACCTGACCTAACAAAGAAAAGACAACCGCAAACTCCACCTCTTTACTGTTGGCAAATCTTTTACCACCGAGCCATTTTTTCAAGTTCGAAAATAGAAAATAATCCGAGGGGGCTAAATCTGGCGAGTAGGGTGCATGAGGAAGCATTTTGGCCATCGCGATGACGGATGAGTGAACTTGTGCATTGTCTTGATGAAACAAAACGTTTTTCTTCGTCAAATGCGGCCGTTTTTTCTTGATTTCATCTTTCAAACGCCGCAATAACTTCGCATAATAGAGGCCGTTGACAGTTTTTCCTTTCTGAAGATAATCAATCTCACGCGCATCCCAAAAATCTGACGCCATGACCTTGCCTGCAGATGGAACTGTCTTCGCCTTCTTTGGACCCGATTCTCCCCTTTGAGTCCAATGTTTTGACTGTTCGTTCGTCTCGGGTGTGAAGTGATGGATCCATGTTTCATCCATGGTTAGGAATGGACCCAAAAACTCGGCCTTATTGATGTGAAACTTCGATTGAAACATCCTCCTGTTTTTTTGTCCATTGCGAGTAATCGCGCACCTATCTTGCGCAGAGCTTTCTCATGTCCAATTTCTTTAGTGAACATGTCATGTACTGTGATTTTTGGAATGCCTACAATATCTGCTAGTCCACGCACTTTCAATCGACGGTCATCCAATATCATTTTGTGAATTTTTTTCAACATTTCTGGTGAACCCACTTCATTTGGTCGACGACTGCGATATTCGCTTTAGCAACTCGTATGGCCTCGCTTAAACTCTACCACCTAATATTTAATTGCTGTAAACGAAGGAGCAGACTCCGCCAGAGTAGAATCCAGTTCCGATTTGATGTTGGTTGGATTGAGGCTTTCAAATGAAAGTATTGTATTACATAACGATACGTTCACTATTGCTGGCCGCCGAACAAATACTAAACAACATAGCGTCGTCAAACTTCAAATTTAAGCTTTATAATGTTGGTACTTCCTACAATTGTCATTATTTTGAAACAACAACCGCCATCTACACGCCAGGACGGGTAATTCTGGGCCAACCGTCGTACTTACTTAGGTGGCGCTATAGTTCGTGGTAAATCTGGGCTCTCACCTAACAAGCCTCTCCAGTTAACCCCTTCTACTTGTACACGCCACAGAAGGTGAGATCTCTCTTTGCTGTGTTGTACCCCCGGGTTAGATTCGAAGAGTCTGCCGGTCGGAGCATTGGTGTCCATCCGCTCTACATATACCAGATGCGAATGATTCACATTTTTCTGACTAGGTTGAGGTCGCTGTACAGCAGCTCGTATAGTTTGTCGTTGAATCTTCTACTCCAAAGCCCGTCAACGCAAACGGGACCGAACATTTTTCTCTCGAAACGACTGAGGATATTTTCACCCGCTTTCGATAGAGTCCGTGCTTCAGCGCCATAAAGTAGGACTGGGATGATCAAGGTTTTATATAGAGTCTCCTTAGTTTTTCGGGATTACTACTCAATTCTGATGAATCAGAGTCGTTCAAAATGTTTTGTAAAAGTTCGGCAATTTTTGTGTCATCTAAATCGTGGTATTGGTCATTGCGTTTAACTTATTTAGTTGCTAGAACTTGTAAAACGCCTATCTTTGTAACATAAATAAAACAAAACACTATTAAACACACAGAGCAAAACATACATAAAAGTTAATGATATGACATAGAATGACATGACACAGAGAAAAAAAAAAAACTTACCTCAAAAACATTTATAGTTGACAACTGAGAACAATGAGAATAACAACTTGGTGTTGCAATAATATGAAAGAGCGTACATCTCGTAGACGTATGTTATCTAAACAGGGTTAAACGCGTAGTATCTTTCCTGAAATAAGTGATAATCTTGACTTTTCAGTCTACCATTGCTGTCTTTTTCTTCACATGATTTAGAAAAACAGCTTCGCCGACACCAACATATTTATGTTAAAACTATTTTTAATGTTTTCGAAGGAAAATCAAACTTTCTCATGGTCAAAAAATATATATGTATGAATATCCATATACAGTTATGGGCAAAACAATAGCACCACCGAATTGTTTTAAATTTTATTGAAAAACTTAAATATTTTGTAACTTTTTTTTTGATTTTATTGTTAAATGAAGGAAAATAAAAATAATTCATAAAACATTCGGAAATATTCAGATTTTTTTAAAAAAAATAAGACTACTATACAAAATTTTGGGAATTTAAATTCTGATTTTCTTTTATTGTAATATTCGTAATATTTAGTGGAATACCCTGTCTTTTTAATCACTCTGCATGGACTTGGCCAGTGTGTGGCAAGTACCGCTCGGTATAAGGTACCGAGCTGTTTGGATTCTGCTTCACAACTCTTCTGTATTTCTAGGTGTCTCCTTCTTACTTTGTTCGCGGTATGCTCCAGGTCGTTATCGTGGATTAACTGTCAGTTTAGTCATCTCCCACTCGGCATAGGGGAGCAGGACCTCCTCCAATATTTTGTCGTACAAATGCTAGTCCAAGGTGTCTTATACAAAATATGTATTGGACGTACACCTTACCCTGAAAAACATCCCCAAACCATAATACATCCGTCTACATGTTTGACGCTTTTGCTGGTGTAGTGGGGTTGGTGTGCTGCATTATTTGGACGCTTGATCCACCTCTTACAATCTTATCCAACCAAATTTATTTTGGATTCATCGGACCAACGAATATGGTATTTCGCCACTTCTTTTCGTTTTCCGAGCATATCCATTCCAGATGTTGTTTTGCGAATTGGATATGATTCTTTCAGTGCCTTTTAGTAAGAAGCCGTACCTCCTTGTGACTTCTTCCTAAGGGATATTGTTCTTCTAGTCTCTTTCGCACTGTTCTAGAACAGAATGACAAATCCAGTTCACATTGAATATCTGTAGCTGACTTAAACGGGTCTTTTTTTTTTGGATATGTGTTTGACTTGGGTGCCATCTTTCGTGGAAGTTATTCGTGGTCGATCTGTTGGGGTATTGGATCAAGGCATTAAAAACAAATGTTTTTGATCTCCAAGTAAGTTTGGCCGCCTTTCGCTGTGACTTTTCTTCCTGTGTGACCCTTCATTACTTGAAAGAGTATCACGACAGACTTACAGTTAGTTCCATTTTACTGAGAAAGAGATACTTGTTTGAGGTTTTTCCTACTGGTCTTATTATTTTATCCATAACCGTACGTATTATCTCTTCTGCTGAACAAATTTAGAAATGAGATGACTCAAAGCGATAAAGTGTGCCCCTCAAACAGAGCTGTTTTTTGGAAAAAAAATCTAAATCTCAACAAATAAATTATGTAGCTATTGAAACAGAAGCAGACGCGCGCACCCCACTTTAGTCTATTGTAAAGAAGTCAATATTAGCTTCCAAACTATTTCTCTGTCGCTTTTTTGTAACATTACACCCGTCTTTGTCTGTTGGGTTAAAGTTGATGTTTTTTGCAAGTTCCTTGATCCAGTGACATCAAAACATCAAATTGTACGCAGTTGAATTGAATTTGTATTGTATGGTATATCCACCGTTCCGAATCATTACTCAAATATGTTACGTTTGTCAATACTGGGTGTACATAAACATACACATACAAATTTTAAAAACAAAGGCCCTTAGAAATAACAAAAACTAAATTCGACTCTAAAGTCCACTTTAGTTAGTTGACTCTAAACCTAAATTTAGTGATTCGTAGAAATAAACCAACTTTATCTAAAGTCGACTTTAGCTATCTATTGTGACCTACACCTAAAATTATGAATGACAGCTCGGAAATAAAAATAAAAAATGACACTTATGAATTTGATTTTTCCGAATAGTCTTTTTTATATGATATAATTTAAACGAATTAAAAAAGGATTCAATACGATAAAATGGAAAAAGTAAGCATATTCGTTTTGAGTGTACACTCAAAGAACCATTTTGGTGTATATCAACACCGTATACGGTTTAACCGAAATGCAGTATTATCCGCTTAATTACACTGACCATTGTCAGATTATCGGTCAAGATGGTGCAATTACCGGAAAAAAGTGTGTCTATTGTTTGTTATAAATCAATTACCAATTAACAAATTAGAAAGTAGACATTTTTTTTCCAAATAAGTTTTCTTGAATTGTCACTTTAGATTCGGCTTAAATAGCGGTGAGTCGAATCTTAATTTTTTCCTAATATAAAGTCGACTTTAGTGAAAATTGCCTGTTACTTCTACGAGTTTAGAGTTAAGGTCGACATTAACACTAAAGTTGACTCTAAATTTTGATATTTCTAAGGGCCAAGGTGTTTTTATAAAAATTTGAAACTCGCTTTAAAAATGTACATCAGTAAAAATTGTGAGTTGTTGTGGCGTCTGAAAGCATAAAATATTGCGGCACAAGCCGCAAACTCTTAAGTACTTATTGTTTAATTCAAAGTACATTCATAATTTTTGTTATATTTTAAAGAATTTGATAAAAGTAAGCGAAAATTCGTGAACAACCTTTTGATATATTTTTTTTTCAACTTCATTGTTCTCTGTCGAGTCGCGCAAGATTCTATATTTTGTCACCATTACGTCTTGCCAAGGTGTTAGTCAATATTCAGTCCGAGCTTCCAGATGACCAGTGGAGCATTTTCATCAGCCAGGTGCACAAGGTTGCCAAATTAAAGATTTATTAGAGACGTTGTTCACTTACATGTTTCACAACTGCCGGGGTTACAGATACTTCCTGACACTTTGGAAGTACAATTAAAGTATTGTAGTTGATAGCGGCTTAAAATGTTAACGTTCTTCACTTGTTTTATACTTCTCTGTCAGGCTGCTAATTAGGTAAGCTAGATATAATAAAATGACTTGGAGTTAGTGCATTCAAATAGGGCACACATTCTGAATGACAACGGGATACATGAGGAAAATGAACGATACGGCTTGCAGAATTTTTTTTATCGACTTATTAATGTGAATGGTCTGACCGCATTTCATATAAAACTACTGGCGGCTATGGAATTGGTTGCAATATCACCGTAAATGCAGATAATAGAGCGGCCATTAGAAGGATCTACGACTACTTCGAAATGCAGCGCACGTGAAGAGTGTAGTTTCCATTCGCAGAAAATGTATGTTGAACAGTCAATTATAATTTTGTCTTCCATTATATGTATTATTTCGAGATTCAGGTCGAGCGTGCACTTTTCAACATCGTTTACCGAATTCCATTCTTATCGATAAAAGTTAATTGGCAAAATCTCTCAAGTTCTTTACCTTGACCGGAAATAAGATTACTAAATCAGATTAATCAATTTGTTTCTTTCGAAGTCATCTTATAGAAGTTCTGTGAAAGGAATCTAGAGAAAAAGGTGAAATATAATTCAAATGATTTACAAAGATACAGCTCACATATCGAACCCAATAGTAATACAGTTTTCTTTCGTTAGAAATGGTCATCTGTTGTGCAATAAGAATCTGAAACAATAAAAACGCACTTATCAGGTGCAAATGAAATAATTCTTAGTTAATGGGGTTCAAGGAACGATAACTTGCACTTATTTACGAGCATTTGTTTTTCTAATCTTTTATCGTCAGTTTGGTGGGGGCTCGTACGAATACAATTTCAATATTTGTATTACTTTGTAGCAGTTCCATTGTCACATCGGAGTTGTAAAGTGCGCGATTGTTTAATACCTATCCGTAGATAGATAGATTCATCCTTATCAGTGCATTGCGCTCACAATAGAAAGGAGAATTGTGGAAACAATGAAAGAGGATCATCGATGAAAACATGACGACAAACAACGTAAACATTTATGGTTTCCATGCATTGGTGTGAGTATCTGAGCTTGTAAATCATGTGGACGACAAATATATAGGTCAGTGATTGCAACGAAGGTTATGAGATACAAAGCGAACAACCAGAGTAGGGTTGTACCGTATCTCAGTAGGTGGCCTGCAAAGAGGAGAAAATTTCCACAAAATTCCAGTTCAAAGCGGCTGTCTATCGGTATGGGGTCAGTTTATTTATTTGCTTTTGCTAAAATAATGGAAAATACAATAGACGAATGTCATATTTATTCAAGTCAAGAGATTATTTTTATTGCATTATTTTGATCGCTTTTAGATAGTTATTTGGAAAGAGCTCTTCTTTGTTAAAAAAAAAAAAAAACAGCATCACTTTCAACGGAGTTGGTTCAACAACAATGCATAATTTACGTCGGCAAAAGCTATTCATGTGTTAGGAATTGTATTTATAAAAGGGTAAAAGTTGTCTCATTTTCGAAGTCTATGATGCTTCTTGCCATACCCCTTTTTAAATAGAATTTCTGTTTGAATTTATTAGTTGTAATTAATTTTAACTGTTTTGCATAAAAGCAATTGTTTGTTCAGCATGCATGGATATAAAGCAACACCATTCTGCTTTGCAAACGCTTCAATTGTACGAGTACTAAGAAAGAATAATTCTATAATCTAAGTGTCTTGCGAGTTTTAGTAAACAGTAATAGAATATAAGAACAAATACAAAACAAGTAGCAAGTAGGTGATAAACGGAAATACGTCAGAATAAATGCTCATAGATTGCACATATATTTACAATAATTGTGCACATCAAGTTAACTGGAAGCACTTCTTATTTAATCGGGCTTCCTAACGCGAGGTTTTCCCTTTCCGTTTTATCCCTCCATAGTCAGTTCGAAGCCTTTCCGCCCCGAAGGTCTGGTGTTCATTCAGTCAACATGTTCCAGGCATTTAACTCGATTAAGGCCTTTCTAACGATGCCACTCTAAAGTACGTACAGTTGTGTTCATTTAATTTGATGATAAGGCGACTGCTAGATGCCTTTGTAGATGTAGAGGTGTTTAAATAATCGAAGATATCAAGACTCGACGTCTACTTACAGAATGTTGCTAGATGTAAAACAATCTCTAGCAAAAGGACCTTCTGGGCATAATTGATTATTAGGCTTATGTTGACGACTTGTTGTCTAAAATTTCTTTAGACAACACATCCGCTTTCGAACTAACTCCATTATAATATCCCAAATTGTTCGATGTGGTCTGGTAAAGGTCTGAACATTCCATGTGCTTATCCCTTTTTCGTTGAGCCGTCAAACGTAAATTCGACCATACTCTAGAATGTTTGTCGCTTCCCAATATGCAGTAATTTGAGTTGATCAAACAGTTGAATCGATGACACGACCCCCAACGTGGGGAATTAAACCCTTCAAAGGAAAGTCCTAGTAGGTTACTAAGGACTGAAACGAATAAAATTTGGAAACTTCAAAGTAAAAAAAAAAAAAATATTTTCATAATTCATGCAAATTTTTTTTATTTACTTTAAAACCCTGTTTTTATTAAATTCATTCACAATTACAAAAAATAAAAAAAATTATTTGGGTTCCCATTCTTTCCTCAACTTCTTTCGAATGTCCTTCATAAGTTTGGTGACAGTTACACGTCCGTGATCTTTTTGAACGCTCTTTTCCATTTAGCACTAAAATCTTTTACGTCCTTTGCACTCTGCTCACTTTTCCTCAATTTAGCTTTGACCAAAGCCCAATACCTTTCAGCACTGTGGAACATTGGGTGGATTCATATCTTTTGGGACAAAGTCAACATTTTTAGCAACAAGAAAGCTCAACGTCGCATGAGCATAGTGAGCTGAAGCTAAATCAGGCCAAAATAATGTTGAACCCTCGTGCTTGTTTAAGAAAGGAATCAACCGTTTTTTAGGCACTCGTTAATTGTTCCCGTTGTAATAAACGATGAGCTTCTGTGTCCACATTGGCAAATGGCCTGCCAAACGAGATATTTTGACCCGAATTTTTCCATCCCAATCGATGTTGTTGATTGCGGAAGAATCTCAGCTTCAAACGAGTTGTACAACTGCGCACCTGGAAGAGTAGTAAAGTCGGCTTTGACATAAGTTTCGTCATCCAAAACCAAGCACGCTTTATTGTTGCCGATCAACTCGTATAGCTTTCGGGCTCGTGTTTTTATGACCTTTTTTTGCTTTTCAGTAACTTTTGGTATTTTTTTGTTTTTTTCGTGTTTTTAGACCGTTTCGTTTTTTAGATTTTTGTACCATTGTTTGGTTGGTATTACAATATCCGAGCAACATCTCTGGATGACATAGTTCGGTCATCCACTATTTTTCTGTTCAAATTTGTATCATGTGCTCCACTTTTCTGTTTTCGCTTAACTGTCAACGTCTCCAAATATCGTTTAATAACAGAATCCACTGTACTGCGTGCTATGTTTAAATTTTTTGGGATGAAATGGTTTGGACGCGAAGTACGAGGGCGGGTCAATAATTCCGTGCATTTTTGAATTTCTGACCTCTTTACTGAAACAGCAACACTGCTCCTGTCAACAGGCATTTGTCAGTTGACTCCTGTCAAAATTTAAACTTGCTGCGTCAGTTAGTTTGTGTTTGACAGCTATTTTTATCAGACTACTCACTAATTTGAGGAGAAAATGGAAAAAAGTGAATTTCGTGTGCTTATTAAGCATTATTTCTTGCGAAAAAAAACCATTACCGAGACCAAGGCTAAGCTTGATAAATACTATGGGGACCCTGCTACATCGATTTCAATGGTAAAAAAGTGGTTTACTGAATTTCGTTGTGGCCGTACAAGGACTGAAGATGCCGAACCTCGTGGACGCCCAGTTGAGGTCTCTACACCCGAAACAATCGAAAAAATTCACGATATGGTGTTGGCCGACCGAAGATTGAAAGTGCGAGAGATTGTTGAAGCCGTAGGGATCTCGCATGGCTCAGTGGTTCCAATTTTGAATGATCACTTGGGCATGAAAAAGCTTTCCGCAAGATGGGTGCCGCATTTGCTCACAGTCGACCACAAACGCAATCGTGTAACAACTTCACAGGAAGGTTTGGCGTTGTTTAATCGCAATATGGAGGAGTTTTTGCTCCGTTTTGTAACCGTGGACGAAACATGGATCCATCAGAACACACCAGAGAACAAACAACAGTCAAAACAGTGGGTTTCTAAGGGTGAATCGGCGCCAAAGAAGGCCAAGGTGGGTTTGTCAGCCAATAAAGTTATGGCGACTGTTTTTTGAGATGCACGCGGGAAAAAAGGGAAGAACAATCAATGGGGAATATTATGCCAACTTATTGGACCGATTCAATGACGATTTGAAAAAAAAACGACCTCATTTGGCCAAGAAAAAAGTTCTTTTCCACCAAGACAATGCAAGGGTGCACACATGTGCAGTTGCCATGGCAAAAATCCATGAATTGGGCTATGAATTGCTCCCTCATCCACCCTATTCTCCAGATTTGGCTCCGAGCGACTACTTCTTGTTCCCAAACCTGAAGAAATGGCTTGGTGGAAAAAGATTTGACTCCAATGATGAAGTCATCTCGTCATTTTGAGGACCTCGACAAATCATTTTTTTTGGAAGGGATAAAAAAATTGGAGAAGCGTTGGACAAAGTGTATAGAGCTCAAGGAAGACTACGTTGAAAAATAAAATTATTTTTTTATCAAAAAATCTGTTTTAGTCCAAAAGTCACGGACTTATTGACCCGCCCTCGTATTTTCGAGCCATTTGTCGATGATCTTTTTACGGCGTTCCTCTTGACTCATATTTTATAAATATTTTAAACCTCACCGAACTAAAATCAATAACAAACTGAAACTAGAGAATATACAGGCTAATTTGGGTAGAAAATGGGATTGCAATTTTTACGCATTGGAAGTATAGCCCGTATTAAAATTTACAGATTTTATTCGTTTCAGTCCTTACTAGAGCAAGGACGCTGCTGTTACTTCGCTGAATAGGACAAAACCATCGTCGCATTTTTTCTAAATGCTAAACCAAATCGCCGAACGAACTGAGCTTAAATAAAGTTACTGCTGGATCAATATCTGATTTGAATTCATCTAAAGGACACCACTTGGAAAATTCATTCTCACCGATAGTGTTTGAAAACCTATTCTTTTTCAAATCTGTGTTTATCTGTGCAAGGTATCTGCATTCGTTAAATGCCATTTGATTGGTATTTGTTTTTCCCAAATCTATCACTGAAATGTGCATAAAGATTATTTACAAAACATGCTAGTGCTGTTGGGATCAGCTAAATTTGGTGGAAACTAGACATACCGATCAGATATTGAGAAAACTGTGTTACTTGAGGTATATGATTTTTTTTTCGTAATCGTTCTGTTGGCTTTTACTATTTAGTTTAACAAAAGAGTTGCCATACCAGGAAAAGGAAAATGCTTCAATGGATACTATCCCAAGGTTCTGCTGTGCTATGTGTTGTAATTCGGGTGTACACAGAAACAGGCAGCACAGAAAACCCAAAAAGAAAACGACGGGTAAGTACAATAAAACAATTGCCATGGATGATAGGATTATTTGTCGCCGGAGTAAAGCAAATTCTTTTTTGACCAGAAGCATTTACTCAGGCATGTCGTCTCAATTAGATGCAGGCATTACACCTAGAACCACAAGAGATCGTCTATTAGAAGCAGGTTTAGCAGGCTATGCATCCCCATAACTCAGAAAATGCCACACGTTTCGAAAAAGAAATTTAGGCAAAAATGCTTGAATGATTCAATTTTCGGGTGGCACTATAATGCAACATTTTTAAAATCACTCAATTACCAAATGTTTGAGCTCTGGTATTCAAAAAAATTATTTCATTTGGATCACAAAGAGTTTCGCAGTTTTTTTTTTTATAATTTTTTTAAAACTATTTACTTTAATTTTTGTTTTTTGAAACATTTTTGGAGTTTAGGTTGAGTTTAAAAAAAGGTCCGAAAGAGTCAGACCTAAACTCAACAGCAAATTGATTCCTATATATTTGTGAATATGTATGCACTTAAGAAACTCAGGTGTGGGAACTGGCGTCACTTTGTGCTGTGCTGTGCTGTGCGTTTCACCATGTTTTCTTCGGAAGCTACGCAATTTTCTCTAAGCCAGGTTTTGATATCCTCTTTTCTGATGGAATATGAAGGCGTTTTGTTTTTCTTCCTTGAATGATACGTATCGTTATCCATCACTATGACGGAGTTGGGTTCAAAATGTTTCAAGACATTTTCAAATCACTTTTCATACAGCTGGAAAAGCCTTCCTGAACGAATCCTGTAGTAGTGTTGTGATCGCTGGGTCTGTCCATATCTTTTGCTGATTTTGCCCTTCATTTAGCCACATTTCATCAGTAAAATATATTGTTTTGCCCTCATCTCTATATCTTTTTATTTCCCGTAAATACTTTCGTCTCCAAGTAACTATATCATTTCTTTCTAGAAGCAAACTTGTCCTTGACGTCTATTAAACTTCCAACATCCTTTTTCAAAATTGAGTGTAGAAATGTTCTGCTTATCTTTGATATATTTTCATTCTGACACACTTTATGCAGTACTTAATCTAATGAAGGTCAAGTTTATTTGTTGATTCAAGAATCTGGTCCTTTTTAACTTTGGATAAGTCTTTTGGAGCCATATCAAACACTACACTTGCTCTTGCACGTTTTTGTTGCTCTAAAACAAATGTCATCCTTCTTATTATTTATAATCCCAAAATATGCTGAATTCGCGTTTTATAAATTGGGGTCAGTTTAGAAGAAGGATCAAAAAAATCGTTTATTGCACCATTGACAGATAGATTTTCGATTGTAAAAACAACTAGTTTTTTATGCAACATACTGTACATGTTTGTATGGTATTTGATGAATTTTATTATCACAACTAGGTAGCCAGCGACCGAAATTCTACCACTTTCTAGTTATTTAAGTGAAAATTCAATGATTTCAATGAAAATTTATTAATGTAATTCAACTTTCATGTGCTTTAAATGGGTGTGATTTTAAGTTTTCGTTAGTTATTGGAAGCATTTTTTATGTTTTTCTCACTTACTTTTAAAACGAAAGAACTGTTCATATGCAAGACATACGAGTATGTAGGCAAACCCACCAAAAACAAAATTGCCGTCAAAAAAAGTTCTGTTTTGTTATCCGTAAAATAATAACTAATACCACCTTGGTCAAAAAGTTCCTTGGGGACACCACCGTGTGGCGCTCCCATTGTTCCGATTTGAGTTCTGTTTTTTTTTTTTTTTGTTAAGTTGGTAAATCTGTTGTTGACATTCCCTCTAAATCTTAGCGTCATACCTTGACATTTGCAAAACTTACGTAGCCAAGAGTACATCTATCTCTGTGTGAGTTGACGATTTTTTACAATTTTAGAAATGGATTTAAATTTGCAACAACGAACTTGTATTAAATTTTGCGTAAAACAGGGATTAAATGGTGCGCGAACGTTGGAAATGTTGGAAAAGTATTTCGGCAACGATTCTCTAAAGAAAACGGTCGTTTAGCAGTGGCACGAGCGGTTCGAAAGTGGTCGTGAGTAAATGGAAGATGATGAACGCAGTGACAGACCATCGACATTGAAAACCGACGAAAACATTGATGAAGTAAAAGAAATGTTGGTCAATAACCGCAAATTAGCCATCAGATAGATAGCGGAGGACTTGAACATTCCCGTTCAAGGATCCGTCCAAGACATTTTGGTTAATGATTTGGGTGTCCGTCGTGTAGCAGCAAAGTTGGTGCCAAAAGACCTCAATTTCATGCAAAAAAGAGACCGTGTTGAAGTCGCAAAAGAGATGATTTACAAGGCTGAATCCGATCCCACATTCATCAAAAGGATCATTACTGGACACGGGACTTGGGTTTATGAGTACGACACGCAATCCAGACATCAGGCAAGTGAATGGCGTTCACCAAATAAGCCGAGACCAAAAACACCACGTCGTTTTCAGTCAAAAAAGAAGGCAATGCTCACGGTTTTCATGCATTACAACGGTGTAGTGCATCATGAATTTTCGTCAGAAGGCCAGACAGTAAACAAAGAGTATTATTTGGGCGTTATGAGACGTTTGCGTGAAGCAATTCGCCGAAAGAGACCAGAATTGTGGGCAGAAAACTCGTGGATTTTGCACCATTATAACGCACCGTCGCACAGTGCCATCATTATTCGTAATTTTTTTGACGAAAAATGCAACAAATACCAGCCAACAGCCACCGAATTCACCTGATTTGGCCCCCTGTGACTTCTTTCTGTTCAATCGAGTTAAAAAACCACTACGGGGAACGCGTTTCAGCAGCCGAGAGGAAGTAATGGAAAAATCGCAGGAAGCACTGATGGAAATACCGAAAACCGAATATAAAAAATGTTTCGAGGATTGGATCAAGCGTTGGCATAAGTGTGTTGCAGTCGATGGGTATTACTCTGAAGGAGGCGATATAGATTTAGATGAATAGTTTAAATTTTCTGAATACATTCAGAATACATACTTTTTGATCAGGGTAGTATGTAGAAATAACATCAAGCTCTTTGCATATACAGTTGTGGCGAAGTAATTAAGAACGATACACTGGAATCATGTTTTTCGAACATTTTTATTTAAATTTTTTATTCATCTTGCGTTGTTAAGTTTTTTTTTTGGTACCATGTATCAGTTAAAAACAGACAATAGCAAAAAGATAACGGAAACATAAAATTTTATTCAAAATGTTTTGGTAACAAGAAATTAGCTGGCGATCTAATTAAGAACGATAAGAGAATATGTAAACTTTTCATTGTATTTTGCGGTTTTGCCTCAATATTTCGTCGGGAATCCTTTGTTTGCGATTACAGCCATGGCATTGACAAATTTCATAGAATGCATTTGTATTGCTAATTTTATGCTTTTTAACTTTTTTTTTTTAATTCGTACCGGGGGTTTTCGATTGGATTTAGGTCCGGACTGCATGACGGCCAATCGATGACATCCACAGAATTATTCTGAAACCATGCTTTTGTTGACCTCGCAGTATGTTTCGGGTTGTTGTCCTGCATAAATTACCAAGTTACTTTCAATTCTGCCTCTGTATAGGGCAGCATTACATTTTGAAGTAATCCTAGAATGTAGCTTTGAGCGTTCATTATACC
Organism: Volucella zonaria; assembly: GCA_963966105.1. Classification (NCBI taxonomy): domain Eukaryota; kingdom Metazoa; phylum Arthropoda; class Insecta; order Diptera; family Syrphidae; genus Volucella; species Volucella zonaria. The sequence goes on along the minus strand of OZ014532.1, from coordinate 45,477,274 downwards.
TTCCACTCGGTGTAACGGTGCGGTGCCTTTAAAAGACATGCAACCCCATAACATAATACTCCCTCCTCCATGTTTGATGGTGTGATGTGGTGTATTTAGGATTGAATGCTCCATTTTTTGATCGTCTAACATATTGTTTACCATCGAAACTCATTCTATTGATTTTAGTCTCATCACTCCAGAGTATTTTTTTCCATTGGTCCGATCTTTGTGTTCCTTTGCAAAAGCTAACCCAGCCTTTGGGTTTTTTTTGCGAAAGCAATTTTTTTTTTTGGCTGATCTCCTAAAAAGCTGACTTTCATTCAATCGCTCTCTAATGGAAGGCGCAGAAAGTGCATTTGGGCCCTCACCGAAAACTACTTTCCGAATGCCGTTCGAGCTCAAAAAAGAATTTTTTTTGATGTGCGAACTATCAACCTATTTTGAGCTTCATTCGTTTTGGGAGGTCTTTTACGTCTTTCTACGCTTTCGGTGGTTCGATGTTTTTCGACATATGTTACGTCGTTAAAAATCATTTCGAGTAATCAAGTTTTTTTGCGATATCATTATAGGACAATCTTTCAATATTGTGAAGTTTTAGTATGGCTTCCCTCATGCCCGCTGTTCAGCTCTTTCTTTCACCATATTACGCTCAAAATATTTCTAAACCCAACAAAAACCAATAACACTCCTTTAATTTCAAATGAATTAGAATGTCTACCAAAAACTTTTTCCGTGGGCAGCGAAATTCTACAAACAAACTTGTTTTTAGTAGCCAAGCGAATACTGGACCAATATGCTGTTAAATAATGTGCAATATCATCGACAGTTACAGTTTAACATGACTGAATAGATAGCGGTACTTTTAAGGTACTTTTAATTTTGGTTCCCATCTGTCTTATTGGAGCGATGGTGTTGCCAGTACTTACGATCGTTCTTAATTAGTTCGCCACAATTTGTATTTGTATGTATTTACATGTAGTCAGCACTATTTTGATAAAAACAAAAAAACTTTTTCGTAAATTGATTAATTTAAAGACCAAACTTCACTAGTTTTCAAAGATTTCCATGTTGCCCAGTCAGTTTTCTTTGCTGAAAGAAAACAAAGTGAAACGAAGAAGAAATACTTCACTTAGAACGAGAAAAAGAAAAGTCTCTCTACGACTTCTTTCAACTTGAGCACTCTGTCCGATTTGTGGTAAGTGCTTTTTATCAGTTAATGTGTGATTAACGTCGAAAAGTGCTCGGAATTTTTCATGCAAATATAAGCTCGCAGTGCCGCACGCACTCTGCTACAACTTGTACGTGCGTTTAATCCTTTTGCACAACCACGCAAGAAAAAAAAAACATGTACAACTTGATTAAAGCGATACTTTAGCCAGTATTTGATTTATATCGTTTAACTTAACCTTTATACCTTATCTGTAACGCATTAATATTATTTAAAATGCTTCTTCGAAATCGCAGTAGCTATTCATAATAGAAGAAGATAGAAAATTAAAAACTCCGACGTCATATGATGACTACTCGGAATTCATCCATTCACAATTTTTGTTTATACATACACACTCGTATTTGAATGGAAACAAAAATACATTCTTTCATTAATTAACCGTGTCATAAAACTTTTGTCATATTTAACTATCTATATAACATCATAAAAGTGTTCTCTTCAATCGGAATTTATTTTTCCAAAACTACCTGAAAGTTGTGCAATATCGAGCCTTTTAGGCGTCAGATGACCTTAGTACGCCCTCGATAAAAGCAATAACCAAGGTCGTTGCAATAACCATGTCACAAAAAAGTTGAGCCTTGAAAACCAGAATATAAAAATAAAAGACTATTATTCGTCGTAAAAGAAAAGAAAAGTAACATATTTAATTTATTTAAAAAAAAATATTTACATAATGTTAATACAGTTTTTGGTTAAATTGATTTAAAAAATTAGAAAATGTTCGATTGCTTTTTCTTGGAGGATACATTTTTATCGACGGCCAGCTCTCTCAGTTTTTGAAGAGTCAAAGCATCTTCTAGTGAAACCGAGTTTTCTTTAGCCCATTGAAGACAAATGCTAAATGCTTGGATAACATGCTCCGTTTTGATTTTTGGCCGTGGAGGACTTACACTTGCACCTGCAAATAGGCGCTTGTTCGATATCGTTTTCGGCAATCCAATTGCTTAATTCTACGGTGACAAAAGTTGCAGCGGAAAATAACTCTTGAAACAAGTCATTAATGGATGTCATCATTTCGCGGTAACTAATGATTTTATCGCCTGTTACCCTCAACGGTAGCTCATCCTCCTCATTCCACTCACTGTCAGGAGACATCAAAGGCTTCCAGCACTTTTTTATAGCCGAAAACTTAACTTTGTCCCATGCAGTAGCCATGAGGCATATGGCATGCCTTAAATTAAAATCCTTTATTTTACTCTCCAAATCTGAACCTCGGCTTCCGACTAAACGTGCCAAAAGTCTTGTTTTGGTGGAACTTTTTTGTCAAGTTTGTTATAATAGCTGGCAAACACATGATAGCAATCCTTCCATTATCACTTATCATCTCCCCGTCTTATGGATGACACGTTCAATAGCAGCAGAGCCCTTTTTGGCAAATTTTTCGATTCCAGAAACTGTCTTACCTAAACCAACGAAAAAATATTAAAAAAAAAAATTTTATTCGACGAAATCAATAATTCGAAAATAATTTTACCTCTGGCACGAATGTTGAATGAAAACAATCTTTAAAAAATTCGTGTGTCATCCACGCATTTTTGTTGGCCTTGTAAACGACAGGCTTGTTTTCGAAATGCCTAAATGCTCTAGGATTTAAAGCTTCTCCTATAATGAACAATATTACTTTGTGCGTACCATACGCATTAGTGCAAGCAAGAAAAGTGTTTCTCTCGTTGCTTACTTTCCTACCAGGAGCAGTAGCTTCTTTAGAATCCACAAACGTTCTGTTTGGCATAAGCTTAAAAAATAGACCAGACTCGTCCGCATTGTAAATTTGATCTGGTAACAAGTCAAGCTCTTTAATTTTATCAAAAATGGTTTCACCAGTTTTGGCTTATTTGACAGCTTTTCTCCGCAAATTTTAGGCGTGCGGATTCCATTCGGTTTTTTAAAATTTGAAAACCAGCCGTTACTGGAATTAAAAGCTCCTGGTTTTTCGTAGATTTTTTTGTAAAGCATACATGCTTTTGACTTAAGGATTTGTGTGCAAATGTGTATGTTTTGCCCGCATTGCCTCTGGAACCAATTGTACAAGGCTTTTTCCATCCTTGGATACTCACAGGTTTTTAGAGTTAGGCGCTTTCCCGGTCCGGACTCAGAATTAATAACGAATTTGTTAAGCACATTTTTTCTCTTTTTTATTCTGCTAATGCTTGACTTGTTGCACTTGTATGTTTCACTAAGCGATTTAACTGATGCACCCTTACTCAATTTATTTAAAATCCCAGCCTTCTGCTTTATAGACAGCTTGGAAACGATAGAAATGATTTCTAAAATAAAACTAAAACTAAACCGAGCTGAACACTAGTAAATTAAAACGCAAATACAATGCACCTATGATCTATGTACGAGTGTAAACAATTCTGAGAGAAGTAACTGCATAATAACTGCCCAGTTACAGTAAAACCAAAAACCAAAAAATGCAAACAAAGTTAAAAGGACAAAAGAGATCATGGATGGAAAGTTGCGTTTACTGTGTCACTAATGGTAAAAATTTGGGTGTTGCTTTAACCGAGGTATTGCGTTTATCGAGGGTTGCTTTTACCGAGGGCGTACTGCAATAAAACTACTTTTATTAGCCTTAGGCCAAGTAGCCTGAAGAAGTTGTATAACTACAACTAGAATTTGGTTTTGTACTTAATTACTAAACTCTCAACCTACATATGTTTGTTTGGTTTTAATCATTTTAATATATGGCAACATCTGCCACCCTTTTCGATTAGTAACAGCTTTCAAAAGCAACAGAAACCAAAAGAGTTTGTGAAAATCCAAGCGAAAAACAATATCACTTTGTTAAAATTAATACTGGTAAGTCTGGCCATATTCGAAAATCCAGAGGATATTAATAGCGGATACATCTGCTATTGATCATTGACTGGTCGCACTGGGGTTGTATCTGATTATTAGAGGAATTACAACAACAATTTCAATTTATAATATTTTAAACCGAAAACTGAACGATAAGCACCCGTGTTTGAAAAAAAGCTGTCCCAAATGGCCTGTACTGCAGACTTTTGTTGAACAGGGTATGGCTATGTACAATAACAGCCATTCTACATTCTTCTTATAAATATTCACACTCAATGTATAACAAAAAGTAAATTGACGTAACGTATATTCTATACACAAAATTGCCTGTTAACGATACGAACTAATGAACTAATCACAGTCTATTGAATAAGCTAGAACAAGCAACATTACGAGTAGTTGGAGTCGCTTTCATTTTTACACTGCTCACCATTCAGTAGACAGACTGAACAAACTTTTCGTCGTGTGGCTCTGCTCTCTGAGGGAAGATTTTGTTTCGGCAGCTTGACGTGTGTTTCACTCACAAGCGTAATACTCGCTTCAGTTTTTAAATACGTTATACAAAACATCGCAATTATATTTCAAATATCGATTAAAGTGTTCTGATGTGGTTTCAAAAAAAGGTATTCCTTAATTCAAGAAGCTGGGGGTAGTCCTATTTTCTTTCTTAAGCTATTGGAAACTTGTATCATATTGTACGCAACCTTTGATCTTGAGAATATGTTCGTTTCGTCATTCATGCGAAGATGTGCTGCATACATATTGGTTTTTGGCCGTTTTGTAGTTACTTTAAATCTGGTGCAAAATCTTCAATTGAGTACGCTCTTGAATGAAACGGAAACCGTACGAGTACAAAAATCTAAAGACGTGATTTTTAATAGTTATTGGATTAACATATAGAGAGCCGTTTACTCAGAAATTTTTTAAATTATAGAACAATAACCTGAACGTCACGGTATCAATAACCTCCCTACTTTAGAACCACAGGCAGTTGAGAATTATGGTTTCTTTTCTTTTATAGACTCTTTAGACCATGGCCGAGTACACATTTTGTACCATGTAGCGAAGTTCAGAGTATACATAGTTGCTTATCGGGGATTGTAAAGCACTCGTCGCACCTAATCGGGGTGACGATAATTTTTTCACAGAAAGAAAAAAAATTATAATCGATTGATTAGGTAGTATTAGTAAATATTTTCTTGACATTAGCTTGATATTATTAACAACACGCAAGAGTGGATAGCTTTCAATTCGCTATAGCCCAGATTTTAAAAGCCTCTCCATTGTTATTTGTTTTGTATGGTTTTCCGTTTGAATGGGTTTAATTTCTTGCATCGATTTTTGTTAATATAGACAGCTGAATATTTGCTTATGTTTGACCTTGGTTTGATTGATTTTTTTTGATCGATACGATAGATGGAATGCACTGGCTTCTAGTTTAGAAGAAGCTTACTTTTGATTACTTGATTTTATAAAATTAAAAAAACGATATTTTGTTTAAACAAGAGGCCTTTGTTAACGAACGACTATTGATTTCATACTGATTGCATCACCGCTAATCATTGCTCTAAAAATGAGGCTAGAGCTGGAGTTTCGTTCAACATAGATCGTTACTATACCATGATAAATGCATATTTGTTTTAAAATTTAGATGACATTGATTCAGACGAGTTTTTGTTTCAACAAGATTTTATGTTTCGTAAATTTTTATTGAATGCAATACAAGCTTTTGGGATCGTTAGTTGTTACAAATTTTCGTTTCCCTTTTGCCTTTATACTCGTACAGTGAAACATGTAAGTTTTGCCTCAACTCGTAAATCACGAATGATGGTGGCGTGACGCAATAATTAAGTTCGTCGACTAGGTTCAAATCTCATTAGTAATTACTTTTTCGGACTACACAGGGATCGGCGATCAATAGCAAATTTTCAGAAGTAAAATTGCCTGCTTTTAAAATAATCCGTCATTCTTCATTTTACAGTCGTAAAAAATCGCCCGTAATTTATTTATTTTAAATCACAAACCATTTGGAACCAACATTACTTATTTTTATCCATACTTTGGAAGATATCACCTAAAAATGTACAAACGTTCGAGATTTCTGCCTAAAAAAGATTTGAAAAAGTTGGGTTTCGGCACATATGAGTTAAGTTTGACTCCTTGTGTTGCCATGATTTTATGATTGGCTGCTTCTACGCTTGGAAGACACTCCATTCACGTGTGGAAACAAATCGACTATAGGAGACATTTTTAATGCTGCTGTGAGTTTACTTAGTTCTATAGTTCTACTACTACTGTAGAAATCGTTGAAACTAACAGTTATTTGTGAGCATGCTACTATGTGCTAGGCAATATCTAATCAATTCAACTAATTTGCTGACTAGTAATAATATTTGTTCTATTCCGAACTAGTTCTGACCAGATCGGTCTAGACGTTAGACATATAATTACGATAGTCCCATCTTCTGTTAGTCACTAAAATAGTCTCGTTTCGCAGCCAGTTTGGGAGAGGTCATGTGTTGCTTTGCAATTGCCTAGTTCTGGCAGTACGCAAATAATTCATATTTCTCAGCAATCTCACTTATAGATTCACTGCACGTTTTCGCTCTTGTCATTGGAGCTTGGCTCTTTAATTATCTAAGTATACATGTGTATACGTATATATGTATATTATATTGGAAGCAATTATAGAGAGAATTTATTTATTTATTTTCGGTATTTATTTTTATCCCCGGTACATAAGAAATGCTGCCACATTTTCACTCAGTTCTACTGCGAATTCTAGTATTAGTTACATATTAAATATCGAAGTTGTGATAGGGAATCAGTCGCTCATATCAGAGATGTTCGTGTTGTCTTATAAAAACCTAGGGAGATCATTTTCGTCCGCTGATATTTTACGATTATTCGGTATATTGCTATTAATTAAAGTCCCTACCTCGGGGGTATAATTATTAAGATTTATACTTACAGTGTGTTCCAGAAAAACGTGCGTTAAATTACTTCTTTTACCTACTCACACACATGTTTGTAGCCAAATTATTTTCTGCATTTAATTGCCGATCGCGCATTGTTTTCATTTCCTCAGTATGTTTCCATACTTCGGCGGTATAACATCATTACAAGATGAGTGCGGCTTTTGAAAAGGGTTTCGAAAGTGTTTTCTTAGAGTGACTTAGTAAAGGACCGCAAATGAGTCTTAAGTCGGCAGCAAAATATTTAAAAACAGAGGCATTTGTGAGAAAGGGGATAAAGAGGTATGAGGAATGCGGCAATGTCGATGATGGTCAGGTAAAGTGACCAAAGCAATCACATCCAGTTTGGACAATTAAGTATAGTAATTTGTAAATTGTTTTGGAAAAACTCAAAAATTGGTCTGAGGAACGCAAGAGAAAAATTGTCCAGAAAAGGAACTACAGTATCTATCAACCCAATACGACGCCGTTTGGCAGAATCTGCCATCAAAAACAGGAGTGAACACCAAACCTAAACCGCTACTGACCCAAAAACATATTGAAAAGAGGCTAAGTTGAGCAGCGCACAATTTAGACCGGGATTGCAGCAACATCATATCTACAAATGAGCCATATTTTTTTGTTTATAATTATTGGCAGAAAGTCTGGACAAAAAAAGATGAAAAGTTTCTGCACGAGGCGTTGCCAAATTTCATGTTTATGGATGCTTCTCGGACAAAGGATTCGGAAAGTTGATATACTCAGCGAAATTAAATTAAATGCACCTTATTTTGCTCTGAACTATTAAAAACAAAGTTGATTTAAGTATAATACTATTTACAAACTTATTAAATACAAACAAATGATTTATTTAAGCGAAGAACAAAACTGACTAAAACAAATAAACATATCTTTACTTAGTTAAGCAAAAAAAAAAAACTCAATTTATACTGCGAAATTCGATTAAAGGCAGTCAAGGTAAAGTAAAAACAGAAGAAATTTCAGTATAACAAATAACGAACGTTAAAGTCTAAACTAATAGTGAGTCCAACCGCCAGACTTTGTTATAAGCTCGAAATTCCGACTTGGCATCAAATTAACCACGTTTTTGAACTCATGTGTTGGAATTAGAGCCCAGTCCGTTGTAACGGCCTTGCGTAAATCCTACTCCGAAGCAAATTTGCGCCCGCCAGAGACAGATTCCCCCACATGTTTTCGATCGGGTTTAAGTACGGTGAACGTGCTGGCCACTCTAAAAGCTGAATTTCTCTATCTGAAAACCCCTCACGACTGGCCCGCGATACATGAATGGCAGCATTATGAAAATTGTATTTGAATCCGGCTGATGGTCCAAAAAGTCTACCAAAACATCTTCCGACAGAGTAATGTAATTTTCTGATTTAATTCGGGTAGTAATTTTGCATATTGGAGTCCTGCAATGATAGCTAAAATCAGCCCAGATCATCAAAGATCTACCTCCAAAGTTACGCTTAGTGGAGAAGCTCTCAGGATAATGCAAGAGGATAACGATCCAAAACATCGGAGTCGGCTTTGGAAAGAGGGAAATGGTATAGAAACATAAGATTGGCTGTTCCAAAGTCCTGATGCGAGTCATATAAAATGTGTGGTCTGCAATGAAGCAGGGGCTTGCGCGGGTCTTGAAACAAATTTGGCCTAAATTTAGAATATGGTATGCGGAAAAATTAGGTGAAAGTTGCACTAGACGATGCCAAGCAATTATAAATAATACAGGTGACTGAACGCCCTACTAATGTAATTGCGCAATTCGTTTTGATATATAATTTATAAAAAAAAAAAATGATTTAATAAAATTCTGGCGCTTTTCATTGGCACGTTTTTATTGAACACACTGTACGTTTTTTGTCCAACATAATTCTAAGATGTCAACAGATGTCATTATTTCTTCATAATGACACATACAGCAATGCTAAACAATGTCGAGTGTTGTATGGAGTTTTGTTTGGTGAAGATGCGTCTTCATTTTCGACTTCAAATGGAGTGTGTGTACCGGTTTCCGATTGCGGTCAGATAGAATGCGGCTTCCATCTTCCAAGTGACTATAATAACTTGACGGGTAAAAAAAAATGTATTTTGTTGGAAAGTTGTTCAGAGTTTTTGGGAAAAAGACGCATTTTATTTTCACATTTGCACCGGGCATTGCAACCCAGAACAATTCAGTCTATTAAATTTCATAGTGGCTGCATTCCTACTACGGAGTCGGATCAATACATACATAAGATTGATGGGAATATGGACCATCATACATATTTAAGAACTGCACGAGAAAAAATCAGGAAACATTTGCGGTCTGACAATATTGAAATATGACATCGCAGTGCCGCTATCTTTTGATTATATGTTCTTATACATAGTCATCACATTTATTTTAAAGTCGGGGTTGATCGATAGTGTTGTGATTATTAAAAATGAGCCTAAGCGGATTGGATAACAGGAAAGTTATTTTGTCCTTTTACGAAAAAAATAAATATTTCGCGCGGAAGTGACAAAGCAATTAAATATGCCGAAATCACCGGCGTATGATGTCATCAATAAATTTGATGAAATTGTGCTCCACAATTCCCAGAAGTTCGAAGGAACACCCTAAGGGAGTTTACGAAACACCCTATCATCTCAATGAGAGACATAGCGGCTAAGTTCGTAGTTCCACCATCGAGATTGGTGTCCGAAGGTGTCTGAAATGCAAGAGAGTGTAAAAATAACGAGAGCAAGAAAATTGTAGCAGCATTGTTTGCCATATTTCGATTGTATTTTAATGGATAACGAAACATACTGCAAAGCGGATTTCAAATAACTTTCACTTACTTTTTATTGGATCAATAGATCTTAGCATTAGAGTGTTTGGGAGGATTTAGTCCACTTTATAGTCTATCCTGCATAGTGCGATGTTGCTAAATCTGGCCAAAACAGTACTGATCCTCTATTGGGCCCTTATGAAACGTGAACTTAAAAAATGAGAAGTGACTAAAGATATCAAATATTTTAAGAAAACGCCTCATGAGGGACATTAAGAAAAATGTTAAAAACAAATTCTATCTAAATAAAAAATAAATTACAAACTATTTTGATCTTAATAATTAAAGTGCACAATTACTAGTTAAAATAAAAATATAAAACATAACTCGTTTCTTTCAATATTAAACATTTTCAGGTCTAGTTTCTCTTCCGAAACTTTTCCAACATTCAAGAAAATGTAATGTTGCCCAATGCGTCTTCCAACAAGATAAAGAACCGAAACATACAACCGAGAAGGCAAAATAATGGTTTCGTGCCAATGAGATTCTGGTAATAGACTGGCCAGCTCAGTCTCCTGACCCATTGAAAATATATGTGCACCCAACTTTGGTGGGGTTCAAAGCGTGAGACTCGTTATACCAGATTAGCGAAGTCAGCGATTAGTGGGCTCTATGCCGCAGCATTGTGAGGCGGTCATTCAAAATCTGGGCGATGCAACAAAATATTAGGAGTTTAACACCATACATTTTACATTTTAATAGGCAACAGATAATCATTGTTTATTTTAAGATTTTTTACAAAAATCGAATTTTGAGGTTATAACCAAAATATATTTTTGTGGCATATGCATAAAGCATACCATTTTTATAAAATACTTTAATGAGATATTAAAATACCCATTAATTAATATATTATTACAAAAAAATAATTTTTTTCTTTGTTCTGCACTGCTATTTTAATGTTCGCAACTGTAGGAGTAGGGTTCAGCATAAGGTTTGCAAATTTCACCGCTTAGTCAAATAAAGATATAAGCAACCATGAGTTTATTATTAGGAGTCTTATAAAAGACGATATAACAAAATTTTAAGCATTGCATCATCTCCTTTTAGGTAGGTAGTAAAACTAAACAGCTTGCAATAGTGTTTCGAAAACAAGATGAATTTACAAATTAATATCTTCGCCTCCGAAAAAAATAATAAATAATAAATAAGTAAAAAGCAGAAACAAGCTCTGATTCAGAAAGAATTTTAAAGAATGATTCACATTTTCGTACGCCTATCTTGAATAACCTCGACGCAGTAGCTCGTATATCAAGTATTGAGCCAAAATAAAAACTACAAATACTAGTATTGATAAGCGGTAAACATCGAGTTCAAACACTACACTAATTATGTAAATTCATTCATGGAATTTATGTGTGGTACATCTATCTACGAGTATCTGTATGTCATGCTTATGTGTACTAAACACAATAGCCAAAGTCACACTTATCGGTCCAATTTGATTTTTCTATTTTTTTTTTTTTTTTTTTTTTTTGGGGTTTTTTTTTCGATGCACCCTGTAACCTATGCTGGGTGACATTGCGGAGTAGCACAACTAATCGGCGCTTATTTCCGTTCGTCGACAGTGGAGTGCTGGCGCTTGCTCTGGCCGCTGATACGAATATATACCGTATACGACATCGACAACGAATTCTCTTCTCTTTTTTTGTTTTATTATTTTTTTTTTTTTTGTTTGACTTTTGCTTTATTTGGACGTTGATAAAGAGACTTGAAAACTTCTCGGCCACACCAGGCACCAACGAAGCAAAGTAAAGGAAAGCCAAGCGCGCAAGTACATTACCCAGCTACCATATACCAGCAGCGACAACAGAAACACCACAGCACCATTTAGACATACACCAGCCAGACCAAGAGTATCAGCAGCAAACAGAAACAGAAAGAAAAAATAAATATCGGCGGGTGGAGGCTCTTAGAGTAGTGTTTCCTCTCCAGCAATTTAGTATCGCTTCGGACAATCGAACCGCTAGACACGCGCGTCAATTCGAGCCAATTTATTTAGTCGTCGTTCAGTTTTAGTATCACCATCGTCGATCACACAACATACCATACATAAGCAGTTCTCCGATGCGCATGCGTTTAATTCAAGCATATATATATATTTAAAAAAAAAATCAATTATATGAAAGGAATTCGGGTCATTTTTTGGCGAATATGAAAACACAGTGATTTTTCAAGTGCTTTACAGTGATTTTTGTAAATTTTTTCTACTTAATATTGAATTAGAGATTTCTAGAAAATTCTTAATTCTTGAATTTAGCGACACGGGCTTAATTTTCGTATATCGACGTCGAACAAAATTAAAAAAAAAAAAACCGCACATTAAATTGGTAAATACACAGTAAAGAGCAGTGAAAGAAATAAATTAATAAAGAACTACTTAAGTACCTACTTAATTAGATGCAAAACAAATGCATTCGTGTGAACAAACTCTCCACAGCATGTTTTCACTACCAACAACATATAGCGCAAGGAAACAATAAAAAAAAATTGGAAAAAAAACTCAAAAATCTCATCAATGGAAAATTTTCTGCAATTGGTTTTTTTCTTTTTCTTTTTGGTATATTCGTCTTGCTGTCTCTCTTTTTTTTTCTTCCTCTACTTTAACTTGGATCGAAATAATACGAAACTCTGAAACCAGTCTTTTTTTAAACCCCTCACTGTGTTTTTTTTTTCCTTTAAATTCCTCTTTACCATTCTTCGTGGCCGCTTTTTAGTTTATTTCATTCGAAAAAAAACCCATTTTGATTTTTTTTTTAATTTTTTTTTCTACGAAAAAAAGGAAACCACTGCGCGGGTACGAAAGTCAATCCAAAAAAAAAACAGTGTAGGCCACACTGAAAGGCGCTAGTGTAACGATACAGTGAATTGCTAACTTCGGCTGTGCGTTTTGCCTTTGCGTTTACTTGTACGTTGTGCTTGTACAAGACCAACGACGATCATGCCCCGCTTATGCGCTCGATCTTAAGAAGCTACACGAGGATTCGTACAGCGCCGCATACCAATGATGTGATAGAGAATTATGTATGTACATATGTGGATACATATTCATAGGTAGCTTCGATGCTCTTGCTTAAAGTTTACCTCTTGTTGGGAATTTTTAGACAAGCTGGTGGATGTAATGGAATGCCTTATAATGGGAACAGTAGCTTCGGCAGCAAAAGGGGTTGCGGCAGATAATCAGAGGCAACTTGATGGCGCAATGCACAAATGCGCTTTATAGGGCTATGCTCTATGCAATGCTGGTCGTACGTTCAGGCTCAAACTCAGATCCAGATTCCAAGATTCACGACGAAGTCGTTGTCGTTGTCGTAGCCATGGTCGTCTGACTGATGAGTTAGGTGGTGATAGTACTTCTTTTGCACACCTCGGCAAGGTTCATTTGCCGCGGAATGTTGGCAGACGATTATGTCTTAACTTTGCTTTTCGCTATTCGTTTTCCACCATTTTCAGTACTTCTCCACCCCAATCCTATTGCAGAAAATGCAGAAGAAAAAAAAATTAAGATTTATGTTTTTAATTTTTTCTTTCTCCACCGGAAGAGTGTGGTTGGGAATTATGCGGAGACTTAGTGTGGAGCTAGTTGTTTAAGAGGTATGCTGTGGTTCAAGGTGGTAATTTGTTTGCCATTATACACTGCACTGTCCAGACCTGATGCACTAAAACGAACATGTTGATGGCTTTCAATTATAGACACTGGAGACTACTTGGTTTCTAGAAGTACTATATTATACATATCTCTTCATGACACTGTTTGCATTTAGTCTTTAGAAATTCGCTATTTTTACCAGATCCCTGCTGTACTCATAGTATGTATAAGAAAGATAAAAGTATACAGAGTAATGACGTGGCTTTATTATTTTGGTGCAAAAACTTGCTATGATGAGAAAACTATTGCAGATTTCGTCAGTCCTTATCCATTTCGTCAGCTTTGATCTATTAATAAAACCACCTCCTATAAGAACCATCTATTTTCCCAGACAAATTCAATCAATGAATTTGTGTCATCAGATTTAATTCAGTTCGTTTGATTTGTGGAATTTTGAATTGGCTATTTGATAATATGATATTCTGAGAAGTTATCAGACTAAAACTGGTTTAAATTCAATGAATGAAATTGATTTTTTTTACTGAAGGTTTTAACGCCCAAACAATGAAGGCGCCTTATAAATTTTTATTCATAATTTAGATACAAAATTCATTGTAATAATTAGAATTAAAGTTTGCTTGAATTTTTTAATTAAATTTATTCTATAAACTCTCATCATTTGTACGGACGGACTGCCTTTTAGGGTCAAAGACGACCAGTTCAGTTTAGAGATAATGAAAAATATAGGTAACTTGAATTGAAAGAGAAGGCAAGGCAGACACGAACTTTACTTCATTTTCATGTTAACTTCAAAATTTAGAATCGAATAGATTCTCTCCTAAGTAAACGACTTAAACCCACTCTTTGAAATTTCTTTGAAATGACGCGATGTCATTTTTATCCGGATTTTTTTCGATTTAAGGACACAATGTTGAGGTATTGGCTGGAATTATTTCATCTACCCTCATCTTGCCAAACAAGCTAGGTTCTCCAATTTGTTAAATCACCAAAAACCAGTAGTTAAGGCCCAAAAATTTCGTGGTCCCATTGTTCTTCTTTTTTTTCATTGTATTGCAAATTGCAGGGTTTTATAGAAATCAAATCTTATGCATGTCTAAATAATCAATTCCCGACCAAAAGAATACAGATATTATATTCAACTAATATCTTCTCCGTTGGCAAGCATCGCCTTTGCAGACGTGTCATGATACCTATATAAAGTGCGGTATTGGAAATTATTCTTGTGTGTAACATATCCGAATAATATTCAATCAAAAATTGATGTTGGAGCTTAAAGTAATTTTGTCTTCAAGACTGTGATCACTCCAGTTATTGCGGAGCCCTTCCAGGGAAGGTTTTTGAATCGTGCTCTATGATAAAATGCTTTCTGTAGCAGAATACGGAGGGCGTTCAATGACTTAGCAAAATCTTTTCAAATCTGTCAAGGTTTCCCATTCCAATATCCGGTTTAATCGAAGTTTATTTCGTGGTCATTACTAAACACCTGATTCTTTTTATGGTTTTGTGACATAGTTGGCACTGCCTGCGGACGATTTTTTTTTTTTTGTATTCCTATCTGTTTAAGAAATTAGAGCAACAATTTGCAAGGATAGGCAGTTTAATATTGCAATGTTTCCCTAGACAGAACCTTATATATCTTGATGAACAATTGAAGTATTGGGAAAGGTATGGGAGTTCCCTCTTTATGCGAGTGGGGTTTGCAGGTAATCAAGTATTATAGTTAAATTCCCTCACAACCTCCCATCTGAAAGAGTACTGCTGGTGATCCATTATTCCGTACCATCCGTATTTCATCATAATGACTTATCCTAAAAGTTCTTATTGATCTTAGGTTCAAATTCGTTGAAGAAGCGCATATAAGCCATCTGTCACATTGACTGTTGATGGGACTGTTTAACAGAGTATTATTGTGTTGTTATTTTCTTTTTGGGCACTCATGCTTATATTTTTAGCAAGTCACGTACGGTTGGACGAGGTCAGTCCAGTGGAATGGTCGTTGCTTACCCTAACCCTATAAACACTTCACCGCCAAAGCCGAAATAGCTTGTTTCAACCATTTTTTCATAAGAGTCTTGAACTTGGAGTACTTAACCCCTTGTGTTATAACTTCATATGGTACGAGTATAGGTATACATTTTTTGTTGAGGGCAGATATATGATTTGATAAAAGAAAAAAAGTTAACTCCTGCCGTTGGTTGTCGAAAAATACGGCCCGAAAAGCAATGAAATTTCAATTTCCATCCGTGTTGCAAAAACGAAGCTGAAGGAAACATAATTGAATTGGTCAGTCGCAAAAACATCAATAACACTGGTTAGAAGTTTAAGGGCATTACGGCTCGAAAATTAAGCTAACCATACGAAAGTCGCAAATGCGATATATAGTAGTGCAGATATTTGCGAGATATACATAGTAGCATTAATTATATTTGTTGGTACGCGTTGGATAATTTAAAAATTAATAAAAAAATGTCCTTATCATAGTCGTTATGATCGCTAAGGTTCGACCTATAATTCATAATTTTTAGCTGCTGCCAAAAATAAACAAAGAGCTTATTATTATTATTATTCGGCTATTCAGCAAAGAAATCATACTAACTGTGCAAAGTCCCCGTAATTTTGCCATTGACTCACAAAATTCACGTCTGAATGTTAAATGTATGTCTTTAAAAGAAATGCGCAGGTCATAGGCTTAAAACTACGCTGAATTCATTGTAGAACCGGTTTAAAAGAAATTCCCACATGCGCAAATGTCGACGAAAATATTAAAAAAATAATCATAATAATAATCGAAAGTGTTAACTTCGTTTTGAGTCATCGACGTATTCATAATTCATTACAATTGGATGCAATTGACTTCTTCTATTGCACGAGCTTATGTATATCTTAAGTCTAAAATAAGAATAAATTAATAAAACCATGGGACTTAAAGCTGGCCAATCGGATACGGATAAATCGTGAAATAACTGACCACCATAAAGCATCATAACTGCGGACTACTAGCCAGTGATTTTATTCAGCTGCGCACTTGCCAATTTAGAAAGTAGATTTAAGTTTAATATATTTGGGGCTACAACTATTATTTTGTTGTGTTCTTAAAAATTTTAAATGAAATCTCTAAATAAAAACTAGAAGAATAATATCGTCTTTAAGCATTATTCGAAGCAAATCATGTCAAATTAATTTGCATAAAAATGTACCGTCAACTCAGTCGAGCTCCTGACAGCAGTTCAAGTTTAATGTCATTTGTTAGTTGTTACTGATATTGTTGTGGTGCGAGTACGAGAATATATTGCCGCTCAGGAATATAACAGTACAATTTCTTTAAAAAAAAAAAATATTTTCCGCACAAGTCATGACAATCTCATGTGTGACACATATGTATATAGTATGTATGTTATTTGCAACGAAGTTCGCGTCGATGTCGCGTCTTTTTGTCGTATTTAGTAGGAGAGAGAACATACCGATAACCTAAGCGATCTTAACAACTACTAAGAAGAGCGATCGCTTGTTTAAATGAAATGACCACGCTTTAAATTTCTTTGTAGTTAGACAATATAGCTTAGATAAACTCGTTTGGGCCAGTGTAAATATGTATGCACGTTGTTGCTTAAAAAATGTCGATTCTGATTTGGCGCTGTTAGGCAAGTTTCAACTGGCATTTGGCAGAAATCTATTTTATTTATTATTTGTTATTGCCTGATTGAAACAAATCAAATTGAACAGAAGTTATCACCAAATTTCATAACTCAAACCGCGAGACATCGGTAGGTATAATTAAAGATGAACTTTTAACCTCATGCCTTATCACCTGAGTATAGTATGATATTTAGCTATTTCAACAATATTTAGTTTATTTTCTCGAAATATCCACACTGTTCAAGTTGTATAACGAGCTGATTGCAAAGATTTTGACTTCAAAATGTTGTTTTTGTTTCATAACAAGATGATAGTCAGATAAGCGGTTCGGATGTCAATACGCTCGATATTTTGCGCAGTTCTATAGAACATGGGATATACTATATACTATACGATTCGAAAACAACAAATAATTATATTGCAAATAACATCAGTACACTGCAAGTTACACTTGGCGTACGTGTACAAATTTTACAAATGCATTAAAGATCAAGAGTTTATCGTTCATCTGAAAACGTTAAGACCTATGGGCGTACGTACAATTCTATATGTTTCCGGAAAAGCATATAATGTGCATATTGCATACATAACACTGTTTATTCCGTAAAGTAAAATACAATTTTGGGACGCGATTCTTTCCGGTGTCAAAACCTCACTCACGAGTAGGTGTATCTACGTGTAGGTAGTGTCTTGAACAATGAAGTGGATATATGTATTTACAGAGACAGTATATAAAAACTCATAGTAAAAACAGACGTTTCTGACGAAAAAATGCATATAATGTCGTGTGAAACACATACTAACGCGTTGATGCTTTCTTTGCGAGCAATTGTTTTGTTTCTTTAAAAGGTAATGTTTAAATTATTGCATAATATCAGAATAGTATAGGTGTACAGTATCAGTTCTGGAATCTGATATATAAATAATAAGTTTCCATTGACTCTTTCGAACTCCTTTTCAAAGCCAACAAACAGGTGAAGTAACAACCTATCTTTTCCATGGTTTAAGGTGCGACACTTGTTTCTTCAGATAATTGATTTTGAGTTGGTTGTGCATCGCTGGTGTTTACACGGCTCAGAATTAAGAGAAGTGCTTCTTTTGTTTGGGAGGCTTAACAGAAACGTTAAAAATCTCTGTTTTACTACCAGGGAGCTTCGACAATATCATCTTACTTATATCTCCAGATGATTAAACTCATGTTTTTGGTGCTGCTATCCAGATTACCTTGTGATCTAATCACACTACGATTTATACCTCAAAAATTTTCATTTCGATACGTTGAGTATGAATCTGTGCTCGTCTCGATGCACACCTGGTTGTTTACATCTCCAATCACTATATCTCTGATCTGATTGGTTGACATCGATCAATTGATCATGAATATTGTCATTTTCGTTTCAACACATAAAATTTGTTGAAACATGTTGTTTTTGAGGAACACAAGATTGTACCACCAATTGTCCAATCCAAGTTTTAAACGCACGCGATGCAAGTACCCATAATGAATGAAAGTGATCAATTGCTAACTTTAATTTATCTTATGATCGACCGTAATATTGAAGTTATGCCCTATCTGGAAAAGTGATCAACTGCACAATAATATCGCTTAATAGAAACGACAAACCCCCAATAGAATTTTGAAACTTAACTTATGTAAAATTCAATAAGTTAATAGAAAATGTTTGTTTACATATATGATATTTTCAAAATACATACATATATGCTTCTTCCCTACATTTTCGTATCTAGGCTTAAAGCCTTAGAAAGAAAATTTGTTATACATTTGTTATACATGTTACAGCAGCATTCTTACACTGAAAGATTACGCAAATAAGACCGAGACGAGAACAAAATATTTTTGTTTTTTTTTTTTTTTTAATCTTACCTTCCTGTTTTGGTTTTAATTATACGATTAAATTTATTTTCAAAACTGAATTGAAGCAAAAAAAATGCATATTCAGTTAAATTGCAACAAAATAGCTCGTCATCGTACATAAATCGAACAACTCGAGGTTGAACTTACGATTTATTGACATTTAAGCAAAAACGAATTGCGTTGTGTGTTAAGTAGTTCATTACAAAATACCAGGCGCCAATTTATTACATGTTGAGCATAAATCAAGAACGGACAAATAGGCAAATAAGTGGATTTGTTTCTTCAGTCATTTGGTAATTCCCTCCATTTTCTGGAAACTACTACATACATACTTACTCATATATTTTTTCGAAATTCTGAAAGAAGCCTTTGAATGCTGCATAAATTTATGAAGTAAACTAAAATAGACCCGCTGACCTTGCGTGGGCATGGTCCGGTAAAAAATCAAAAACCATAATCCTGTTTTCGTAATTTTTACTTTAATCTTTGTTTCCTTGTATTTCCATGCAATTTCATTTCTCTACATATTGCCTGACATAGGGGTATGAATGTATGCGAAATGATTCATTTTTGTAACAGCATTTATCCATACTCGTAATTTCTCATCACAATTTGGTAGCTTTGGTTTCTTCTAAATGATCTTTCCATTAAATATTCGACAAATGATAAACCAAAGCCATTAATTAAATTAGAGACAAAATACTTTTTGGTACTTAACAATTAAAGCAGAAAAGCAGAGCCATAAGTAAGAAAAAAATTGTATGATGCAACATTGACCCGCGACTACATTATACAAAAGATGTGTCGACCTCATATGGCCTTCGCCTCCACGCCATGTTGTTCTCCCCTTTCATTTGGTAATTCATTTTCGTAGAAGAAACTTACTCACGAAACTAACAAGTCAACCATGACGCGTTATCCAAATGGATATGTCACCCATAAGTTTACCCAAATAATTAAAATGTACGGCCAACAGATCTATAAATAAATTAATCATCGATTTGTTAGACTGACCAAAAATTTAAGAAACATCAAATTGTCATAGTTCGATGGATAGATACAGTCACTTATTCGTATTTGTATTAAATTGATACGAAGACTTTTATAAAGAAAACAAAAATTTAAATAAATTCGCACAAGAATTAGAGTACTATTCTGTAGTGCGTCTTTAACGGAAAGAAAAAACCCAGTCAAGCCAAGCCCCTTCCTAAAAGTCTGTTTGGAAAAATTATTTTATTTTATTTTTCCTTAAGAACAGGCACGGGTTTTACCCATACAAGCTCATTTTTGTTCAATTCATTTGTTTATTTTTCCACTCGAAATAAAATATGTATGTTTCACTCGCCTCGCCAATACGACAGAGCAAAAGCCATTGAAGAGAATCGAAAGGTGTTCAACAATCAGCACGCACTCACCACCGCATCGATCTGATAGAGAGTAAAATATAAACGAAATGAATACGAATAGTGACTGGCGAATGATGAAATCATTTTAAAACGAAATTTTGAAAGAGTTTTTCGGTTCATTAGGTTTTTTTTTCATTTATTTTCTTGACATTTTTAGATAGTTTATAGATTGCCATGAACTTCCAGATGCCGTTGCATGACGCACAAAGCTCAGAAAGAAATTAGTGGCATGTATTTTATCCACTTGTTTATGGAGTATTATATAAAATATAGAGTGCCAAATACCGCAGGGGTACGACTAAGTGTCTATTCTATTTTTGGAATTTGAACTAGTTTGGAGAAATTTTGATAAATTTGGTCGAGTGTGTGGCTTGCTCTTAGTTTTGTTAAATAAGTACAATAAATAGGAATACTTGAGCTGTCTATAAAGTTAAAATTGTATGGTGCCTAAATCTTAAAAAACTCGGACTTGTTAATAAATACAAATTATTATTATTATTGTTTGTTTGTTTTTTTTTTTTTTTTTTTTTTAAGATTTCAAAAGTTGAGTAGGAAGATAGATAGGCAGTGATGGATGTTAAATGGATATTGGGAATTTCAACACTTAACATATTGTTGGTTTTTTTTTTTTTAATTATGTTTTGTCGTCGCATAGGTAGTTAACATTTTATAGCATCCTTAGTCTTTTACTTTATTTTTATTTATAAACGGTACTTTAACCTTTGCATTTGTAGTATCTCTCCAGGTAGATTATACGGTTACCATTTACTAATATTGTCGACTATTTCGGTTATCTATTCTGGTTTTTGATATAAAATAATTGAGTATATTTAGGGCACTCACATTTTTTCTTTTATGAATGAGATTTTTGTGAATCAAAATTGAATTATGTAAGTTTAGATTTAACCAACTAAAACTAGAGATGCCCGAAAATCAAAGGTATCCTACGAATATTTTCATCATGTTTGTGTCCCAACTTTGAATGATTACCATTAATAGCATTCAATTATTTGTTCTCGGGACACCCAGACGTTGATGAAAACCTTAATTTGAGAAATTCCCCTGCAAATTAACAGTGCTATTTATTTATTTTTTTTTTTTTCGTAGCCAGAAGTTATAAAGTATTTGTCCTGCACAATTAAGACCTATTTTACATTTCAGATAGAAATGGCAGTATAAATTGTTGGCCTTTGTTTTAACACAATCTATCGCATTGCCATTAAGAAAAAGTAATCGTATATTGGGTATATAAATTAATTCGTGCGGTTTTTTTTTCAAAATTTGAACGTTTATTTAATAAAGACATGTACAATAGTATTATTCAAAGTATTGCCAATCTGAAGCTATGACTTTTTCCCATCTTTCTGGCAATTTGAGGATCCCATCCCAAAAGAACTGCGCGGGCTTGGCAGCCAAGAATGAATCAAGCCAATTTTTGATATTGTGCTCTGATGTGAACCATATTCCAGTGAGGGCGTTCTGCATCGACCGGAACAAATGGTAGTCAGAAGGGGCAAGGTCTGGGCTATAAGGCGGGTGGGGTAAGACTTCCCATCCATTGTTTTCCAAATAGTTCTTAACCGGAATAGCTAGCAACGTGGGACCGAGCGTTGTCATGATGGAAAATTATTGCCTCGTATCGGGCGTTTTTCGGCCACTGCTCTCTTCAAACGGATTAATTGTGTTCGGTAGAGTTGTCCATTGATGGTTTCACCCGGTTTTAGCAGCTCATAATACAGCGTACCCATCTGATCACACCAAATACAGAGCATTACCTTCGCGCCATGGATATTCAGCTTTGCCATTGATTTGGCTTGTGGCCGGGTTTCACATATGATTTTTTGCGCTTGGGGTTGTCGTAATGGATCCATTTTTTATCACCAATAACAATCCGATGCAAAAATGACTTAATTTTGTGGCGTTCCAGCAGCATTTCGGACATGCAAAACCGCCTTTCGACGTCTCTCGGCTTGAGTTCATGTGGAACCCAATTTCCTTGCTTTTGAATATATCCAGCTGCTTTTAAACGTTTTGAAATGGCTGCTTGAGTGACACCCAAAGATTCTGCGAGCTCTTCTTGTGTTTGGCAACAATCTTCATAGAGTAATGCTTCCAGTTCTTCATCTTCAAACTTTTTTGGCTGCCCAGGACGTTCATCGTCTTCCAAGCCAAAATCACCACTTTTAAATCGTGCAAACCACTTTTGGCACGTTCGCTCAGCTAGCGCATGTTCACCATAAACTTCCACCAAAATACGATGACTTTCGGCAGCAGTTTTCTTCATATTAAAGTAATGAAGAAGAACTCCCCGCAAAAACACTTTTTCAGGCACAAAGTTCGACATATTTGTGTGAAAAAAAATTATTGTTGTTTACGCTTCAAATGAATGACATTCAATGACAGTAGCTTTCCAACGCATGTTCCAATGGAATAATAACAATGGAATAATACAAGTTACGCCATCTCTTAGCAAACCGCACGAATAAGTTATAGACCCAATATAATATTTAAAAACTGATGCAAATTGTTTTTTAATGAAAATTTCAGAACCGGTACCGAACTCAAAATGTCATTCTGTCGGCATTCTGACATGCAGTCTTGCAATTCATAAAGAATAGACTCATATCAGACTTATACAACCCTGCCAAACTATACAAATTTACTTTAAAATCAGTTGCCGGTTCACTGGCGATATCCAATTTTACTTCAAAATCGACTATCGATTCACTCAGGTTATAAACGACTTTGTGATTTTTATGTATGTGATTTTACGTATGTAAACGTAAGCAAAGTTTCTTCTCAGTTGGAACAATTGAGGCTCTAAAGCTTTCAGAGACGAACTCGGTATGTTTAGTCCCACTGAATTTACGATTTTTCATGTTTACCAGACCTATCCGGAATTGTCTGGTTAGGGCATATTGTGATAATGCACTGTGTCACTACAATATGATTTCTATCTTAAGATATAATATTGTATTGCATTAAAATTAGAAAGAAAAATACAAATGTTTCGTTCAATCAAGATTAAACTAAAACAACAAAATAACCGAAATCACTCCCAGGCTTTTAAATTTGTTAATTTATTTTCCGAATCTTATTTATCAATTTTATCAACCTTCATGAATTATAATTATCCGGACTTCAGGTTGATAAGATTGGCCACTTTTTAATTTTACTTATGTTGACCACATACGTTCGTTGAGTATTGATCTTCATATTGATCAATTAGTCTCAATCAAGAAACTTATGATTGTTAATCTTACCATTTTATTTTAATTTTAAATGCCTTCCTGAAAAGCAGACTTCGATTAGATCGAGATAACGCTTGACGATTGTTTAAAAGCACCTCATAGACATAAAATTGTTAAATCAAAATTATGAAGTTGTTGCTAAATATCTTTAGGACTGACTGTAATTTCGGTAATACGTGATTTTACTGAAGTTCCACAAGGAAGTTTGATCGTATCTATTTTTATTTTCTCTTTGTTTCAACAGCTTTGCAATAAGTGCACTAGAGCAAATAATATATTTGTCGCGTTAAGTTGTGACCAATAACTAAGAAAGCATTATAGAAACCAAATAAAACAAATTTGCCCGAAAGATGTTTTTTATTTTGTTGGATAGAACAGGTACAAATTATGTGATCAATATTTGATTCAAATTAAACTTATGCCTTTCCGGGCACAAGTATTCTTATTGTGTGTTATTGTTTAAAACACTTAATATAAAAATATTTATTTTAAGCAAGAAAACAATGAATATGTGAGTACATTTCATCCCATCACCTTTCCGTTTGTTGTTAAAAAAAAATCCAAGAGTCCTACTCGTAGCCGTCATTACTATTTGTGTGTCTATCGTAAGGGGAT
Source organism: Volucella zonaria (assembly GCA_963966105.1). Taxonomy (NCBI): domain Eukaryota; kingdom Metazoa; phylum Arthropoda; class Insecta; order Diptera; family Syrphidae; genus Volucella; species Volucella zonaria. The sequence goes on along the minus strand of OZ014532.1, from coordinate 45,453,074 downwards.
GAGTGACCACTTTCCACTTAATACATTGAATACAGAATTTGTATTGTTTTTTTTATGATACAGTTTAATTTATTCAAAGCACGTATCTTTATATGCGAATTCCACTGAACGAAACTAGTATGCCGTTTTTGTCTACTACGAATGGAACGTTCACTTATTGGAGGATGTATACCGAACCGATTAAAAATGACTAAAGAAAAAAAGAAAACAATTGTTTTCTGCAAAATAATATCTACATGACGCCAGCTTAAGAATTTGCATAATTCTAATAAGGCGGCGATGTACCTAAACAGCTTTACGACATATGTAACAAATAAAGTTGTCTTTTGTATCCTTTTTCATGACGATTTTTAGTTTTGGTTTGATAATATGTTAGTGGTTGATGTAGGTCGAAATTGACAAGAGTTTAGCCGTTCATTGGTTTGTCTGCGAATATTTTTCTCTATTGGTGGACACTTACGAGTATACGAGTATCTCTTAAGTTAAACCTTCATAACTAGATAATCTGTAATATTCTCGACTTATCCAGGCCCAACTGTTGAATTTACACGTGCCTAAAGGCTCCAGCTTATAGCAAGCTTCAATAAAATAAAGATAGAATTCATATCAAAACAAAAGGTCAATGTATTCGTATCTAATAAAACTGAGTGCCTTTAGACTTGGTTTCCTCAATGTCATTTCTAATTGTTGGCAAATAAATATATATCCATAAATAGAAAATTGAAAGTGTAATTTCAAACGCAAATATATCTTAAGTGCAAGCAAGCATTAAGATCAATCAATCATCTACGATATTGAAGTTAATTATTGGATCAATAGTTTCAATTTTTCATTTAACCATATCAAATCTCGTGCTTCAATTAAAGTTATATAAATTAAAAAAATAAAAAATCAAACCCCAAGCAAATTTTAAGTACACAGATCACGTTATTTCATTATATTGACGGGGGAAACGCACTTTAAATTGATTTGAGGCATTACTTAAAATATTTCGCTATGAACCCACCATCAATCTTTAATTGTCTTCCACTGACAATCTATTTATGGATGAGGTTCGGGTGGGCTTTGGACGTTTGCATATAGTAATGGCGCTTATATTATTATCTCTTTTAGATGAACTTATCATAATTTTAATTGACACGTTCAGTCCATATAATGGCCTCTTCGAAATTAAAAAATAAATTCCCCAATGATGCATCGTTACCTAATCTCTTTATGTTTCTCTTTATGATTTTTGAGACTTTAATGCGATCACTTGACCGTTGGCATATAATTAAATTAATTGCCTGAGCAAATTCTTTATACATACACATATATATATATATTCATAAATATATGATATATGAATTAACAGGCGACAAAAAATAAATGTGCGTGCCTGATAAATTGTAATAGATAACCATCGGGTCGTGACTGCACAGAATCTTATTGAGAGTATCGTCGATAGAGCTTCAACTTTCCTGCAAGCGGAATCTTACGAAATGATTTGTCAAAACAGTTCAGTTAACCCTAAATGAAATGCCTTAACTATCTCAATGTTATAGCTGTCGTTGTTGATAGCGATCCACATGGCGTAGTCGTTAATTCGTCGACTACTCTACTATTAGGTCTAATATGCATGTCAAAATTCTGAATTGTTGTATCGAGATATTGTTTTGAAAATGAGAATCCGAAGAAAGTTATCATCGGGATCGTTCCGTTTTTCTTAGATTGAAATGGTTGTCGACACGAAACCGTGAGGTTCATTGCGGCCGCTTTTCGTAACCGCATGGGGGGCAAAACTTACAAGTGGCATAGTATGAATAAATTGAAATAGCTAGTGCTGGACGGAAGCTCCAACGTCCGATAAAAGAATAGACAAATAAATATTGAAGGATACCCGTTAAAAATGTTAAACAGATCTCAGCGTTGTTTGGTTTATTATACTTTGTTTAGCTTTGAAGACTTCGAAGAATATTAAACGAAAAACTTTTTCCTTTCTTCCATATGTAACGTACATGCTGCTTACTTTACAGGCAAAAGCAAACTTTCAGAAGCATTAAAATGACGGTCAAAGTTCCCCAATAGATGGCGCCACCATGCGTCTTACCAGTATCGCCTAAAGTAAAACTCAAAAGTATATAGATTTTATTTTTCATATGTCATATAAATAACATACACTGGCAATTGGCAGTTGATTCCTTCTCAATTCGATGTACCCAGAAGCCGGTAGTGATAAACTGTTTAAATCTAAAAACAATTAGTAAGAAACATTGCGTTCAATGTGTTATTTTCTTACTCAATTATAACAATTTAATTATAAGCAAGAAATATATAGCATTCGATGGAATTATTCGCATTACATATTGTAACGAAGAAAAGCATACTTGCACTTAATTTTTAATTGAAGTCACTGTTGTTATCTTCGCACATATTTTGTTTTTACAAAAAAGGACAAAATAATAATGATTTAACAGAATAAACAAAATTTTCGATATAAGTTCATCACGGGGCTGTGTCTGTTCTTGGTCCATCATTCCAATGACTAACGAACATACATACGATTTACGCACCAAAGTCATGCAATGAATTCCAATGACTTAATAAAATAAATATGAGTATAATATAAATTTTTTGTTGGTTTGGTAGAAATGGCATTGTAGGTGTTGATTGGATTTTTTACGCTAAGTTGATATGAGAAGTATAGGCTCGTTATTATTCGATAAGGTGTTATCCTCATGGATATCACATGCGTTTCTGCGTACTTGTAAATTTTCAATTTTAATTTAAGTTGAAATCTATTTTTAAAAATCGTATATATATTTGCGTAAAATCGACTAGAAAAAAAATTCGTCTTTTAACGTTCTCCTTTAAGAAATTTGCGTGAAAGTATTCATTTAGTATGGACGCTATAATTATGTATTTTAAAATTTTGAACAGCATTTTCCTTTTTCTTAGATACCAATGGTGTGCCAATATATGTATAAATAATATAAAAATACACTAATACATTCTTTTTTGTAGAAAATGCAAATGAACGGTCTAGACCTAGTTAATTTAGTGAGCGATTTATCTGGCGAAAATATTTCGAGATTCGAAAATAAACAAAAATCATATATTGGGACTTGTTTCGAACGTCACAGTAGTAGTGTCGCCAACGCTTGCTTTTGTTATTGAATTTTCTAGTTTTTATATATTATTTGGCCTTAAAATTATCAACCATTCACCGTGAAAGATGCCAAAAATAGATAATCCACTAGTGTTAACTTACAAAAATATGTTCTCTTCTTTTCGAATTGAAAAGTTCTATATTGAGTTCTTTCTTTGTACAAAAATATGTACGCACTTTCTCACAGAGCCACCCAGCTCCAAAACTTATGATTGATTGTTTTTGGTTAATGCGGAGAGGGGTTCTTCCTTTTTTCACCACACCAAGATATTTAATACCTTATTTAACGAGTCGTCAAAACTGATCTGGCTACCTTTTTTTAAATCTTTTTTTATGTGAAATTGTTTACACGATTAAGGCCGATAGAAGTGCTTATATTTTTGATCCATTCTTTCGATTACTTCGCATATTTCATGAACATATATGAAAATTGAAACAAACACTAAACTCTTAAATACTAAAATCTCCACCTAGCTTTTCCACAATTGATTCGTATTAATCCCATTGGCTGCATTATATCGACAAAAATACAATACATAGTTGGGTAGCAAACCTTAAGGCTTGAGCTGGAGAATGTTATAGTTGTCGTCTATTAATTTTTTCTATATTGCCAAACTAATATTAGCTCTGACATTTTGGTGTAGCTAACCAGTATCAAAGCTAAAGTAAGACGTGTTCATCGCATTTGCATTAAAGGGTCGGTTTTTAGAGTCGACATTATCTCCGAGTCAAAGGAGTTTCTTAGTTATAATTTTAATTTTAAAGATATACATAGATAACGATAGTAACGGTATGGCTCAGCCGATCCTTTGTTTGTCGACAGCATGCGTTTGGTGTTTTGGTGTTTCTGCGTACCCCATTGTTTTCTTTCGACCTTATATCCGTTAAGCAGGTCATTTGAATGCTGTTTACGAATACCATAAATGCCTGGACCGATGACAAGATTTTCATTCAAATCATGGGAACCCCACGTTCGGGACTTAAGACCAGTAAACAACTTAGCTTTTTCGATTTGCTTGAGCTTTGGTTATTGCGTGAGTTAGTTTCTTTTCTACATTCTTCCGGGCTTAGTTCTCATAAGAACATCTTTTCGTGTGTCACTTTTGCCACCACCGGTTTTTTTCTCAAGAGTAATTTGCAGTCTTATTCTTACCCCGACGGGCAACGCATACTCCTCAACCGATTTGGAGTATGCATCTGGAGGTGGTTAGCTAAAGACCGGGCTTACTGCAGAAGTTTTTTCGGCTACTTCCTTGTACGGAACGGGATCCATTGTTCGTTGACACTTGTGGAGGGCGGAAGCATATCTGAGAGTATCATTGTCAGGTGGCATTTTATCCATGCCGCAGCGTCTTTTCGTAAGTGAATCGGGCCTGAAACCTGAAATTGGTTCTTAGTACCTGTACTCTGAACTATTAATAGTATAGGTAGGATACAAGTAAATAGAAATAGTGCACCTTAGTGAATAATTGTCAATTGGCACCCGTATTGTTGTACACTGCTATACGTAGGTTCTTATAAGTTGTATTAAAAGTTAATGGCGTAATGCCGTTGAACTGAATGTCAGAGTAGTTAAATCATTTTGCCGCTGCATGTCGTCAGATAACAATTTGTGCTAAAATAAACAGAAATATTTTAACGCACGCAGAGGCTCCTAGCCAGTGCGTGTGTACTCATTAATCCAACATGTACTATTTTTAAACAAATAGGTGCAGTTCCAGGTGGTAATTTTATTTTGTGTGCGCAATCTACTCGTATGTATACATTTATATATATGTATGTAATAAATCAATAAATGTAAGGAGCAACAGTCAATTATGTGTGTACGTATATAAATGTATCTATGAGGATTTCATCGATCCCTGCTGTTATTACTTGCGTTCTTCCTTATTTTAAAAGAAAAAAAAAGCTTAACTTGCATATGAAAATCTAAATAAAAAAAGGACATGTCTATAACCAACAACAGTCTTCAATGTCATTTGTGAGTCAAACTAAAATAAATTTTACGTTCGCGTGACCGAAACTTTACTACTCGTGCTAGTTCGTTTCTTGTCGTTCCTGTCAGTCATGCCTTATTTCGTGTTATCAGTGTCGTCATTACCAACCCCAACAAACCCCTTCATTATGGTTAACTACAATATTAAATTAAAATATTAATCTCAAACAGGAGAGCTATAAATTTCCAACTCAAAAAATATACAGAAAAAAAAGAGAATATCCTTTTATATTAGAGAGAGTGGAATATTTTCTTTATCTATTTATGTTTCGGCCAAAAATAACCCAAATAAAATACCACTGAGTAAAATGACGAAGAGAGAAAAAAAAACACTGTGTATTTGTCTAGTCAAGAGTGGTGATGAGCATAGCGCACCCCCATTTTGGCAGTAAGAACTTTCGCTTTTACATTCTCTATCGACCCCATAGAACATGCCAAAAACAACAGTCGACTTTGGCGGTTGGCTCAGTTCATTTGGTTCATTATGAGCGAATGGGCAAATAAACTTTATCTTGTCCGCCAAAATTAAAAAAAAAATATATATATTTTGATCGTATAGCAAAATGATGCAATCTATTTAGAAAAAAAATATATATATGTATGTGTACATGAAAACATGACCGTGGAGACCATTTGACGAGCACGTATTTATCGATGAATCGATTTAAAGTTAACAAATAAATTTTTTTATCTAATTTGCAGCATTATTTGCAATGTGACTTAAAAGGAGAAATCCTATAGTGAAAGAAAAAAAGTTATTAATAAAAGTAATTAAAAAAAAAAATAGAATCAAAGTGTTTAAAGTGTAAACAAACAAACCTAAACAACAAATAAAATTTAAAAAAAAACTTAAACCTAACCTTAAAGTAGAGAAAATCGGAAAGCCAAGTGCATGAAAACAATTCTGATGGAAACAACACTAGCCTCAACGGAACCAATTAAAATTCCCCTGAGCGAGAAGTTCTCCTCATCCACTATTGGTCAACAGAAGTTCGGCTGTTCAGCTGACAGTGGTGTTATAACACGCAAGACTTCGAGTCAAAGTCTACACATACGTAGTTCGTCGGGATCGTTAAGTCTACGTCCTCCAAAATGCAGCAGCAGCAATCTGAGGCTACCCTATAAGCTTTTATCACAAGACAGTGGCATTGAGAGTGTTGCCGATGGTCATTGTGGCAGTGAAAACGATTTAAAATGCGGAACAACACGGTCGTCGACAGTATGCTCATCGACAGAATCCCTAGGAACCAGCTCGTCGTCTGGCAATTCCTCAGGCAAAATATCAGAATGTATAAGCAGCAGCCTAACTGTCGATACGGAACTACTACCACCTGTCAGGGAGGGCTATGCCATGGGGGAAGACACAACCGATGCAATAAAAGATGTTGTTGCTGTTGTCCCATCAAGGCTAACCATCAAAACAAGGATGATCCCGATTACAGCAGCAGTAGTTGTGGAGGATAGAATTGACGAAGTCGTCCTAGAAGATGACGATTCAAAACTTGATACACAAACTTCGAATATACGAGAGAAATCTTGTAGTCTTACTGCAGCAACAGCGGCGGCAACGGCGGCGGGAGCTCCAGTCAAAGAAGGCTATCAAAAAGCCGACGATATCGATCTGTATTTTTCGATATTTAAGAGCACCGATGAACCGATGATCGATTCAAAGATGATTAACAAGAAGGATGGTTTACAGGATACCATGTATTATTTGGACGAATTTGGAAGTCCTAAATTGCGTGAGAAATTCGCACGCAAACAACGTCAGAGAGAGATAAAGAGGCAAAAGTCTAACGCTAAGAAGAAAACCAAAAAAATTGCAAAAACAACTAAAGTTCCTAATGATGAAACTGCTGCTGTTTCTGCTGCTGATTGTGAAGACGAAGACGAAGATGTTAACGTTGATATTGAAGAAGAACAAGATGAAAATTGTGATAATAGAAATAGTAAAAGTAGCTTTAAGAATATACCTAAGGATGAATGTGAAGATCCGGATGACAAGGACGATGAATGCAAGTCTGAACCGGTGGCTAGTAATAATACTCCATCGTGTCTTAGCTGGACCAAGGTGTTTTCGAAATTCCGCAATATATTGGGTAGGTTTTGTTTATGGCGAATGTGGTGTTAAGAAACTTCCAAATTTACGACAACAATGTTCGTCTTTATATCATATATTTTTTCATTACAAGCAAAATTGTATAACTAATCTTATAAATTTTTCTTTTTTCTTTATTTTAGGTAAGTGTGCAACCGGTAATGACATTTCACTTATTTCACAAACCGGCCATGGTAAGACCCAAGAGTTATATGAAATGTGCGGTAAGAAAATATATTTACATATGTATATATAAATAAAAAGCAGAGGCTTTTTTTAAATCTTTTGGAGTGTTCATATTTTGAATACGAGTACCTATAGGCTATAGTCGAGCTTTACCTATTTATGAAAATGTTTAAACTTCAGTTATGGCTGAAGCCACCAGTCTTTACCAGTCGATTAATCATTTGAAGATATGTAAGTCATGCGGTATCATAGGAATATAATATAATTGTGATAAGCCAATTATGATGAGGAACTTAATTTTCGAGATCACTACAATATCCACCTGTTAACAGCTGGAAGCTGTATTTGCCTATGATTTTGGTAGAAGTCAAAGTTCATTCGATACTTATTTATTTATAAATTTTAACTTGTATTGGAAGCTTAAAAAATCTTGCAGCTTTTCTTGCGAAAGACGCAAATGAGCTTCGACTTAAAAGGTGATTTTGCGGCTGAGATTTCTGACTTTTTTAAAAAGAAAAGTATTATTCAATCGTAAACGGGCAAATTGACTCCCGATTTAATACTGCTAATAATCAGAACATCGTTTCTGATTATTTTTTGTAAACGGCCTCGCCACGCTGAAAGCATCGGTACCCGCTAGATCACCGAAATCAAGCAGTGTTGGGCGCGGTAAGTACGTAGGTGGATGACCACATGGGAACTCAGTACTCCGCATGCTGTTGACAAAACGCGCCACATGGCCATAGTACCCCGGCGTTAAATCCCGGACCCTACAAATTAATTTGTATCGTTCCCTTGATAATAATAATAAAGTTATGTGCATTTTGGATTTGCTTACTTAAAGGTCGACTGGATTCGCTTATTCTACGAGTACAATTGCCATGAAAGCTTCTGACGGCACTCTGAGAGTGATGATGTATCATCGATGATTACATATTTTATCGTGGGATTTTAAGCATACCACTGAATCAGATTTTTCGAACTCAGAAACTTTGTTGATCTTCTTCTGATTTATCGTTGGTCTACGGTGCCCTTAATACCGTTTTATATGCAAATATATACCTTAATGGGTCTTAAAACATAGGATCACTTTTTTGGTAGACGTGTCATATAAATTGATAGCCCAGTTGTTATCCACCCATACTTGGGGCATGATTTTATTCAGGCACTTTTCTAATACTTTTTTAACGAACTTGTCGGCAAGTTATAAGAGCCTGCCTCCTACATATCTTTACTAAGAGGTTCGATTGGAATTTCATTATCTGGACGTGGGTTCGCAACCTCTGCTTGAGTCTGGCATGGTAAGTTCATTTACTAAATATTTCCTGGTAACAGTAATTTTCTTCTAAACCTTAAGCTACCAGTTCTTTCGTTTTTCTTCTTTTTATCCAGGATTGTTTCCTTCACGCTATCTGTAGACTAAACAATCTGTTTATATTATAAAAATAAAAATGTGGAATTACAACTAACTTTGTTGAATTAAAAATTCCCACTTTTCAGGAATAGTAGTGCACTCGTTTAAACATAGGATGCAACACTTGGTTGACTTATTACGCAGGTTATTTTTATTTTTTTTCCACCAGAACTACCTCACACAACTTCATTGCTACAAAAAAAAAAAAATAGGCGCTGATTGTCAAGCAAGGGTTTCTATGATACACCGAATAGCGGTTTTAAGATTTCTGAACTTTAGATGTGGTTAAGTGGGCTAGAAGTGTATAGTTGGATTTGATCTTGTTTTCCAATTATTGAATTTAAAAAAAAGAGTGGAGTTTCGCTTTAATTTTTCTGAAATGTCTTTGCTTAAGCCTCGATAGTTTAGATTTTTAATTTTAAGTACCAGTGTAATAAAGATATTGTAGTAAGAATATTTGAAGTCCTGCATTGACAAGGGTACGAGTATACTCGTACAAATCCCAATTAAATCCTCATCTTCCAAAAACCAATATACATGTAATGATGATACATTGGTTTTAAGAGCAATCTTATTCCGCTAACTTGGGGTTCTGCTTTTTTTTTTTTCTAATTCAAACTCTTAAAGGAAAGGTCATTGTTTAACAATTTATTCATTTAAAATAAAAATAAAAAAAACCAATTGTTCTCACATACTTTGAATTCGATTTTCAATGATAACAAATTTTCATAACACAAACATGAAATTCGTTTCAATCAAAACGGAGAAACGTCGATTGCACTTATTTTCTTCATAGGCCGGGTATAGTGAAATGTTAATTAGTGTTTCATTATTGCGCGAATATTGATTGTAAATTTCTCTGTTGGTTGCTTTTGATGATGATTTACTATACTGACTGACTTTTAAAAATATCGCGCAATATTTGTACGAACACTACACCCCTGTTATTCATTCGTTGTTGACACACATTCATCATTTTAACCAGGCCCCCGATGGTACTTTATCATTACTGCGTGTGACATTGAGTGTCACAGTCACATCACATCCTATAACAAATTTTTTAGTCAGACTTTGGACATTTTCCAATCTCCGATCACATGATTGTGAATGCGATTGGGAGAAGTGATATGTTTGGGTGTTTTTTTTTTTTTTTTGTTCTTCTCGTCACATAACTCTCTACATAAAAGTGACAACGCAAAATATAAGTTCGCCAATCGAAGTTGTTTACCGGACACGCCTCCTTTTCTTGTTGTTTTTGTATATATATTTTTTTCTTATTTCAAAAAATATAAAAAAAAAACAAGAAAAACAATTCCTATTAGCCTAAAATAAAACTTGGCCTCAAAAATAGTCACAGATACAAGGGAATTAATTTTTTGAAGACGAGAAGATACATTGAGTTATTTGTTTATAACGCGTTGGTGTTGGAGAAGAACAATTAAAATCATCTGACGTTGGAATGTTTTAATAGCATATGTATATAGATTTTATTATCTTTGTTTTTATTTATATACAAATATGAGTTTGTACATATATCATTTGTTTGCCTCCACCTCTTGAAATTTATTTTTTAATCTTTTTGCACGGTAATGTAATAAACAAAAGTTATCACTTAGTAATGACGCCCGTGATAACCTCTTCTTTAGTGGCTGCCTCGCGTTGTAATCTTATCACCAGGGCTGGTTAATGTGGGGAAATTATAATTGAAATTGTTTGTATAAGTTAATTATTGTACTAATGCCAAAATTAAAACACAAATATTCTGAATATACGATTATGTACGAGTATATATGTATGTGCGTTTATGAATTCTCCTTTATGGGGTGATTTTTGTAATTCTTTTTTTTTTATCACCACACAAATGAATAATTGCAGGTTTTAGTACAAGTAGATAAGTAAGGGTTCCAGTTACTCATAGTCTTTGTAGTTAAGGTGAACTTGGATTACCTTTTAATTGTTTTGCAAGTACATATACATAAACACTCGTATGTATTTATAGAATTTAGAAAGTAAAAGTGCAACTCGTCGTGTTTTGGATGAGAGGCTTTATACCTATAAATTAAGAATTCAATGGTGGACTTTTATGATTGTCGTGGGTGAGATTAAATTTTTTTTTTTAGATTTTTAATAAATTGTAAACACATGAACACCATAATCCAATGACTTGTACAATGGGTTTATTGGTGTCTGCTTAGTCATATCTCAAATTTTATTACATAACACATCAAGGTTGGCATGCCAATTTTTTAGTGAAGTTGTTTGCAGATGGTTATCTGTTATCAGGAAAATATTTTAAATGGATAAGAATAATAATCTCTTACGTCCGTTTTTATTAATTTCGGTGCAAATATTGCCACTTTGATTGCTCTATAATCCTGATAATCAGTATTTGTTTGTTGTTTTATCTACATTATGTGCCTTGTCTAGTAGTTTGAAAAACATGTCCTCAAAATTCTTGAGCTGCGAAACAACATCTGCCACCGCTTAATAACGTACGCGTTCTTCGTCACATCACAGATTTTCCTTTCTGGAAGATGGCTGGCAATCGAATGTTGTATCGATTATTACTTTAATGATGGTGGATTGACTAATCGTTTGCACTTGAAATAAGTACTGGCATTTTAAGGATCTTTTCGTTCATATGCTCTCTCTAGTATAGCCCGTCAAGGTGCTCTCCTGCAACCCTCGATGAATCCGCACTCTATCATGCAAATTAATGTCGAAACGAAGTCGTTTCATCTCAGTCTTCCTGAGCGAGTCAAATCCAATGTATTCAGTCCAGGTACAAATTGCTTGAGGTTAATCACGAAATCATGAACACTGGCCGCGGCCCAAATGGAGAAATATTTTCTGGATCGTTAAGTCTTAAATTAGAATAAAATATTTGGCTCTCAGTTTACTTGTACAAAGGTAAAGCACGAAAGTAGTCTATTGCTGACTTGCGGCAGTTTCTACTACAATGACTTAAGCCAATAGTTCTGTACAAAAAGGAAAATTAACCAATTCGCCCACCTCGACATTTATTAAATGTTACTCGTATCCTGGTGTGTATGCAAGAGATTCAGTAGAGATTTAAATCATTGAAATTTGATATTTGAGTTATCGTTTTTTACAACCTTTCAATTCTCACATGAATTGTTTTTTTCTTCTTTTTTTTTTGTTACAATGCTATACGCGAGAACGACGGTTTTCCTAAGTACACTACTAAACATGTTAAATCAGAAAATAATTATTTAAAAAAATATGTGAACGTACCTCAAATAGACACATTTGCCTGTAGATGCATGCAATACGTTATCAAAGGTTGCTAAATATGAATGAGATTTATGAAAATTCGTATTATAAAATGAATACCATCAATAATAACAGCCCAAAGGTGGCTATTTTAAGATCGAAGTACGATAGAACTTGGTGCTAGCGGTTTCCAACAATAAAACCCATCCCGATTGGATGCCAAGTTCTTTTAGTTTCAACAGAATTAACTTGTGGGAAATTTACTGAGAAATCCTGCTCAATTCCGCTGTAATCTCATTGAGTTCTTTTCCTTGCAATTGGCATACAGCGTAGTACCAGATACAAACATAATAAAGTTGTTAGTTGTTGAAAGAAAATTCCAAGAATTTCATTATGAGATTTGCCATTAATCTATCACTTCCACTTTTATAGGTTATTTTCTTTAAAAATATTGTGATCGTATTATAAAACAGAGCGTCTAATTTGGAAGTATAACATTTACCTATTATCTTAAATATTTAAACTTGAATGTGTCTTATTGAAATTGGTAAAAAGAAAAATTACCCACTTCCCACGTTAATTGTTGTTTGTATGGCTTGTCGTTAAATGAAAGAACAAAAAAAAAGCATGTGATTAAATTTTCGAAAACCGCAGCACGTGATTCATAATTCCATTTAATTAACATTGTTATTAATTTGCTAGTTTTTTTTTTTTTTTTTTTTTTTTTTTTTTTTTTTTTTTTTTTTTTTTTTTTTTTTTGTAATTTCCCATTATCAATGAAACTAATGTGATTCTTTTTTTTCTGGTTTTTCTTAATTGCCTTATTACTCTCCTTACGCATTATGTATGCATATATAGAATTGAAGTAGCTTTGCCAACAAGCAAATATGTTATTTTTATAGTTGTGAATGAACAATCGTTTGAATATAATGATTTCGACTGTCCCTTCTGATTTTTTCTGAGAATATCATGTGACAAGGAACACTATTGCATGTATATCCATAATAAGAATACGAGTACATCTCTCAATGTATCTTTTTTTTTATCCAACACTTGTTCATACGTAAGTATACGAGTATGTATATTTTATGCGTAGAAATAAGAGTTTCAAGTTCTTTCTTAATCTGAAGTCACTTTCTTGCGCCTCTTTAATTCATGTGTAGACATTTAACGAGTAAACATTGATCAAACTAGATTCTTTTACAATATAATAATAACCTTTTCGGGTCTGAAAAATTCGAATTAACGAAGAAAGGTAAATTAAAACTTCAACAACCCAAATGAAAACCAACCGACAAATGTTTAAAATGAGATAGAAATGATCATACTAAAGAGCGGCCGGTGCAAACTACAATAGTTTGCAAACAAAAACCGTATAGAGACTAATAGCTATTCGTTAGTCTCATGCTTTATGTGACGGAAATAATAAAAGAATCACAGTTAACTTCTTCTTTTGAAATAAGTAACGCTCATGATTACATCTAATGCTACATATTTGCCACGTATCTGCATTGTTATTACGTTGCTTGTGGGGTCAGCTAAATTTGCGCATCTTAGCTTTATTTTGGATCAGCTCGTTAATGAGACGATACAGTTTGCTGGTATTTTGCATTTGACTCGCTCACACATTACGGCTCATAGAGGATAAGAAATTCATTCGTTTTCGGCTACGGAGTTTATTGTCCGAGTCGGGGCTTGTTTTCTCGAATTTCAGAAAAGTGCCTTGGGTTGATGGCAATATGACAAATTTGGTTGACAGTGGATTGCTAGGAAATCTTTGATTGTTTTTGTGTATGTATATCAAAATAAGGAATTCACGTGCCTTATGGTTACGATCGAGGATTATGTAAGATTTGTTTATTAACAATGCTGATACATTTTACTCATTCAGATCTGAAAATCCTAGGACACTTCTTAAAAGATAAATTATTATCTGTAAGACGCAACTTATCCCTCGCCTATATCTTTTAAGATTATAAGTTCTAGCTGTGCTGTGATTCCCAACCATGAAATTTTCAAAATATGAAAAAATAATATAATATGATTCCTAAAGCGCTAGATTGGAGTCTTGTTTGCGTTTCTCTACGCAACGAATATTGCAGCAAAAGTATTTCATTTGCCTTTTGTTTAAGTGTTGAATTCTTTGTTAATTGATGTCAAAGTCTACCAAGTTCCTAAGATTAATTTAGTTACGCGGTCATTCTTTATTCTCAGTTTCTTTGTTTAGAGATTGTTCGTTTAGGAACTATTGTGTGAGCAACAAAAACAACTTTGTCCTACTTCTGTCAACGAGATTTTTCAACTAAAAGATTTTTCTTTACATTTCCGTAAACAGCATAGAGTTGTTGCATTCAATTCTTGTACAGTTAAACAAAGAAATATGTGATATTTATAATAATGATAATGATAAAAATCTTATTCTTCATTCTCCTCGTAGTAAGACACAAATATGGACATCTCTCTATCGATTGACAATTTGAGCAATACATTTTCTCAATAATTTATCGTATTAATGCTTTTAAAGAGGATAGAAGTAACATGTTAATTAACTGCACGTGCGTAAGCGGACAACGACCGTCACTACACAGCCGATATATTTTATTTTCAATTTAATTACGTAATTACACAACTTCGACGGCTACTGGGTGTAGTATTCTTTTTTTAGAACGTAATTCCGTGCATTAAATGGGCCATAAACACGGTGCACTGTTATCGTGATATGCAAAGAAAGGTATGAGTACGAATGTATTTATATTTACTCGTACCTGATGCGGATAAATAGAACGAGTGATAACAATTTAGCAGTCTAGCGCTTTTTACAAGATTACTTTCAGTGGTATTTAGATGTTTTGCACATTTATGTGAATTAGATTTGAGTCAATTATGAACGCACACTCCGCGCATTAGGTTGAACTTTTTTTTTTTTTCTTTTTTTTTTATAGCGAAACCATGTATCATCCCTGTGTGTGATGACAATAGACTGGCGGTAAAATTTTGCCTCCATCTTCCTACTAGGACTGTAGCATCACGATTTTACCAAACTTAATATAATTAGCGTAAAATTAGTCACGAGGGATTGTATTTGTTTGCGAGCAAATAATTTCAGTGTGAATGTTAGAAAGACGATCCGCATACAAAATGCTTCCAGTTTATTCTTATTTCAACAGAGATGGCATATTTTGTTATAATTTGTTTCCCATATATAAAAAAAAAATTGATTTGCTAATTGGAAAAGTCAATTCCATATCACGTGACGAAATCTCAAACATTTGCAGAAACTTGATCGAGAGTATTGAGTAAGGGAATAATCACGACTAGAAGCAGTAGCAGATTTGTACTTTCATAGCTACTATGTATGCGATTAGCATATAAGTTATAAATATCGACTAATTAAATTTGTTTGATAAATTGAACATTTTTTGAGTCTTGGTCCAAAGCTCAAAAAATTGATTATGTGAATAACCCTGCTAGGAGTCATGAGCCATGAAGGAGTGTAAGTTCTAGTAAGCGATATAGTTTAGTTTTTCAACTTTTTTGAAACCTTGGTTTAGTGAATATTTTTAGAATAGAAATAAAGGAAATTAGAATTTTCATATTAAAGATATTAGTTACGAATATTATTGAGTAATGTTGTAATACGTGCTATGGAACAGGGAGCTAGCTAGACAAATGTGATGACGATTAAAAACTAGGACATCTCATCTAAAGAGGTAAAAATGCACGCAGATCTTTCTTCACTTTATTCACATATAAATCTTAAAAGAAACTGTTCTTGTTGTTCCAACTATTGACCTTCAGCAGACCTACATAGGTGCTTGTAAATGCATCAGTAAATTGAAAATGTCAAATGATCACAAAACATCTTTTGGTACTGAAAGTACGTCTGTCCGATTCGAAAGTTTCAAAGAGCACATCATGTGTATATGATTTTATTAGATTCTTCAATATGCCATCGCCTTCTTGAGCTCTAGAAAATCAATTCTATTACGCACGGGGTTGATGAGAATGTCAATAAAAAGGTGGTGTGCGAGTATATAAGCTGTAAGCAAAAAAGTTGTTTAAGTGTAAAGATCTGGTCGTTAGCCGATTTGTCGGGGCGGAAGAATTAAAGTGATGTTTGCCCATGAGTATGGAGCAAAGGTCGCACAATACGCCAGATAGGATTTCATATGCGACACTTAAGCTGAATATGCATCAATAGTTTATTATAGTCCGAGTTACCCAGTAAGTTACTGATGACAAGTGTTCGTGTGAGAGAAAATGGAATATCTTTGACTTTGTTTCATCGGAATTAGTAGATATGAATGTGTCATAACTTAAAAGTTGACTTCGAAATGCCAATCATTGTTGGCTGAGTGCATTCCAAACCCTTTTGCCTCAAAGTTAGAAAGGTTTCGTCGATTCCGACTGCCTTAAATAGCTTGATTGAAATTTTAGACGATTTTAATTTGTCTTGACTTGTCATTATATATGTAAGCCACCCCTCTTTGGTAGTTCAATTTTCAATTGAAGTTGTTCAGAGTACAGGTTTCACTGCTGTATCTATATATCAATTAAGTGATAAATCTGATATCATATCCAAAGAAAATTATGCAAAGCCGAAGTTTGTAATTTTTAATACATTTTAATACATACTGGTGTGAATATACTTAAATGCGGACCTATAAACAACTATTTCTGCATATCTGTGTCTTTTTTCGCTGCAGATCATATATCTCCATTGATCTAAACAGATTTTTAAAAGCCTAATCAACAATATTTAACAAGTTCATTCAATTGCCATAGATTTCAGTAAATTTTCCGATACAATTTCTCAAGAACCAAAACAGCTGGGCCATTCAAACAGTTGTCGTTCAGATCGAATTATTTTTGGGAGATTGGCAGTAGGAAGTGCTTTAAAGCAATACTCGGAATCTTTCAATGAGCCTGTCATCATCACCATTTTAAGTCTTTCTATCTTTGTCAAAATATGAAAATTCTTATATGTGTTATGTATATACTCGTATCATCGCGCTGTAGGCTGTTCTGCTTGCAAAGTTAAATTAAACAAGTTCGCAATTTAGTGCGAACAAAATTTATTGGAGTTTAATATCAGAAAATGAAAAGCTAGACCCTCTGCTTGGCATACGGCTGTCACTTGTTTCTGTAGTTTGCTTCATTTGCTTTAAACTTATTGCTTCCGCTACTGAAGCTCGAAACATTCATACATGGGTTAAATGTCAAAATATAACCTCATCCGTTAGTCATGCTTAGTGTGTAAAAAAAATCGTCCTGTAAGGGCTATATGTATATATGTATGTAAATTTATTCCGTCGGCATTGCCATACTACATTAAAAGTGCCGTACCACTTACTTCTCGATCAAAATGGCGAATTGGAAGAGCATTTCTGTGGGCTGAATAGCAATTCATCTTTGACCCAATTTTCTCACAAACGTCAATGTTGACGAAGAGCTACGCCCTCGATACGCTAAGACAAATACCGACATTTTGTATTTTAATTGAAATAGGTTCTCAAAAACTATAAATAAATCTCAATAGGTAAAAACAAAATCAAATTAAAAAAAATACACTTCCCAAATGCTTGTCAAAACCACATGTCTTTCTAGGTGGAGGAGATCATTGCCAAGCGAACTGCTGTTACAATGTTTATAGTTTTTTTCTTCTAAATGTTGAGAACCGTAAGACCAAAACGTGTAAAAATCACCGATTTAGATGAATGAATAAATTTAATTGACACTCGAAAGATATAATATGACGGGCCTGATGTTCATTTTCAGTATAATAACATGAGTTGTCAGTTGACGAAGCTAAGATGGCGTTTACCGTCAAAACTTCAGCTGTTTCCGGATGTTGAGATATTCATGTGAGGAATAGGATGCCTAGGTCAACACAAATCGTTCTATCGGTCTCGCAAGTCTTGCGTTTATCGTAAATTTTTCGCTGCGCTTGAATTTTTAATTTTAATTGCAAAAATAAAAATGCAAAGCCCATTGTAAGAGTATAGTGCTTTATTTTTTTTTTACTTATATTGCCTAAATTAGATAAGAAAACAAATTTGAATCTAGATTTGTCAGTATTCAGTACAGCTAGTAGAACAGACAGAGGAACTCTCGTGATACAAAGAAAGAAGGAAAAAAAAAAAACGAAATAGAAAATCGATTGTCGATCGATTTATTTATCTTCTTTTTTAGATTTCTCTGCCTTCTTTAAGTGTTGGTTGTTTTGTATTTCGGTTTTTTCAT
Organism: Volucella zonaria; assembly: GCA_963966105.1. Taxonomy (NCBI): domain Eukaryota; kingdom Metazoa; phylum Arthropoda; class Insecta; order Diptera; family Syrphidae; genus Volucella; species Volucella zonaria. Next base: position 45,434,755 of record OZ014532.1, on the reverse strand, counting down.
TTTATTCACATCTGTGTCGCACTATATTCTCGAGAACACATGAAAAGCACAAATTTTAATTAGTTCATGATTGATCCTCAACTAAATCGGGGTCGTTTAGTTCGAATAAAAAAATAAATTAAAACAGTTGTTTTATAAGAAATAAGTAAAGAAAAAAATTTACAAATATAATAAAAACATCTAGAGTGTTAAGTTGAAAAAATAGAAGTTTTCATTGGAGTTTCGACTCACCTGCATTCCATTTGAAATTTTCCAAAACGGGTCGTTTAAAGAAAGTCATAAAAATCAGGCGAAAAAAGAAGAAGGACGACGATGGTGGTGGCAGTGAGCTCGATACTAATCGTAAAAATTCAAACGTATCTATACTTAAGACCTCCTTTGATAATGACGATGCAGATGTAAATGAAACAAATAAAATAATAAACAAATCCAGACTAAGACGTCGTAGTAGTGATAAGAATAAATATGATTCCGATAATTCCCATTCATCATCGACAACAACAACCACGAGTACAACTACATCATCATCGAAAAATTCAAAAATGGTTCGACCAACTTCGAAACAGTATACTGAATCAAGTAAACTTATCTATTTTTTTTTTTTGTTGGACAGTGGCAATTGTTAGATAAAAGTTTAAGTCCAAACCAAAAAGAAAAAAAAAATTTGAAATGCTGTCGGCCATTATTTGTTAAGTAATTGGAAATCAAAGGACAAACACTAATTAAATTGTAGACATTAACTATTTTTCGAGTTCAAATATTTTGCAGTACGCATTTACTGAATGCGTTATCAGTTCGAAAATAGCAAAGATCTTGGGAAGAACTTTTTGAAGTGAAAGTTATTTTCTTTGGTCTTGGTGTTCGAGGTGTCACATGATCTTGACTTAAATTCTGCGACCATGAAATACAAAACATTCGGCTCGAATTGAGTACGTGATAAAAACAATGCAAGGAAAAAAATAAAAATGATGAAACATCTGTGATTCATCACAGTTTTTTGTCAAGTAACTAAACAGTTTTGCATATGCAACATGTTTTCAATTTCCAAATGGCACCTTGAATTTAGCTCCTTCAATCTGGACTGCAGCACATGATTTTACTGTCTGCAATTGTTCTGAATTTCTATTCAATTTGATTTATCCATCATGCCCTCGGTAGTATTCGCTTTGTCGTTTCAAAGAAAAATATAACCGCAATTGAAATTTATTTTTGGTTAAAAAGTAATTCTTAAAGTATGCGGCTACATTTAAGTAATACTCATATATAAGTTTACAAAATTCTGTCCTCGTGTATAAACTGTTACCAATTCAAGCCAGATCTCATCATTGTGAATATGCTGACTTTTTAAATCGATGGAAGGGAATCGCCGTTGTGTGGCTATTTGATTTTCGCCTGAAAGTGTTTCAATATGTTAGGCAATTTCTTCGAACCTGTCTGAGGAATTGGCGTCAAAGCAATTCTATTTGATTGAAGATTGGTGATTTTGATTTTGCAGACCTTCCCGTATTTTTGAGTGTTCCTTTTAATCAACTTGTATGAATGTTATGAATTTAAATGACAGGCTTATTATTTTCTTATGATACTTGTGATTTGATTTTCCTGATTCGTAATTGGTTAGAATAAGAAAAGAAAAATATCTCAAGGCAACCAAGACCACGATGAACGATTAATGGTCATTCAACTAGAGTGCAAACTAATCATAACTCCTTTTGTTTTAAATCCCCAATTTTGCACTCGTAACAATTTTCGATCAGACGATTGATGCCAAATCCTGACGCCCTCTTCTCCAATCTTTCCATCTGAATTTGTTTCAAGGTCTTAGTAAAGACACGCAATTTCATGTCATTATCTGCTTATTATTGTATAAGAGTGGATGCAACACCAAGTCCCAAACAATGAATTAAGACCAATGTTTACGTATGGATCTAAAGCCTAAGGAATCCAGGTGAAAATGTTTGCCGACAAAGCAAATTTTAAATAACCTGGTGGAAGTTAAACAAGGAAAGACCCCATGAACTTTCAAATCATAAAACATCATAAAAGTATTTTTCTCGTTTTACACTACCATTTCCGTAATCTTAAATCTCGCGAGATATACGATTTTAATTTGAACTATAGAAAAACAATGGCTATTGTGCCACACCTACTGTATCGAAGTGTACCAATTTACCTGTAATGACACGAACATACCGTCTACTTATTATAGTTATAATACCAAAACCTTTGACTTCTTTTCTTGTTTTTATGTTAAATGGTTTAATATCGTTTTTCTCAAAACATAAATGGAAATAAGAGTCGAAGAACGAGTCGGACGTAGATCAGATTTGGAATTTGTCGTGGGGAAAAGTAACTCTCCACTAGGGCTCTTCAAGATTAAAACGATTAGCAAAGTATGGCGCACAAAATCTGAAAATTGGCCAGCAAATTTTGCATGACCATCCGACACGCTGTTACGCTGAGTAATTCTCATCCTGAGAAAGGAAACTTTGTTTCGTTTGCCGTATATATTTATGTTATAATAATGAACAAACCCAATAATACTCGTAGATAATAGGCAACAGACAATATAGTAGTACAAGATGGATCAAATAACACTCAGAAAAAACAGATCACGTGAGATGTGGCATCAAAGCGTCAGAAACTTTTTTTTCATTTGCATAAGGTACATATGGTATGTTATAATAATGGGCAAACCCAATAACACTCGTAGATAATAAGCAACAGACAATACTACAAGATGGATCAAATAATACTAAGAAGAAACAGATCACGTGTGTGTGTGGCATCAAAACGACTCATACGTGCTAATTGTGAATGGCGAAGCAAACAAATGTTACAAATACACATAGATACTCGTCTGTACATATTTAGATATAAGGAAATACTACGATTTACAAATTTGTTGTAGTCAGAATTAAACATGGTTTTGTTTCTCGGAGCTTTTAAATTAGTTCACTTTTAACGATGGTTATGCTGACTGAAAATTCTGAAACGGAGATTACACTCGTATGTTCTTATCAGATAAACGGTGTAATACTTAAGACGACAGAAACAATACATCTGATTCAGAGTACGGCACTCAGTATATAATATCTTTAGAAGCGAAGCACTTCAGATTGGGTCAGCAGTAATTGACGATGATGATGACTTTCAATTCACCTAGATATTTGTTTATAGTTTTTCTATTTTTCTGATCATATGAACTACATACTTATAAACATTATTTTTTTCGAAATTGTTTTCTCTGCAACGTCACAGATTACAACTCTTTATTTTCATTTTATTAACCACAAATACATGGCGTTAATGGTAAACATCCAACTCGCCACTTCTCATTATGTCAATCTAGTCAATAGCATTTCTAGTTTACAAGTTGTTATTCGTCTATAATCTATTTATAAGGTTTTCTTTTTTTTTTTTTTACTTGTTTGAACCAATGCCATGGCCCATGACAGTTGATTTGAAATAAATTTCAAACCAAAATACTGTCAGGTGTTTGGTTTGGCTCCAAAAATAGCACGGAACAACAAAACCCAACTGTATGGACTATAGAGTGTGAGATAATAAATCCCAATTCAAATTTACGAAGAATGATGCGCTTAAAATTTTAAAAACGGTCCAAACGTCCTTACTTTTAACCTATTTTAAACAATAAATTTAGGACTAAATACACAAAGGTTTAACATAAATTTTCATCATATAAAACCATAGATAGATTTCGTTAGATTTTTATTTTTTAACATTCATGGTTTTTACCGAGAGTACTCATATTTACTCGGGGAGATAAGAAAATTCTAAAACAGACCTTAACAACCACCAATGGTTATAAAGAGCTCAAATTGTTGATAATACTCAATACGTTAAAAAACGCATGTTCTACTTAATCTAATTACAAATGATATCGGAGCAAACAAGTGTAGACATACATGCGGGGTTTTTCATTGTTTATACAAAGAACTATTTAGGTTTAGAAGTCGATTAAAAGATTAGAAGACACAAAAGGAATATATGGTTATTATTGCTACTAAGTTAGCCCACTTAATCGATATCTTAACTGTTTATTTGTGACAAACAAGAACATTATAGTGACAAGGAAAGTTTATTTTCATTGCATATAAACTGGCTGTAAACCTCTTCAGTTGGAATGTGAAAATGTGTATGCTCGAATTTCGTTTCACGTTTTATTTGTGTTGGTATATATTTTGATATTACCTTAGTTACGAAGCTTTATCAAGGTGGGTTTTATACTCTCTACAGAAATACTTATTTCTATTTTTGATGGTAGTAATCAGACCGAGAGTTGCTAGTTTAACCAACATGTCCCCTCAGCTAATTCGGTTCCTATTTAGCTGTCTGAAGTTACGCCCGTAGAATTATTTGAGGTACAATTCCAACTGCTTGCATCGCCTTAGGTAAAGTCTTCCTTCAGTGGGTTGTTCCATTGGAATGGATTCGAAGATGGATCTGTACAGAAATTGATATTTTTAACATCTTTTAAAACCTTCTTATTTCTACTCTTAATGTGTTTAGCTAGCCGGTCGTGAGCGGCGATTCATCCAATTAGCACAGACGTGTCATGTGTAAAATGTATGCTTCTTAATTTCGAAATCTACATCCTGACTGCTTATTGCCATCACTTTTCCCCTTTTAATTTTTTTTTTTTACTTTTCTTGACTCGCACCCGTATGCTGTCCTGTGTGCAGTTTGGTAAATATAAGTTGGTGTTATGGCCGAAGTACCTTTATGAGAAGTGGCTGGATAGTTCTCGCTCAAGCACCAGTTGGGGGTTAGATTTCCTACGAAAAGTAACAAAACCTCACAATAAAATGTTGAGGAGACGTACAAGTAAACTGATCTGGGCGATTATGATAATTAATGAAGATAATTAATGTGCTGATACCCTAATTATTAATTAATTAAATACAGATGTAAATTTTTATATTCATTTGCGCATGAAAAAGCGTACGTTGACTATCAAAAATTAATGCACACTTATATTAAATATCACTTGTTTTCTATAAATATGTAGGTAGAAAACCTCAAAAGAAGGCTATAGATTGGTCAAAAATTATTTGTCTCTCGATCTTCTCCTCCGAGTTCCGACGAGATTTTCCGACGACCTCCTTTGTACATGCAATACCAACTATTACGCACAACCTTGAATTTTTCCTAAACCGGTTTAATAATTCGAAGATTCATGCAAATCCGCGTACTTGTAATTAAATTAAGTGTAACACTGGTTGACATTCCCAATATTTTTACCCAATTGCTTCTTTCTTAATACATCTCGTCAAACATCATACAATACGATGACACGAAGACTGTGAATGTCGTGAAAAGCAAATCTTAAAGCTTACGTGGAACTTTTCGGTCACAGATGAATGTCGGGTATAACCATGACGATTTCTAAAATTTATTACTAGTATTCAAGTTGTTTGTACTTAAAAATAAGTGTATGGAGTTGGTGTGGGTTCAGAACAGCGACAATGCCTATATGATGCTTTTTATCCAATTGGTAAATGTAGTCTAAAGAATTGTCATGTCGCATTGCCGTAGTCGAAAAAAGGGAAAGTCTCCTCTAACGTATGGATGTAGCCGTTTAATAAAAATCAACTTTTACGAGCCTAACCGGCTTTCTGTTGGTAAAGCGTCTTGCTTGCATTTAATAAAGTTCCTTGACTTAATGTCATTCGAGCTTTTCCTTCACCCATCTTAAAAGGTGCCTCTACGACTACATAATTTTTTTTTTTTTTTGCTTCTCTGTCCTAATGCCAGTGCTTTCAATTTCGATCCCATGCTTGTCCCTAGTTCTTAACCAGTGTTTTCATTTGATCATTTCACCAACAAGCTTCTTCATTTTTATCGTCCAAGCAAAAGTATTCCACATATATTGAACGCTTAGATATCAATTCGTGACATTTCAAAGCCATTTTTGCAAATATATCGCTCAAAGTTAACCTCTTCATATCCCAGTTGTACTAAATTATCTTCCTAACTGACGCTTTATTACTGGTTTTCTTACGAAAAACTGTCATGATGTCTACCTAGGGGATCACTCTATATTACAATCACAGGCTTATAACCTTCATTCGGCCAGTGTCCTTATTCCAACATAGCTGACTATACATACATATGTTTAGGGATTAAGTGTTATTCTGGCTTAACATAAAGAATATTTAGAATGGTTAAACCATGTGATTGCATCATTTGTACAAAGTATGTATTCTACTGCTGAATTCCTTATTTCGAAACCATTTTATTTCATGACATCCTCCGTATCCGTAATTCGATTCTCCGGCGTGTCCAAAGTGCAAAAAAAAAACTAATCAACATCAAGATTGATAAATGTCCACACAAGCATGATACAGGATGAAAATACTTATTCTTTGCACCAGAAAATCGTGTTTATAAGTTGCTCCGCAAGTTAAAGAACTTGGCCAGACCTGATTAAGTATTTTACATTTCCTTTCGTATCTATAATCTGATAAAGGATAAATCCGATTCAAATTACTGTAGCAAATACTTGTTCACCAAACTTAGATCTGGATCAAAGTAGATTTTTTTGCTCTACAATAGCATGTGAGAGTCACGTTAAAGTGTTAAATTTTAAGAAGCAATTTGCCTTCTCAATCTCTATTAATCGTATTTGTTAACACCTACTTCTGTTAGCCTGTTTATTTACAACAGATGTGGAATATTTGATCTTTTTTTTTAATTTCAATGCCAGAGTTTTTTTTTCTTTCTTGGTATACAAATCTAAAGTTTTGTTAAATATATAAAATAAATATCAATAATGTCGTCATTGGAAATATTCCTATTTACGTATTTAATTCCAATACATCTGCTATAGATACACTCGTCCATTCTTATATACTTTTTTTTTGTTTGTTCTTTTTTTAACTGGCACATGAAAATATTTAATGGAATTTAATAATATTTGTATATCAAATGGGAGTTCCCCGATATTAGAATTGTATAATAAATTTTGATAATTCACAAAACCTAAAATGCAACTTTGGACTTTAACTTGATTCTGCATTGCGTCTGTCCGCCAAATCAACGTCTGTTAAATGACTGTAAATAAACTTTCATTTTACTAAGGTATGAAACAACTAATCGGCAAATTACAAGACCTATGGCCGGAACATAGTGTGGCACTTTCCATTCCAAAGGAAATAGATACAGCTAAAGAGACATTACATGGCGCTCCCTCAGAAGGTATCGTATATAAATATTTGCAAATACAAAGTATGTATGACATGTTCCATTTCCTTAAACCGTTAAACGATGTAGTTTTCGTATTCAGAATACGTATTCATAAAAAAAAATAAATAATAATAAATTACACATAGTTGAGTCATACCAAATTGCGTTGAAGGTGACCTCAGATTTGTGTGATGAAATAAAAAAACCACCAACAACTCAATACGAAAACAGTTGTTGGATAAAATTTATTTAATATTTTTCGGTCCGTTGAAGTGATGATGAGTCAGAAATAAAAAATTGCATTCATCATTTATTGTCAAAATAACTTTAATGGAACCTAAGGCTTATCAACCTACATACATATGTTTGCATCAGCAACAATTTTTATAAGGGATGTTCAAAGTTGACCTTTAAAAGGATTAATGCATAACTTACGCTTAACGCTGGATATTCAATCTAAGAGACTATATCTATCAATCTTTGAGTAACAAATTCACACAAAACATTCTATTCTTTCATTTGAACTAAAAATCTAGGACTCTGAGTTCCAACGATAATTGCAGTAAAGTGACACTAAACACAATTGGCTTATATTTTTTTAATGAATCCTCATTTCAGCCGCACATGTCTAAAATTAGAAATACGTTTTGTCAATAATTGAATGCGTACCTACTCTTACGTGATTTGAAAACAATTGATTTAGTCATTAGTTAGGGAATGTTATACTCGTAACACTCCAATAGATTTTCTTCCTTATTTTTATAAATGCTTACAAAACTTTGTATTTTTCTAAAAGGTTAACGCGTATAACTCTTGTATCTGAATGGTTCTTGCAGTAATTGTTTAATGAAAATTATATTAATTAATTATTTTGATTTTGAAAAAAAAAAAAAAAAAATACAAATTTTAGGTAGAGACGGTTCGAAAATAACAACAGTGGTTGCCACACCTGGACAAGGTACTGATCGTGTACAAGAAGTCTCATATACAGATACAAAAGTAATTGGCAATGGAAGTTTTGGAGTTGTATTCCAAGCTAAACTATGCGATACCGGTGAACTGGTAGCAATTAAGAAAGTTTTACAAGACAGACGATTTAAGGTTTGTATATTAAAAAAATATTCACAATATACTATTTCGCTGGGCACTCATGAAAGACTATTCAATCTGAACGGCTACAAGAATCGACAGGATTCGCATCCAATTTATGATTTTCCTTTTTTGTATAATATATGAGTATACATGTTTGAATGAATGCTGTTTGAAATCAGCGTCCTATAGCACACTTAAAGCCTAACTATTAAACTTCAGATCAATAAAAATAGTCGTTCATGAATTAAAAAAAAGCGTCCGCGTCCACCACATGATGTTCTCAAATTGTGTGCGCACTACTTTAATAAAAAAGTTTCTTATTCTATCAAAAATTCTTTTCATTCATTTCAGAATCGCGAATTGCAGATAATGAGAAAACTGGAACATTGTAATATTGTTAAATTGTTGTATTTTTTTTATTCGAGTGGTGAGAAGGTGAGATGTTATTTTTAATTCATTTATTTCTTTCCCATTTTAAAATTATATTTAATTCCTTATATGTAATATTGTTTGTTAGTTTCTTTAACTCTTCCTTTTCATTCAGTGTTGCATGCAATATATTATATTTTGTAAAAATAAAACTTTGTGAACTAGTTCTAGTAAACATTCTTATATCACTTTTTTTTCTTTAGCATTTCTTTTTTTACGAAAAAAAAAATCTCTATTAAAATTGTCATCAAAAAGCAAAAAAAAAAATACATATTATATAAAGATTAACACTAACCGTAAACGAGTAGTTCATTTTAACCCGAAAAAAAGCAACTGTTTTTTTTCACTTTTTTTTTAATTTTTATTTTCAACAAAAGTTTTGTTAATAAATTTTATCTTTTTTTCTTTTGTTTCATTTTTTTGTTAAATTAAAAAAAAAAATTATGTAATGAAAACAAAATTATGTATGTATGTTTAACATACTCGTATTTATAAAAATAAAAAATAAAATATCAATCGGCCATCAGTTTGCCGAATTTCCCATCGATTTGGGAATATTTGCAGGGGTGCTTAAACCACAGGTAGCTATTTTTCAATTAACAATAATTTTCACCCGTACCATTTTGATTTGTCACCTTATTCATGTTTTTTTTTTTTTCAAGTTTAAGTTACTTTATGGCTAATTGAAAAGAAATTATCATCGAATTCACATTTTATCGCTCGCCCACATGTATTCCATTCTTGAATTCTTCTTTTTTTCTGTATTTGTTTGGAAAATAACATTTGTTAACATTAACGTATTTTAACGCTAAAAAGTTTCCTTTTAAATGCGTGGGCATGTGTGAGAAATTAGATTAATCACAACACAATGTCGGAGGTCTTATATGATATTGTATTTATGTAGGTGAAAACAAACATTGGTTTCAAATTGCATGATTCCTGCAAAAAAAAAAAAAACTAATACATTTAGCCACTCCCCAAATTATTATGGTACACATGACTATGTTTACGTAAGTAAAATAAACAGTTCAGTTACCCTTATATGTGCATAAAGGTTAGAATGTATATGCGGCAAATTCTGATATAAAGCGCTCTTGTAAAAATTCAAATATAGCCTTTACCATCAGCGTATTTTATTTCAAAATAATTTAATATAACATAAGTAATTGGCCCAATCAGTTTTTTTTTTTTTTTTATCGACCACCATACCTTCTATTAACCTATTATCTATTGTCATTTTTGCTGTACCTGTATACCAATTAACTTATAACTCGCGATTTTCGAGTAAAATCTGCGGAGAAAAACAAATAGTTTTGTTGTTGGTCTGAAAACATTAATCTTTTCTATTTTGAACCCAGCCGTTTGCTTTCTACGCCATTAGTCATGTCGCTTTTCAGGCGGACATAGGGCCTGGTAGCGTTTTCAAAATAAATAACACATTTTCATTAATTGTCACAGCACTCATTGCCATAGGTCTAGGGGGATCAGTATTCAATGGAGCATCATTTTTGTTTGTCGGCTACAAACGGTTTGTTTGTTAACCCCTTGTTAACTTTAATATCATTATTCTTCATTTTTTGATCGCAAATGCTTAAACCACGGCTCCCTGGAAACGATGATAAATTTTTTATTGTCTGAAATACCAGTACCTACAGAATTAGCACTCGGTATGCACATTATTGGCAATTTTCTTGACCTGATTAGTTGAACGTTGACTGTTGTCCATATTGAGTTTTTCTTAAGTCCAAATTTATTTTAGCAATCTGTTATTTGGATCAATAAGTGAAAGTCCATCATATTTTTACGAGTGTAATCAAACATCGTCAAAGTTACCCAACCTGTCTCTCATTCTTGCATAATCTCATTTTCCAGTATAGTACAAATCTCCCAAATTTAAGTGCTTGCGAACCATTCCTTAGTTATAGAATGTAATATTGAATTAACTATTAACTCCGCACTCCAATATCTCTTCCTACTTGTGTACACCACCTAAGGGAGTGTGCGTTGAACTTTCATTCAGCCGATTTTATCCGCCTTAAACGATCTGAACAGGTCAGTTTTCGTTATTTATTTGTTATGAGTTTTTTTTATTTGTTTTCCATTCTTTGGACGGACTTTCTTACACTTATGATCAATTCCAGTTTATTATTTATGTTTTAAAAACAATAGTAAAACTAAGATGTGGCCTTTAGTACAAACAATTAGTAACAAGAAAAAAATAATCAAGTTCAAAAATATAATACATAAATAGTTTTGGTAATTAGAATGTAATAATCGTTTTATTGAAAGCTAAAAGCAATTTATAGCAATACGGAACCACATTTGCAATATTGAGAAGTTAAAAACTTGGTAAGGTGGACTACTAACTAGTTTTTTATAATTCTCGCTAGTAATCATTAATGTGATCACAAGTAGAAAGAGAGCAGTTTATTTTGAAACCATGATGGCACGACTATCTCATATCTTTCGTATCGTTTTTCTTTATTTGGATTTATTGAGAGTCTATTGCTTGACAAATTATATATTTTTAAAAGATCTTCATTTATTCTGCTATGAAGGTAATTGATTAAGCCTATTAGCTTAAATTTGGACATCTTTAGAAGCATACAGATACTACTATTGAGCCTTGAGAAAAACCACACGAAATATCGTACATTTCTTGACAGCGAAAATCCCTAACCAACACTTTTTTTAGATTCGATTATTTGGATACTAATATCAGCTGAATTACTCGAGTTCATTCAAATTAAAAATCGGTTTGTTACGTAAAATGGCTTGCATGGCTTCATAATTAAAAGTATTTATTGGTTTGTAGAAAATATGCATATCCGCATATCAAATACAGAATATCATATACGTATTTACGAAACTGGATATATGCGTTCTTAAAAATCAGCTGGATAAGATATATTTTTAGAAAATCCCATTTTCTTTATTTTTGTAAAGATTTTATAGTAGCTTTGACACACTAATAAGAGAGTGCTTCGCCTATTTTCGTCCGTAAATTCTGCCATGGGAGAAATTTATCTGAATCATGAATTCGTCCGTCCAATGGACTTTATCCAAGAGATTGATAGAACTCTAATCTTTTTTTCATGTTGACCCTTTTTTATGTATAGCAATTCGAGAGCAACACAACCGCGTATTCCATCTTCATCGTATCCACCAATGGTACTTTGATAGCCTCGTTTCTAATTCTATCTTATTTTGTTGCGGAGAATAGTGGCTCGCTTGAAAAAATATTTTTTATCCTTCAGACTAGCCTTTCGATGATAGTTCGTGGGCGTTTTATTTTTTTTTTTAGGAGATTCGTCCATCCTTTTTAAAGCAATTGCTTGTTGTTCTGTTTTTTTTTTTTTTTTTTTTTTTGAAAAAATTGGGCTGGAAAAGTCCGTGCCGTTTTATAGTAAAACACAAAATTTTTGCAAAATTCAACTTTATTTATCAATATAGTTGCCTTGGAGGGCGATACGCTGATTGAAACGATTTTTCAATCTTTCCATACCAGTTTTGTAGTACGATTTCGGTTTAGCCTCAAAATAGGCCTCTGTTTCGGCGATTATTCTTTTGAGGTCTGCTGGGGGCCAAATCTGGAGAATACGGTGGGTGGTGAAGCAATTCGTAGCCATCGTTTTCATCGACTTGTGACACGGTACATTGTCTTGATGAAACAGCACTTTCTTTTTCTTCAAATGCGGCCGTTTTTCTGCGATTTTACCCTTCAAACGCTCCAACAATGCAATGTAATAGTCGCTGTTGATAGTCTGCCCCTTTTGGAGATAGTCGATGAAAATTATTCCATGTGCATCCCAAAATACGGATGCCATAACCTTGCCAGCCGAGGACGAGGCTCGTCGCCTGCTCGCCACTCAGCTGACTGCCGACTTGACTCTGGTGTGAAGTGATGGAGCCAAGTTTCATCCATTGTCACATACCGACGCAAAAATTTGACTTTATTGCGGTTGAACAGCTTTAAACACTCCTGAATCATCAACACGTTGTTCTTTTTGGGTGAATGTGAGCAAACGCGGCACCCACTTTGAACACAGCTTTCGCATGTCCAAATATTCGTGTATGGTATATCCAACACGCTTTTTTGATATCTTCAGAGCCTCAGCTATCTCGATCAACTTCACTTTACGGTCATTCGTAATCATTTTGTGGACTTTTTTGATGTTTTCATCTGAAACAGCCTCTTTTGGACGTCACTGCGTGCATCATCTTCGGTGCTTGGATGACCACTTTAAAATTGTTCAATCCACTTGCAAATGGTTCGTTCAGCTGGTGCAGAGTCCGGGTAACACTTATCAAGCCATTTCTTTGCATCGGCTGCATTTTTTCCCATCAAAAAGCAATGATAAATCAACACACGAAATTGCTTTGAAGTTGCTTCACTCACAACGCTATATCTCGAGAACTAATCGTCCGACAGCTGTCAAATTTATACACGTATCTTTTGAAGTACCAGTTAGTACCAAACTAACTGAAAATGGTATGGATTTAATTCAAGTGGTGCCCTCTCTTAGAAACTGACTTTTCAGCCCATGTGTTATAGTTATGTATTAGAGCATTGATTAATGTAAACGGCATATATGGTATGCCGTTCTTACTCTTATTGGGCAGTTGAATATAAGCATTATAAAATATTTTTGACGCTAACAAATAAGTTAGTCCTTCTCTAACAATTATTTAACATATGCTGCAAAAGAGAAAAGAGGATATGCTTGAGAGGACTCTTAATTTGTACATTCGGAAATATGTTGGAACTTATTATTTGAATGAGTCGATTCGCCATCGTGCACAGCAATTGGAGCTTTGCCCATCCACTTTGTGGAAGACTTTACGGAAAGATCTTGGCTTAGAAGCTTATAAGATTATTATACGCGTCGTAGGTTCGGTGAATGGGCCGAAAACATGATTCAGCTTGATCCTCATTTTCAACGCAGAATTTGGTGTGCTTAATGGGCCGGTGGAATCATCGGCCCATATTTCTTTAAGGACAATGCCGGCCAGAATGTTACCCTCAATGAAAAGCGCTATAGAAACATGATTTCTGACTTCTTCGTTCCTCAGTTGAAGTTGAAGTTGACGTGACAGAGTTTCGGTTTCAACAAGATGGCGCAATATGCCATACGGCGCGCGACACCATTAATTTATTGCGGGAAACATTTGCTGAACGCATAATTTCGCGTAATGGACCTGTGAACTGGCCTTCACGATCCTGTGATCTCACACCTTTAGATTATTTTCTTTGGGGATATGTGAAGTCACAAGTCTATGCCGACAAACCAGAGACGTTGGACGATTTGGAAGTCAACTTTCGGCGTGTTATTGCTGATATACGTCCCCAGTTCCGCGATAAAGTTGTCGAAAATTGGACTTCACGATTGCGCTTCATTCGAGCTAGCTGTGGTGCGCATATGCCCGATATCATATTTAAACACTAATGGCATAAAATTATCTATTAAATAAAGCTAATATCATAGCATTAGCTTCAAGTGTTCTATTTCATATTGAATTTTTATATACCTCTAACAAAAACAGCCTTTACCTATACATACCTACATGCAATTGCCAGTTTGATTCGAGGCTTTCTGGAAAATTATTTTTAACTCATCATAAGATGCTACTAAAAAAATTTGTGGTACCATCATACATATTTTACTTTTCATTTATTTTGAAATTTGTCAGCGAAAACTAATTGTATTGTACATAGTTTACGAACATACTACAAACATACCTATTTATGTCTGTTAATCGAATGGAATTATTCGTTGAGCTTGAAAATGGATGGCACCTACTTAAGTCAATTGAAGCCCATCTTCACAAAAAAGATATCGTCTAAGAAATTTATTTTCAAAAGAAATTTTTTTAAATTAAAATCATGTAGGTACATGATTTTTATGGTTTTTTTTGTTTTTAATTTCCTTGGCAGTCTCCGATTATTTTCACTTTCTTTATGCCCCGATAATATTATCAGTAAACGACTATTTTATTGTAATATTAGTGATTTTTAGGAGGTATCGCTAAAGTCACATATGGTTAACAACTTAAACAAAAAAGAATTATGCTTGTTAGATGGACTTGCAAATGTATTGAAATGTGCTTAATGCGAATCGGGCTCCCGTACAACAATATAATGAGTATACAGAGCTAAACCAAAACGATAAGTATTTGAGTTTTCTTCTTGTTTTTTTTTTATTAAAATCAGAATTTTTTTTTGTTTGAATAGAAGACGAATATCAATAATTCTTTTTGTGTTTAACGTAGCATGCTTATAGGACCATTTATATATATATATATAAATAAAAACATTTTTTAAAAGACTTATAGTTTGCAAGAGGAAATTTTCTTTTATCTATTATTTTTCATTTTTTTTTTTTGCTTTTTGATGAGATATCCAGTTTATGGATTACTCGTAAATACTCGTTTAAAAATCCATTTTAAAGCTTATATATTTTTTTATCATTATCGTTTGTTGTTGTATTGTGGAAAAAAAAAACATATTTTATGGTTGGAAAAAAATCATAAATTGTATTTGGATCTAAAGTTTTATTCTTTTCATCGGTTCATTAGAGAAAACCGTTTTTGTTTATTTATTTATTTATTTTTTCATATGCGTATCACAAAAAAAAAATACATAATATTAATTGTTGGTTGTTTTTTTCTTTTCACATTTATTTTCTTTCAGCGGGATGAAGTATTTTTGAATTTAGTACTCGAATACATACCGGAAACCGTATATAAAGTTGCACGTCAGTATGCTAAAACTAAACAAACGATACCAATTCATTTTATCAGGGTAAGTGTCCATATTTGAGAATGATTGTTTTGTTTTTTATTATTATTTGTTTTTATTTTGCATTTACAGCTCTATATGTATCAATTATTCAGAAGTTTGGCATATATACATTCGTTGGGTATCTGTCATCGTGATATTAAACCACAAAATCTATTGCTAGACCCAGAAACGGCTGTGCTTAAACTATGTGACTTTGGCAGCGCTAAACAATTGCTCCATGGCGAACCGAATGTTTCGTACATATGTTCTAGGTATTACCGCGCGCCTGAGTTAATATTTGGCGCAATTAATTACACCACAAAAATCGGTAAAATAAAATTTTCAATATACTCGTACATTTTTTTCTTTCTCTTAATGAAATCAATAAATATGTACAACTTGTATTTTTGTAGATGTGTGGAGTGCTGGGTGTGTGTTAGCTGAATTGCTTTTGGGCCAACCAATATTCCCTGGTGATTCTGGTGTCGATCAATTGGTCGAAGTGATCAAGGTATTGGGTACACCAACAAGGGAGCAAATTCATGAAATGAATCCAAATTATACGGAATTCAAATTTCCAAGAATTAAAAGTCATCCATGGCAAAAGGTAAATTTTTTGTGAAATGTTTTATCTGTTAATACTTTGTATCTTGTTCATATGTAATCCCAAAGTAATCGCCAATCGTACACATGTCCATTGTCATCAGATCTTTCGAATTGGTTTGAGATAAAAGCTCTCATCCAATTTTCGTCATATTGGCACAAAGCACTAGTAATTGTGCTTATCCTTATCCCTCGTTTCAATCAGATTTTTAATTTCCATTATTTACATCGAAATATCAATACAAAATTAGTTACTTAATTTTATGAATAAATTCCAATTGAATACAAACTTTTTGCAGTCACTCCTTGAATGTAGTCTACTTTCAAATGCCTTAACCCAGAAACGACATTTGCGAGTAAGAAAACCACCCCAAGAATAAGCTTCATATACGCATTTTCATCAAATGTTGAATGCTGAGACACATTTCTGTTAATGGTTTTCTTTGCTGAGTTTGCCCCTTTTGTACTTACTTTTTGTTAACTCTTACTTCCTAGTTGAGTCGCTTCAGAAATTTTAATTTAACCGCTTTACAATGTAATGCTGTTTGATGTTAGTTGAGTATGATTCCTTTCTTGCAGAGAGACTCCATAATATCAAAGAGAAAAACCTGCAAATACTGTAGAAACAAGCGCGTATCGAATAAGTTAAGAATTGATTTTTTTCTGAACGACTAGACTTCACTTTTTATTTTTTGTATTTTGATGTACGCGTTGTGTTCAGGCTTCTAGCTGACCTAGAGCAAGAGATTTATTTACTTTATGGTACACAATTCCTCAAACTGTTGCTGAAGAATCTAAGTAAATAACTGTTTGTATTAGCAGGTTAATTTCTTATGACTTTCAATTATGTACATACATAAGTATTATATCTGCTTACTAATACGTGTATAAAGACAAGCCACTATGACACATGATCTAACTGATGAAATGATTACATTTGTATTAATTTTATTTGATATTTACAACATTAATGACTTTTTGTGAACGATATTAGAAATTTAAGAATATTCCCTATTGTTTTTTTTTTCTGTTTTTTTTTTTTAATCAAACAAATTCAATGAAAATTAGCTGCTTACACAAAAAACACTAATAATAAATACTTGTTACTTAATAAAATTTATATTTTTTTGTTCAGGTATTCCGCATTCGGACACCTGCAGAGGCTATCAGCCTAGTATCGGAATTACTTGAATATACACCTAGCGCCCGAATTACGCCACTTAAGGCATGCGCACATCCTTTCTTTAATGAGTTACGCGAGGGTCCTCAAGTCTTACCGAATGGAAGAGAGTTCCCACCATTATTTAATTTCACTGAACATGGTTAGTATTAACATTAAATTTATTGTAACACTCCTTTTTAATTCATATTAAATTTTTTACAAAGAACTTTCAATACAACCAACCTTAATCCAACAATTGTTGCCACAACGACAACACGATGCTTCAAATCGATCGGCATCTGGCGCTGCAACCGCTTCTGGCTCAAATTCAAATCCATCAAGCGGTGCCGGAACGCCAGGAGCAATTACGCAATCAACAGGTATGATATTGTGTGGTAGTTTTTTGTTTACAAATCAATTGTGTTGTAGTTTTTTTATTTATATATAAATTCGAGATTTAAAATTCTTTTCTGTGTTGAAGTATAAGTATGTTTAGATTGTTCACTATCGCTTGAAAAGATATACAAGTGTCCTCCCCAGATTTCTCAACGAATGTGATATTTTGAAATGAAGTGAACGAAGCTCGCATACGAGCCATGTGTTTTGTTGATATATCTTCAGTGGGACACTTACCTTTGGGTTGAATCCCTGGAAAATATATTAAATATTGTGTATGAGCGATCTTTCTACTTATTAAGATATATGGAGCTAAAGTCCGGACCGGACCTGAGCCATGTGTGATGAATAATTGCCTAGTCCAATTACATCAATAATTTAGTTGGATGCCACAAATGGAGCGGAATAATTACTGAGAAAAAAGATTTTTTCTTTCTTTATCCCTTTAAAAAAAAAAAGCTTAACACATGCTTCGACGTTTTCAGAGTCTTCATCCCCTTTTCTTAAGCGCAATATGCGTTTTTAGCGAGAGTTTTTTCCGTTTCGAACAATCTTTCCAAGATCACACTCATAGGGCACACAAAGTTGGCTGAAGTCCTCATCCACCTAGATCATGGTCTTCCTTTACCTCGTTTTCCCTCTGGGATGAATTCGAAGCCTTACATTACCTTACCTTAACAAGGACTATTCCTTTGTTCCCTATTTTCACGAACTGTGCTACAACGAAATTACAATTAGCTTTCACTCCTTCAACTTTACGACAAACAATCATTTTAAAACAATGTAAATTTGTTTCCTCCCGAATTTCCTTTCGCCTGCACTCTGTGCAAAGATATTAAAGGTGTACATAATCCATTGAACGCATGCTAACTGTCCAGTGTTTACTTGTTATTAAAACGTTACCCAGAGAAAAGATTTTACCCCGGGGTAAAATTGATCCAGTGTGCGCTGGCCCAATCACCACACAATTTTTAGTCTAGTGTGCAACAACTACATTCGCGAGCATTATCTCCTTAACATTTGTTATATCTACAAGTGAGGAAAGTCCGCCCTTAGTTTGACGTGGATTATCGACAAAATTAGGTTGGAAAATTAACATTGAAGTTAAAGTGTTATCAAATATAAGGGAAATGAGAATATTATGTTTTCTGTTAAGATCGTAGAGTAAAAATGTCACCGTAAAATTAGTTGAATAAAAAGTGTACGTGTATGCCTTACGAAGACGATTTTTGTGCACTGACTAAATCGAATGCAAATAAATGGCACGTATTTTCGGTGCTGGCTGATGAAGAAAGCTAACCAAATTTGAATACAGCCCTGCACAAAAAACACAAGATGTTATTTGGTTTAGACTTTAATTTGTATGACAACTTTCTTTAATGAAAATCACAAATTCCTCATAATTTGTAACTACTTATTCATCTTCGTGCCCAAAGAGACATGTAACCTATGTCCATCTGTTGTCTTTCTACGTCCTCTTATGTAATTTTGCTGTTGGTATCAATTTAAGAGAAGAGAATATGGATCAATAATCATCGAGGATTGTTTTTTTATTTTTATAGCAATCGAAATTAATGAAAGCATTCGATCTTAAATACAGTCCGTAACGTCATAAAAGTTGTGTTTTTATTCTTAATAAATTTCAGTTATGTATATGGACTGGGTATATATGTATGGCTTTTGTTGAAGCAATGTGATATAAACCATTCATAGTTCATATAAATCATAGTTTTCAGGTAAAAGCTCCAAAGACTGTACTCGTAAAATATTTAGACAACAAATTGAAACGCATTGCTGTCCTCAGTCTTGGCAGTTTGATGTACATATGTTTAAATGGCCTTTAAACATCAAGTCATTTAGTATTTTTTTAGGAAAAATTTGCGAAGATTCAAAGACTGATTCTGTGTAGCCAAGTACTTTTAGGTTGACCGCATTAGATGAGATATACTCCATTTCAGCTTAGAAATTAAACTCTCTAGGGGAGATTTAAAAGCTGATCTGCGAGAAGCATTAAGATAACATAAAAACAATGAAATAGGAGCCTCTTAAGATGTTATATTTATCAATTTAAATTGCTTTATTTTACTTTTTTTTAATATTTTCTTTATTTGTTGTAATAAACAGAAAAATTCATTCAAGAGATAGTGACAATTTAAGTGATCTCTTACACTTCTCATATTTTATTTAACTCTATTTTACTAATTCATGTGTTCATAAACTAACCTTTTCTTTCAAGCTATAGTTTTTTTTTCCATATTTTTATTTGTTCTACTTTCTATTCTTTACAGATTTGTAGTTGGCTTATGCAATATATATTGTTTTATTTTAACGTATAAACTTAAAATATACATTCATATAGAAATAGTAAAATAATTAAAAATAAAAAATACTAAAACTATTTGACAAACACTTACTGTATGTAACTTTTTTCTTCGCAATTGTATGTACAATGTTAAAAAAAAACTCGTAAAGACGTTTTATTATTTATACAAAAAAAAAAATACAATGTAATAGAAAAGAACAGTATGTAGTTATTTTTTTATTTATAAAATGTATAACACATTATTTTTCCTTTTATTGAAAGCTTTATCCTTTTTTTTTATTTGAAAGAAAATGTGAATTTAAATGTGAACTATTTTTTGCTCGACTACCATGAAGTTTCCTGTAAATTATACGAATAACTGGTTTTATCATGATATACATATAATAGAAATAAAATATATGCAATGCCGATATAAACTATTTAAATTTGTATTTTCTTTCTTCTTTTTTTTACATTTCTTTGATTTACTTTCTATTTTTGTTTGTAAAAAATCATTAAAGAATGAAAATTCATTATGATTGAGTAGCGTAGGTGCTAAAACTGTTTATACATAATTATCGCACTTTCGTAGAAAGGAAAAATACTTTAAACAAACAGATGTTAGCTTGTTGTTTGGTTTGTAAAATATTCAAATTCGATGTTAGAAAATACGAATATAATTTGTTTTATTATATTTCAATACACAGAAAAGAGTACAATGATAACGGAGCTCCACTAAGACTTTTATTTATATATATATTTTTTTCTTTTGTGAATTTTTTTCGTGACCACGAAATTCTAAGGATTTCTGCAAAAATTAAATTGAGGAAGAAAGCATATTTTTCTGCATTGAATCTTACAATGTCTGTCAATATGTCACACACCACGTAAATGAACGGTAGTAACCAAACCTACAATTCAAATAGTTTTGAATCATATATACACATCAATTAATACATATATTGTACATGCATTTGAAACACCTATTCATATGTACATATGTGTGTGTTTCCGGCTCTCCTATTCTCAGTATATTAACACAGTGCCTACATATATTTGACGAACAAACATGAGTAGGCGTATATTTTTCTTATAAAACTAAGGGGAAAGAAATTTAAATATCACACACAATTGTACATTAAAATGATGCAGATTTGCAATTAGAATTATATGGTCGCCCGTTGACAGACTGCACCTATCAGATACAAAAATTCGACATAGCTTCTGATCAGTTCAACTCGACAAATGCAGTCTTAGGTGGTGCGTATATTGCTTTAATTTTTCATGATCAGCCGTAAAGTAAATCACAAGCACCGACAATTTGTTTATAAAAGGCGTTCACAAATTACAGCATTAAATATCTTGTCAAAGATGTTTAGGTCATATTTCTCTCATTTTAGCGGTGGAATATCAGTGTTTGTATTTTAGTTGCAACTAAGTAATTGTTTGAGCCAGTAATGGGCCCTAGGAAGCTTTAAACTTTCAAAACAATAGAATTAGACGACATAGACGACAAGTCTCATTAAAAGAGCTGGCTATCGCAATGTCTGTTACCCTCATTTTCTGAAACCGAGGGTGTACTTTCCCAGTGTGCTGCCAAAGATAATCTTGTTTCTTAACCCTGCATTAAAATCGCTGAGAATTACGTTTATATTATGCTATATATATATTATATATTCTATATATATTATATATATATATATACCGAATGAACATGCCCATCATGTTGAGCAAGAGCTAACTCCAGCAAAGTTCAAGCTGTCACTTATTTTTTCTAAAAAAAAAAATGTCAACTGTAATTCAGGACCCTCGTATCATTTCTTTTCCTGTTGAATTAATGCAATAAAATCAGAGTTGTTGTAAATTCTTTTTCATCTTTTATTGAATCTGGGTCATCCGACAACATACATACCATATGTTGTATATAGGAGCTCTATCGTTGGTTCTCTGAATTTGATTTTGGAACGTGATATAGTCTTTAAGTGGACTGTTGTTAGAGGTTTGCTTATATACCAGTAGCTCTTGCCTAAGCGTACATATAAGTTTGGTAGCAGTGCAGTTCACTACTCGATTGGCTGTTTTTAATGGTATCTTATAAGATTTTTCCACGTGCATCTCATAATATTGGCTCGTGTTCTTGGATTGTTAACATGTATTGTAATCATTCATATCCTAGTGCATATTTGACATTGTTGAATTCTATCTTAAGGCAACTACCACCTACGCTCAACATTGAGCCATATATTGAGATACCAAAAGCCACAATAATAATATGAGGCTTGTTTTGAATTGGCTCTGAAAATTTATATTGAGCGAGCAGGAGTAACGCCATGACAAATGCGTTGGTCTAGCGTAGGCAGAGATTACCGTCAATTCAATGAAAAGTATTTTCCCGCTAAACTTGTTTCTTTAAAGGAACTCTTGTTAAACGTCTGAAAAAAAAGACGCTCAAGTCAACAAGAAATCTGTTTTCGTATATGTTAATTAAAGTTTATTCAGGTTTGGCTCAAGTGAATCCAGGTATCTTAATCCATATAGACAGGCAGTTTTAGAATACGCAAGGCCGTTTTGATGCAATTTTATTCGCCAGTAACACACAATTAAACCAAAAAAAATTCATTTCATATAAATTGATATTTTTTGGGTATTCATTCATTCATTCAAATTATATAGTGTGTAACCGTTTTTCAAACTTGGTTGTGAGTTGAGTCTTACGGAAATTGGTGTGGCAAATATTGGGGTCTTGCTAAGAAAAAAACAAGGAACTAGGAAAAAATATCTCCGTGTAAAGTTATATATTGTATATATGTACGTATATAACGCATCCCAATATTTGTATTAATTCGTTAATTAAAGCTAAAATGAATTTAACGAGACTGTGGTGCAGAAGGTGCGACTTCAAATAATAATTCAATATTTTAACCACATTTGTTTAATTATAATTTTATATTTTCTGGGTTAACATAAAATTCTGCAAAATCCACACATACAAAAATTATGAATACACAAGTCTTTTGATTAAAAACATTTCTCTTATATTTATTTTAGGCAACCAATCGTCAAATGTTGGTGGTACTGGTGGTGCATCAGCATCTGGAGGTGGCAATTCATCAACAGCAGCAGCCGCTACCGGTGCTGTTGGTTCATCATCAACACAACAAGCCGAAGGTACAGCAAATAATAGTCAAGTCCCAGCAACATCAGCAACAACAGGAGCTGCAACAGCAGCTACAACATCATCGGGAACAGTGGGAAGTTCACAAATACAACAAACAGCGACGACAATGGGTTAGCTAGCTGCATTAGGGCTAAATTTACATTATTATGATACAAAAATAGCTATTATAATAATTGTAACAGAAAATATTAATAAAATTTATATTATTATTACATTAAAATTATTATTACTATTATTAAAACAAACTATTATAAATACAATTAAAGTAAAAAACAACCAACAACAAATCAAAAATAAAAAAATAAAAAACAAAATAAATAAATAAACTGCAAATGATTTTTTCCAAAAAAAAATAAAGAAACAACAAAACTTTATTAAAAACAAAACTAACATGCACCATTTCTCTTTTACATTGTTTCTTCGAGAAGAATTCAAAAATAAAACAAAATTAACATTAAAATTCACAAACAAAATAAGAAATTATCATCTCATTTGAATTTGTCTCACAAAATTCATTGTTTTTTCATTCTCATTTCGTAGGCAAACAAAAAGAAAATCCTAAAAATAATGTTGAATAGAAGAAACAAAAATAATATAAATATACAAAAGAAAGCATTAAAAAAATGTTCACACACAAAAAGAATGCAAACACAAAAAAAACGGATTATCCTTCCCCTTTTAGCAAAATATCTAAGTAAAAAATTTTAAATTAATAAGAAAAAAGAACTAATATACTATTTGCAAAATGAAATAAAATCCCTTTACTTGTATCAGTAATTTTAGAGAAAGCAAGAATTTGAAACAAAAACAAAACAACAAAAATCGATGGTAGATAATTAAAAAAAAAAACCATGAAAGAGAAAAAAAACTTAGTAGCAATTTGCTTCTGTTAAGATAATAAAAAAATAAAAGTAAATACAACTTTAAAATAAAAGTTAAATTTAAATTAATTATTTTTTAGTAAGACAATAGGTACGATTACTAATAATTTAAATACAAAACAAATCTTACTATATAAAAATATATAAATAAAAAGAAAAAAAAACAAAAACAGAATGTTATGAGAATAGCTACCGCCGCCGATAAAAAAAAAATAAATTTTGACGATGTATAAATAAAACAAAATTATATAAAAATTTTAATTGAGTAGATATTAAAACAAAACAAAAATATTTAAGGTTATATAAAAAAAAAATCATACCACATATTGCAAAAAAGTAAAAACAAAAATGTAATACACACAAACACTATGTCCTGCTGTACTCTATTACTTGAGAGACTATGGTCCGCAATATTTAAATATAAACAAAGATATTTAAATTACAAAAAAAAAAGGAAAAGTAAAAGTATAAATATTACATTAAAAAAAAAAGAATGTTTTAGTGTCTTTTTAGTTAATAAGTTTTCAAAAATCTTCATAAGACCTAAAGAAAAAAATTGCAAAATAAATGTTGAAACAAATGACGTAGTTCTTGGTTATTATTCTTCTATTATTACAAATTATATATCGTATTTTAAATAATTTGCTCCCATCACTACACCCAATTAATTGCTGGTTTATCACGCGTCGATAATATACATATATATATATAAGGAAAAAATACAAACAGAAAAAAAAAGCGTCACTTGACATTAAAGATTATATATATATTCACAGGGCCAGAGGCAAATGGTATTCTTTGTTAAAATGTAATCATATGTAAGCTGCTAATTTTATTTCTAAATTTTCAATGCTTCCTATCTGTTTAAAACATATGTAGCTATCCGGATATGTTGTCAGCATGCATAAAAAATTAAAGAAATACCTTTGACTTTAACAAAAAATAAAACAATCCCACGTCATATAACATTTCAGTTGTAGTTCTCTAATTAACCCTTAATTTACTTTTTGCTTATTGTTTGTACCTATATCTTTATATTTAAATATATATATATATTTTCTTTTATGTTTAGTTTAAGAAATTTTAAATAATTAAAAGAAAATAATTTACAAAAAAAAACCACATGATTTAAGTAAAAAACAAAAAAAGAAAACAAACAAAAAACAAAAAGGAAACTAGATGAAAAAATATTTCGCAGGTTATGTTTTTTATATATAAAGAAAAAATAACAATTAAATATATATAAATATAAAATAAAAGAAAAGAAAAACAACAAAAATAGTTTAGAAGGGAATACTGATGTTTATTATTATTAATATTATTTAAATTAAAAAAAAAAAAACAAGAAAAAAAACAATACAAAAAAATAAAATTAAATATAAAAAAAAAAAAAAAACAACAAAAAACAATTCACTGTATTTTCTGATAACATTAAAACTAAATAGAAAAAATGATAATGTAGTAGAAAATAAATAACGGTAAATAAAATGAAGAGAAAAAAATAATAAAACACATAAATATGCCAATCTTAGTGGAAGAGTGTTTTTATTTCTATTTGATCAACTAATTGTTGGCTTCATTCGTCGCGGATATATTTCTGCAAAGCTTGTTACATCAAAAGTGTCAAGACTTCGAGATTTTTGAATATGATATATGATATATAATAAAATTTGTATAATAATATGATATGTAATAAAAATAAATATCCTTTTTCTTTTGAAAAAAGCAAATCTAATTTGGCTGCATATTACTTTTTTTTTTGCACTGACATGACGTTTGTTAACGCAAAACGAATCACTATCGTACTAAAATGTATCTGCGTGTGAATGCGTCCAAGAACATGTGAGGGAAGATCAGGGATTTTACTAAGGTAGAAATGCTGCCATTTATGAACTCAACCAGGACACAACATTGACCCCTAAGGCAAAACGTCACTATAGGCAGCTATAACTTTGAGGTGGGAGGTGGCAAGAGACTTTATCTACCTTGGCTCCGCTATCAACGGCGACAGCGGCACCAGTGCGGAAATCATGCGAAGAATCACTCTTGGTAATCACTGCCTCTTTGTGCTTAGAAAACAATAAGTATCAAAGCCCTGGCTGAATTCTTTAATGCTGTACGGCAAAGGCAAGCATTTCGTAACGCAAAATTACTGTAGTGGCGCAATGCATAACGTTTCAAATCGCAGTGTAAACGCATATACTGCGCAAACAAAAGCAGCATTAGCATCACAAGTAGATCTGATCCGATCAACCCTATTCAAAATTAATTCAATTATTAATTCAAAATCATTTCGAAAACGCTGTTCTAACTAAGAAACTTGAATCCAAGCCTTTGTGTTGAGAAGACTTCGTTTGTAAACAGTAAAATAAACGAATTTTAATATTTAAAGAAGTATGTTGAAAATGGATAGTGTAGCTTTGTATTTTCCGTTTTTAAATCAAATGCGGAACTATAGAAATAGAAGGGTACGAGTTAATATACTATACTTAAAATACTACAGAATATACCTGTAGTATTTGAAACGTAAGGAAAGCTTAGAAAAATTTTAAAAATGTAAATACAAATATGTAGATTATTTTTTAATGATTTCCGACTTCCAACTAAATAAAAGCAAATTTTTTGGGTATTTTGGGGTGCGATCTCCCGGCATTTATTAGAGCCGACTCAACTACGCCAAAACAAAAATTGGCTGTCTGCTTATTGCTCTGTTATTTTTTTTCCACAATAAAACAATTTACCAATAATATTTTCATATGTAAACACATAATTTTTGAATATTTTGTAACTTACATTTTGTTTTACAAACCTTCGACCGCAAGGCAGAAATACTGCAGATGATTCGATGACAGATTTGTATGGACAATTCTGTTTCGTGCGTTTAGTGGGAGTGCCAAACTGACTTACCGACGGGGAATGATTCCCTTCGATTTTTTAGTAGAATAGACATTTTCGATTTTCGAACGATCATTCTGCCCGAGGTTTAGCAGAATACTGCTGAATATTTTTGTATTATTTCTAGATTGTATTAAATTAAAACAATAGCTGAAAATGTGTGCTAATTGGGTTCCAAAACGTCATTGCAGTGGAAAGGTAATGCTGCAATGCATAAAAAAAAATGTAAGGAGTCAGTTGGCCACGGAGGCATCCATGATGCAGGAGTAGATGGCAGTGGCATGCTCGCGGTTTCTCGGCTCTAGCTCGTCGGGTAGGGTTGGTTCTGGTCTAGTGACTTTTTTTTTGCATCGCCTTATCCGGTGGCTGCGTTTTGCAGCTTTTAAAAAAAAAACAAAATCGTTTCCATGTTTCTGAATCTACTTTTTTTTTAACTTTTACACTCTGCACACAATATATCCGCGTATCGGTTGAAGGACTTTTCGCACCAATCTTTCGACGACAAAACTCAAAGTCAAACACAAAAAAAAATGCCACGGCGCGACTGTCCCAATCGGAAGTCTCTAACGAAAAAAAATCAAAGAAAAAAAACATCCAGCGACTTGCGCGCCGACTGCCTCGAATCTCAAGAAAAAACTCTCAACTGAAAATCAAACGACCTTGCCGTTGTAATCTTCTGACACCCACTAGACAACAGCTGGTCGGCATCGAAAGAAGATCAGCTGATTTTCTGCTAAATGTCATTGACCTTCCTAACTTGTTCTCTTCTTAAGCTCCCATTTCTTTAATTTCTTATTTGTCTATCTTTATTCCCCATTCTAATTCCTGCCTCTCAACTTATACCTACATATGATAAATTGATAAATTAACTCCCACACGATCTATCTCCTTAGCTAGGGATTCCACCTCTTCCTCCTGAATTTAAATTGGTCAACACAACTCTCTCTACGACAAAAGGGACATATACCTAGTTTATATGACAGCTTAATATACATTGACTCAATGCGCATTGATTCAATACGCTCATATAAACACCACCACTCAACACGCATTCCTTCATTCCTGTTTATAAACCGCATTAAAAATTTCAAACCGAATTGGAATATCATTTAAACACATTCAAATCGTATTGAAACATTTTACTCTCTCGCGCTCTCATCATTCTCTCACCTTCGATCTAATTCACACGCAATTCGAATTTACCAAACTATCAGTTCAGTCAGCTGTTTGTTAAAGTGCATGTTCACATTGGCGAGGGCATGAAAGTCCTCACCATAAACGTCGCGTTCTCATTTTCATGGTGTTGAAAGACTTTTTGACAAGCGGAACACTTGAATCGGAGCATTTTTAATATTTAAATTTGAGCAATTGGCCTGAAATATACCTTTTTTCCTCTTTTTTACTCTTCCTTGCTCATCAACGATCAAAAAATGAAAAAATATGTCAGAACTGGAACGATATGGAAAAAAATGATGTGCTTCATCCGAGAATCCACTTTAGAAATGGATTTTCGGTGCAAGTAACCCTTCTTCTACCCACTTCAATAAAAAGCGTTCCCTCTCTTTCGGACAATCTTCGTGCCCGCGCCTATGTGAACAGGCATAAACTCTCTCAATTTTCTCTCGCTCATTTTGGTTCGATTTTGGATAATTTCATATACACATCACACTTTCTATGCGTATTGAACCAATGCGCATTG
Source organism: Volucella zonaria (assembly GCA_963966105.1). Classification (NCBI taxonomy): domain Eukaryota; kingdom Metazoa; phylum Arthropoda; class Insecta; order Diptera; family Syrphidae; genus Volucella; species Volucella zonaria. The sequence goes on along the minus strand of OZ014532.1, from coordinate 45,406,131 downwards.
AGCTGCCATACCATATATTCACCATAGTAACAAGAACACGGAGAGAGTGAGCCTACGAAGAAAGTGGAAGGAATGAGGGCATGAGGAATTCAGCCTCCCAAAAAGAGATTATACAAGACACTGATCTTCTCAGTCCCGTTTCAGGGCTTTGAGAAAACGGTTCTCCAGCTCATTTTTGGTCTCGCCTGCATCAATGTAGAATTGAGGAGTCGTTTTTCGTGAACTCAGACCGTACAAAAAAGCGGACCCCCGCCCAATTATCAAGGCTTCGCCCATTAATGACGTTGTCTAATGCAAGCGGGGGCAGAGCATATTACTGGTCTTATCGTAAACATCTTCAGATAACAGCCTCTGAATGGTTGCTACAATTTGACCAGTTACAAGTTGCCGGTCATAGGTCTTGTTGGCGGCTGGACCACTGGTAGTCCATACCAGGACTTAAATCACGGTATCATGGGAGTCAGGAGCCCCCCGGATTTCGGCCCGGGCCTGACTTGTTAGAGGTAGGCTCCCTTGTGGGAGCGTCATGGTGGCTGTGGTTTAAACCCAAATCGCGGGTACGGGTTTTCTTTCTGTTTAACCCAATGTAGAGTAGCAAATAAGTACTGGGTGCTGTGACCCTAAGAACAGTAAGAGGTTTTAGGTCGGCTTCGACTCATACCAAGGGTGGAACTTGTTCCTCCAACACAGTTCCGAATTGGTATCAAAAACATATGTGGCGAGCGATGGCAAGGCGTATCCTTGCTCCCTATGGATATATGGGCATCTCGTAAACATAAGGTCTAATGACAGGTGGTTTACGTTAAAAATCATGGAACGTTCTGTACAAAAAGGCTGGGATAACCCGGCTTAGTTGTCTAGGTCGCCTTGAGCGCATGGAAACCGAGTCACACACCGGAACGTTTTTGACTCCAACCCAGAAAGGCAACGTAGTAAAGGACGACTTCATCTTAGGTGGCGCACACAAGGGTAAGAGAACCTCTGTCAACTTTGTGTGTGCAACTGTTAACTGGCAACAGACCGTTGGTTCGGATATTTTCTGGTCAAACATAGTGGTACCTTAACCGTCTTTAGTCCAAGTTTTCGTAAACTCAAAAAAGTTTGTTTTCTCCGATTTCGCGATAACTTTTCCGCGAACACCATTAACATCACCACAGGCAAATGGAAAATATGGCAAAAATGTAGCGATGCGTGAAATACTTCAGCCCGTCTGACACAATAAATTATTTAAACAAGTAAATTAAAAATCTTTGAAAATGTTAGGAAAAAAATACAAATACTGATTGTACATATTAATTTTTATTTTTTTCACTAAACCTTGTACGGCACAGCTCGTTTCTGAAAGGGACTAACAATGTCCATTTTTCCACATATCCTCGGACTTTTACAGCTGCCTCATCAATTTTATGGTACAAGTCCTCCAGTGTTGCTATTTCTGATGAATTCTCCATCCGTCTACATAAATAAAAGTCCATTGGGGTTAAGTCCGGGGGCCTTGGAGGCCACAGAATTGGTCCGTCCCGCCCTATCCGCGAATTTTCACACACGTGATCTAACCACTCTCTAACTGCAAGGCCATTATGTGCGAAGACGTCATTCTGCTAGGATAAAATCACAGTTTCTGGCAGTGATATATTAACCAATAGTTCTGGGAATTTTCGGAATAGTTTCTTACGCAATATGGCTGCCCACACATTGACGTTGAATTTATGTTGGAAAGCCTTATGTTTCATGGAGTGGGGTTTGCTTTCTACCAGGGTATATAAATTGTGGAAATAAGTGATTTCATCCCTGGTGATTTGGGTCTTATCCGTCCATAGAATCGGGGCAATAAATTTCTCTTCCGCAAAGTGTCTTTCCAGAATGTAATTGCAGAATTCCAAAACGCTTGAATTGTAGCTCCTGTACTGGTATATGATGGCATGCATGCCCTCTGAATATAAAATTTTCCAGATGTAAGTCCTGCTAGATTAAAATATCTGCTGAGTTCCCTTAGACTAGTATTTGGATGCTTTCTGACGTAATGTAAAACGTATTCGTAGCTACGAACACCTTCTGCTAAAGCACGATGTGAGCCCTGTTTGCTTCAACCTGGAAAATGTTCTAACAAATATCCTATTAAGGTATAGTCTAGCTCGTTGACCGTTACTGTTGCAGAATCCACAGACATATGCCATATCTGCGTGTTCTTATGTTAATACGTCAATATATATCTCAGTTAAAAACTGCAAACTGGCTAGGCAAATACTTTTTTTTTTTGACCTGAAAGAATTTACTTTACCTACCCTAAGAGGTGTAAAAAATTTAATCTTTTTTTAGAAAAAAATTTATTGGATTTACATACATACATACATGGAAATATTCCAAAGCAGCTGTTACTCGTAACTAGTTAATTTTATAGGATTGCTGTAATAGAATACCCAATTTTTGAGTCTTATAGTTTGAACAAATTGGGTCGTATCCTGGAAACCCCATACTTGAAATAAAATGACCTGACATTTTTTGTTTGTTTGTAAATGCTAGGTACGACTTCCGAAAAGATATTATATTTAATATATATACAATATACAGTGTGTCCCAAAAATTAACGTCAAGCCGGAAACGGGGATAGGTCAAGTGGTGTCGGTTATCACAAAATTATAAAAAAAATCTAAGTCGTGTACTTTTAAAATTATTGGCACTCAAAAAAAAAATCGAGAAATCTGACACCCTACGACGATCTTTCAAGTACTGTAACCGCAAATCTTTACTCTTCTTCGATTTTTTTTTGTCATGTAACCCTGAATAACTCTTCTGTAAATTGAAACATAACTATATGGGTTTTAACAAAAAAATATTGCTTTTTTGTCAACCATATATCTGAAAATCATTAATCACCCAACTTGAATTGACTGTACTGACAAAAATACGTACTATGCCATTTTGGCAAGTAACTTTAAAAGATGGCGTATTTAGTCTGGATTCCAAAATGGTATGACACTTGCTAGACTAACGCTTAATTGAGGACAAAAAAATATTTTGTTAAAGAAACCCGATTCATAGTTAATTCTTTTTAATAAGTTAAAATGTGTACCAAGTGTGTGCAAGACAGACAGTGACGGCGTGATTGAGACGGATAAGCACGGAATTTCGACTGTTATGAGTGAAACATATGGGGATGCCATCCTTGGCATTTCATTTCATTTGTTTCCCATCACAGAGCACACAAAACACTACGTTCTCTTGGTGTATCCTCCCAGGATCGCTTTACACAACTGTTGTTTGTTCCGCGACTAAACGCCATCTACCGATTTTGTATCTTACAACAAATGTTCAAACTGTTTGCCTTCAGCGGCAATACAAGGTCTACATCTTCTTACAATTGATCTGGCAATAAGACGGGCATATCTTCTAGATAATCTCGGGGTAGCAGACTTTGGACTCGTTGTACATGGTACGGATGGAGCTGGTTTATCCTTAGAATTCGGTATGCTGTGCTTTTGGGCACTCCTATGTTTTCTTCAATTGCACGTACTGAGGTACTAGGGTCTTCTGCGACTGCTTGTTAGACTTCGTCCTCGTAGGGCATGACGGGTCTTCCCTCACTCACCATTAGATTTGGAAATCGACCCTCTGAGAATGACCCGTGCACATTTACAAATATGATAAAGTCTGGCTACAGCATTAGCATTACACCTGCATTCCCCATAAATGAGATGCATGCTAGCATATTCCTGAGCAGTGTATTGAGATGGCATGATGGCATTCAAACTACATAATCACGGGATCAACGATCAATAATAGCCTAGAAGAAATCCAGGTTCGACAGAAACAGTCAGATAGCAAATCAAAGTCGCAATGCAATGAAGTCTAATAAAGAAAGCCAAAGTTGTAAGCACGAAATCAACACGAATACACAATAACGCGCTGTAAGCGAAGGAGCGTAACGTACTGCAGTATTGCATGATGTGCCTACTGCCTATGCGTCACTGCTTGACAAGGGTGGCATCTCTATCTGTTTCAGTCAAACTAGTCGAAATGGCGTGTTTATCCGTCTCAATCACGCCGTCATTGTCTGTCTCGCACACACTTGGTACTCATTTTAACTTATTAAAAAGAATTAACTATGAATCAGGTTTCTTTAACAAAATATTTTTTTGTCCTCAATTAAGCGTTAGTCTAGCAAGTGTCATACCATTTTGGAATCCAGACTAAATACGCCATCTTTTAAAGTTACTTGCCAAAATGGCATAGTACGTGTTTTTGTCAGTACAATCAATTCAAGTTGGGTGATTAATGATTTTCAGATATATGGTTGACAAAAAAGCAATATTTTTTTGTTAAAACCCATATAGTTATGTTTCAATTTTGGACCGTAATTTACAGAAGAGTTATTCAGGGTTACATGACAAAAAAAAATCGAAGAAGAGTAAAGATTTTGCGGTTACAGTACAGATCGTCGTAGGGTGTCAGATTTCTCGATTTTTTTTTTGAGTGCCAATAATTTTAAAAGTACACGACTTAGATTTTTTTTATAATTTTGTGATAACCGACACCACTTGACCTATCACCCGTTTCCGGCTTGACGTTGATTTTTGGGACACCCTGTATATAAGATATTTTTCCGAAAAAAATGGTGAAAAAGAAAAAACCTTACTTTTTTTGTAAAAAGAAAATCACTTTGATCTTCAATAATTTTGGGCAACATTGACTTTGGAACAAGTAAAGAACTCATAATTACGAGTTTAACGATACCCCATTTGTTACCATGCACGCATAAATTTGAAAGATGTTATTTTCAATAAGAGTCAAAACAGGGCATCCTAATGCTTTGCTTATAATCTGTATGTCAGAGGTGTTGCATTTCAACTTCCACCCCTACACACTCATACGATTTTTTTCTCAGAATATGTCGAGGAATCTCCACTTAAAGTCTTCGACACACTATCCGGACGTGTTTTTTTGCAGATAATAGGACTGAGTAAGCAATATTGACATCCGGGATATTATACTCATAGTAGGACTTTTGATACCCTTTGTAGACAAGATAAAGAGCATTAATTTGGTTTTATTACTTATAAATAATTGATGCATACAAAACCAATGTCCCAGATGTTCTAAACCGTAATTGATATTACGAGTAGTGCCTAAAAAAGCGGATGATTCCTTTCTTAAACAAACACGAGGGTTCAACATTATTTTGGCCAGATTTTGCTTCAGCTCACTATGCTCATGTAATATTGAGCTTTCTTGTTGCTAAAAATGTCGACTTTGTCCTAAAAGACATGAATCCATCCAACGTTCCACAGTGCCGTCCCATTGAAAGGTATTGGGCTTTGGTCAAAGCTAAACTGAGGAAAAGTAAGCAGTGTGCAAAGGACGTAAAAGATTTTAGTGCTAAATGGAAAACAGCGTCCACAAAGATCACGGATGTAACTGTCACCAACCTTATGAAGGACATTCGAAAGAAGTTGAGGAAAGAATGGGAACCCAAATAATTTTTTATATTTTTTGTAATTGTGAATGAATTTAATAAAAACAGAGTTTTAAAGCAAATAAAAAAAATTTACATGAATTATGAAAATATTTTTTTTTTTTACTTTGAAGTTTCCAAATTTTATTCGTTGCAGTCCTTGTACTAAATTTAACTACTTTTTCCAAGATTTTAGAAAACAGAGATAGAAGTGAACTTGGTATGTGGTTATTCAAATTTTTTTTATCACCTTTCTTTAATATAGGTAGGTCTAACATCACAGATTCTCCAAGCTTCTGGATACCACAGAAAATGCTCTTATTAAATATGCGAGTTAGAACATCAACAATATTTAATGGAATTATTTTTATAACATTATTGGAATAGATATCTTTTTTTGATTTATTTTGTAAGTGAATACTCATAAATCTACATACGATTAGTTCAAATGACACTTCAAATGATCGGCTTAAAGAAAAAACTACGTACTAAGTTCCTCTCACTGGTGAAACCGTTTTCGGTACAATGGCCAGCCGTATGAATGAAACCAGCATCAGCCGGGGTGTTAGAAGCAATTCAATGAATGCATTAGTCATTTCATTTGGATTCACTATGTTCTTACCTTTTTACATACATACTCGTATGTTATGCACTTGATAGTATTTAAGGAAGGCATAATGTTATTAATAAAATCATAAACAATTGACCCTTTTTTTTAGAATATCTTTTGGTATAAGAAATTTGTTTATATAATAATTTTCTTTATGCATAGGAATATCTTTAGCCACTTCTTTCGATATTCTTTTATAAAGGAGTCTCAAATTATCGCTATTGGGATTATTTTCACATTTATTCCAAGTGAATTCTTCTTATCAATCTTCTTTAAAAATTCCATAGACATCCAACGTTTTAATCTTCTCAATTTGCGATGGCTTAGTACTTCGGACAAGCATGCATATACAAACATTTAAAAGTCTTGGGAAGATATAAAATTCGTAGGATGAACTGTTGAAACCAAGTCTCCTTGCCGGCAATCATACTCAGTATCGCACCTGGAAAGGATGTTGTACTACGAACTGTAGGTATTTCCAGAGGAAATTCCTAGTAAGCCGAAGGGAAGACTGTGTAGCCCAGTTCTTGAGGTCGACAAAGCTGAAATCGTAAAGTTTTTAGGAGCTAAAACTCCCAACGACGGATATGAAGAGTTGATGAGGAGTTTAAAAATGGCCGAAAGGCGTCCATTATTCTGAAATATAAACCACAGAAAGCATTGTTTGGAGAGAAGCAGCTATTTTATGGATCCGAAAATGCCACTCTCAGACTCTTAAAGCGCTTTCAACCTGGCGAAATCTGTCCGACAACTGCGGTTATGGATGTTAAAAGGGGAAATCAACAAAGAAATGTGTGAAAATGAACTTATGTTGTATAATTGCTCAGTCAGCTCTAAGAACAATGTTGATGGGCTTTAACAAGGCTTCTTCTGCTCCCTTAATCGTTAAAATATGAAATGCTTATTATTATATCTAACACTACATACATACCAATGCCTCCCGCATAACTGTATTGCTACATTGTTGCTTGTGAGGTTAGCTGAATTTACGGACCGACAGAGCACTCTTTTTTGAATCATTTCGTTATTGTGGCCGGATGCTCGCTAATGTTCTCGCATACGAGTGATCCAAATTTGTTTCCTTTCGGCCTCTTATGTAAATTTCGGATTGAACTTGAATCTCTACTGCTTTTTGGACCAGATTTTCGGATACATAAACCAGATGATCCAGATAGAAATTAGACTATGCCGCAGATTAAAATAAAATAAACCGATGTTTTACGATTTTGCATTGTAATTAAGACGTAGAAAAAGAACAAAGTATTTTAACACAAAAAGATATACATTTGTATATAAGTTCAAAAAACTTAAGGCATATTCACAAGAAAAACTTGGGAAGTGTTTACGTTCAATAAATCATTTCTAACACTTCCACTTTTATTTAATGTATTGTACTTTGAGTTATGAAAATTCAAAAAGTTAATTCACTCGTATGTTGGAAAAAACAATGAAATTCCATAGACATTGAAAACGCTCACGAGAGTAACCCTTTCGTGAAGATATCTGCACGCTGCTCGCTACTAGGAACCTACTCAAATTCAAATACGCCTTCCTCAAGCTTTTAGCCACTAAAGGGCTTCGAATTAACTTCATCACACTTTGGTTATTAACGTACAGTTTCGGCACAAATATAATTGGCGAAGATACGTCTGCCACCAACTGACTTATCCAGATTAGCTGCTTAACCATATGACACTTTCCAATATACTCAGATTCAGTGGTGGACAAAGCCACAACTTGCTGCCTTTGTGAACACAATGAAAGGGATCTGGATTCTCTCTGGAATATGGTATACAACAAGATTTACGAGTTGTTAAATCACCTGCGTAATCTGCATCACAATCTCAATGTCAGCTACATCTCTGCGTTTTTCGAGGGTATTCAGGTTGAATGTTCTCGATTCGGGATATATGAACTCGCTGAAAGGGGGACCACACTTGTTTAGCATATTCGAGAAGGGGCCGGACAAGGGTAATATAAGGTGATCTTTAGGCCATCGTTTGATAAAACCAAGTGATGAGTTGGCTTTAAAAATTGTCTCATCAATATGCGAACGGAAGTTTAACTCTCTATCGTATAACGTTCCAAGGTCGCGCAGGGGGTACAGGTTGGCCATGCAGAAAATAAAGTCGAGGAGGAGATTGATTGGACTTACGTGACAAAGTCATAGATGGACATTTAGAGCCATTAAGCTCTAAGCAATTTTTCAGACACCAAGTGGAAAACCTATCGTGGTCTTCTTGAAGGAGAATAGAGTCTTAAGAAATGGTTTTGGAGAACTTAGTGTCGTCGGCGTAAATGGATAGGGGCAGTGTTTAATAATCCTCTCAAGATTGTTTATGGTTAAAAAATAAAAAGAAGAGGACCTAGATGACTGCTTTGTGGGGCACCAGAAGTGGTTAAAAACGGGGTTGAGAAGGCTGACCTAAAACGAACGTTATGATAACGGTTCTCCAGATAAGAAAATATTCATTTTAATAATATGGGGTCAGCATCCATGGAAGACAATTTGAAAAGGATATATTGATGTGAGATTTTATCGAAAGCCTTAGCAAAATCTGGAGCAATAACATCAATTTCATTGCCATTTTCTGGGGCGCAAAGAATACGAGTTCAACTACGTTTGTACTTAGTAGTTGACTTATCTTTCAGAAATCCATGCTGACTGGAAGATATAAGTCACAAGCATTGAAAGCTTAGCACTTCATATAAAATACTTCGAATATTTTAGATATGTGAGAAAGCTTTGCAATGAGACTGAGTTAGTTACTTCATTCTTTGATCCCTTTTTGTAGGGCCGGGTTATGAAAGAGATCTTCCAAACTAGGAGGAATTCCTCTCATCTGAGGGTCAGATGAATTAGGGAGGAAAGTTGATGCGAAAGATTGGAGGCACACTTTTTGAGAAATATTGCGGGGAGCCCGTTTGGCTCGGGTAAAAATCCATCATTGAGATTTTGTGACTTTACTTCGGTAAGGGTTGGATCAAAAGATTGAGAGAGAGAGAGGGGCCAATGGAGAAATTGGGAAGGTACTTGAAATATATGGGGTCAGGTGCGAAGAAATTGTCTGCAAATTATTGTTTAAAAATAGTTGGCGATAAAATGTCTTAGGGTCGTTGATAAGGTTGGTCTGCGCTGTGTCAAGAAAGCGCTGATAGAGGCAGTTATAGAGCTGGATGAATTGGAAGTAAGTTCCAAGATAGTTACGAGGGGCGTTCAATATATTCTCGGTATCGATATGAAGGAAAATGCGAATTCAATTTAAATTGTTTTTATTTTTCAATATGATCTCCCCTAACATCAATGCATTTGTTACATCTTGAGATAAGCTTTTTTAAACCCTCAAAATAATAAATTTCCTCTTTCTCTGCAAAATACCGACTTGAGTTCTTCATCATCCGAAAATCTTTTTCCACGAAGACATTTTTTCAAATCCGGAAACAGGAAATAATCACTAGGGGCAAGGTCTGGACTATAGGGTGGGTGTTGGATTTCTTCGAAACCACAATCTCGCGCAGCAGCCTTGGAAACTCGCGCCGTGTGAACAGGAGCGTTGTCATGAAGAAGCAACACACCCGCTGCGAGTTTACCCCGTCTTTTCTTTTTAATTTCCTCCCGCAAATTATGCAAAGTGGAAGCGTAGGATGTGGCGTTGATGGTTTCACCTTTTTTTTTGTACTCAATGAGCAAGATTCCCTTTGAGTCCCAAAAAACTGTGGCCACGAGCTTCCCGGCAGACGGAGTGACTTTGAACTTCTTCGGGGGGTCTATTCCTTTTTTATGCCACTGCATAGACTCTTGTTTGCTTTCAGGGTCATAGTGGTGGACCCATGTTTCGTCCCCAGTAACAATTCGATCCATAACACCGTCCGCGTTCTCACTACACATCTCCAAAAGCTCTCTACAGCATGCGATTCTCACTTTTTATCTGAGGCGCTGTGAGCATTCGTGGCACCCACCTTGCACTGACCTTTGAAAGGTTAAGATGGTCATGAAGAATGGTGTGAATGGTACCAATTGAAAGCTTGGTGATCTCTGCCATCATTTTCACCTTTATTCGGGCATCCTCAAGAACAAGTTTTTCGACTTCTTTGATGCTTTCTCCCGTACAAGCAGTAGCCGAGGCGCCGGAGCGGGGGTCGTCCTCAATGCTCTCTCTGCCTCTCTTGAACTCACTTGACCACTTTTGCACAATTGATAATGAAGGTGCGGAACCCTGGTAAACAGCCACCATCTCTTCATGAATAGTTTTTTGACTTTTTCCTTGCTTAGTGAGAAATTTAATTACAGCGCGATGCTCAATTTTCACCATCATCGTCTCAGTTGCCATTATGATTCTGTTTAACTAGAGATAAAACGCGAATTAATAATCACATTTATATGAAATTTTACATGATCGCACTAAAATAATAGTATTACTTGATAAATAAGTCAATTTATATATACAACCACAGCTTCACCCCAATACCGAGAATATCTTGAACGCCCCTCGTAGGTTACTCAAATTAAAATTGTTTCGAAGAAAAAATGCCCATAATTTGTTTCTTTTGTTTCGTAAAGAGCGAAGTCTTCTGTTATACCAGGGAGCGGAAGTAGATATTTTATTCGGTGAAAAGGAGACGAAAGGAGAAATGCAATTAAATATTTCACCGTAAAAAATGGAGACAGCATCAGATAGAGATAGGTTGGTAAAATCAAAAGACGATTTGCTAAGATAGATATTGATTTTGCGAAAATTAGCTTTATGGAAGTTGTAAAAGAGATAGTAGAAGAAGGAGCGGACAGGGGTGGGGAGTTATGGAAAAATTAACGAAGAAGAGGGTTTTGAAAGTTGTTGATAATTGATAGAGTTAAGGGACAAAACGTTACTGTGGAATTAATGGGATCGCTAGTGGAAATAACATCTAGTTTCCTATCGATGGAGTTAGTGACGCCACTTACTTGGCATAGGCTTGAGTCTGTTATATGATCAATGATATATGAATAGTTCTCCTTGGAGAACTAGCGTTTGGTGCGGTAAAAAAGAAATGGTCAGTCGATGCAATCCACTTCATTGAGTTTAACCAAAGATAAGGATATCGTCGATGTAATCACTTAAGTCAATAAGTTGGAGAAATCCCTTTAATAGCAAGGATGTAGGATTCGATAGGTTGAGCTGGGAGAATGTAGCAGCACATAACGTGCAGGTAGGTACCTATTGGGAAGTGTTATTTTAATTGAAACAAAGTCGAGTTTGGTTTCTGTAAGACCATAGACGTCATGAGACTTAGGCAAGATAGCACGAGTTTTAGAGCGCTAGCCTCTTACGTTTTACTCTTACGTAGTAAAATGTACGAAGGCAAGTTAGGAACGAAAAAACTTATCATGGTCAGCTCGGCTACGCTGAAAGTGAGAGACTCTTTTAGAGTGTACGTAGCTACAAAAAACAGCGAGGTCATCCGTAACCTTTTGGGGAGGAGTGTTGAAAATTTCGTGTTAGCTGTTGTAAAGATCTCTGAGACTAGTTATATCAGTAGGAAGGTAATCCTGTTGGATGGAGACCATGATACTTGTTTTGGTTTTTCCCTCAAAACAAACAGAGTCGGATTTATCCTAAAGACGTGCGATAAAGAGACGTATATTTTCGTATATCTTTTTATCCCTTAGCCTAGAGAGCCCATGATGACATTCCGTGGTATCTATATTTTTTTGAGTCAATTTAACGTTAAGCGACGAAAGGGGATCAAAAATAGGGGCAGAGGCCCGAGAAACCGAGGGAGTTTGCGAGCTAGAAGTTGGACTTAAGATATCCGAGCTGATAAAGTTTGGGTATTTGGCTCCTGTTGTAAGATCGAAATTCGGAAAGCAGTTGTTAGTATTTGTAGGAGGGGGTGTGGGCGGTTGAGCAGTGACAGTATTAGTGGCAGGTGTTAAATTAAAAAAAAAGCGTTGATATTGGGGCTTGGATGCAAGAGAGGCAATTAGTGCATTTGTGGGGAGACGTAAAGGGGGTTGCTAGTGACATAGACAGAAGGGAAAAAAATGGGAAATATTTTGGTTTTGAGGCTGCAGTTTGGCTCAAGTTTAGGATGTGAATGGGGAATGGATCTACGATTTATTGTATGAGACGTTGCTTTGTTTTTTTTACTATGTTTCTAATGGTGGGTTGATCCGTCCATTTGGAGATCCGCATCTTCCAAGGTTAAGGTTAGTGTTAGACGGGTTAACAAATAACCATTTTAGCTTGACATTACGTTTATAGTATTTGTGGTGAGATGGTAGGTATACCATATTGTGCATTGGCTTATTATACTTCTTTTTGAAAAATTCAGAGATCCAAGCAACATCTGCGTAATTTGGGGCACCTTTGACGAATAGGATGGTGCGGAGCGGGTCTAGCCAGCTTTGCCACTCTGTCGGCGACGCTGTCCACGTCGTCTTAAATTGTGTGACAAGTTTCCGTGGGGCGGTGACAGGAGAAGTTATATTACCATAAGATTTTTGGGTCGAAGGGCTGGTGCGAGGATTTGGTGGTTGGGTTGTTGTATGTGGTAATGATTCGGCTTCGGTTTGTACCAATTCAGCCAAAATTGAAGTATTGCATTTGTTGTGCGGTGGGGAGGGAGGAGAGATGGGTTGGAAAACCGTCGATTTTGTGACATACGCTTTTGTACGTGTTGCAGATTGGAGATTTGTTGTGGATGATTGGAAATGAATATATACTATATGTCTTCCGAAAGAGAGATTTGATGGAACTACACGTTTTCTTGTTAGAATCCATTATTGCGGAACCGGCAGATATAATTATTTCACTTAACACTTAATCGTGGTGGCGCTTGAATGTTTCTTCATTTCTGGATCTTGCAGTTTGTTTTTCGATACTCTGACCAAAGTACTTACATACATCTTACACTGGGTTCGAAAATTGATAGCTTGTTCGTTATCAATCTGACGAGTGAGTTCTGATTTAGTTCGTTGGAGTCACTGAGGCACTTGATTGCAAGGAGCACATGTGAGAGAGAGATATTAATACACTCGCCACAGAAGAACAACAGATTTTCCGAAAACTCTTTAACGAAGACCGTGTTTCTTTTATTTAGGCTGACACAAATAGCATGGAATATTTTACCACAGATGCCCTTACAGGCAACAAAGTCGGCATTATTGTCGTTAATGGAGCTGTTGGTTAATCCATAAGAAGACATGACGAAGACCAGGAAAACAAAGGAGAAAATAAATAAAAAAATGCACCAAACGCATTGCCGCGAAACTAACAGACTAGTAGGTCAACAATAAAAAAGGACTGTCAATGATTTTTGGTTGAGAAATTGGGTTATTGAATTGATTGAACTGAAAGAAGAGAAATAAGAATTCACAATTATGGAGTAAAGTAAAAGAGGGACTAAATACAGTAGCGGTTTGAACTTGGTATCTCCATATATCCGTATTTCAGAGTTTATGCCCCAAAGTCGACTACTAGCCTATGTTTTTTCATGAAATCTGTACCAATGATGCACTCGTAACCTACGTTAGCCACCAGAAATGTGTGAGAAGGGAGAGGTTATTCCAGCGAGGTGGATTTTTATGTGGACTTCATCATATACCTTAGCCGTTTCTCCCGTAACTATTCACAAACTATAACTGCTGTTCTTGAGCAACCAAGATTTCTGCAAAAGATCCCTCCTGATGATTGAAGCCATGGCACCGGTGTCAATTGTCACCATCCATTTTTCCTTACCGCTGACTACTTTTACCAAGAGACTTTCATTGCATCGTTTTGCCAGCGAATCGTTGATGATGGTCCTGCGGCCGTCGACCCCTGTCACCAATTTTGGGAGGCATTCCGACTGATGGCTTCGGGAAGATTGACCGGCTTCTTGCCGTTTCGGGAAGATTCTCCCTCTATTTGCTTGTTTGTGTAGTGGAAGCAGCCCTTTCGTCGCAACCGTTCTTTACACAGCCTTTGAAGATGTCCTATTTTATCGCAGTTCCAGTAGCGCATTCTTCATCTTTTCCATTTTTCATTTAGGTTATCATTCAAAGTTTCTTAAAATTCATTTATCCTCTTTGTAATTTCTTTCTGGTATGCTTCTTTAGTTTCCTAGTTACTCAATTTGTAAGCCCTTATTCTGATTTTTACTTTTCTTTCAAGAAGTACAACTTTTGTCTTTTCTTTTTTCTCTCATTCTTGCTTAAATCATGAAACGATCGCTACCAATATCATATCCTTCTTTAAGTGTTGCATGGACTATATCTGCTTTACTTATTATATAGATAATCAATTATCGACCTTTCTTATCTACTTTCAATCCTTCTGGTGAATTTATGTGTCTTAATGTTTAAATAACATATTGGCAATTATTGGTCGATTCAAATCAGTTGGCCAGTCTATTGCGCAGGTCTCTTAAATTTGCCCTCACAAAAATTGAAATAAAAAAAAGCAACTTTACAACAAGTATACGAAAATGATCGCTGTAAGAGGGAAAAAATGGAAGAGGATGAGCATATCCTTGCATTTTCAGTACCTTACTCTCTCTGCCCATGTGGCCGTTGGCCAACTGATTTGAATCGAGCTATAGCATATGTCTGATACTTCATTTGCATATTTTCTACTGTCTGGACGTTCGCCTTTCAATCGCTGTAGAATTGTTTTCTGATAAGATTTCTCCAAACCTCTTCTTTGCTCACTGCTTCTTTGATTAGCCTTCGTCCGTGTTCGTTGTATGCACCACTACTTGTAAATAAGTCAAGGTCTGAGAAGTAACTCTTCAAAACCCACTAAGAATACCGAAAGTTGTATTAGATTTTAAAGGAAAATATCTGCAACACCCTCTATTTCGAGAGTATTTTATGTAAGAATCAATTGATTAGGCAGTCTTGGTGCATGCACAATGGAAATGGTTGTAGATCAACAACAACAAAAAAAAATGGGCACATTTACCAAATATTAACGATTTAATTTACGTCTTTGGCATTAGAACTGAGCACAGTGCCAGTGGTATTTATGTGACTTCTTCCGGGATCGGAGGGAACGACTAATGGAGTAGCTGCAATGATGAAGAAATTAAATCGGTTTGTCATCTGCCGTGTGAATGTCTTGCACTCGCTGACATAAGAATGAGAACCCTTACTACTTACTTCTTGAACAGGTCTGAAAACCTAATCAAAATTGGTTTGAAGAACCTTCCGAAATCCTTACCTGAATGATTCTAAATCAGCAGCAATTCTATAATATAAGATCGGTCAGTTTCCCTCTGTGGGACTGGAATGCCCAGCTTAATCCCTTCTGATTGAAAATGAAACTACACACATGTTCTATTAGTCATTGCAAAACAAAGCCAATAAAACACTTTATTTTTGGAAAGAATACGTACATTTATTCAATTTTTATTTATCATGACATAAATTATATACAAAATATAAGAGATAACTATTAAAAATAAACTAATTAGCTTCAAGTTAATAACGCACTTAAAACGGTTTAAGATAAATTTTGAATTAAAGAGATAATATGTATACGTGTAGTAGCAATACCAACTATTAAAAATCGGAAACGTACAAGTAGCTTAGCAGATACATAAATATATTAAGTTGAATTCTACAAAGTAATTTACCATTTCAAACAATTCGATTTATATGTAAGTATGTATGTATATTTATAACATAATTTATATCCTCTTGAAAAACGATTCAATTTTTGTCTGATTACTGGGCAGTGGGTGTTTCTAATCACACGAAAAAAAATAATAATAAATCTTTAAAATATTGGTTGTTTTGGTTAAGATTTATTTCTTACCACAAAACTGTGGGAACTACGCTTTCTAGGTTTGAATGATTTTGATCTGGCTGGTGTATTTATAAGTATGTTGTAACTTTGAAAAAATATATCCTGTGGTCTAATTGGTTTGATATTTGTTGTAGATGCACTGTTGTTGCACCCTGTGTTGGATACTGTTGTAGGTACTTCCACATTTTCCGTTTGCTGAATATTTAATGATTCTACAAATGTATTAAATAGTAGATTATTAATGAAGTAATATTTTACATAAAATGTATATTAACAAAAAACAAGACAATAGAAGATTAAACAACATACTAATAATGTGTCTGATAATCGTCTGAGGACCACACCATTTCAATACATTAAAAAAATTCTTTTTTTTTTTTTTTAATATACAGGATGTTCTGGATAATGTGTCCAAGATTTTAAGGCTGACCATAGCTTCCCATATGCACCAATATATAACATAAAGTACTCAAAAAAGATTCTCATTGAAAGCCATAAACATTAGTAGAGAACGTTCTCGAAAGATGTCAGGAGAGTATAAATATCAGCATCCCACAAGATATGCAAGTCAGTTCATCAGTTAAAATTTAACTGTGAAATAGGAGAAGTGATTAAGTGGTTTAAGTAAAACATAAAGTAAAGCAAAAGCGGTTGATAAATAATTGGATTGAATTGTAAGTTGTACTGTATTGAAAGGAGTTCTATCACTGGAACTCACACAAACATTTTACAATATACAGGGTGTCCCCTAATTCGTTGACGATAATTTGGGAAATGATTCCTGGGCATATTCTAAGAAAAAAATCGTTCTACAGTAAATCTGTGGGTTTTTCTGCAAACTCATCGATGATTTTTTTTATTATTGTTACTTTCGTAAGAAAAAAATAGTAAAACGTTATGTTAATTACACATTTTCTGGAGAAAAGTGCATGGACAATGAAAAATTAGCATGGACAATGAAAACGGAACAGGCTTAGAAATTGGATTTCTAAAGACTCAAACAAGATATGAACTTTATTTAAGCGCCGTTCTAAAGACTGGTATTTCTTCTAAAAATAAAGTCCTACTCGAAGGTTTTACCATTAGAACTAACAGAGCAATTACCGTTAACACGGGTCAGGGTACACCAAAGTAAGCCTTTTCTTAAATCCTCGATAAATGATGTCAACATTGGAGATAGACCCTTACTGGAGAACGATTTTTTCTTAGAATATGCCCAGGAATCATTGCCCAAATTATCGTCATCGAATTAAGGGACACCTTTTATATGTAGGTACACAACTCTGTTGTTCCAAATAAAATGTAAACAGGTTTCCATGTTAGCAGCCTATCTTCTTCTCTCTTCCCACATATCTATGCCTACTTACTTATTACATTCTTTCTTTCTAAAGTCATGGAAACGCCGATAAATCGTCAGCTCATGAAATATCTCTAGACACGAAAACTTCTCAATGAAGGGGAGTATGGTTTCGTAGTAACAAGTTTACTAGTGATTGGATGGCATGTCTCATCAAAAAGTTGAACCGAGGTCTATAATAGTCTGGAGAAAATGTGGCCCTTGACGTTTAAAGGCGCTCGACAATTTGGCATGTCTCTCTTATCGAAAACACGGCTAATTGGGATCGACGCACAGGCAAAAGATTTGAGTCTAAAAACTAGGCAAAGGGTTTCAAAAAATCATTTATTTTTCGTTTTGTGTGATTAGCTGCATATTTTTAAAATCAGAAATGATCTCAGTTTTTTTATCATTTTTTTAAAACTATTTAATTTCAATTTATTTGGAACACTATTTCCGTCACAATTTTTGGACTTTGGAAAGGGTCCGACAACTCAACAGAAAATTAATTCCTATATATTTGCAAATATATACATAAAAACTCAGTTACGAGAACTTGCATCCCTTTGTGCTAGAGAGATTTGATTTAAAAAAAGTCAGCCAATTTTTCTCTCTCCCTCTCACTCATCCCTTTGTGCTAGAGAGATTTGATTTAAAAAAAGTCAGCCAATTTTTCTCTCTCCCTCTCACTCATTGGAGAAGAACGGCGCTGTGCGAAATGATAAACTGTTATATACTGGCAGCACTGCGCTAATTGCCAGTTTTGACACCTGTTGTCATTAAATAGCATCCACCTGTTTTCCGCCTTTTTTTTGTCTCTCAACCTTTTTTTTTTTCTTACCGCTTGACTAGCTCACTAAGTCTATCTTTTCTCGTATCAAATAAATTTGGAATTAAAGTTTTAGATTAAAGTTAATCTATGTTCGAACTTCGAACATAAAATCTTGGCGATGAGGTTATTTTATTCCTAAAACCCATGGACGTATTTTTGAGGCAATGAAATCTTCAAAGGCTTTTATGGCCTCTGCTCGGTTCCGGAAGACCTTCTGCCGGTAAAATGAATCCTGATTGCGGAAAAGATGGTAATCCGCAACTGCAACAGTTTTTGCACCGTTACTTGTGAGGTATGGGGTCTACCATTGCTATGCAAAAGGATCGGACCGTGCCTATTGACCAACACAGGTCGCTTTTCAGCCAATTTGGCATGCAATATGTTGGTTTCCTCA
The DNA here is from genome assembly GCA_963966105.1 of Volucella zonaria. Classification (NCBI taxonomy): domain Eukaryota; kingdom Metazoa; phylum Arthropoda; class Insecta; order Diptera; family Syrphidae; genus Volucella; species Volucella zonaria. Next base: position 45,387,740 of record OZ014532.1, on the reverse strand, counting down.
CAATTTTGATACGGTTTATCGTTTCTCCTGGTTGAAGAAATGAAAAGTGGATTGGTCCTTTCGATGTCCACCCAATTGTCACCATAACCTTTTTGGGTGAAGATCGGGCTTGGGACTATGTTTTGGTTTTTTATCTGCATCCAACCACTGCCCAGATCTTTTACGATTATCATACAGTATCCACTTTTCATCACAGGTGACAAACGGTTCAGTTTGGTTTCTTAATGCAAGCGATGCGCAGATTTCCAGGCGCCGTATGTTTTTGGAAACGGTCAGTTTATGGGATACCCACTTATCGAGTTTCTTTACCTCTCCTATGAGAGAAACGTGCCGACTTATTGTCATTGCAATTCCCGCACCGATTTCGTTGGGTCCGCATCCACCGTTGCTCTTAAAACATCATCGTCAACTAACGTTTCCGGTTCATTGTCGAGGCTGAAATCTCCCGAACGGAACTTTCCAAACCAACGTCGTATAGTGCGTTCGTTTATCGCTACATCCTCAAACGCGTCATTAATGTTTTTCATTGACAATGACGCATTAGGTCCCAAAAAATAACGGTACGAACCCTAAAATTCTAACACGTAAAGCACACGTACCACTTTATTTTACAAAAAAAGAAAATTTAACTTCTAGCACTGGAGAACTGCTTATTTCCGACGGAACGAAAATTGGACATTTCATGTGGTACAACCCAATACTTCAATCACAGACTTTTGAATATTTTTAAAGTAAAGTATTATGTTTATCCCCTGTGGTGAGGCAGCCATATTTCAGCAGAAGGGTCTGATACACCCAACAAAGCAAAATTCACTCATTTCGTAGCCCTGGGAACTTTCTTTAAGCAGAAAAAAAATATGTCACCATATATTTATTCGTTTACGAGTCTGAGTTTTGCAAGCAAAAAAGTCAAAATGAGCCACTGTGCGACGTATCTTTTCTTCAATTGATTAGAAATTATCTTTCGGAACGTTAAAGTTGTTTTACACAATTTCAAGTGCGATATCCGCGACATTTGTTCTGTCTCCAACAACCTTTTTATTTTTTATTATCTCATACTTCTACTCCAGTATATTGCTACTCGTATGATGACGGCATTCCCATAGATGAACTAACATACATGTAAAACTTTCCAAATTTTGGCCGTTGCAAAAGGACGGACAGGCATTTTAACACCTAAGATGAGCATGAGATATAAAGGTAATTCCGTTTGGAAAAGAGAAGTCGGATATAGATTCATAAGTCCACCCACACCAGTGACATACAAATAAAAGGACAATAGTACGAAAGTAAGTCAGCGTACATATGTACATATATGGGTACGCTACCCAGGATACCGCACTTCTTCTGCACAGAGGAGGAGTAGTCTAAGGGTGAATAGAAATATCCATATCAGGACTTACAGTTCTCGGGGCGCGCAGTATGATGCTTTAAGAATATAAATTATGATGGGCAAAAGTTTCAAACTAGAAACACTATTAGAACTACGAATACGAAGACTGTCATGGAGAAAATGGTTTCAGAACGAGAATAACTTAAGTGTTCTTAGGCGAATCGCAAGCAAGTCAGCAATCACTTTTACTAATAGAATTGTTCCGTGAAGAAACCAGATAAAAACACACAAAACTGGCGTCAGTCGACAAAATATACTGACAAAACTTAAATAAGGAAAGATATCAACTTTGGCCAATAAATTTGTTTTAACGGCTCCAAAATTCATGGTCATCCACCAAAAGGAGGAACTAAGTACGCAAGATATGTGGAACCGCTTGGAGAAAAATGTAACAGTACTGCAAAAAAGGCTGCTATGGGTTTCAAAAGGCTACACATATTTAAATGAAGAAAAGTGGTGGTGGAACGAGGAGATAAAAATGGTGGTACGCAGCAGCAAATTGACGAACCTGGAACGATTTCTTTTCTTCATCTTTTTAACATATGCATAGCAATATTTTTAATGTATGAGAAGTATAAATGGCAAACGTCATCAACGGAAATTAAAAAGTTATATGTGATAAAACATTGATGTAATTAGAAGCATTGCTCGCAAGTCTCCACATAAGAAACCAATAATCGAAAAACTTTAATTTTAGGAAATCAGCTGCTTTTGCCATGTTCAACGAAGGTCGATGAAAAATCCAGTCCAAAAAGCAATAGAATAATAATCATATTATTCGAATGCAAAAACATCACCAAGCTCTTTACCCCACAAATGATGTGTTCCAAAAAAGAGCGGCCTATGAAATGGTTCCTAGATCCGTAAGAGAAACATACACGTTATATCGTATCGAGTTAGACCTTTGCTACTTAATTGCCAATAACCCATAGAAGTAGCGGCTGAAAAGTTCGTCTGATGTCATGTCAGTGTTGGTTTCCTTCTTTTAATGACAGCAACATTTTGTTATGTTTCATTTTTATTGCTGCTGACTTAATACTCACAAATGCCTCACTGACAACCCGCTGATTTCTACCAACAATATCAAGTCATCTGAATAAGTGAGAAGCAGTAGTCTTTTGAGCTTTGATAGTTACTTGCAAGTTGCACACAATTTTTCAAGTAAAATGTTAAAAACAGACGCAGATAGCACGTCATCCTGCTTTATACCTCCAACGATTCTGTGGGTTATTCACACCACTTTTATAGCAAGAGTTCTACACCAAATATCTTCACACTTTGGCAGGGATGCTTCTGCATAGGCCTTCATAGGCCATGTATTTCATAATCTATCTTGAAATTAATAGAGTTTGTAGGTATCAATTAGACGATTAGCCTTGTGCTCTAGAAAATCTGCCGTAGAGTAATATATATAATACAATATTTAGGCTAAAACCGTACTGGTAGGGGCCAATCACATTATTAACAAATCGTTTCATGCATTCAAATAATACTGTATACAATCTCACTCTTATAATAGATCGGATATGCCAATTCTGACAAAGTTTGTGTTTACTCTCACTAAGCCTTCTCTCGTTTAAAGTGGTCGACGGGTAGGATTCGCTTTTGTAAGTCTACAATAAGCTTATGCCTCCGAAGCTGTTACTGTCCAAATGAGTTTTTTTTCTTTCAGATCTGTGAAAACGATGCTGAGATTCCATTCATCGGACATTCCCTCTTTCGACTAATTTTTACAAATAAGATGGTTATCGCCAAATTGTTTCCTCTATTATAAAAACCTCTGCGCCTAATAGATTGGCTCTTGCATTTTGATATTATTCTCCATTATTATTCCATTTTCACGGCAATCTCGTTCCGGTAAAACCTATTTCAAACCTATTATCTACCGTAGCATCTTTCAATCGCCTCGATCCCCCTTCTGTTCCTACTCGACTGCAAGTGTTTGTCGGTACTTATCATCGAACCACTGTATTCGTGTTGGTGTTCGTTAGTACAATGTGTGACATCTGTAAAACTGAAAGCGTTTTTTCCGTCTACCGCATTGTGCTAATGGCTACCCAGCCGCGCAGGTCGCAATGTGCATTTGTAGATCCTGAGATCTGCTTGCGAAACTGTCCGGATTTCGGATATGGTGCGGCGCACCTTTTGTGATATAGTCACCATGATCGAGTCATACGTTTTGCGAAACTTGGGATGATGACTTTAAGAAACTTCGAAGATTAACAGGAAGTGAGTGCAATATATATCACTTTGGCGAATAGTTGCATTGAATGGCAAATGCAAAGATTAACTAATATGGAGTGAAAAGTGACCTCCTTGGGAATTAAAAACATATTTTTTTAAATGTTTTTTTTTATATTATTCAATATAGTCCTCTTTTAGTTTGATACACTTATTCCAGCGATTTTCCAACTTCTTGATCCCGTCCGAAAAGTAATTTTCCGGAAGATCTGCAAAATACTCCTCCGTGGCGTCGATGATTTCCTCGCGTGAGCTGAATTTTTATTGATGAGCCATCTTTTGAGGTTTGGGAAGAGATAATAGTCCGAGGGAGCCAAATCGGGCGAATACGGTGGATGCGACAGCAATTGGAGCCGTAAGTTAGCCGGCTCTTGTGCGCCGGCGCATTGTCTTGCAAAAACAAAATTTTTTTTCGCTTCATGCGATTTCGGCCTTCAATCGCGAAGAGTATGCCATGACAATCCCAGAAAACCGACGCCATAACCTTTCCGACCCATCGAGCCTCCCTCGGCCGCTTCGGAGCACTCGTACCGGCTTCAGTCCATTGCCGGGCACTCATTCTGTTCTCTGGTGTGTAATAGTGGATCCAAGTTACCAATTGATGCCAAAAGTTCGCCCGATTCCGCATCAGCATCTTTCGAAGTGCTCTCGCGTTCGTGTTTTTGGTTAGGAGTGAGCATGCGCGGCACCCAGCGGCAGGATAGCTTTTTCATATGCCGAATATTGACCAAAATATGGCGTGTGCGCTCAGTACAAATCTTTGTGGTATCTTCTAGCTCGCGCACCTTCACTTTCCGGTCAGCCAACACCATTTCATGTATTTTTTTGACATTGTCCTCTGTAACTGCATCGGAGGGCCTGCTGCTGCGTACTTGATCAGTAGTGGAGTTGCGGCTACCACGAAACTCTTGAAACCAATATTTGACGGTGTAATCTGACGGAGCATTAACCCCATAATATTTATCCAACTTTTCTTTTGTTTCCTTCGCCGTTTTGCCTCTCAAACATAATGTTTTATGAGAGAACGAAAATCGTTTTTGTCCATACCCAACATGATGCCAAACACGTCAACAACAATCAGCTGTCAAAACAAAACTAAAGACAGTATCGCACTGAAATTCGGCATGTCTGCCTAAATATGAACGGACTTCAAGGCACCATAACCTTTTTTGCAGTAGCAGCGCATTCTGGCGGTCAATGAGGTCACTTTTCACTCCATCACTTTCGCGAATAGTCGCATTGAATGGCAAATGCAGAGTACGGACAACGTTAATACGAGAATAAAAAAATGATAAGTGAAAACGGTGTTGCCCAGAGGCACGACGAGCGAAAAATCCCAACAGATAACTATAGTACGGCAAATAAACCACGTTATTGCTGGCAGTAGCCAAAAAAAATTAAAGTATACAACAGATTAAAAGCTATGTAAGTTAGAGAATGTTGGGGACGACTAACAGTCATGCAACGTATATAATAATGGGTGATTTTTAAGCGTTTGGTTTTTAATTGTCAAAAAAACCACAGGTAAATTGCAAAAGTGTATACAATTTTTATTTGAGTTGATAAATCAATGTTTGTCATTTACTTTTTAAAGACTATTTCATGTAAATGTTGACCACGACTACGTTTTAAGTGGCCCATACGGCGAGTTCAATTTTGAATCACTTTTTCGAGCACATTGGCTGGTATTTTTCCAAACATGACCGTGAGAACAATATTACCGCCAATGGCGCCCGTTACCGTTCAATGATTTCGAACTTTTTTAAACCTAAAGTTCACAAGCTGAACCTCTTGTGGTTCCAGCAAGACGGCGCTACATGCCACAACGCGAATCTATGGACCAATTGAGAAATGAGTTCGGTGCGCAATTTATCTCTCGTTTTGGAACGGTGAATTGGCGAGCTAGATCGTGCAATTTGACGCCTCGTAAAAGTGTTTCAAAATTGGACTCTCCACGTAGTCGCAATCATCATTTACATGAAATAATCTTTAAAAAGTGAATAGCAAACATTGATTTATCAACGCAAATAAAAATTTTATACACTTTTGCAATTTTCTTGATTTTTTTTTTTTTGACATTTAAAAAATAAACGCTTAAAAAATCCCCATTATATATATATCTAACTAAAGGCTGCTGTGAAGAGAGAAATGTTTTGTGTGACAGAAGTTATAATGTTTGTGAATTCTATGAATTCTAAGTATGATATTAACACATTTTTACAATATGTAAAATAACTTACTCTTGGCAAAAAAGGTCACCGTTTCTGGTACTGTTTTGACTTCGGTTTGTAATGGAACCGTTTCGCCACTATGTGTATCTGTAACTAAAAATTGTACCTGTCACAATAAAAATATAATCACAATGTAAAGCAATGAAAATGCAACAAGCCAGAACGTACCTCCTTTTTGCGGCTCCTTGTTTTTAATGTACGACGGGGTAATAAACGCATACAGCGCGCATAAATTTGAACTAAGTGGCGATCTACTTCGCCCAGGAGATTTCTTCCCGAAAGTAGAACCAAGAACAAATTTACCATTTTCATTTTCATTCGAGGCAATATTATTTTTCGGTCTCTTCTGTTGTATTGCCTCATTCTCTGGAATTAAGCACCGCCGACTTAAGTTGTTGTAAGTCAAATTTTTCGAATTATTTGATCCTTTGCTTGTGAATCTTTGCGACGGAGAGGTACTGTAGGGACTTTGGAGAAAACTGCGCCGACGAACACGTTCCAAAGCTGGTATTGTATTTGCAGGATCCTCAGACATAGTTCTTGAACGTGAACGACCACGCATTGGTATCACTGCTTCGCTGGTAGTGTTGAATGAGAGGCAACGTTTCCGGAATCCGCCATTGGTTTTTTTTACCGAATTCGTTTCAATGAGTGCAGTTTGGAATTCCATTTGCGTTGGGCCATTTATTTGTTGAGTTGATGCGGTTGTTATTGTTTTCTCAAAATTAACTGCCTTAGAAGTATTATTTGTAGTCCAAACAGAGGAAGGAGTGGATGGCCTTTCTATTATTTTGTGTCCTTCCCAATTTATTTCCGCACACATTGATTGACGTCTTGTGCGCTTGGCTATACACCAGTTTTCGCTGGGAGTATCATTCAAAGAGATAAATCGTTTACCACTTCTTTTTTTCTCATCCAGTAAATCAATTTTTTTTGACCTCACACTTTCAGTATGATGAATTTCAAGCTCATTTTTATTCGAATCACATGTTTTTGAAGAGTCCAAATCACTTAGAGGGTGTGCATTTATGCTCGAGTTAACTACACTGCTTCGTGGAGGATCAGTCTCGGTTCCACTATCAAATAGACTATCTGTAGCCGAATTTTTGCGTTGACGCTTAGCAGGCGCAATCGATTTTTCACTGTCCGAAGACAATAGCCTCGAGCTTCTTTTAGAACCTCTTTTTGGGAGAACGATGTCATCTACTGAATCAATACCATTCTCATCATCTAAGTCGTCATCGAAAATCCGAAATCCATTTCTTTTTACTTTTCCCGAAGGTTTAATGTTTTCGTCATCAACTTCGGTGTATTCAAGTTGAAATTTAGTCAGAGACATACCATCATTAGATTCATTATCATCATCATCATCATCATCATCATCATCGGTATCATTCCCACAAATATCCACATCTTCATCTTCGTCACTGTTTGTCTGTTGACTAACACTGATATTGACTAGGGATGATGTATTCACTGTTGAAATTATTTTCGTACATTCGTCACAGAAAAAGTCTGAAACTGGTGTTGCCATACATTTACGATGAATAGCAACAGAACCACAAGTTCCACAGTACACTAATTTGTTTCGGTGGGACTGTGAAGAACGTCCCCCTTTAGCAATACAATCGATTGCAGCGCACACATTCGGCCGTTCCAATAGTTCAGCAAATGCATTGGGTTCCAGCTCCCATGCTGCGTCTCTGTAAAATGATCAATTTATAAATCGACTCGAACAGTATAGTAAAATATTAATCAAATTTCTATTTATAAATTTACAAACTTACCTATCTGGAATGAAGATACCCTTATAGACCAAACGTTTACGGAAAACTTTGTTATCATTGCATAGTGGACACTTGAAAAAATAACCAGCAGTCTTAGCAAAAGAAGCCAAACACCATTTATGGAACCAGCCATTCTTGCAGCACGGAGCTCGTAGCATCGTCACGCAGCTAAATCGACCATGCTCACCCAAAATGCTTTCATAACATATACAGCAAGTATCTGCCTCTGTTGGCTGACGACATTTCTTCCCGGTAACATGACGATTACAATATGACTTAAAGGTACCAACAAATTGATTTTCAGCTTCATTTTCTATACCACACACTAAGTGGAATGTTTTTCTACATTTCGAAGCACAGCAAGAGATGTTGGCGTTTGCTTTTTTACAATAGCAACACACCTAAGTAAAGACGATATTTATTTTTTACATAATTTGTTAGGCAGCTTGTTTTTTTTCTCGAATACTTTACCGCTGGGGCTACACGATTAGCCTCCTCTTGGATGTCGTTTATTAGAAAGCCCAGAAATCCTTCATTGTCTCTTCCTCTTTGCATCAAATTGGATGTGAGCAGCTGAGAAGCAAATAGAACTTTGCTTAACCATCGATAGCAAATTTTTTCATCGCATAAATTTTACCAAACAAAAATAATGAACAGAAATTCCATCACGGGTCATGAATTCTCCATACTTGACTTCGTCTTGTTGTTTTGATTTACACAAAAAGCACTTATTCATTTTATATTTAAAGGCATTAAAAACCTATACTTTTACGAGTAGATAAAATGTTTAAAAACTTTTCGTTTTTTCGTTTTCTTCATTTAAGCGCGTCTCTGAACCTAATAAGTGCTGTCACATTTTTTGGCGGAATAATCTATGGTTGGAATATTTTCAAGTTTTTTTTTTTATTTTAAATACTACTGTCACAATATGGGATTTTTATTAGTGGGAAATTTGTATGCGTGTACATTTTCAAGGGATTTTTTTTTTGTTTTGGTTTGCTGTTGCGCATGAAAAAACTGTATTTTTTATGAGAACAGTAGGAAGAATGACTAAGTAACAAGAGAGAATTATTTCATAGTTTCTCATAAGATTTTATTCGAAAAAATATGTAGGTTAGTTCGTGTACTTTTTGGACTAAATACTTAAAAACTTCAAAATTCGGAGGAGTTAGGATAAAATTTGTTAAAAACTAAGCGAACGGATGTGAGTTGACAAATGTGAACTGTGTTTATTTTAATATTTTTGTTTTTTTGCTTTTTTTCCAAAAATTAAAAAAACAAGCTTTAATGAGTTTATCAGTTTTTTTTTATTTAAAATCAGGACGAAGATTACTGTTGTCCATCTATATACCTTTTGTGGATGCCTGAAGGTGTATGGGAAGCACCTTTATTTAATATGCCCCCTTTTCAATATTTTCTGTCTGTAAACACTTTCTAAAAACATTTTTCAATTTGAAGCTTTAATTACTAATTAATATTTTATTCAAATTTCACTTATTTTTCGACAGACCTAATATATTTCACAATTACTGCATCAACGTCCCATTCAGTTTTTTTAATGCAAAAAAGGTAACATTCTTCTTTATGGGGCTGTTGAAATGTATAAATATTGGCTGGTGTACTGGTTGTTACAATTTTGATTGTTAGTTTTCTAATGTCTTTGCATTTGTGTGATCCAGATATTTTACCTTACGCCGCTTCTCCAATCTTCCGATAGAACATTTAATTTGTCCGTACATTATTATGTGTATATCTTCTTTGTAATAATCCTGGCTGCTTGCAAAGGAACTCAAGAATTAAAATTGTAAGCAATAACGTCCTCTAAATTAAAGCATGAAGTAGGACTTGTGGGCTTGAAAAAAATTGCAGCGCTTATTACCACCATTCACAAAGTCTTACTTACTGGATTTGATTGCGTGAACCAATGTCACAGGCACAGTAATTCAAAAGTGTGTATAACAGCTTGCATGTATTGATAACATTGACATTATAAAACAAATTAGATAACGCTTTGGACAATATGCCGGACAGCTTTTACTTTGTGAGATCAAAGTATTTTGTCTACAGGTATGTACCTATGGAAGCATGGACGATATCAACAACCGGTGATATACTCTTGACTGCTTGAAGGTAAAATTATTCGAGTGATATTCGATTCTGTTTACATAAACGCAATTTGTAGGAGAAGATACAACACCGAGATAAGCAGATGAGCATATATTACGACGAGTACATATTTGAGGTAGCTATATTTTTAAATCGGAGCTATAGAAAGCTGGTGAAAAGGCACCCCTGGCACACGATTTTTATTTCCCCTCGTTCGGAACTTCAGGAGTCTCGTACTAACAGGCTATACTTCTTTACTGGGACACTCTTTTTGAACCATATTTCGAATAAACATGTAATTGGAAATAAGTCAGAAATTATAAAACTAAAACAACAGAACTTGGTACGATCCAAAGATACGTTGCAGCAGATTTTAGGAAACTAGGGGTTTAAATGGCCCTATGCTCAAGGCCTTTAGTATTCAATACCGTACTGATAATATAATGTCTTGAAATAAATTTTTTCAGATAGAATTAGATCACGGAGGAGATTAAAATAAAACGACAAATGCTTTACGATTTTGAGCTGCATTTAAAACGTAGAAATAAAACAAAATATTTCAGTACAAGCATATACAAAAGTACAACAAGAAAACTTAAGGCATATTTCCAATAAAAGTTTTAGGAAATGATTGAACTCTAATGAAAACTCAATGTAGAGCGACAGATAGGATAATAAGACATTAAATAATAAATCGTAATTAAAACGCAAGGGTACTGACATCAAAGGCGGATGGTCCCGCTCGCGCTCGAATCAGGCCTGGAAAATTGTATCATATGAGAAGTTGTCCAGAATACAATAACAAAGTCGAATAACACCCATGCTAACCATAGAGGGAAATAACCACTGAACCCGAACAATTTTATAATACTTGTTATAGCATTTAGAGTGTGGGCACATACTCTTGTATGTTAAGCTCTTAAAAAAAATATCGAGCTCCAAGTTGGTGGGTTTTTCTTTAGTTGTACGCCAACCTAAGGCTGCCTCAAATATGAAGCGCAGTTTTGTTTTACTTAAACGATATACAACTTATACATAATATTCGTTTTTGCATCTCCTCTTCCGCGACCTGCCAAGGCAAATCGGAACGAATCTATTCTAAAGCATGTTCCTCTCGAAACGGCGGGGGAATGCTTCAGTTACTTCTATAAAGTCAATTCTGAGATGATTGAGGTTTTATGATAAGATGAATAAAGAGTCAATTATTGTAGAGTTAGAAACTAAGAAGTTATATTAAATTTGCCAGATTGCGCATATTAAACTTATTATAATATTGAAGCGAATATTCCTATAGTCATTCTACAGAGGTCTATGTGTTATGACTCTGTAATTTTGGTTTCTATAGGTATCATCAAAACGATTTACTCACGCAACTGAATTATCTTCAATTCCTTCTACTAAATGATAATTGAGCTAGGATATTGGCAATTTCCACCCGCTTTTATAAGATCTATGTGAATGTAGGAATTCCGATGATCATTATTTAAATTGAAAGATTCATTTTCTCTAACATCAGAATGTTGATGAGGAGAGTTGATGCAGAGATTAATTGTACCAATACTGGCACTAGTTGTACTACGAGGTCATAGATGAACTAATCTAGATGACAAATTCTAAAAAAAAGAGGACAGACTATTGCAAGCATGTGCTCGTTTCTATAGCATCGACCATGGATTGGGTGTGTTAATAATTCACAGACACATAATGAATATATGATTTGAGGTTAGTTGCCGTGTTCCTGATATCCTTTTAGCGTTACTGTTAAAGGACAAACACATCTTTGTGTTTTAATTTTAAACTACTGTACACATTGTAATGTCAGATTTTCAGAAATAAAATATCGAATAACGAATCATCGCTCGTGTACGTTATTTAGCCGATTATTCAAACGCAATCACCTGTTTTCCTTCTCGAGCTACAAGTATAGCTTTAACTGTCATACCTATCATGCTTTCAATTCTATTTTTTCAAACACAATTTTGACATCATCTACGAGTACCAACAAGATATTAGTTCCGTTCGCGTACTTTCTGGAATGAATAAGTGAAAACTGTCAAGTCCGGAGCAGTGAGAATAAAATTCTCTCTCAGAGAGAAAATTTGTTAAAAAGTAAGCGAACAAATTTGAGGCTGTTCTGTACAGACCAATGTCAACTGTCTTTATTTTGATATTTTCTTTTTGCTTTTTTCCTAAAAAAAGCAAGTATTAATTAATTTAGCAGTTTCTTATTCAAAATCTTGAACTCAAGCCTAAAAACGTCTGAATGTGTTCTATCGACAATTTCAAAACAAACCCAATGACAGTTTCAAATAAAAAAAATCTGTTTGACAGATTTGTCCGAGCAAATTTCTTGAACTAAAATGGACATTTCACTCACTTCTGTTTTTTTTTTTAAAAAGGAACTTAACACTCAACTGGGTATGAATACACTTATAATGCCTCAGCATGTGTTACGTTTTTTGGAAAATGGGATAGAGAGAGAAAGGAAGATGTTTGGAGTCAGTGGTTATTTCGCTCCGACATTTAATGGGGAAACTAAATTCTTAGTGGAAGTTGACTTGTTGATTTCTAGTAAACTACTCACCTTATTTGATTTTTGTTAACTGCAAAAATTAATGTCTATCGGACAAAGTTGGGATTCGAACACCGAACTCTATGGTGAAGTCTTCACCTTTCTTCTTTTTCTTTCGGATGACATTGATCCAAAACCACGAAACCATTAACTAACAGAGGAGTTGATTCAACGACAACATTATATTTCGAAATGGATCAGTAAATTAGCCATCGAAATCGAACAATTAAACTCTTTGTTTTCTTGTGGTGATATGTAAAGCCTTATAAGTCATAATTCAGCAAGTTATTGGTGAAATGAAGGCCTAGATCGAAAAACTGGCACAAAATAAGTCCGACAGGATTCGCTTCGTTAATAACGGCCGAGGATGCTATATGGCTGAAGTTGTATTCAAGGCACAATGTTATAAGCCATTCTTCAAAAAAATAAAAATAATTTGATTCAAACTGAATTCCAGTTGTTATTTAAAAAAAAAGAGATCCATTGCTTGTTAAAAAACCTTTCATTTTTAACTTCAGTGTGCACATGGGCCCATGCCCAAAGGCGGACAGATTTCCCTACCTCTGCTAGCTGAGCACTAGTAGAACAACTCATCAACTGTCAAAATCGTATTTCGTGTTTGTTTACTTCTAGTTTTTCATTTTTTACAACTTTCGCAAATAGCAATTGTTTTCGTGCTTTTGCGAATTTTTCTTTCTTTTTTTGTTTAAAATCGATATATGTGTAACCTAAGTGCTGTGTTTTTGTTTATTTCGTTTTGATGTCGATGCTATTGTAATCCAAAAGTTGTTGAATTAAATGTAAGAAATGCTTTCTAGGCAATACAACTATGACCTGGAATTTCGCAAAAGGCAAATCGACACGCTTAAAATTTTCAATGACAAGTGAGCGCAGCCTTATTAATAGCCTATCGAATGGATTTTAATTGATATTTGAAAATTACTTTACTTGCAGTGTACGGGAAGTTATCGAAAACGAAGAGTACTCAGTACAATTTGATTCGGCAGGTCGGTGCTTTCAGCTGAATGTGCAGCTTAGTCCGAACTTCCCAAATGAAAAGCCTAAAATAAATATATCACCATTGGTCCAACATCATTTGGTTAACACAAACGGCACCGATGTGGAAAACGCTCCTGGATTACTAAATGTACGTATGTATGGTTGTTGCGTATGCAGTTACTGAAAAATTAACCTTTCGTTGCTTCCTGATTTGGGGTTTGTTGCGGAGGTCAACGACAACTACTGGACGGACAGCCAGATAAAGCAATTAAATTGATGATATGATTTTTATTGGTTGTTAAGGGGATTTCGATTTCGAATTCAATATAAATCTAAACATTGAAATACAAGTTAACCTTCCAATCAATTTCAATGAAAAACATTCTCCAACGAAGAAAACTATCACTTGTCTTGTGTGGAGGAGATTGTGTGAAAAGTGTACGTGCAATGCGAAACATTCGTCTAAAATCTAAATATTCACCTTCCTGGAGAAGGATAATTCAAATCTGCGATTGAGTCAAATAAAACAATTGAGAAATGCTTACCACATGAAATTAGTAGAGAGATCTACATGCTCTCTAAGTGACGTGTTTCGATCGTTTTGTGAAACAATTTTCATTGTGGGTTTTAAGAAAAGTCTGCTTCCGTTTAGGATACATATTTGTCATGAAATCGGAATGTCTTGCTAATTGTTGTGTTATCCATTCGCTTATCGCATTGAGAGACATTATCTTAATTGGCGGAATTTTGAGGACAACGAAAAGAATTGATTTAAAAATTGATAATAATTGAATATAGTAGCGGATATGATTTCAAATTCAAATTGGAAATTTGGCTTTATTGGGGAATTCCAATTTAACTTCCACCATCTTTATTAAAGCTATTTAGAAGCACCTATTCTGCATTTGTGAATTTGTTCTTTCGGCTGAAGAAATCAATTTAATTAAACACTTTAGGAGGCTAAGTAACTATTTGACTCAGATCTCATTATAAGAGATCCAGTGGCATTGCGTTCTTTAGAATTTGTAAAGTCTACGGTTTAAAAGAGATATTTTCTTATTAAATTCGATGCAGCCCATGCAGTCCATTGTATAAATACTGAGAAGAGGGATATTTATCGATGTGCCTAAAGCAGAGCCGGTCGCACCAAGAAAGTCTATATGAGCCAGAGACAATGCATTCGATTCAATGACTCATACGCTATAAAGGGTTTTATCATTGCCGTGCAGATCCATGCAGATCAGTAGAACTCAACTTAGAGAAAGGCCCATGTCTTTCTGAAAGCTCCCTTTATTTACCACTTATGTCTTTATCGATATTCGGTATAAAACCTCTGTCATTGTTCTGGCCGGGTAGAAATTAAGATTATTTTCAGAGTTTCTATCTGCTGCGTTAAAAAAATACTAAATTCAAATTCTTGCACTGTCCTGATTGGTTTGGATACAAATAACTGTAATGAAATTCTTAAAGTAGGTAAAATAAGTCTAGGATGAAGTTATCGAAGTGATTTACAAAAAGTGGTTATAAGTGTCTAGAATTCCATCATGTGGGTAAGGATTGCTAAAGTGAATGTAAAATATGTTTCAAGTGTCGTGGAATGCAACTAGCGAGTGGATCTGAATGTCTGAAATTCGAAATTTGTAAATTGTATGAGAATTTATAAGAACTTGAACCTTCATATGAACTACCATCAATATGACAATATGAAGTTTATAAAGAAAAAATGATATGCAGTTGTGGAGAAAATAACACTGGAAAGCAAAAAAGAAAATTTGATTCCATAAATTAGAACTGCATTTTAATTTTAATTTTTTTTGTTTTTTGTATTTAACTAAATTACATAAAGCTAGTCGTAAAAAATTGTCTTAGTAATAGCAATGAGTTCGTCACGGAAATCTAGTGCGCTGCATTCTATTACATTTGTGGTGAATACACTTTACAAAAACAAAGCCAAAACATAACTGATTTTGTGAAACAAGAATTTTTGTGTATTCTGGTTTTGCGATTGGAAAACAAGAAAAATCTTAGGTTCCCTACAATGTTTGCAGAACTTGTGTGGAACCATAATGGCAGTGGTATATTTTGTATTCGTTTTTAATTCAGAGCTCGTTCCTTCTCCCCAAGACGAAGTTCAGCTGAGCCCGCAATGGTCCTCTCACAAAAACAATGGAGGTGAATATGATGCAAGCCTATCAACTCCACAACCTTTTTCTCTAAATTAACATAACGATTTAGATAGAGATCTGAGTCTATCGAAACAGGCATCTGAGCTTTTAGCATCTAGATTAATGTAACGGTGACTAGAGACTTAAATGCGGGAGTAGAAACGGTTTATCATAGAACCAGAGTTTATAACCCATTCGATAAAAACTAACAAAAGTGCGACTGATAAAAAAATTGATGGAAGCGGGAAAAAATTCATCGAAATGTGTCAGTAACCGGTCTTATTTTGCTAAATGGACGAAATAAAAGTGATGAGCAAGGACACCTAATATTCTTCAGAGGGGAACATCGTGTTTAACAATCGATTACTCTCTGGTACGTGGGCTAAGGGCAAGATCATGTAACGGATCTAGAGGTTAAGGAAATGGCGCACTCAGACCACCTTCCAATATCCATGAAAATAGAAGTGGAGATACGACCAGATGACCCCAGAGAGTTGCTTTCTAAATTACAGTGGAAGGAGAGTTATCTGCGAAGGTAAAAAACTAGCTTCGACCTTTTAGTCAGTGGAGTGGATACTAGATACAGGTGATCTTCATTCTCTTGGAGGTACGGACTCGATAATATGTATAATGTATCGTGGGTGCTGCAAAGCTTTTTTAATCAACGGGAACCCGAAAGAGAAAACAACCGGGGCATGACTCAGAATGTGCAACAGACAGGAAAAAATTGTCCGCATTTTGGCCATTGGTCAGAGGTACAGGTGCAAATCTCGCCAAAAATGTGTACCACGAAACCAGTAAGACATATAAAAACATATATAAAGTGAAACAAAAAGTACGAGATAGTTGTTCCTTCTGGAAGCTAGCAAGAACCCTATTCACAAGGTCTATCGAAATCGAAACAGCTGGGCCATTTTCAAAATTTGCTAAAGCAACCACGAAACTCAGTCTAACTAAATTATGGTCTTTCTTATATAGAAAATGTGGCGCTAAATCATGCAATTACGCTTTAAGAAATTAGGAAATCCATACAGCAAGCTTGTTTAAATAAAGCCCCTGGCGATAACCGTATGAATTTTTTTAATATGCGGCTGAGCAAATTCCTGAAAAACTGACAGAAGCACAAAATTTTATATTCGACGAAATAAGTTTTAAGAGAAATATTATTTTCCCATTGTTGAAGAAAGGAGATTCTCACGCGCTCCAAGCAATCATATCATATAGTCCATACCAACTGAGTTTGCCATTTTACCTCACAGGTCTCTTAAAATTTCTTTTATCATCTCTTAAATTGGCAAATATGACCTAAGAAACACGAAAATAGGTGGAGCCATAAACAAAAAGGATCTGCATCCCTATGTGGAGTTCAAGATCGCAGTTGCGATCTGACTGAGGATGGTTTTTTTATTTTCCTTCTATTAAACTGAAATTCAGAGCGCACTGATGGGACGGCCATTTTCTACCTGAGGTGTAATCATTGTGTATATCCAGTTTTCCAAAAAAATTACACCCCTGGTGGGAGAGGAAATGTAGATCCTTATAAGCCAAATTCACTTCGAGAAAATTATATTCTGATCAAATATAAAAACAAAGTTCTGTATATCTGTTGGTACTGTATGGGGTTTGCGTATGATGACGATTGGATAAATGAAGCAAAAGGTCTCGAATGAATTGATTGTTTGATCGTGATTCTATGTAGCTATACGGTTTTTGATTAATTGCTCATTATGCTTTCATAGATCATTATTGCTGGCAAAGTTAGAGAACTACAGCAAACGTTTTTTGTTTATTTGAATTGAATTTTTTGCCCATCCCACTCTAGATAACAGGTAGCATTACATATGAAGTGCGATGAAATTTATCGACCCCATAATAAAAAAATTAAAGTAATTTATGCAACAGCATTTTAGTTCTAATCCATGTAAAGTTGGCTTAGGCATTGTAAACTTCAGGCAAAAACATTTACTCTTTCGTAACATTTTTGTTCTCTTAAATCCTCTCTCTACGCAATCGACCGTTGGCAAACTCAGTTGGTACGGAGTATATTATTTATGAACACGGTGATGAAATTATACAAACGTAAAAATAAATGTAAATTTGTTTGGGTTAGAAATTCATTTGTGCTTGTTAGGAAAATGGAAGACGACCAAGTTATTTAAATTAGTAGATTTGAGGATTTTGCTAAACTTGACGAATAATTATGCTTAACAGTAACGTAAATAATAATACACTTTTAAATCCTCATTGTAATACTAGTATTAATAGCTTTTCGTCTCCAATTTCCAAACAACTTTAATGTTTAAAATTCCAAATTTTACGTTTGAGGCAAATTGTAACAACAACAGGTGGAGGTGTTGCGTTTTTTTATCGAAGTGATATACATAATAGGTTGCGAAATAGTGAAATATAAAATGGATAGTGCTGACATTCTTATAGTTTCTTGCGAAATCTCTGGTGTTCGATACTGTTTTATATGTACCTATAGATTGCATAAATGTTCAGTAAAGACCTTTTTGGATGAATTCACGGGGTTTTTGTAGCTTCAAACTTTTAAGAATATTGTGCTGTTAGGTGACTTAAACATTAATATCCTGTCTGATTCAGCCGATGTAGATAACTACTTATCAATTTTGTCTTCGTTTGGTTTCGGTTGTCTTTTAACCCAACCTACTCGTGTAGATTCTTCCTTAGACCATATATTCATAAAGACTCACAAAAACAATAGTTTTAGTTATAAAACTGCAGATTATGGTTTGCAAATAACGGGCCATAGCTTAACAAGTATCCAGAAAAAAACAATCTATGAGAACGAAATCTTATGGAATTCATTTTGTTGCTTTTAA
This sequence comes from Volucella zonaria, assembly GCA_963966105.1. Lineage (NCBI taxonomy): Eukaryota > Metazoa > Arthropoda > Insecta > Diptera > Syrphidae > Volucella > Volucella zonaria. Next base: position 45,369,403 of record OZ014532.1, on the reverse strand, counting down.
ATTGAATTTAACTTTTGAGTTCTGGGAAGATGTTTCTGATGCACAGAATCCATCTATCGCTTTCTATCTGTTCCTACATAAGTTACAATTTCATATATCCAATTGTAAACAGAACATATATGTATAATAATAATAATAATAATAAATTAAAGTGTCTTAAGCAATGCTTAAGAAAAATTGGAAAGAAAAAACAAATATGTGTACAAGTTACAAAACATCCTGAAAATGTTAGATTAAAAAAATTGTATGATAAATTGTGTTCAGAGCTAAAAACTGAAATACCACTCTGTAAAGATGTCTATTTCAAAAATAGATTAGCTGCAAATTTTGGTAACGTAAAAAGGGAATGGATGATTATTTACGAAAGTGTGAACAGGGCTAATACAAATTCAGACATTGTTATAAACAATAATAACAATCCCATAACTGAAGACCTAGAAGTTGCTAATTTATTTAATAATTTTTTTTCGAATTTGAGTTCTTTGCGGGATTATTCTAAAGATATAATCAACATGATTTATTTTTAAAACAAATGAATTTACAATCCGAAAGTTTTTTCTTCTAACAGTTTACCGCATTTGAAATACAAAAAAATATATTATCACTAAAAACATCTAAATCATCTTCTTTTGATAAGATTTCCAGTTTTGCTTTGAAAAGCATTTCTTATCAAATTTCGGATGTCTTATATTTTATATTCAATGCTTGCGTTCAGATTGGAATTCTTCCAGAATCACTGAAAACAGCAGTAGTAATACCGCTATACAAAAAGGGGGACGCTACGGTACTAAATATCGTCCTATTTCCCTACTATCTGTTTTCTCAAAAGTTTTTGAAATGAAATGAAATCTAGAATTCTATCTTTCCTAGACAGCACAAATTTTATTAGTGTTTCCCAATTTGGGTTTAGAAGCGGAAGAAGCACTGAAAGTGCTTTGTTAAAATTAACTGGTGAAATTTATAATAGTTTGAATGTTTCAAAAATTCCTGCCACTCTTTCCATAGACATTACTAAAGCTTTTGATATGGTGGACCATTTTTTGCTGTTAAAAAAACTCCGTAATGCAGGTTTCAGAGGTTTTATTTATGACTGATTTGCTTCATATTTAAAAAAATCGTAAGCAAATAGTAAAAATAAAAATCTGTTTCAGTTCACAGAATCTAATCAACATAGGTGTACCGCAAGGTTTCGTCTTAGGTCCCATCCTGTTTTTAACCTACGTGACTTCGCTATTTATACAACTCTTTAAAGCCAGCTTTTGCCGACGATGCTGCTCCATCCTATTACAATAAGAGCTATCGTAGTTTTTTTTTGGATGTTAATAATGATTTATTTATATTGCGTAGATGGTTCAATCAGCAATAAAACTAAATTTATGCTGTTCAATATCAAAGGTTCAATATGCGACGACCTCCCTTTAGATTACCATTCACCGTGCCGCTTGAGATTTCTTTTAGGCTGCCACGACCCTATTACCCTCAACAGTAATGTCAGTGGCAGTGACGCCTGCTTCAAAATTGATCGCGTCAACAATTTTAAGTATTTAGGTATTATATTAAATAATAAGTTCAGTTGGAAAGACCATACCTTATATCTAAAGCAGTACTGAATAGAGTTATCAGGCAACTTTATCATCTTAGCCTACTGTAGTATATCTATCTTAAAGTTAGTCTACAATAGTTTATTGAAATCAAAGCTGCAGTACGGCCCATTTTTTAATTTGTAATTTCCTTTATTTGAATTCATTGTTCATGTAAGATTAGTGTACAATACACATCTTTTATAAAAGAACAAGCTTATATCTATTATATTAATTTAAAAAAGAATACAAATTTAAATAACAAAATAAAATAAAATAAGAATGATACAAAAAAACAAAATGAATTGAATTTAAACATTTGAAAATTTTTCAATTTTATGCAAAAAGAAAGAAGAAAATGGAAAGAGGAAAGAAAGAAAGAAAAAACAGAAAATAGGCAGACGGAAAGGTAAATCTATTAGGAATTATTTCCATAATATTGAAACAATTTTTTACTGAATGTGGTTCTGTTGATCGTACGCTTGATTTCAATGGGTAACAGATTCCAATGACGAATCGCATTAACAAAAAACTGACGAGAAGTATTGACATATTTGCATCGTGGAACAATTAATTGATGAGTTCTTTGATTCCGCGCAAATTGAATTTTTTCGTACAGATATTCCGGCTCTTTTGTCGTTATAATTTTGTGTAATGACATCACAGTACGATATTTCATAAAAGTATCTAATGAGCTTCCTACAATCTTATTTGTATAGGAGGAGATGTGGTCATATCGCCCAACTCCAAAAATATACCTCGCACAGCTATTAAAAGCAACATTCAGCTTTCTTTTTGCCTCATAGTCCATATCGGAGAAAATTTCGCACCCATACAACAAAATGGGTAGTATATAGGACTTAACAAGCTTTAGCTTTACGTTGGTTGGAAGGTGGTTGGAAGTTGGGCTAAGCTCTTTCAGTGCACCGTAAATTTTTGATGCTACTCTAATTATGTGAGCATTCCAGCTTAAGTTGTGGCTCAGATGAACCCCAAGGTTTTTTAAGTTATCTAAATACTCAATTGGAGTTTGATTTATGTAGAGTGGTGGAATAATTTGTCTATCTCGTCCGACATTAACAACCATGGGTTTAGTCTTTTTAAGATTAAGGCTGAGTTTATTATCGATTGCCCATTTACAAATTTCAGTTAGTTGCTCGCTTAAGTTAAAAACGAATAAATCTGCACTTCATCTGCATATATATGACGTTCGCAGTTTACAAGTCGGTCAGCTAAGTCATTTATATAGCAAGTAAAAAGAAGAAGTCCTAGGACGGATCCTTGGGGCACACCAGATGGAAAAAGAAAATAAGATGAACGTTTATCTTCATGAGATACGTACTGTGAACGATGACATAAATATGACGTTACAAAGTTACACAAAGAGCTATCAAACAGAAACTGCGTTCTTAGTTTTTCAACTAATATTTGATGATCTACACGATCAAACGCCTTTAAAAAATCCAAAAAAAACTATAAGAGCCAGCATTTTACGGTCCAAGCCCCCACGTAAATCTTCGCAAACTTTGAGCAGAGCTGTTGTACAATTGTGTTTTGCACGGAATCCCTATTGAAATTTAGTGATAAGGTTTTTATCGCTTAAATATTTTTTATTTGATTGCTTGCAATTGTCTCGAAGGCTTTACTCAGAAAAGGGAGTATGGCAATAGGTGGAAGTAGTTAAAATTGTATTAAAAACATAGGTTGTTTGGAAAAGAATGACAGATAGCATCATTTTTACGAACTTTGGCTCAATGTTGTCTGAGCCTACTGCATTTGATTTTATGCTTGAAATTGTTCTACCAACATCAACTTAATCGACGCATGGTAATGAAAATATACCCTCGTTCCTGGATCGAATTGCAAACAGACTATGACGGGCTGAGTTTTGTGAGTCGCAGGCAGATACAAATTTAGGATTAAGTTTATTCAGTTCAAAGTTGTTTGGAAGTGTCAGCTTTGCTGAAGACGAACCGAGTGAACGAACTTTTTTCCAGAAATCGGAACTTGAACTAGTTGGGCTAAACTTGTTGAAGTACAATTCCTTCTTGAAGAAACAAGAATTAGAGTTTCTGCATTGCGAGCTACTTTAAACTCCTTGTGAATTGGGAGACATTTGTAGCGTTTCCATCTGGAATATAAGTCATTCCGGACTTTCATTAAATGCGTCATGCGTCAACCAAGGTAAACCACAACTCTTAATTCTTTTTTTAATCACTGACATATGTTTTTTGAAAAGAGACGAAATGCTTTTATTTAAAAACCCAATTTGAAGGCTCGTATCATTTGTTGTATATATTGGCAGCCAATTTATATTTTGGCAACCATTAAAAAGTGCTGGCATGGCATTCATATAATCCAAAAAACTTGTCGTTCTTAGGTGTTGGATGTGCGTTTACAGTAAGGAAAAGCAAATCATGATGCGAGAAAGCTGAGGCAAGAAGCTGATCGCAATGTAATAAAAAACTTGGTTCAGACACTAACGCAATGTCGATTAATGACGGTGTTTTGTTGGGTGCAAAATGTGTAGGTTGGGTGCAATTGCAAAAGTGTAAATCGACGAATTGAATCATTTCTTTGAGTGTCCTATTTTCATTATCTAAGATGTTAAGGTTAAAATCACCGCACACTACAATTTTTGAATATAGAGGGGAAAGTTCTTCGAGCGCATACGTTATCAGTATATAGTTAGCAATATCAGGGGCCATGTATACACACCCATGTAAAAACGTTTCATTAACACTTCTAATTTCAATGAAAACGTACTCTATAAACTCGGATGGTGGCGATTTTTTAACAAAGTGGAACTTATGCCACTTTTTTATATAAATTCCAACACCCCCCACCTTTACGACACCTGTTACCTCGAATAAGATTCATATTACCGACTTTTACTAGGTTAGACTTCATCTCGGGATCAAACCAAGTTTCAGTAACACAAACAACATCAACCATACTATCACTGAACAAATAACAAAACTCATCTATTTTGTTTTTCAAACTTCGCTCATTTAAGCAACATATGTTAAGACCCTTTTTTTGTTTGCAAAGAATATTAATCAAAACTTTCACGTCGTCAATGAAACTATCCCATTTCAGTAAGTTGTTATGCATTTGGGTTGACGCAAAAACAACAACAACGGCCGCAACGAGTAACACAAACACCTTCAAAAAATGAGCGATGTACTAAATAAGGAGATGTAAACAAAAAACTATTTCTTAATAGATTTGAGGTCGGAAATAAACGTGGAAAGAAATAAGAATGAAAGAAGAAAGAAGGAAGGAAGAAAGAAGGAAAGAAGAAAGAAGGAAAATGGATACTGAAGAAAAGAAAGTACAAAATGTTTTGCACAAAGAAAAAACGAAAATAGAAGAAATTGCATTACATTGTTTTTGTATTAGCTTCATTATTGATGACATCTTTCTTCACTGCTCGTGCTGTGCGCTTGCTGAACTGGTCGCTGCTTGATGTCGCGCGACGATGGTGGTCTTCGTCGTTGACTATGATGCTTCTTCTATTCTTCTCCTTTCTCACTAGACCGTTGCCATTTCTCGTTGATACGGAGAAAAGCTGCTTGCGGTGTTTAAGTCGTGTTGCTTATTGTAGTAGCGAGCGGTTTCTCTTAGTTAGGCTTTCGTTAACATAGATCAGTGTCGACTATTCGGGACCTAAGTCATTAAGGCACAGTTGCCTTCCTCCTTTTTTCCGAAACTCTATCTTGTTGGGGTGGTACGTATTTCAATAATATATATAGATTCTTAACTTCGAAAACAAAAACATGCAATCAGAATTATGTGTAAGGTGCTGCTCAAAAGATTGGGAATTCTTCCGTTAAGGCATCTTTACTGTTATAAGGTCTTAAAAATAATTTTCCAAAGTTCCGGGTACTATACCGCTAGGCTTCATGAACAGAGTCAACACCAGAAATTTTGTGAATGTGCCAGCAGTCTGCAAAACACATTTTTCACGCTTTCATTTTGTAATTGCGCCTCGTTTGTTTAATATCCTGCCTGTAAACCTAAGATGCGAGAGAGTGGAATCAGTATTTTTGAATAATGTTAAAAACTGGCTCTCCTCTTTTAACCATGCCACAATTGATTTATTTTTTACTCCAATTTTATGATTTAATTTTCTTGCTTTAGCTTCATTTCATTTAACATTTTAAATTACATATCTCGTCCCCATCAATAGTTATTATTCTTAATACTTTTTTTTCATAACGATAAATACATTCGCCTCTTGTGTTAGACAATAGAGTGTATCAACTATTTCACAAATAAAAGTTTTTGGCTCCAGTATTTAATATTGTGTTAGCTTTAAGTTTAAGTTTCTGATATGAAATAAATATTTAAAAAAAAAAAATAATTATTCGCAGAGGTAATACTAGACCGTTGGACTAAGTGGACCCGTCAATGACCTACTCAGTGAATTCCAGGGAGGTTTTAGAAAGGAGTACTCAACGGTAGATAACGTGTTTGTTTTAACAAGCATCGCACGGTCGTATCTGGAAAATGGAAGGAAAGTGTACGCGTTCTTCGAGGATTTTAGGGCAGCTTTTGATTTGATTGAGAGTAGATCGCTTTCTTAATTTCTACAAGCTAAGTAATCTGTTGCTGTCGTCAAAAATGCTGAATATCATCTCAGACTCGCTACCTGGGTGTATTATGTTCAATGGCGTCAACATCAAGCTATTTATGTACGCTGATGACATTGTTCCGCTTGCTGAGACACCAAACATAATGCAGCTAATGATTACAACATTACTGTATCCCATTAAATTTAAAACATAACACCAAAATAATGGTTTTTCGCAATCGAACAGGTAGATAATCACGTGATGAAAAGTGGACTTGGAATAAGGAAGATCTGGAGAAAGTGTCGGAGTACAAGTACCATGGAGTTTAAAAATTACCTGCAGGCAAAACTCAAGGAATCAAAAATGGCGGTAAACACGAATTGAAAAAGTTAAAGAATTAAAAAAGGATATTGCGTCAAGTGCAATATATAAATTATTTGAAGCAGTCATGAGGGTCAATCATGTGCTATGCGGTCCAAGTATGAGAAATCTTCCAGAAGAAGTTGAAAAGCTGCTAAAATACTTCGTAAAGACGGTGTTCAGATTATCTGAAAATAATTCAGGTGCATACTATGTTCATTTTAAAAATGCATTTCAGCTCTATCACGAAAGTGATGGCAAGCTAGCGAACATAGTCGCACGGTATATTTTTCGCAGAAATCTACAGTTCTCGAGGGAGTGGCAAAGACTAGGTGATGATCATAGCGTGCGGTTACGGGATGAGAATATTATAAATTGGAAAAGTTCTACGCAGAGGCTCTTGGTTAAGATAGAGACATGCATGTTTATGAAATTTACAGAAGAGGTCCAACGGACTGAAGTACCTATAATATTCTGCAACACGATCTCGGAGACAAAAACTACTTTCACGACCGCTACAACATCAATACAATTTCTCAATTAATTAAAGCCAGAGGCGACCCTTTACACCTCAATTATATGCCACACAGGACTGAACAAAATCACGAATACATTTTGTGTAACCTAAGTGTGAGGGAAGATATACGGCATTTTATTGGAATTTGGAGAAAAGCCATTCTAGAGGAAAATCAAGTTTTAGGTATTTTAATTGGAAGCAATTGGACTCTGTTATTAAGTTACCTAGTCCTGCCATAAATTCTGTTACAAATATAAAACGCTATTAGAAAAAAAACAGTAAACATATTGCATTCAAAATCGTTTCATTAAATAGACCACAATATTGATTATTAAAAAAAATTGGATTAACATGAAATGGCCGCCTTTTGCTTTAACACAAGCTTCCAAACGGTGTGGCCATTGGGCTATAGCGGCACGTAAGGTTTCCATGGAGATCGTGGATGCTGCTCTGGTTAATGGTGTTTTAAGGCTTTCCAAATTTCTGTGGGGAGTCTTTCAGGCCATGTTCTCCAATTCTGACCACAAACCATAATCCAGTGGATTCAGATCTAGACTCCTCGACGGCCAATCTTCTGGTGCTATAAAGTCAGGAATATTGACTATGAGCCACTCCTGCGTAGTTTTGGCATTGTACGCTGGAGCAGAGTCCTGTTGGAAGATCCATCTGTTTCCACTAAAAAGGGTTTTGGTCAAACCGTTCACAACACCCTCTAGCACATCTTCTTGGTAAGGCTTTGCATCAGTTTATACGCTTTTTTCACAGAAATGGAGGGATGTGACACCATGGTGAGAGAACCCCAAAAAACCATTACGGAAGCGGAAAATTGTCCACATTGAACCCATGGAATAACTTTTTTCGCTTCCTTAGATGAAGTGGCATAAATTTTGTCATTTTGTTTGTTGGAAACTTCTTTCCTCATCCGTAAACAGAATGTTTTCATGGCCATTGTTCGCGTGCCACTGCAAAATTCGCCTGCCTAGTTTTCTTTAGTTGAGGAATTAGAAGATGACCCGTGGACCGACGATAGGCTTTCATATGCAGATCATCCCGAATCAGCCTAGACATGGATCTGGTTGATATATCCAATTCCTTGGACATGATCTTCTGCGTCCTAAGGTGATTTCTCCGAATTCGTTCACACACTACCTTTACTACCGCATTCGTATGGCGACGCGCTGGCGACAGCGAAGTTAACAGTTCTATTCCCGCAAGAAGTTTTGAACGATAAGCGCTGGAAATCGTGTAACAGAACTTATGGCAGGACTAGGTACATAACGAATGGCAGGAAGTATCGTCAACATATAATAAACGAAGTTTTTTAAAATTACCTTTTCATATTCATTCTAATACAGACCAGATAGAATTATGCTAAATATCAATTTAACAAGAATATTTATATTATTGTGTATACTTACCACTTCAGTTTGACTGTCAACCTGTGCGGACGTGTTTTCTCTTGTATACCGAATTCTGTTACTTTTCCGCTTTCCTTCAAAGCCCCGTAAACTGCCGAATCAGTAAATTTCACTATATTTCCCGTCTTTGTTCGTCGACCTAGTTTCACCTGTGCCAGTTTTGTACCCCCCCAAAAAAAAAAAAAAAAAAAAAACAAAACAAAACTAAAAAAAATAATAAATAAATAACCCTAACAAAAATTAATTGCGTCAATAAGTTTTCGTAGCCCAAATAAAAATAAACAATGGAAAAGTGCTGTGCTAGTGTTTTGTGCTCAATTGTTGACCCCAACGCGGAATGGGTAGCCTGCAATGGTCTCTGCGGAAAATCATTCCATGCCATATGCATCGGACTTACCCGGAGATCCATTACCTACCTCAAGGAGTATTGCAGTCTCTTCAATTTTTACTGCGACGAGTGCAAAGAGATCACCTTGGCTCACGTTATGCTGGCAATTAAATGCAATAACGAGTCTATCAATGCGATGCTAACCGAAAACAATCATATTAGCAGAAATATTCTCGACAGAATAGAGAAGATTGATGACTCAGTAAACTGCATTGACAGTAACGTGGAAGCTTACAAGTCTACAGGAAGAATGATAGAAAAGCAACTGACAGCGATCCACAATCTGTCCAAAAATCAATCTCATCACGACAACGAGAGCGAAGTGATCAAATATCACTTGGATGGATTAAAAGCATTCCTCAAAACAAATTTTGCCAACCTCCTTAAATCCAACGTACTCACACACATAAACGACTCTATCAATCTTCTCCGTACTGATCTCGACTTGCTTTTTCAATCATCCTCCAAAACAATACATCCCACCCCGCATCCATCAGACTCTACGCTCGATGACTTAACCCTAAAAATAATAGACGTCAGCGAGGAACTCATAGCCACTCGTTTGACCGTTGCCGAAATCGGTAAAGAAGTGAGATTGGCTTCCCACAAAATCGATGGAATCCCCGATCAAATTCAACTTCAAGCTAGTTCCCCGTACAATGTCTCAATTCATAATGAATTAGTAGACATGGAGTCATTTTCAAATACTCCTCCCGCCGCCCTAACAACGGAAACCGAAACCGCGCTGCCTATCCCGCCCGCCCCCGCCCCACGAAAACTGCTCAAACAATTTGGAACTTCATGGACCCCCTCCGAATGGAAAAGCCGACTCGAAAAGTTGAAAGAGGGAAACCATACAGCATTCTACGTTGAAGGGGCTCCTCAACACGCTGATGTTAGTTGGGTGCGGAATTTCTTTCACCGAAATTATGCCATCACCATTAGCGAGTGCGAGATGATTTCCCCTGCTGACTCCAATAGTTCCTGCAGCTTCAAAATCAGCATCCCAACCAAATATTCATGGTTATTCCCCACTTCCCCTGGTAAGGCCACTAAACCTGGGAAGATAAGTATCACCAAATGCTCTGAGGAACGAGAAAACCCACGTGTCGACGACAACCAAAATTTTAAAAATAAACGTAACGATAAGCTTAAAAAAAGACCGCTCCCAAACCCCGCTCCAACTAAAAAGCACGCTAATAAAAAACGAAGCTCTAATCCCGATCCCAACTGGAGCTTCAAAACGAATTTGTTCCCCGATTTTAGTCCCCCCTCCTCACTTATCCGACACAAAGCCCTTACACACCAATCCTCTAATCCCCTAATTTCCAATGTTCCACCCAAGCCCCCGCGCCAACGCGTCTCTTTCAACTTAACCCCAACCACCCATATTATCCCTTCTCAATCTTCTACGCCACCGATCCCAGCAAACAACTCATTTCCTAACTTCGACCTACAAACTGGGGCTAAGTACCCTAATTTTATTAACTCCCATACCCTAAACCCAACATCTCATCCGGCGCCTAACTCCATATCCAACCACGAATCTCCATCTCCCTCCTCCACTGCCCCTATTCTTGATCCTCTTTTTCCCCCCACAGTTAAACTAACCCAGCAAACCAATGGAACTACAGAAAGTCGCTATGCACTCTCTAGGCTTAGAGAGAGAAAGATATATGAAAACATTCGTCTCTTTCTCGCCTATCTACACGACAAATCGGACTCGGTCTGCTACGAAGGGAAGACCAAAACCAGCGTCATGGTATCCATCCAGCAGGAAGGCCTCCCTACCGACCCTATCAGTCTCAGGAACCTTTATGTCAGGTACCACGAGATTTTTAGCATGTCCCCTCAGAAAGTAGCAGACGACCTTGCTGCTTTCGGCCACTACGTTCACTCTAAACGAGTCTCACACCTACAGCGAAGCCGAGCTGACCACGATAAATTTTTTCGTCCATAACGTGCCTTCCTTGTCAGCACTTAAACCATCCCGCCATACATCTCCACCCCACAACATCCCTCTTACATTTTACTACCAGAATGTAAGAGGTCTTCGCTCTAAAACCAATGCTGTCCTACGTCAATCGCATTCTCTTCCCTTTGATATTTACGCCTTGACCGAAACCAATTTGATTCCCGACATAAAGAACCAGGAATTGTTCCCCCCTACTTTTAATGTTTTTCGCGACGACGATCCTACCCGCCCACATGATGATTCCCCCTGTCGAGGCGTCCTACTGGCGATCCACAACAGCCTTAACTCTTCCCCCATTACCATCTCTTCATCCTCTAAAGTCGACTTTGTCGCTATAAAAATATCACTCCCCTTCAAGTCCCTTTACGTTTTATGTTGCTACATCCTGCCAGCTCAACCTACCGAATCTTACCAACTTGTTGTCGATGCGATCGACTATTTAATTGACCTGTCTGACTCTACTGACGATATCTTTGTTTTCGGCGACTTTAATCTTCCTCAGCTACAGTGGATTCCATCAGACGATCAATCGTTCTTCATCGCTTCAAATGCCAACTCAGCTAAGGAATGTCTCTTCTTAGATCGCTTAACAGACTCAAGTCTATGCCAAGTCAGTGGTGTATCCAACTATATGGGCAGGCAATTGGACCTTATTTTCACAACATATTCAATCAACTCCTCAGTCTCACTTTGTCCCCTATCTCTCTCCACAATCGACAACTACCACCCCCCCCTTCTACTTTCATTTTTTCATAACTCTTCTCTCCAGTCCACTCCTCCCACAACTCTCTCATCCTATGACTTCCACAAAGCAAACTTTCACAAAATCAGTGACTATCTTAGCAGATCCCCCTTTAACTTTCACAACCTAAGCGTAAATGATGCCTTATCCATTTTTTATAAAGAAATATTTAATTCTTTTAGCCTTTACGTTCCGTTTTCCCGCCTTAAAACATCATCTACTAGTCCTCCCTGGTATAATCGCAAGCTTCGTTTCTTACGAAACAAGAGAAACAAGTTATGGGCTGTTTTCCTGCGTACCAGATCCTTGTCCGACTATTCCAATTATCTTGGTGCTTATCTTCATTTCACCGAACTTTACCATTCCCTTTACCAGCGTTACCTTAACAATGCGCAAGTCAACCTTATAAATGACCCTAAGTCCTTTTACCAATTTGTTAACTACAAAAGAAAGTCCGATGGTTACCCTCCTTCCCTCTCTTTCAACAACAAGTCATCAACCGATCCACTCACCATTGCCAACCTATTTGCCAGCTTCTTTAAACAATCCTTTACCAACGACTCCTTTGTACCAGATCCATCCTATTTTCGTTACCTACTGAACTTCTCCAACGGCCCACTTCTCTCTCACATCTTGGATCCCTCCTATATCGAATATAAATTACACCAACTCAATGATGAATTTACACCCGGTCCAGATGGCCTCCCTGCCATATTTCTTAAAAAATGTTCTTCGTCTCTTTCCCTTGCCCTTTCTGATCTCTTTCGTCTATCCCTTTCACAAGGAGAATTTCCTCAGGTTTGGAAAACCTCCTTTATAACCCCAATCCACAAAAAGGGATCAAAGAACGAAATAACAAACTATCGTCCAATCGCTAAACTCTCCCATATACCCAAACTCCTCGAAAGTATTTTGTATGAAGCTCTAAGCTTCCAATGCAAATCACTTATTTCCCCTAGACAACACGGCTTCCTAAAGGGTAGGTCAACCACCACAAATCTCGTTGAATTCGTATCCTTTGCCATCTCTGCCCTAGAGAACGGCAACGAAGTCGATGTAGTTGCAACCGATTTTAGCAAAGCCTTCGATAAAATCTCTCATCGATTAATACTCTTCAAATTGTCTGCCCTCGGCTTTCAACCCATACTGTTAAAATGGATATCCTCTTACCTCGAAAACCGTTTTTACAGTGTTCGTTTTAGGTCAGCCCACTCCGTTCCATTTTTGGCCACCTCTGGAGTTCCTCAAGGTAGCCATCTCGGTCCCCTTCTCTTTATATTAACCATAAATGATCTCGATAGGATCATCAAATACTCGTCCGTCTCCCTTTACGCCGACGATACCAAATTTTTCAAAACCATTTCCTCTCCCCATGACTCCTTCCTTCTTCAACAAGACCTTGATAGTTTTTCGATCTGGTGCCTCAAAAATTGTTTGGAACTTAATATCACCAAATGCCAATCCATCACCTTTTCACATAAGCGGCTCAAATCTCCTCCCCGACTCTACCTTCTCCACAACCAACCTATCTCCTCTGTTGAATCTCTTCGCGACCTCGGCATTTTGTGTGATAGGGAGCTCAACTTCCGTTTGCATATGGATGGGATAATCCTTAAAGCCAACTCTGCACTAGGTTTTGTAAAACGATGGTCCAAAGAATTCACCAACCCATACGTGACCAGGTCCCTCTATATTACCTTTGTTCGTCCCCTCCTAGAGTACGCCAGTCAAGTATGGTCCCCATATCATCGCGTTCATATCTCGAGAATCGAAAGCATCCAGCGCCGTTTTCTTCGATTTGCTCTTCGAGGTTTGCCCTGGGATGATTCTTTTACTCTGCCCCCCTACCAAAACCGTCTCAACCTTATTAACCTAAACACCCTTGAGGAACGCAGAGATGCAGCCGACTTTCTCTTCATTCATCGACTTCTTTCAGGTCAGGTTGAATGCACGTCCCTTCACAATTCTATTTTCCTCAACTCTAACCCTCGTAATCTACGTACCCCTCGTCTCTTCTATCTCCCAACCCACCACACCACCTATGGCGCGAACGAACCAATCTCCCGCATGCTACGAAAAATTAATTCAAACCCTAGCGTCTTTGACTTCCACCGCACCACTTCCTACCTCAAATCGGTTCTCCTTCACCAGAATAACCAACCTTAGTTATAAGTTTTAGTTTAAGTTTAATTTTAAGTTATAGCTTGTATTAAGCCGAATAAATGGGGGCTTTCGCCCCCACCAAAATTAAATTGATCAAAAAGTTCCCGCACCATACCACCGTGTGGCGCTCCCATTGTTCCGATTTGTTTTTTTTTTTGTTAAGTTGGTAAATCTGTTGCTGACATTCCCTCTAAATCTTAGCGTCATAGCTTGACATTTGCAAAAGTTACGTAGCCAAGAGTACATCTAACTTCGTGTGTGTTGGCGATTTTTTACAATTTTAGAAATGGATTTAAATTTGCAACAACGAACTTGTTTTAAATTTTATGTAAAAAACGGATTTAATGGTGCGCGAACGTTGGAAATGTTGGAAATGTGTTTCGGCAACGATTCTCTAAAGAAAACGGTCGTTTACCAGTGGCACGAGCGGTTCAAAACGGGTCGTGAGTCAAACGAAGATGATGAACGCAGTGGCAGACCATCGACATCGAAAACCGACGAAAACATTGATGAAGTAAAAGAAATGCTGGTCAATAACCGCAAATTAACCATCAGAGAGATAGCGGAGGACTTAAGCATTGCCTATGGATCCGTCCAAGACATTTTGGTTAATGATTTGGGTTTCCGTCGTGTAGCAGCAAAGTTGGTGTCAAAAGACCTCAATTTCATACAAAAAAGAAACCGTGTTGACGTCGCAAAAGAAATGATTTGCGAGGCTGAATCCGATCCCACATTCATCAAAAGCATCATTACTGGAGACGAGACGTGGGTTTGTGACTACGACACGCAATCCAGACATCAGGCAAGTGAATGGCGTTCACCAGATGAGCCGAGACCAAAAAAAACCACGTCGTTTTAAGTAAAAAAAAAAGGCAATGCTCACGGTTGTCATGGATTACAACGGTGTAGTGCATCATGAATTTTTGCCAGAAGGCCAGACAGCAAACAAAGAGTAGTATTTGGGCGTTATGAGACGATTGCGTGAAGCAATTCGCCGAAAGAGACCAGAATTGTGGGCAGAATGATAACGCATGGTCGCACAGTTCCATCATTATTCATAATTTTTTGACGAAAAATGCAACAAATACCATCCAACAGCCACCGAATTCACCCGATTTGGCTCCCTGAGACTTCTTTCTGTTCAATCGAGTTAAAAAACCACTACGGGGAACGCGTTTCAGCAGCCGAGAGGAAGTAATGGAAAAATCGCAGGAAGCACTGATGGACATACCGAAAGCCGAATATAAAAAATTTTTTCGAGGATTGGATCAAGCGCTGGCATAAGTGTGTTGCAGTCGATGGGGATTACTCTGAAGGGGACAATTTAGATTTTGATAAATAAACTTTTATTTACAATTTTCTGAATACATTCCGGGAACTTTGATCAAGATAGTATGTAGTATTTTTCAGCATTATAGTACTTATTATGAATTATTATACTCTCTCACCTGGCTGACGGCAAAAAGCCAATGCTATAACATTGTAAACTCTTGTAGTCAGCAGAAAATTATGTATAATAAACTTACCTATTTACTTCTAATATGTTATACTTACTTAAAAGCAAAAAACTGTAAAAGATTGGATGTGACAATAACAGCTTATAGAACAAGAGAAAATAATATTCTCCCGTATTTCAGTGAAAGTAACGAGCTTGTGTATTGCAATAACCTTTCAGGGCTCCTTTTAAATGTGGAATTGTCTAAATATCGACCAGAAGATTGGAGTCTTTTTATTGACAGCTTTGAAAAAAAGTGTAAAATGTGTTCTTTTACACAATGGATTATAGGAGTGGGTGTAAATAAAATGAACTAGTTAAAAATTTTATTTTTTATTTATTTATTTCATCTATCTATAATTATATACAGTTTTTTGTTTTTTACCCGCAAAGCAAAATGCTTATCTGCAGGTGGTTGATAACATTGGATCAGTATTTTAAAGTGATGAAATTCTTTTAAATAAAGTTCATACTATACTTATTCTTAATTATCAACGGTTTCATTTTGTGCATAGAAAGGTTTTAATCTTCCCAAGAACGTTGGAGGTTTTATTGACTCCGAGCGCCCCTTTTCGCTCGTTGTTGTCGCCAAAGTTAAAGCGTATTTTGGCTATAAATAGCTTAATGTAATAAAATTGTGAATATAGGAATATTAATATTTGAATACAAAATACAATAATAATAATGAAATTTAAGCTATCTTGAAATAAAAATATACAATGTTACAGTGTTAAAACAGTGGTAAGAAATTAATATATATATGTGTACTCGTATGTATAAATAAGAATAAATTTATATTTATATAGGACTTAATTTATAGTGGATTAGCATATTACACAAAATATAAATCAATTAGAAATTTCTTTAACATTTTTTTACGTTTTTTTGAATGTTCGACTTGTTTGATAGTGTGAGGTATTTCATTCATAGTTTTTGGAATGACATATCTAAGTTCTCGTTCCCCATACATGTTATATACATCCGGAATTTCGAGCATCCCCTGGGCTCGCCTCCTGGTGTTTTGGAAATGGCGTATAGGCTGTAGAAACCTTTGGTCGTCCATGTAATGTAGCAATGATGTCATCCTATAAATCGCGTACACATCTAAGACCTTAAAAGATGAGTTGGCCGGTTTCAAACAAGGCGGTGATGTAGATGTAATATCCTATCCATATGCGTTTTGGATGCATTTCCCCATGCCAGTATTCCATATCTTATTCGCGATTCCGCTAGCGAGTAGTAAACCTGCTTACGTACTTCAAAACTTGAATACTTTTTTATATAAACCATCGCAAAGAGTGAGCTTTTGAGTTGCAAACGCAGCACATCATCGATTGTAACTCCTAGATACTTTATTTTGTTTACTACTTCTATTACTGTGTTGTTGGCCGAATACGGACATAGGGAGTTTCGGTGATATATATTAAACGCTTCCTTTGGTTTGAACGGTGTTCGTATGTGCATTACTTTTGTTTTTGAAGCATTAATAATTAGCCCTTGATCATGGCACCATTTTGACATCGCATCAAATTCTTCTTGAATTATTTCCAATGCCTTGTTAAAGTTTTTGTGTTTGACGACAAGTGCTATATCATCTGCATAGGCATAGGCTGTGCACTTTTGTGAATAAATGGAGAAGTTCATTTGTACACAAAACAAATAGAATTGGACCTAATTTGCAGCCTTGTGGGACACCAAGCGCAATTAGCATTTCTTTGCTTAAGGTATTAAACACCCTAACTCTAATCTTTCTATCAGTTAGATAGTTTTCGGTCCAGTTTGCCAGCACTCCTCTCACACCAACTCGATTGACAGTTTCAATTAACTTTTTATGCGTTATGGTATCGAAAGCTTTACTAAAGTCAACAAACAGCACAAGCACATGATGATTTTTGTTAAGGCCTCCATTGACCGTGTTTGTAAATTCTCCTAATAGTAGACCCGTACTTTTATTTTTTTGAAAACCGTACTGGTTTAGGTGTAATATTTTATGTCTTTCTACGAAATTATATTTTCTGTTTTTTTATTCGTTTGCTCTAAAAGATATGAAAACGCTTTTTTGTTCGTTTCGTGAATGTAGTTACTGTCAGCCAGGAGTGGAATCAACAAGGAAAAGTTGGGTTTATTTTGCATTGAAAACAACGGTTTCATTTGGGTGGATGAGACGAAAATGGTTTTTGGTTTTCTCGCAGTACATGATTATAATTTCTCGTTAGTGCTTCTTATTAGTTAGTTAACTAGTTCTTTAACTAGTTATATTTCTCTAAATAACTGTTTCTTTTCGTTAACACAAAAATCGAAAACCACCCACCTCTACAATGGAATTCGCTATGCATTGATACCAATTGGTATCGGTATAAATTAACATAAATTAAAGAACAATATGAAAACATTAAAGGAGTTTTACAGAATATTAGATATGATGAACATAGGTGGTCGATTTGCGTTGATTTAAAGATAGTGAACATTTTGCTTTGAGAGTGGGTACACGAAATACCCTTATTTCATTTGTATGTGGAATAGTAGAGCTAGAGACTATCACTGGACAAATGAGACATTGCCCATTAGAGAAAACTTGACCGTAGGTACAGCGAACATCGTAAATAGACCAGTGGTGGATACAGACAAAATCATTCTTCCACCGCTCCATATAAAATTTGGACTAATGAAGAATTTGTTAAGACTTTGGATAAAGATGGTGACTGCTTTACATATATATTAGCAGATCGTTCCTCAAACTTAGTATGGATAAATTGAAGGCAGGCATTTTTGATGGACCTCAAATTCGTAAACTAATAAAGATTTGAAATTTGTGGAATTTATGACTGATATTGAAAATTCATTTTGGTCTAGTTTTGTTTTAGTTAGAAACAACTTCTTGGATAACTATAAAGCAGAAAATTGTAAACGGCTAGTGCAAAATATGCTCGCATTCTTCAAACAATTGGGTGCTAATATAGTATAAGCATTAATGTTAGATCGATTTCGCACAATTCTTGGCGATATTAGAAAAGGTTTTCATCAGGATATCAGGACTATGGGGGAAAGGTATCAGAATACGTGGGATAAGCAATGGTGGCAGATTATTGCTGGAGTTTGCAACGAGATTGTCCTAATTTGACGAAATTAACAGATAATATAAACTGTCGCTTAAAAAATATAATTGTATTCAATCTTAGTTTTAATACATTATTTTTTTTTGTATATTCTTTACTAGAAGTAAAATACGCCTGTATTTTCTACTGACGAATTTAATGATGTTGGATTATCGCTTTTATCTTATATATTTGTTCTTTTTTTTCATAAAGCAGAGCCAATCTCACAAAAAAGATAGCCGACTCGAAATAAGTATCACAAATGCACTCTAAAACCAGTCAAATATCAACAACAACAAAATTTGTATTGACCAGTGTAATAGGAACAAAACTATGATTAAAATTCAATTCTTCATTTGATACTTGTATTCCCTTTTTTATTGAAAAATATAAAAATTGTTCGTAACACTGCATTCATTTAATCATTTAAACATGATATTACTTGCCGCGAATGTGCTCTTCATTTTAAAGTTGGTATAGATGTAATTAATTTATTGAAGTGTTACTTGTGTTTTGTCTAGTATAACTTTGTTAACCTAGTAGTTAGCACTACCTCCGGTACAACATCTGCGCAGCATAGATTCGAGTAGTTCTCTCCATATTATAATTGGAATAGCATTTCAAGCTTTTCGGATCAACTGACATAAATGATTTAATATTTTTAAATTTATTTTTTTAGGACCTTCAAGGGTGTTCAATAGAGTTGAAGTTTGTTGATTGCGCCGACAACTTCTTAACGTTTACATTATAACGAACCAGAATTTCAGAAGCTTTGAGTAGTGCTTGGTGTTATCTTGTTGATATTCTCACTTTTGCGGCATGTTTTCTTTTGCATATTGTATGCTGTTCTACATTATTTCTCTGTATATTACAGCATTCATGGGACCTTGAATCCAAAACAGAGGACCAACGCCAAATTATGAAAAAACTACCTCAGATGATGATGCCACTAACACCATGTATTGCTGTCTTCTTAGTGTATAAAGGATTCAGCTACTGGTTCTTAGGACGACAAACATATACTCGTATTTTGCCATCAGACCCAAAAAAGGTTTGTTTGATATGTTTAACGTTCCTCAGATGAGGAACTTTCTATGAGTGTGTTACTAATTGTTCGGCTACAAAAGGAGGTATTTAACTCAATTATAAAGTCACTAGCTGTTACCCGCGGTTTCGCTCGCTTATCAGTACTTTTATTATGATGAGTGATGATGAGTTAGTCAGCTAGTAATTTCATAAGTACATATTTATAAGTAACGGGGTGTATAAAGGTGTAGTCCTGTACTCGTATGCGTGTATGCATAAATGTTTATAGTGTACGTACATATGTACATTTAAAGAAACGAAATCATTCTTTGTTATCAATTATATATTGCAAGGGATAATAAGATTTTGTGGGTTGGATACGGGTTAGCACGCCACATAGTGATACCCATGAGAAAAAAAACGGTTTTTCTAAATGCACTCTGGATACTTTGAGTGCTTGGCTTTGGGCTTTATTTATAGTCAATCCAAAAGCAAATTTCTAATGGGAATCGTGGGATCAAAACACTTTCTCCTTTAGCTGTGCAACCAATTATAATAACTCCAAAAATATTTCGGCCCAGATGTGTAACTTATAAACGTGTGCTGTTACATAATCTGGTCGCATTAAGTGGATCGAAACACGAAACACGCTTTAACTTTATTTTATGAGAAGGCCACCTGACTAATACAAAGAATTAATTAACTCTATAGGGTATGACGTGACTGGTTCAGTGTCCTAAAGATTATACTCAGACATATATTTATATTTAATATAATCATACCGGTAGCATCTGTAGCAGTGCGATATTCGCTGTATTCTCGAATATTGCTAAAAACTATTCTTTGTTCTGGATCCAAATGCGGAACGTATACAATGAAATTGTACCATAACTCAGTTCTCGTATTAAACCACCACTAATTACCCCAGTTCTAATTAATCTACTCAATCCAAAATATATATTTTCCAATTACCATTGCCACCTGGTCTTCTACTTTACTAGAGCTTTTTTGTACAATAGATAAAATTGTTTGTACAATAGCGCAAATTTTATAATACTTCGTACGTACGACAAAGTTAAACTATATTCTTCTTTAGGGTTTAAGCTATGTTCATACCAAATTTCATCAAAATCCGTTCAGCGACTTAGTCGTAAAAAGGTAACCGATAATATTTATGTGCATTAGACACCCTAATTAATCTGTCATCACAGGCATGTAAAACGATGTCGCGAGCTGGGTACTGTTCGCCTGTAACCATGGCTACGACTTCATTTATCAATGGTGCGTTATATCGTCTCTCGTGTTCCCATTTGATGTACGATCTGGGTTAATTAGGCAATATAAATGTATAGGGTGACTAGATAAGAACGATAGGAAAAAAAATTTAAACAAAACAACAACGGTGTGAAATATAAAATTCATTCTGACTTTGTTTTGAAGCTATGTTTATGCCATTATGTGTGGAATAGCACATCATTCAAATAGCCATCTCGACTTCGCTGGCAGTGCTTCAAGCGGTCGGTCCAATTGTTGCTGACTCGGTCCAATATGTGTGGCGTTATTCCGAAAATAGCGTGTCGAATGTTGGCCTCGAGCTCGTCCAAAGTGGTTTGCTTGTTAGCATAGACTAAAGACCTGATGTAGCCCCAGAGAGAATAATCGAGTGGTGTCAAATCGCATGATCGCGGCGGCCAATTGATGAACACTCGCCAGTCGGTAAATGTCTCCTTCACAAGTTCGAGCGTTGCATCGCTTGTATGGCATGTAGAGCCGTCTTGTTGAACCACAGCTCGAACATAACATTGTTGTGGAGCTCTGACCACAGAAAGTCGGTTAACATCGCTCTATGCCTGAGACCATTGACAAAAACGGTGTCTCCGTCCTCATTTCGAAAGAAATAAGGTCCAATGCTGCAGGATGCCATAAACCGCACCAAACAGTCAATCCTTGTTGATGCATTGATGCTTGGCCGAACACCTGTGTTCGTTCCAACAACGACACTTTTGCTTGTTAACAAAGCCGCTGAGTCACTGAACTCTCGGCGTTGTCTATTGTCGTCCGGCTTCAATTCTTGCATCAGCACAGTCTTATACAGATGTATGCCCAAACCCAACCGCAAAATAAGCCGGCGATGCCCAATTCAATTGATCGGCCCCGCATTGACATTTCTGGGTCTTCTTCGATATTGGCCGCTACGGCGGCGGCTATGTTTTCTTCATTTCGCATCAATCTCAGTCTGATTGGTGGCTTAAAATCAAAGAGTGTACTCACGCTCAAACATTTACACGGTGCAACGAATTGCCTGCACATTAAAGCCGTGATGACGACCGACCTCACGATGAAACTCACGTTTCGTATTAACAACTGAGAAGAAATTTCGATAATATTTTTTAATAATTGTCGCACGTTCCGCAAGCTTAAAACGATGCATGATGAAATGGCAAAGTTACTGAATATTTTGTCAGCTGGATGTCATTGGTAACTTTGACAGCTGAGGGAAAAACTATCATTGCTATCTGGTCACCCTGTACAATGACATAAAATGAACTAAAACAATAGGGCTGTTCCGGTACTGTCCAAAACTAGAAAAAACTATGAAAATCTACGAAAAAGAATCCAAAACCCGTTCACGTATTCATAATTTTTGTAGTTCTTCGCAGAAGAGAGCGAAATGAGAGAGCAATTCATTTTCCCTCTTTTGTACATTTTAATCCAAATTTGTAAAAACTGTCGAACTGCTTTTTTTATTTGCAACTGTCATTGGGTTTGTTTTTATTCCGAAATCCGTGTCTAAGCTTAAATAATCTTCGTCCTGAAGTTCAAGATTTTGAATAAAAAACTGCTACATTCATTAAAACTTGTTTTTTTCATTCTTTTTTTTTTTGAATAAAATCAAAATAAAGACGGTCTCAAATCCGTTCGCTTACTTTTTAACAAATTTTATTCCCACTCCTCTGGTTTTAACAGTTTTTACACATTTAATCCAAATAGTACGCGAACAGACCTAATATACATATTATATATGTACATATTATTGGGTCTACAAGTAAGTTTCCAGCGTTTGTCAGAGATGGCGCCACCAGTGGATCCCGGGCAGAAATGTCAGACCCCATGTGTTTTATTTGTAGGTTTTGTATCTGTCAACAACTTTGCAGCGTTATATTTGAGCAGTTCTGTCGGTGTCGTACATTTTATCGAGCAAAATCATGGCAAGTTTCCAGCTAAATAAACGTCATTTGCGGGAAGCGCTGCTTTTATTCTTTAATATGAAGAAAAGTGCGGCTGAGGCCTATCGTTTGCTTTCGGAAACTTATGGGGCGGAATGTATTGTTGAATCGACGTGCCGCGAGTGGTTCAAACGGTTCAAAAGTGGTGATTTTGGAGTTGAAGACAAAGATCGCCCCGGAAAGCCGAAAAGTTTTGAAGTCGAGGAATTGGACGCTTTATAAAAATAAATCATGTTTGCATCGTATTGTTACTGGTGATGAGAAATGGATTTATTATGATAATCCTAAACGCAGAAAATCGTATACAAAGCCCGGCGAGCCCGCCCAATCGACGCCGAAACGAAATATTCACGTGAATAAGGTCATGCTCTGCATGGTGGGATCAAAAGGGTGTCGTATACTACCAACTGCTTCCGAGTGGTGAAACCATCAAAGGACCATTATATCGAACCCAACTAATTCGTTTGAAGCGGGCATTAAATGAAAAACGGCCAGAATATGAGACCAGGCATGAATCCGTCATTTTTCATCACGACAACGCTCGGCCACATGTTGCGGTTTCGGTGAAAAACTATTTGGGAAGTAGTGGATGGGAAATTCTGCCTCACCCGCCATACAGTCCAGACTTGGTACCATCTGACTACCACTTGTTTTATGCAGAACGCTCTTACGGGAATACGCTTCAGCTCAGTAGAGAAAATCAAAAATTGGCTCGATACGTTCTTGGGCTCGAAAGACGAGAAATTTTTTTGGTCCGGAATTCATAAATTGCCAGAAAGATGGGGGAAAGTTGTAGCTTCCGATGGACGATACTTTGAATAAAGCATTGTAACTATGTTTTCATAATAAAACTTCAAGTTTTGGAAAAAAAACGCTGGAAACTTACTTGTAGACCCAATATATATGTATGTACGAGGGTTGTCTGAAAAGTTTCCGACCGAGCAATGATACAAGACATTTTTTCTCAAAATTTTTTTATTTTTCTACATAATCTCCTTGTAACTCTACACACTTTTCCCAGCGATGCTCCCATCGCTCTAACCCGTCCAAATAGTACTTGGCGTTTTTCTCTGCAAAATAATTGTTCACGATGGTGATTGCCTCTTCATTTGACGAAAATCTCTGTCCTCCGAGCGAAGTTTTTAGATGAGGGAACAAAAAGAAGTCGCTTGGGGCTAGATCTGGTGAATAAGGCGGATGGTCAAGCAGTTCAAACCGTAATTCATCGATTTTCGGCATGGCAACCGCTGAGGTGTGAGACGGCGCGTTGTCTTGGTGAAACAGGATTTTCTTTTTCTGCAAATGTGGCCGTTTTTCCGCAATTTCTGCCTTCAGCTTGGGAAGTAATGATGCGTAGTATGCTCCTGTAATGGTTTTTCCTTTTTGAAGATAATCGATTAAGATAACTCCTTTACTATCCCAAAAAAATAGGCGCCATCACTTTCCCAGCCGAAAAAACAGTTTTTGGTGTATCCAAGTTTCATCTACAGTAATTAATCGGTTCCAAAACTCGGATTTATTGCGCCTAAACTGCGCCAACAGAGCGTTGGAAATGTTCATTCGAATACGTTTTTGGTCTAACGTAAGCAAACGCGACACCCAAAGCGCGGACAGCTTTCTAATGCCTAAGAGAAAACATTGAAAAGGAGCCGAAAACAAATTATGAAGAAACATCTCTTAAAAAATTTGGCATAATATTTTCCTTTTGCCAGTATTTGCGATTGAGTAAGTATGCTTCTATAATTGCATGAACTCAGATTGGAAGATAGTGCACCTTCAGCTGTTTTAAAACGAATCAGAACTGTTCCATAGTTCATCTTTGTGGATGAATATCGATTTGTGCTTAGAAATATGAAAGAGGGTCTATTAAAGTTTAGGAAATGAGACATGAAGCCACCTTAACTACTTTACTTTACTATGCTCTGTTTTCCCTTGTATACCTCTTCTGACAATGTACTTAAGCTTTCACCAACTTTTCTCTAACTTATGTATGTGACGCAGCTCAGCATTTGGTTATTTCGAAATTAATGTTTTTTTTTTTAATTTAATATACTGCTCTGTAAATGTAACTGCAAGAGATGGTCCATTTTGTTCAGTGATTAGATAGTGAGCCCTCATTTGCATCGCATCATCCGCAACTCAAAGATCCAACTTTCTGTTAATAGCATTAATCCACGAGCTCGTGTACAGCAGTTGGTGGTATTCGCCCACCATTTTCAAAGAGATAAGCAAGTACAGTGGGAAACATTCGTTTAAACGCAATGAGGTATTTTTCGTAGTTTTGACATCACTTTTTTAAGAAGTAATGTACGAATATCTCTCTTTCCCGAAGCATGTCGGGACAGGTCTTCCGTTATTGCTTAACTCAAAAAAAAAATTATTCCCTAGATTGACTTTCTGTTTTATAGCATATTGCTTTTGCGCATAAGGGACCGTTCACTCTTGAGTTAAACATTCGTTTAAACGCAACCGCGTTTTTTTAACTTCAACCATATTATGTGTGATTATCATATTGAATTAGTTCTATTAGTGCTGGCTAGTATTGCAAACAATTTGATATGGTCGTAAATTATATTTGAAGCTATTTCTAATACGATACTATCTAGCAGGGATTCTTTACCGTCAGAGAAAAATAATTTTTCTTGTTTGTGATAGGCCTATTTAAGATTACTCTGATGTTGGGAGATCAATTGCCCATGCTTACATAGAGGCAAGTTTTGGCAGTCGGCACTGGCCAACTAGTGAATCTTTAACAAGTTTCTCAGTTCTGGAAATGTAACCCTAAAGTTGTGGCTGAAGGTTTATCTTTTCAAACAGTTGTATGTAAGGGTAAATCTTGACAATTCGTTGCTTCCGAGTTTCTGTATAAGGCCCGAATAAATTGGTTTAGAAATGTTATATAGCAATGAGATTCTGGTTTTGTCTATTATTTCTATGTAAGGTTTTGGTTAAGGGTTACACCTAGAAACTTTACTATTTTTGAAAATTTAATTAACCGATTGATGATTTTTTCTTAATAGTATTCTCAGCATTCTGACTTGGGGCGAGTAGTTCAGGCAATTATTCGCGAATTTGAAAGATTTCCTCCATCCTTATTATCGAACAACGATCTTAGTCCTAATGCAACATCTACAGGCAGTAAAGAGGGTTCACCATCAGAGACTTCGACTACAGCCATGAATAGCGAGTTTGATCTGCCTAATTTATCAGCAATGTCTTTAGACGAGCTCAAGAAACTAGATACAGATCCCGAATTTTTTGATGATTTTATCGAAGAAATGTCGGTTGTGCAGCATTTGAATGAGGAACTCGATTCAATGATTAACCAAGTTGATAACATATCACGTAAGTGTTTCAATTTCTTCTCTACGTACGAGTACATAGAGATTGATATGATTTGAGATATTTTTTTTATTATTTTGTTGCTTTTTGTTTCTTTTAAAAAAAGGCGAAAACGAATCAAAAGAATCACATTTGAATGAACTAAAGCAAAAGCTAAGTGATGACGTTTCCGCTTTAAAAACTCTTGGAGAAAAATGCGACCAATTGAATCAAAAGTATGTTAAAAAATCAGAAGAATTCGCACCACAACACATTAGGGTAAGTAACAAGAATGGATCAGGCAATGGTTTGGTTTAAGCAACAATTTTTTCCCCCTAATTAGGAACTGCTTCAGATAGCAACTTCAAATGCTGATACTGAATGTGACAAACATGTTGAACAATTTCTAAATGGCAAAATAGACGTTCAAACATTTCTAAATAGCTATACATGCTCGAAGAAGATAAGTTCAGAACGTAAAGCAAAGGAGGAGCGTTTGGGACATCAGCTTAGCGCACTAGAAAGAGCAGGAATCTAGAGATATTGGAGGAAGTGTGTTTTACGGAAAGCTACTTAATTGCAAATTTATTATTGTAAATTGTTTTGAATGTTGGTGTTGAAAGATAGTTTATAATCTGTAGTGTGTTTGACTATCCTTAGGTATTAAATAGTACACCCATTTCAATGATCCTTTTTTCCTCTAATCCGTAGGCAATAACCGAATTAAATTAGGGCTCAATTTCATTTAGAAATAACAAAACGGTGTATTTATCCTATAAAAATAATAAAATTTAAATTTATTTATTTAATTTGATAACGTGCTTTTAATTCTTTTGTACAATATGTTTGGTTTGTAAAAAAATTTAGTTCTCATATCATATTGTAAGCAAGACTCCATATAGAATATGAACGAGTTTTAACAGTTTAAATCTTCCGCCAAAACTTTCATAAAAATCCAACTTAAAAATCGGTCGTTTATATATCCATCGATAATATTACCAAATGTTGTGGGATATTTGACATACGTACCGAAAATGGAAAGTTTTCCGGTTTCGACAATGTAAGTGCCATTCATGGATAATGGCTGAGACTTTAAATTTCGCTTTAGCGTCCGCAGACAGCATTGTGTCTTAAAAACGTTAAATTCCACTCGATTGGTAGTTTCCGAATTAATTATTCTGTTAACGAAAATCAAAGAGCTTAACATACGCTGCCGCTCTCGGCCAGGGACGTGAGTCCGGGAACGAATAGCAGAGAGTACTATTGTTGACAATATTCCTTTGCTGGATTATATGTAAGTGGCAAAAAAGAGATTGATACTCTTCACCTGATGAGAAATAAAGGATTCGATTTGAAAGAATATTGTGTTTGTGACCATATCTTTAATAACGCCGAAAGAATCCAAAAGGAGAGATTCCATACATTTAAATTTTATCGAAATTTGCATTTGTAGATTACATACATATGTTAACTTTACAAATTTATAAAACAAATGTGTTCAGGGACTTATGTATGCGCAATTCAAAAATGAGAATAAACAAGTGACAGGCATTATTTAAATAACGTGAATTCGAGTACGATCAAAGAACTTCTTGAAATCGAGAGAGAGGATTGAGCCATGATTTTATGGCAGAAGTAACTAATTCGTGTATGAAATTGATTCCATTGCACCACATCCATGTTTTAAAGCGACTTGATTTCAACAGCAACCAATCAATAGTTGTTTTTTGCTAAATACCAAAAAAGGAATGAGGATATGTGCATGTGCATGAAAGCAAAGAAACTTGTTAATTGTTAGTTTTGTTTAGAAATCAGAACTAAAATTTTCCATAATCAGGGAATATGGCTTCTTAGTTTGAGATTACTAATCGAAGGTTTGGTTGTTTTAAAAAAATTGTTCTTTCTATGGGTTTCTAATTTATTGAATGACAACATCTAACAAAGTGCTCAGAGATTTTGGGAGCATTTATAAAAATTTCAGAGGCAATATTTATTGCTTTAATGGTATGTGGAGTGAAGTTTTTGGTTAGCCTTCATATCGCTCCGTAACTTTCGTTTTTGGACTATAACCTATTCATATTTTACAAATTTAGTTTCTGTACGATGTTGCCTCTACTTCTATATGCATTGTTTGATTGCTTAAAGTTTGGCAAACTCGGGGTTCTTTGTTCTCATGTAATAAAGAAAGGTTTATATTTTATTTTGACAAAAATAAAAGTAATTTTATAATTTATTATTAATTTATAAATGGCAAAGTGGAAGATTACTAAGGCAACCTTACCAATTGTTGCTTGATTGTTATAGTCCCAGTTTAGCGGAGAATCAAACCATATACTCAAGTTTTGACGTTGTTGTTGTATTTAAACATTGTTGGTCAAGTATATGTTATATTTGAGGAGAATAAGCTAGTCAAGTTTGTTCTATAGTTTCTTTTAATAGTTCTTAAATGATTGCTTAGTCTGATCATTAATGATTCCTTATTTACAACTCAAGTAGATTTGAATGTTGTCAGCAAACATAAAATATGTAAAGAATAATGATTGACCACAAGAAGCAGATTTAATAATTAATGTAAACAGCAAAGGTCCTACGATTGATTCTTTGGGTTCACTAGATGAAACTCCTAATAAATTGGATGCGCTCCGTTTAACATAAGTGTTTGCGATCTGCTTGTGAGTTAGGAATATATAAAATTAACAAAGTTCGTATGGTGTACCATAACATTTTTTTAACTTTGATAATAATACTTTGTACGAAATTGTATCAAAGGCTTTGGAAAAGCCAAGTAGTCTCGGAAAAGACCCGACTGAAATTGACTTGAGTTTATTATTCTTAATGAAAATAGATACTTGTGTATATAAAATGTTTTCCAAAAGACTTGGCAGAAATGAAAATATTGAAATGTGTTTGAATTCCGACTGGTCTGGTTTTCAAAACAGGAATGACCTTTTGCGGTCTTCCACGCATGCGGAAAAGTACTTGTTAATACAATTGAATTAAGTACGTAAGGTAAAATCATTTTCAGAAAAAAGTGGGTGTACTTCATCGCTCTTGATTTAATATTCCTAACAGCAGATTCATTCTCAAGAACCAATGAATGCATCCACTCCAACTTCACTTGACCGTTCCTGCGTAAAAAATTTTTGACGTCATTTGTTTGCAATCATGGTCTACAAAAATACGGCTACGAAAGAGGCGAAATCTTTCTGATGTTGCGTCCAGTGAAAATTACACGAAACTTTGTGTATCGTACTGTGAAGTGAATAGTCGCCTGTGCAAAATCCGGCCGTCTACGCACTGCACGTCTGAACTCGTTCCGAGAATTTAATGTGGCCACTACCTAGCTTCTGTGATGGTTTGGTGGGGTCACCGAGATCCGTTTCTGCGAGAAAGGTGTCAAAAGTTCGGTGACAGTGTATCAAACGGACATTTTAGAGAACGTTGTGGAGTCCCTCAACAACACGCAATTCGCACACAAACCGTGAACCTTTCAACAAGACTCCGCTCCAGCTCATAAGGCAAAAATGACTCAAACATAGCTCAAAAACCGAACTTCATTTCCACGAATGATTGGCCATCTGGTAGCCCATCAAGTAATTGACGATTAACAAATTTATCAATCAAAACAATTTTCGTTATTGTGTAACTCATTTAACAAAATTTGTGGCTATTGTGAATAAAATGATTGTTGCATATGAGACATGATATTTGTCAACAACAAAAAATTCATTTGTTTACTTTTGTGTTTTGTGCCGCTGAAAGTTTAATTTGTTACTGTTTTGTTGAAATAAAAATGAGTTCAGTGAAACTGTGTATTTCGGTTTTATTTTCCATTTTCCTTTTTTTTATTTTGCATTTTCTTTTTTTTTTATTTTGCATTTCATATCGACCCCATACCTTAGATAATTGCGATTAGTATCAAGAAAATTCCTTATATTTCATACCCTTTGCCACCCGCACGTGGACGACCTGCTGTTTAGCTCCAATTAAAAAAGTTTCCACTTTTGTTGCAAAATGCTTTTCGAGCAAGTTCTTTTTGAAATAATCTGGTGTTCTGTCATCAATCGATCTAATTGTTTTTTATTGCTTACTATTTTTTCCCTAAAACCATAAATGATTTTTTGTTATAAATACGTTAAAATATTACAAAAACTTACATTTTTCTTTGCAGCGTCTTCTTTTGTCGCCCACAACAATACAATTGATTAAACGATTAACATTTATCAAACGAATTTATTTAAATTGACAATCGCAATACCACTTTGGCTTCATTTAAAAATGGAAATTTATTACAAATTGACGATAGTCAATCATCCATAGATAATTGACAATCGCAATACCATCTAGTCAAACTTTTTTATAAGTAAATTTGCCTATATAAAGCGATACAATCGCGATTCTAAGACCCGATAGAATTCGGTTTTACATGTGTAATAAAATAATTATTAATATTCGACCTGAGTTTTTTTTTCCTTATCCCGCGTTATTTTTCTGAATGGTGCCTATTCTTGAACGGGAAAAATGAAAAGGTGCACGGTCAAACTCTGCTTATAATTCTGCTGTTTATTTCTAAGAAATTGGTTTAATCACTTTACATTTTTGAGATTTATACACATTTACCTACCGCGGTTTGCACCTCTTCCCATGGCTTCAACAACAAAATGAGTGAGAGCTGTTTAGCTGGAAATTAACATGGCTGATTATGGAAAGGGATGCCATCCACGGCCAAGAGGGATGATGCCAAATAACGTGCAGTGTGCGTTGGTACTATCGAGAGATTGATGACGTGCACGAATAATTAATTTACAACCCCGCCCCTGTGAATTCGCCAGATTCACTATCAGCACTACCACATCCAAAACGGCTAATCTTGAGACCGGACGACATAAAACTCTAGTGCTCGTCTGTATTTTGGTTCGTCAGATCCTTGATGTACACGTAGTATTCTGGCTCGCCTTCACTGGCATCTTGGAATGTTGGGATCATAGATGAAAACTAAGTCTCCGATTTCGACTGGCTTCGTCTTTTGACACCACTTGATTCGGCGCGTCATAGTTGGAAGGTACTCAAGTACCCACCGCTTCCAAAGCCTGTCTCGCAAAAGGCGGGCAATTCTCCACTGATTCCTCAATCGGCACAGCTTCCCGTCTGGTTCCAGGGTTCTCGGCGCCTGAGCTGTGTTAGCCAACCCCAGCTGAAAATAGTTAGGCGTAAGCTGTTCCTCTTGGTCGGCGGTCACTGGCAGGTGGGTTAGCGGCCGCGAAATCTCCTTAAGCGTTTGTCGTAAGACACGCTTAACGATCTGTACCGTTCGCTCCCAGGCACCTTCTTCGGACGGGTTGTTCGGACAGTTGAAACGCCAATCGATCCCCTTTCCGGATAGCTCCTCTTGTATTCGATGGCAGCCAAAAACATGAGAAAAACGATTGGCATCTTGGTTGGCGCTGCTGAAGTTTTTTCCGTTGTCGCTGCGAATTCTTAGCGGCACACCACGGCGGATGACCATATTGCACGCATCCGTCGACAGGTCATGTGTTACTTACAAGTGAATAGCCCTTACTGTCAGACAAGAAAACAGCGTAAACCACCGCTTTTCAATGCGACACTCAACTGTCACTGTGAGTGGTCCAAAGTAATCGAGACCAGTATACGAGGATAGTCTCAGGTACGGTATGACACGGTCCTCCGGCAAGGGACCCATAACTGGTGTAGCAGGCATGACCTTGTGAAGTCTGCAAAGCCTACAGTTAGAGATGACTTTACGCATGACCTGGTGCAGGAAAGGCACCCAATATTTGCGTCGAACCTCACGAATCGCAGCTTCGGTATTCCGATGCATCGTTTTGTCGTGGTAATGGGCGATCACGAGCGTTGTGAGACGATGAACGGGTGGTAGGACGACAGGTCTTCTGGCGGCATACCTCAACCAAGAGGCAGCGTCAATTCGACCACATACTCGGAGAATGTCTTCTTCATCTAGATACGGAATGAGCTTGAAGAGTTCGTTTTTATCTGGAGCTGAATAAGGCATATTTCAGAGCAAACGGCTTTAAGTTGAGCTTGGCGGCAAAGCTGCTTTCCCGCAAGTTCTATCTCATCAGCTGTTAAGGCGTCATCTTGATTGCGGTTAAAGACACACAGCACCCAGCCTATTGTTCTGATAAACCTTCTAAAAGAGGAAAAACGGTTCCAATCGATCAAGGTACTACTTACCACGATAAGAGCGTATTTTGGACGAAGTTCTTCCTCGATATCGTGATGACCCTGAACGTTAATATTGACTCGCCAATTCTCTTCCTGTTGGCGTATGAAAGCTGGACCATTTAACCACCTAGAAGATAGACTCAGGTCGACATGACTTTTGGTCCTCGTGGCGTCATCTGCTGGGTTCTCGGTTGTGGGCACACCCATCTCCGCTCCGTGGCCTCCAAAATTTCAGCGATCCTATATAAGCTTATATCTCCGGCTTTCACTGTGGATCCATTTGATAACAGCCGAGGAATCGCTCCAAATGACTTTTCGGATGATAGCAACGGAATTTTTTTCAAGCTCGATACGAGGCACGGTCATCGGCTTAAATGGCGAACATTTAATTTTAGTGCACATGAATGAGATTTCAACTAAATCGTCCTGGTTCACTAAACTCCAATATGCGACTGCAGCGAAGGCATCCCCGCTTGCGTCGGCGATAACGTGAAGCTGCAGATCTTTGGGGACACCACCGTCGAAGTAAACACGAGGAACTGCCATATCGATCGTGTTGGCTAACTGCAGGCATCATTTGCTCCAAAGCATGCAGACATTTGCAGGAAGTTCTTCATCCCAAAGTAGGTTCCGTCGCCAAACCTCACGCATCACCAACTTCCCGGCTACCACGAAAGAGCTCCCTTTCGTGACACCCTTGCTCACTCGATGAAACTGTAGCTTGTATTGGAATCAATCGCTTTCCGGGTGCCAGAATATGCCCAAAATCTTTTCGGCTTGCAGAAGAATCTCTTCATTGGCTGGGGTGGAACTCTCTAAGGCCCTGACGACGGCTTTTGAGCTGGAGCCTGAAGTGCAGGCGGCTTGCTGTCATCTCCATCATGCCACAAAAACCATCATCCATCATCCATCTGGAACATCTCCTTGATATCCCCACATATGGCGATGGCTCCTTCCCGGAAGTTGAAGAAAACAGATCGCAATGACTGGTAGTTCTGAGGACCTTTCAGGAGGAAGGTGTTGAGTGACACTCCATTCCCTTTAGCGGCGGCGTCAAAAACTAGGCGGAGTTTCTGAGGCTTATTGGGGTTGACTACCCCGAAATGAGGTAAATGCCATGTCCTTTGTCCTATGACGGCGGCTTCTTCTGGCTGCAGTTTACGGGCATAGCATTTGTCCACATAGCCTCGCACGATAGACTTATAGGCGGCGGCGAAATGTTCGTTCCTCTTCAATTTACGTCCTACACCCACCAAACGCTTCAGTGCCATGGAAAAGCTGGGCGGCAAGACGATATCGTCAGCTTTCCACAACAAACTCAACTCGAACCTTCCATTGATCCTCCTTGTCGTTAAGTCAGGAATACTTCTAGCACGAGCGTCGGGTCTAGATTCAACTGGCGTGAATGCTCCAAAGCTATCCGTTCGGAAATAATCGTCTACCAGATCATGCAACAAATCATCAGCGGAATTGGTGTAAGTCAGGAGACTCGAAGGCGTGCTTCTCTTCGTACGTTCCGCATACGGTGCGATCTTACCAAATTTCCATAGTTCTGTCGTCAGGCCGAAATGGCAGTGACGTCCGATAAAAAGTCGGGAAACGGCGTTCGAATATAATTGCATCGGGAATCCCTTTAGGTGATTTGAAATGGTACTCCATTCCGAATCCGTGAGACTTTGAGTCGGTAAGTTGAGGTCCGAAACGCCATACACATGACATACCTGCTCCGTTTACCTCAAGGTCCACAACTAACTATGGCTACTGTTCTTGTTTTCCAGCAATTCACTGCATATTGAGCTGTCATGGGCTGCCCTTCAGGCCCATCTCCCTAAGCAGAAAAACATCAAGAATGGAAATCGAAGATCCATCGTGTTATAAAACATTGGCCAGTCATCTGGATTCCCGGAAAACATAAGATCCTGGACCTTACGTGGCGTCAGCAACCATTGATAACTGGAACGTTGACAATATTAGGCGGCTGTATGTACGAATGCAGCGACGGCGCGTGCATATGGTATGTGGTCGCTGGACGCTGAGTATGCAAGTATGACGGCGATGCTCATGTGTTTGTCATGAGTACGCTCGAGGCGAAGGTAACAGCGTCGTACACAACTGTAAAGTGTATACGCGGAGATGGCTGCGGCGCATGTGAGAATAACGATGACACCGGTGTATACGCGGATGAGGGTAGCGTCACATACACGGCTGGCTGTTCATGCGTGGGTGACAGCGGTGCATGTGTGATTGGTCGTGTGGCATGCTTGGCTGGCTGGCCCAGGGGCTGAGACTGCAGTGCTAGTTTTAGTGTGTTGCACTGCGAATCGCTACTCCTCAACTGGACTTGCGTGGCGTTGAGCTGTCCTTCTAATGCAACAACCTGTTCCTGTAGAGACTGAAAGTACGTTTGCTCCAATTGTACAGTTGCATAAGGAGTCAATGGAAATTATGAGTCGTGCCTACATGAATCTTCGGAAGTGGGTAAGCAATGAAGATGGTGTGCTAAAATCTCTAGGGGTCGAAAACACTGACTGCGTGCAAACGGTTTTGGGTGTAAGGTGGAATATTTGCAGTGATGAAGATGGATACATGAACCCTATTATTATTCGGCTTAAGATTCTTTTTCAGTCGCAATGGCGAAATAAGCGTGCCTATTGGTAATGAGTTTCTGATAAGAGATCTTATCGCTTCTCTAAATGGAAAGTTTATGTTCTCCTTTTCAATTGCAGCTTCTAGTGTCACATTCGGATCAGCAGGTGTTACTATAGGTGATGCAGTGTCCATATTTTCCGGATAATCAATTCGGTTTCAAGGCGGGGCATGATAGCAGTCATGCTGCGTCTAAACTGGTTTCTGATATCCAATGGAACAAAGGCAAGAAACAATGCACTGGTGCCTGCCTGATTGACTTGGAAAAGGCCTTCGATACCGTATGGTTAGAGGGACTCTTCTTCAAGCTTGACAGGTTGGGCATTAATAAACCACTGCTGTATATTCTTTTTGATATGCTTTCCAGTGGACAGTTCATTGTGAAGAATGGCGATGTGAATTCTGCTGGAACATTTAACATTAAAAACGGTCTGCAACAAGGTGCGGTAAATTCGGCGATCCTATTCAACATTTACACAAGTGATCTGATAGGTTCACTTCACCATGCCATAGCGCATGCAGACGACTTAATTGCGTTCAGGTCAGGTCCAAAGATCGAGGTCATTAACACACTTTTGCAACGTGACTTCGATAAAATTAAGCGATATTGCGATGACTGGAAATTGAAAATCAACTTTCAGAAATCGGAAACCATTCTGTTTAAGACGCCTTTGTCTGGGGCCTCTAAGGATACCAGAAAGAATTGGCGATAGTTCTCTATCGTCGGACAACATGGACAGCCACTTGCTTGTCGAAATGTACGAGTAGTCAGATACCTTGGGATCTGGCTAGACCAATATCTGTATTTTAACAAACATATAGATGTTGCTCTGGCCAGTGCCAAAGGTGCCTTTGCCCTTACAAAGAGACTGTTTTATAACAGCCAACTCGATGCGAGGGTGAAGGTGATCTGCTACATGGTCCTTATCCGGCCTATGCTTGTATTTGGTTGTCCCGTGTGGTTCAACGTGAGAGCAAGTTTATTGGAAAAGATTCGGGTGTTTGAGAGGGCTTGCCTTAGGGTTTGTCTTCGGTTATACAGAACACCAGAGTCTAAGTACATAAAATTCTATCGCAATGAGGTCTTGTACGATAGGGCGAACCTAATAAGAGTGGACAATTTTGTTATTAAATGGACTCGAAGGCACATTGCAAGAGCAATGACATCGTCGAACAACCTGATCTCCGGGGCATACTACCCTAATTATGTGTACCATGAGAGAGTTCGCTTTGACGGCTATGTTCCTCCAGAAGCGTTCCTCTACCTAGATAGCAAAGGTCTGATCCAGGACAGATTGGCTGTGCCGCTAATCTTCCACGTTGCTCGAACAGCCGCGGACAGGCGATTCAACTACGACAGAGACGTCGCACGCGGCAGTGCGGAGCGTCTCCGGTTCAGTAGGGCGGTAGGGAGTCGCGACAGGAGTGATGTTGCTCAGCAGCACCAACAATTTTGGTGGCTTTTTGAGGGAGAGGATGCTTCGTCGTCGAATTCCAAAGTGGGTCACCTAATTTTTTTAGCCATGGCCGGCTCACATACGACGTTCAACATATTTTCGGTATCAGGGTGAAGCTGTGGTTGTATATATAAATTGACTTATTTATCAAGTAATACTATTATTTTAGTGCATTCATGTAAAATTTCATATAAATGTGATTATTAATTCGCGTTTTATCTCTAGTTAAACAGAATCATAATGGCAACTGAGACGATGATGGTGAAAATTGAGCATCGCGCTGTAATTAAATTTCTCACTAAGCAAGGAAAAAGTCAAAAAACTATTCATGAAGAGATGGTGGCTGTTTACCAGGGTTCCGCACCTTCATTATCAACTGTGCAAAAGTGGTCAAGTGAGTTCAAGAGAGGCAGAGAGAGCGCTCCGGCTACTGCTTGTACGGGAGAAAGCATCAAAGAAGTCGAAAAACTTGTTCTTGAGGATGCCCGAATAAAGGTGAAAATGATGGCAGAGATCACCAAGCTTTCAATTGGTACCATTCACACCATTCTTCATGACCATCTTAACCTTTCAAAGGTCAGTGCAAAGTGGGTGCCACGAATGCTCACAGAGCCTCAGAAAAAAATGAGAATCGCATGCTGTAGAGAGTTTTGGAGATGTGTAGTGAGAACGCGGACGGTGTTATGGATCGAATTGTTACTGGGGACGAAATATGGGTCCACCACTATGACCCTGAAAGCAAACAAGAGTCCATGCAGTGGCATAAAAAAGGAACAGACCCCCCGAAGAAGTTCAAAGTCACTTCGTCTGCCGGGAAGCTCATGGCCCACAAAGTCAATCTTGCTCATTGAGTACAAAAAAAAAGGTGAAACCATCAACGCCACATCCTACGCTTCCACTTTGCATAATTTTCGGGAGGAAATTAAAAAGAAAAGACGGGGTAAACTCGCAGCGGGTGTGTTGCTTCTTCATGACAAGGCTCCTGTTCACACGGCGCGAGTTTCCAAGGCTGCTGCGCGAGATTGTGGTTTCGAAGAAATCCAACACCCACGCTATAGTCCAGACCTTGCCCCTAGTGATTATTTCCTGTTTCCGGATTTGAAAAAATGTCTTCGTGGAAAAAGATTTTCGGATGATGAAGAACTCAAGTCGGCAATAAATGGGTATTTTGCAGAGAAAGAGGAAATTTATTTTTTTGAGGGTTTAAAAAAGCTTATCTCAAGATGTAACAAATGCATTGATGTTAGGGGAGATTATATTGAAAAATAAAAACAATTTAAATTGAATTCGCATTTTCCTTCATATCGATACCGAGAATATATTGAACGCCCCTCGTAGCTTTAAGTAGGAGTAAGTTAGATTTAAGAAAAAAAAAATATAAAAACAAAAAAAATTAATAAAAATAAAAAATGAAAAAAAACATATATATATATATATATATATGTTTATATATTAGGAATATATATATTATGTATATATATATATATATGTATGTATGTATGTATTAGATGTAAGTAGGTTAAGTAGATTAAGATTTATTTTTAAGTAGTTTGTAGGATTTTAGTTTTAATTTTATAATAAAATAAAAAAAACAGTCCTATCACAAAGTTTTTTTTTTGTAAAAAATGTTTTCTTAGTTTTAATTATAATGAATATAAAGAGTATAGTATAATAGTAAGATACGTCGAAAGACATAATTTAAGTGCTAAGTTTAACTTAGAGTGCCCGCATGGGGCCAGTAAGTTAGAATAAGATAATGTTAAGTTAATTAAGCTAATTTTTAAGCATTTTTTTGTCTAGCAAGTAAGAGTACTTTAAGTGATTCAATAAAAATGCATATAAACTGAAAAAAAAAACTGCAGTGTCCATATTAAACCTTTTCATTTATTGTTATTTTCGAATCAGTGGATAAGATATGAACACCAACAAAATATGATGCTTCACTATCCTTAAGCTGGTACGAGTATTCCTTTTTCAGATGCTTTATGAATTCATTTAGAAGATCCTTGTTGGATGAAAAAACTATTCCGTAGTAAACATAGAGCGCAAGGATGAGAATGTCTGTACCACTCCTGAGATAAACGCATGGATCAGCTTGATACTGTTTGCAATTAAATTTCCGCAGTGTTTCTGTAAATTTTTAATTCCATACACGTGCTGCTTGCTTCAAACCATATAGGCTCCTTTTTATTTTCCAAATTTTATCGCTGTCAAGTTCAACTCCAGGTGGGGTTATCATTAGATTCCTGACTTTGTTGTTCCTCACTTCCTTCAGATATTATGAATTGAGTGGAAGCACACATGTGGATGAGGATGTATTTACTTTTTCAGTTTTACACATGCTAGATGGAGTGAAAAGTGACCTCCTTGGGAATTAAAGTTTTTTTTTTTAAATGTTTTTTTATATTATTCAATATAATCCTCTTTTAGTTTGATATACTTATTCAAGAGATTTTCCGAGTGCTTGATCCCGTCCGAAAAGTAATTTTTCGGAAGGTCTGCAAAATACTCCTCCGTGGCGTCGATGATTTCCTTGCATGAGCTGAATTTTCTATTGATGAGCCATCTTTTGAGGTTTGGGAAGTGATAATAGTCCGAGGGATCCAAATCCAGTTAGTCCAAACACTCTTTCGAAGTGCTCTCGCGTTCGTGTTTTTGGTCAAAAGTGAGCATTCGCGGCACCCAGCGGCAGAATAACTTTTTCATATGCAGAATATTGCCCAAAATATGGCGTGTGCGCTCAGTACGAATCTTTGTGGTATCTGCTAGCTCGCGCACCTTCACTTTCCGGTCAATCAACACCATTTCATGTATTTTTTTGACATTGTCCTCTGTAACCGCATCGGAGGGCCTGCCGCTGCAGGCTTGATCGGTAGTGAAGTCGCGTCCACCACGAAACTCTCGAAACCAATATTTGACGGTGTAATCTGACGGAGCATTAGCCCCATAATATTTATCCAACTTTTCTTTTGTTTCCTTCGCCGTTTTGCCTCTCAAAAAATAATGTTTTATGAGAGAACGAAAATCGTTTTTGTCCATACTCAACATGATGCCAAACACGGCAACAACAATCAACTGTCAAAACAAAACTAGAGGCAGTATCGCACTGAAATTTGGCATATCTGCCTAAATATGAACGGACTTTAAGGCACCATAACCTTTTTTGCAGTAGCAGCGCATTCTGACGGTCAAGGAGGTTACTTTTCACTAGATCTAGTAAAGAATTATTCCTCTTCATTAAATCGTATATCTCGAGTTAAGACAATATTTGTACCATCAAAAAGACGATAGCCTTTTGTTTCCTCATTGTAACCAACAAATGCAGCGCCTTTGCTCTTGGCATCAAGAACCTGACGATGCGCTTTTGGTATGTGATATAACGCACTATAACCAAAAATACATCGTTTCTCATAAGTAGGAGCTTTGTTTTTCCAAAGTTTGTATGGAGATTTCCATTTCGTTGGCTTGAATGGGACATATATTTCGAATATAGACAGCTGTGTTAACAGCTTCTGCCCATAATGGTTTTGGAGCTCCACATTCAAACATCATTGAGAGAGCTTTTTCTTTCACTGTTCGATTTTGCCGTTCTCTAAAACCATTTTGTTCTGGTATGTATGCGGTTGTTGTTTTTGCTTTGCTAGTACAGTTCTAAAGTTTTGACCGATGAATTCAGTTCCATTACAGTTCGTACGGCTTTTACTGTAATCGAACACGCTTGAGCTTTATTTAGGAAATCATTAAATTTTGGGGCAGTTTCAGATTTTTCTTTTAAAAAATAAACCGAAGTGTGTATAGATAAGGCTTTTATAGGTCCGCAAAGATCCGCATGCACTAGCTCACCTTGCTATTCTTTCTTGACTTTTCGGTTTTTTCGAAACTTTGTCGGTGGGTCTTTCCTAAGACACATCCCTTGCAGAAAAATTTGACAGTATCTTTAATTTCGGGTCTTTTATATAAAGCAGATCTTTTGATAATGTGTACACTGAGATGCCTAAGCGGGTTATGCCATTTTTCAATGTTCTCGGTACATAATAAGTTTGCTGTATCTGGTAGAACAATGTTCATTGAAAGCTTATATAATCGGGAATTAGTGCACCGCTCACCAACAAGAAGTGTTTCACCATCTCTTTTTATTTCTACACGACCATTGACAAAGCTAATAGAAGCACCGTGTGAGTCAGCTGCTCTGACACTGAACAGATTAAAATTAATGATAGGCATGAAAGTACATCCATCAGCGTATGTCCCACTGTTTTGTCATTCACCACAGTCCCTCTTCAATTCCTTCTACGTATACTGTTTCCATGTTCCCTAAGCGCACTGGAAACTCTTGCTTTTTTACTGGTCTGAGGCTGCTAAATGCTTCGAGCAGAATTGGGACATCCTGGAGCATTAGTTGGAGATGACCAAATTTATAACGTAATTGTAACAGCACATGCTTTTGTAATAATTTTTTTTATAATTATACTAATTATAGTTGGAGGATTTTGAAATTGATTAGTTCCATTAATATTAGGAGCACCTGATATAGCATTTTCTCGAATAAATAATTGGAAGCACCAGAGTCAGTATACCAGCATGTTGTATTTTGAACGGAGAACTGATCCATGAGTGCTGAGAATGATGTCCCTTGACCTTTTTGCCGTAAATGTCTTGTGCGAAACTCTTTCCACCAATACTCTCGTTTTTTACAAAAACTGCAAGTGGAATTTTTCTTTTTATCGGCTATGGAGGTCTAATTTTTGTTGTGATGAACCAATGTCTGATCCACTGCACTTTCATCGGCCTTATCTACTAGAAGCATTTCCTCTTTCATTAAGTGCCGCCACGCTGATCTGAAGTGCTTGTATTTCGCTGGAAGACTACATATAATTTTGGTGATGACCGCTGATTCACTCATTGGAACACCCAGCTCCTCAAGCTGCTTTGCCATTTGCTCTATTGCTGAAATATGACTCGCCATGTTTTCGTCCTCAGGCTTTCGGTATTCATAAAACTTCTGCTGTAATATGCTGAAACAAACGCCAGGAAACGTTGTTCGTAGATTGACGACAGTTTCGTCCACATTTTGGCTGCGCTTTCACATGTCACGAGAAACTTGAGTTGATTAAACTCCATTGACGATGTGATGACCAATTGTACCTTTTGATCTTTCTGAGCCAATGCGGCAAATTTTGTTGGGTCTGTAGGCTTTGAAGACCTATCAAGGACACAATCTAATTCGTTTTTTCGAAGATAAACAATAACCTGAAATTTCAAATTTCCAAAGAGAAAAATCCTGAAAAATGTTTGTATTGATATACCCCTCTCTATCTTGGTAAAGTCCTATTTTTGTTTCGGGAAAAATTTCACTGAAGACCGTTGAAGCAACTTTTGCTGTTCGTGCTGGTAACGTGTTGAGTTGAAACAAAAATGTGCTCTACAGCACGTAAAATACAAAAAGAACAAAATTTAAAGACTCAGAAACACAGCTATACGTTTTAGAGAGAAAAATCAAAAGCACGGCTTTTACACAGCGCATGAGTTTGATGCACATGTATTGGTTATTTTCTTTTGAACTGTCCTTCTGTGATGCGGGC
The DNA here is from genome assembly GCA_963966105.1 of Volucella zonaria. Classification (NCBI taxonomy): domain Eukaryota; kingdom Metazoa; phylum Arthropoda; class Insecta; order Diptera; family Syrphidae; genus Volucella; species Volucella zonaria. The sequence goes on along the minus strand of OZ014532.1, from coordinate 45,327,630 downwards.
ATCTTTACACGAAGCCTTTTTGTCATTCTTTGATTTTTCATATTATTTAACAGCTCTCTTTCATTTCATCTTTGGTGAGCAGTGTTGAAAGTTGAAAGTAAAATGAATTATAAAAACAAAAATGGTATTTGCAAAACTAAACAATTTATTGGACTCCGCGGAAATGATTATTGATTGCTGGATACCTACTGCAGTTCGGACGGGTACATTTCATAATTGAAAATGAGCTCGCTTGTTAATTCTTTGGTCCATTTAAATTCATCCGCCATACTGAAATATTGCGCTCGTAACAACAGCCAAAGAAGTAATGAAGCAAACGCCAAAAAGAAATGTCAAAAACATGCAAAGGAAATCTTGCCCGCCATCATTGTATAAGTTAATGCACAAAAAACTAAACTTCTAATTTCAGAAGTTTCCCATCATCCTCAAATGACATTCCAATGTGTGAACATCCGACTGCAGACACGAGTGTGCAAATCATCCGACACCTGTGCAAAAGTGCGCATTCCATCACGTACGGTGATGGTAACTTGATGACATCTCTGGGAACACTACGTCGGCGCGTGAACATGCAAGTAAGTGGATTAGTATTTAAGGTAGCGTAAGTGAATTTGTAAATTAGTCTTAAGTGAAGTGTAAGGGCAACCTATGCCCGAATAAATAAATTTTTTTAAATAAATAACATAATAGTTATTTAATTTATATAAAACTTATAGTACTATCATCAAGCGATATTTTTTCTTTTCCACTTTGAACGACTAGGTGGCGAGCTCTTATTTCTCGCAAGCAAAGAAAGATGTTATTACTCTCTGAGAATGGAGTGAGTGAGTGATGAGTGCAAACAAAGTAAACAAAATCTGTTTCGAGCTTCCATTCTCACTCTGAATTTTAGTCCACATGTTATGCAAGAAAATGAGTAAAGAAACTGATTAAACGACAAGCATTGAGCAGGTTATTACTGTGTACTTCTTTTTCCTTGTTGAATAAAAAGATGTAAGTTTTTCTGAACAGGTAGTGGTTTGGTAGATGCATAGAAAAGTTTTACGTTATGCGTCAGGTTTTTAGTTCAAGTGGTGGTTTGGTTGGAGGGATGCAAAAATATCTTTCTAGCGGGGTGGTGAAAAACAGAAAATAAATAAAAATTCACAAAAAAAAAATTAACAAAAAAAAGAAAGGATTAATGAATATGAATAATAAAGTGAAATTCTCAGTTGCTCACACTTTTAATTCCACAGAGATCCTTATTGGTTTCCTTAACCGAAAATTTAACTAGACCAATTAAAATGAATTTATAAATGGAGTGTCTATGCTCATCATCGTCACATTTCATGCTCTCGGAAGCTGTCATTTTTAGTGCGGATTTGAGCAAAGTTTCAATCAAGTGTTCTTCGTGTCGTTTTTTGGAAATTGGCTTTCAAAAAGTGTTTGCATACTTTTGACATGAGCTTTAAATGCTAGAGAAGAAACCGTTAACTTTCCAAATTCGGATGATGTGTCATAAGTGTTATAAGCTCGTAATTTTATTAACAGAGCTTGCTCTCGAAATTTGTCTGTTTTATCTATCATGAACAAAGAACAGTTTTTACAATTATGTTTCTTATGTAACTTAAAAGCTGCAAACCCGGCATAAAATGTAAGTGCCGCTTCTTGCAGCTTCTGTGAACATCCTTAGGATACAACTATTTCTGTCTCATTGGCATCACCATCAAATTCGTCATCGCAACTATTGCTATGGTATTCGATACTGCTCAGATCTTCTACTGGAGCTTCAGTGTGGAATTCTTCATTGTCATCACACTTAAGATCTTTGCAATCAGCTTCGTGCAATAACGACTCAGCCCCAAAATCTTCGTAACTTGAATTTTCAGGCGACTTTAAATTTTTGAAAATAATTTGCTTCAAATCCTTGGAATCCTCTTCAAAAAGTGTGGCAAGGATTCCCTATGAAACAATATTTTCAGATTTTATAATTGGATTCTTAAGCAAACAATTTTGCACACTTGGAGCTATGCCCATCCAATTTGTGGCAGATTTTACGGAAAGATCTTGGCTTGAAAACTTATCGGATCCGGCTTATGTGAGAGTTGAAATCGCGTTACCATTATACGCATCGTAGGTTCGGTGAATGGGCTGAAAACATGATTCAGCTTGATCTTCATTTTCAATGCAAAATTTTGTTCTCCCATGAGGCCAATTTTTCGTTAAATGGATATGTAAACAAGCAAAATTTCCGAATTTGGAGTTGAGGAAACCCAGAAGCCTTTATCGAGACGCCCTTACAACCATTAAAACTCACTGTTTGGTGTGCTTTATGGGCTGGTGGAATCATCGACCCATATTTTTTTAAGGACGATGCGACCAGAATGCTACCGTCAATGGAGAGCGCTATAGAAATATGATTTCTGACTTCTTCGTTCCTCAGTTGAATGGCATTGACGTGACAAAGCTTTGGTTTCAACAAGATGGCGCAACATGCCACACGGCGCGCTTTAACATCGGCTCCAATCTCACATAGCCTACTCTTCCAGCACCTGAACCAGTACAAGATTATTTACTAGTGTTCAACAAAAATTTTAGAATAGTTTCAAAGGAGTAGTTTCTGGATTTTTAGGGAGTAACAAAGTTGAAAATTACTGAGAAGTAGTTGAAAACATGTTAGACAATTTTAAAACTATGGGCTGCAGAATGTTTTTAAAAGTACATATGCTGCATGCTCATGCATAGGGGTGTACTCAGAAGAACAAGGAAAACGTTTTCATCAAGATATCATGGACTTCGAACGACGTTTTCAGGGCCAATACAACGAAAATATGACGGGGGACTACATTTGGGGTTTAGTGAGAGAAAGTACTTATAAACTGAAATATAAATCCTTATTAATGCACTTTAAATTTTATTTATTTTTTTTATTTTTTTATTATTTCTTTTCTTTCAATAATTTATTCTTCCTTGGACCTCGTGTCTCGATACTTTTCCAAACTTTTTTCTTAATCATCCAAAAAAATGGCGACCTTCTTCCTGTTCTCTGTCAGGTCAAGGATAAAGGGCTCGCCAGCAGACGGTGCACTTTTCGGATAAAAGAATGTCCGATGCCTGGCAATAGAGGGCACAAATGAGATAAAAATTAATTATTATAGCTCTGCCAATCTGACAATTAAGATTGTCCTCAATCTAAACTAAACACTAATTCCAATAATTAATCTGTTTCGGGTGGCATTTCGTTGTTAGTCATCTCAGTATTAGTCAAATCTTTTGGAGTAACCCACTTTCCAATTCTAATTGCTTCAACAACTCAATCATATGGTAACTGACTCAGCTGACAATTTTCTATATTCCGAATTACATATCGATCATTGGGCAACTTCTTATGAACAACATAAGGGCCACGATATTTTTCAATAAGTTTCTTATTCTTACCGGGTTCGGTGTCAATGTGTTTCACTACTACAAAATCACCAACGGAGTATTCTCTTGCCGGTCGACTATGCCTCAGGAAATGCTCTACTCTATAGTCTTGCGCTCTTTCAATAGCATCCAATGCTTCTTGTCTAGTTCTTTCTAAATTCCGATTATCATCCGCGTTAAACTTTTCTACTAAATGTTCAGTCAACTCATCAATAATTACACCCAGCTGATTTACTCCGAATAATAATTTGCTGGGGGTTTCCTTTAACGACCAATCTGCATGCAATACTGGTTCAGACAATTTGGCTAGCATTGACTTCAGTACTTGGTTCATACGTTCAACCTGACCATTTGCTTGGGTCACCCCAACCTACTGCTACTTTAACATGATCAACATTGCGTTCTTTGAGGAAGTTTTCGAACTCACGGGATGTAAAACATGTTCCCCGATCTGAAATTATTCGTCTGGGGCGACTGTAATAGTTAAAATATTTATCCAGTGCACAGCAAACCTCTTTAGTGCTGGTTGACTTGACTGGATAGAGTCGAACAAACTTTGTAAATGCATCCACGACAACTAGAATATGCTTTCTACTAGATGCAATAGACGGCAGGGGGCCAAAGTGATCGATATGAATCGTGTCGAATGGTATGGGCTTCTTTGGAATATTATATAAATTATGCTCGTTAGAACGAGCTGGTGTTGTATATATAATGCACCTAATACAATTCTGTATGAAAAGTTCAGTTTTATGCCTCATATTAGCGAACTAGCAACTTTCCCTGAGTTTGTTATAACACTTGTCAGTGCTTAAGTGACCTATTTTCTCGTGAACCATCCTAATAACATTATCTTCCATTTCACCCGGTACACATAAGAGCAGATGGCCTAAACTGTCTTTGCGGAAAACTAGTCCGTCATGCAACTCAAATTTCTCGACTGTACCAGTTTCAAGTCTCGTTCGCATCTCTCCTATCCACTTATCTGGACTTTGCGCTACCTGAATTTGAAAATCTAAGTCATCGCTATCAACGACTGCAATTTGGGGACACATATGTTTTATATCAGTTTGGGCCTTTACTTCATTATGTTCCTCGGTTGGGAAACCACGGCTTAAAGCATCAGCATGCCCCATAGAAACTCCACTACGATGCTGAATCGAATCACGTAATAATAATTTTCCAATTCAAGGGCCCATCGGGCTATTCGTGGGTTTGCAATCTTTTTATTTAGGGTCAGTGGAAGTGAATTACAATCTATGATTATTTTAAACGGAATACCTTCCAAATATACAATACCCTGAAACGTCTTAAAGAGTAAATGATTGGAAGTGTCTCTAGTTCGAAACTGTGAAACTTTGAGTCAGCAGCGGAGGTTGATTTTGAAAAATATGCAACAGGGTGGAACCTATTGTCACTTTGTCGTTGCATCAACTCTGAACCAAAGCCTCGCATACTTGCATCACAATGAAGTTCGGTATCATGGCTCGAGCTGTAAACGGCTAACACAATGCATCAATGAGTCTGTCACGTAATTCACAGAAAGCACGCATACAATCCTTAGAGAAATCAAAGGCGTTATCTTTGCGTAAAAGATCTAACAATGGTCTAGCAATAATTGAGAACGATGGTACAAACTTGCGGAAGTACGAAAATAAGCCAATGCATGAATGTAACTCCTGCTTGTTTCTTGGTACTGGATAATTTTTTATGGCACTAATATGAGCGACAGTCGGACGCAAACCCGATGAATTTACTAAGTAACCGAGTATTCTATTTCATTATAAGCAAATTTGCACTTAGATAATTTTATTTCCAAACCCATTATATATATTCTGCTCAAAACTTCTTTAACTATCTCAACTAATCGATGCAATTAAAATGTCATCTATATAAATAATTATTTTGCCTGAATCACATGATTTAACCAAAGTATTTTCGCGAGTTATTTGTTCACTAAGATTACTAACTACTCTTAAATTATTCAATTCAGATGCACCAATATGTAAATTCATTTCTTTTTTATATTTAAACTTCATTTTCATAGGTTTATATTATCTTAATCGAATGTAAAAAGTTTTTAAGAAATCCCGTCCAAGAAATAACGGCGTAGACATTCTTTCATCTGAGATAACTAAAAGGGAAATATTTTTAATTTCATTACGAAATTGTGTTTTACATGAAATCATACCATAAGTATGTATTTTATGTTTTCCCAAATAAATGCCACCCTTACCTTTTCCATGAAGTAAATATTATCGCTCTCATCGGACTCCGTTGATAATGCAGCGACTGTATGTAACTCCCTCTTCTGCTTGGGCATTGGACAATCTTGATGGAAATGTCCCATTTTGTGACATGTGAAACAGGAACCTTTTGGACGCGCTGGTTTCGGGCAGGCACTCTGATAATACCCAAATTGAGAAGAATTAAAACATCTGATTTGTTCTCTGTTCACTGGAACAAAAGCAACCGCAGCTTCTAGTTTATTGATGACAGCAACACTACTCCTTCCGGGTTTTATCCTACGATGTTCATAACGATCCATACGGCGTATGAGATCATTAATACAGATTGCTCCATATAAAAGGGTGACGTTGTTACTATGATCAGAAATACCATCAATAATTATGTCCACTAACTCCTGCTCTTCGATGTCAGACTTTGATGCAATTGACTGCATGGCTACCACATAACTTAAACACGATTCACTGCTTTTCAGAGTTCGGAGCCTTAGTTGACGATAAATCTCCTGACGAGTAACTGTCCTTCTAAATGTATCGATAAGTCCCGTCTTCAATTCATCATAGTGGACCAGCCCAAGATTGGCGACATACTGCTTCGCCGTTCCTTCCAGGCACCAACGAACCGCTTGACACTTTTCCTTTTTGGTGTATTTACAGGTATCGGTAAAGTCATCGAACTGCACAAACCACTTCACAATATCATAATGGTCATCTCCACTAAACTTGGGGACAGAAGCAGCTAATTCGTCATAGTTGACCCGTCGACCGCGAACGGATCCCCCGGCCAATTCTTGTATTTTCGCAGTATTTTCACATGCTCTTCTAATAGAAGGACTTCGGCACAGCCCATTTGGGAATAAAATACATGAGCTGGTTGTTGAATACTCCTCACACCTCAGTCACAATCGACAGTTTCAACATCTGATTCAGGCACATTAGTGGCAGCGGGAAACTCAACAGCAGGATCAGCAGCGTGGGCAGCAAGCGAAGAGGCAATAAGGACAGCAGTGGGGATAGCGGTTTGGACAGCAGTAGGAATGGCAGCGGGAACGACGGCGGTAGCATCAACAGCAGGAGCTTCGATATTTTCACCAGCGGATTTCTCGAGAACAACAACAGCAGCATCTTCTTGCTGTTCAACTTCAACATGATCAGGTACGACACACTCGTTATAGAGTGGGCGAAGTTGAGATATGGAGGCATTTACTGGGAATTCCACATTTGCCTCCTGGAGCGCCTCAATAATACTTTGCCGGGTCACACGTGGCATCTTGGTTCATACGTATGGGTATTATGTGTATATGTATTCTTCGGTTTCACGGTTTCAGACCCCACTATTTATTTTTTTATTATCACTTTTCTTTCAATAGTTTATTCTTCCTTGGACCTCGTGTCTCGAAACTTTTCCAAACTTTTTTCTTAATCATCCAAAAAAATGGCGATCTTCTTCCTGTTCTCTGTCAGGCCAAGGATAAAGGGCTCGCCAGCAGACGGTTCACTTCTCGGATAAAAGAATATCCGATGCTCGGTAATAGAGGGCACAAATGAGATAAAAATTAATTATTATAAAACATAAGAAAAAGTAATAGGGTTGACTTTTAAACTTTTTCCCACTATTTTGTAATTTATCAATAAATAAAAATTTTAACTATGGATTTCCTAAATATTGGTCAACCGTTCTCCAGAATATAAAAGCAAACTTTTTCAGGCCATATATTTTTATTTCGTCTAACTATCGATAAATCTATCAAAATTTCACACCCTCTTATCAAAGTCAAAATTCGTGTTGACCTGTGTTATTCGCAATGAAATAAACACACACACTTCCCCCCAGACCCCACATCACAAGCATAGGTGAAAAGGAAATATGTATTATTTTTGTGTAAAATAAGCAACAAGGAATGTGCTATGTGTGTGTGTATTTATATCACTTAATTTACGTGCAGAAGATCGCATACGCATACTTACCAAAGCAACTGACAGTATGGCATTGCGTTGGGTTAGGCCGACGAGTTATATTGCAAAGTACATATCTATTTTACTCGACACAGCATGATGTTTGACTGGGGTGGGTTTGTGATATGAATGAATGAATGAATTTTTATTGAGTCTTTTAATACATCGATTGTTTCTTCCTTAATACATATAGTTAGCTTTTTCTACACGAAGGTGCAGCACAAGCGGAGGCTGTAATGTATGGCCGTCCCTTTTCTATTTCTTTTTGTTACAATGAATGCCAACATGGCGTGTCTTTACATGGATGTGACTATGGCTCTCGCTCACAGAGCTATACAAATTGCTTTTGACTTATTGTCTTATTAAATAGCTTAGCCTAACTTAACCTAACTTAACCTACTGTACAAAAGAGAGAGAAGGATGGAATATAATCGAAGTACATCTCATTTATTAGCGATTTCCTTCCTCTGGTTTCGATGAGAGATATTTGTATTTGAAAAATACCTCTTGTTTCATGTTACATTAGAGATGTTTGCTTTTGTTTCGTTTTGGTATTTACTTTTAATGACATTAGATCGACTTGCTTTGGTTCAAATTTATGAGATGTTAACTTTGAAATTTTAACATAGTGATTGTCGATATCTTTTTATTTATATATACACATATATACATACACCCATACACATACATACATGCACATATATATACATACATATATACATATATATATATATACATATATATATACATATATATATACATATATATATATACATACACATACATATACATACATATACACATACATATACATAGATACATATATATATATATTTTTTTTTAATTTTTTTTTTTTTTTTTTTTTTTAATGTACAAGTTTTGTTTTAATTTTAAGCGAGTTGATACAGTTGGGATACAGAAGGTTTTCTTTTATACATGTTTTCGCTTTATTAAAGTTCTTGTTTATGTATATACATAAATGTTTTTTTTTTTTTTTTTTTTTTTTTTTTTTTTTTTTTTTTTTAATTAAATCTTGTTATGTAATATTTAATACGATTGAATGTTCTTAGACTAAATTAAAATTTTTTGTTTTTAATAAAGAAGTTTTGCCCTCCAGGACAAAGTTTTAGGAATTGGAATATTTAAAATTAGGAGTTTACGGTCGGGTTGGTATTTAAAATTAGGTCATAAAGTGTGGGTGTCTTGAGTTAGCCACGATTTTGCCCGTGGAGCGATTTTTGATAGAATGCTATATTGCCATTCGGGGAAGATTGAGAATTATTACTTGTTATTCCGAATGGTGATGGATACGGGGTGGCGGACCAAGGAGTACTATTGTGGCGTAAAAACATTTCTTTAATGAGGTCATTTTCTGAAAATTTCGTTTTATCAATGAATCTTACCATGAGTTGTAGGGTGTATTCAATAAGGGGGGTGATATTAGAACTTCTGTAGATGTGACTGTTGGAAAATTTTTTGTTGTGGCTTTTGTAGTTTTTGTTAATGCATGTCCTGAGTAGCTTCCTCTCGAAGATTTCAAGCTCCTTAGCAACTGTGGGTGAAATGGAGAACCAAATTGGGAATGCGTAAATAATGGTAGGTCTAATGAGAGTTTTGTAAAAAAGCAGTTGGATTTAGTACTTAGCCAATTGTTTTTCAGGAATGGCATCAACATTATGGAAACTTTCCTAGCTCTGGCTTTGGCCATACGTGCGTGGTTATTGAATTTGAAGAGATTATTAAGGTGAACCCCCAGATACTTTATTTCGTTTCTGAAGGGGATAATGCTATTACCTATTGTCAATGTGAGGTTTTTGCTTTCACAGACTGCTCCCACCGGGCCTTTATTGCTTGCGTTTCTAATGCAGATTGCAACTGATTTTTCATTATTCACTTTAATCCCCCAGCTACAATAATAGGAATTAATAGCTTCAAGATGGGATTTCAAATGGTTAGTCGCCATGAGTGGAGATTCATTATGAGCGTACACCATGGTATCATCCGCGAAGAGGATTGCTTCGGAGACAATAGTGTTCTCCAGAGTGAGGGTATGTGGGAAGTCGTATAGGAATATATTATAAAGTTTTGGTCCGAGGATTGAGCCCTGCGGTACTCCTCTATCTGAGGCGGACTGGTCCGAATTAGTTTCATTGATTTGAATAAAAAAGCTTCTATTGGATAGGAAACTATGGATAAGGTTAATTAGGAAGGTGGGATACTCAAGGTGCACTAATTTTAACAGTAGCGCCTCCCTCCAGACACTATCAAAAGCCTTTTCGACATCTAGGGAGCAAGCAGTCGTGCATTTTTTAATTCTTAAGTTAGTCGTGACGTCACTATGAAGTTTAAGAAGAGCGTGCACCGTAGAGTGAGATTTACGGAATCCGAACTGATGGTCCGGGATAAATTCTATAACGTCCTCAGAGTACTGCTCCATCTTATTCAAAATTATTCTCTCCAAAATTTTCCCCAGGTTAGAGAGGAGGGAGATGGGACGAAAATTATTAAGAGTGAAGTTGTTGGGTTTTTTTAAGAGTGGCACGACTTTTGCTACCTTCCACTCCCTAGGAAAGTATCCGTTATTGATACAATTATTCATTATAATGGTGATGAACTTCACCGCTTCCAGGGAGATTTTTTTAATAATGAAGTTTGAGATGCCGTCAGGACCTGAGGACTTTTTGGGTTTTAGGTTTTTGATGATCTCTCGGACCTCGGTCATTCTAGTGTAGAATAAGCTCGGGCTTGGGTTGAGAGCTGGGTTGCTTTCGTCGAAGTTCAGAATTCTAGGTGGTTTAAGTTGGTTGATCCTCTGGGTATTAGCTTGGACTTCTCTAGTGATAATGGGGTTCGTGACCGGAGGGGATTGCTTAAATGTGTTGTGGTAGTGTTCTCTAAGGAGTTCGGCCTTCGCACTATCGTCCGATATTTCTTGGTCGTTAACTAGAATCTTTTCCGGGAATTTAGTTTTTTTTGTTTAATAATTGATTGATTGCTTTAAAGGCATAGGGCTCCGGTTTAATATTTGATAATTTGATGGCAAGTTGCTCGTTAAGCCAAATACTAGTTTTTTCTTTGATAATGGTTTTCAGGAGGGATATATTTTTGGAAAGATTCTTATAATCATTGCTAACCCTATTATAATTTTGATGGTAAATGAGTTTAAGACGTTTTTGCCAGCGGTGCTTTATTCGGAAGAGGGATTTTAAGGCTTCCGGGAGATCTTTGTATTTATTAAAGTGGAGTGCCAGTCTGTTAGAGTGGCGGTCCAGAGTATTTCTTAGGGTGGTGTTAAAGAAAGTGACATAGTTATCAATTTCGTCATTACTCAGCGTTTCGAAGATTGGAGGTTGATTGCGGTTAAGGTTCAAATCAAGGTCCGCTTGAAAATTGTTCCAATTAGTATTTTTAAAAGATATGTAATGCCTAGTATCGACGAGGTCTATGGTTGCATCTGTAATTTCAATGGAAAGCTTGACCGGGAAATGGTCAGAGAAGGTGGGTAGGGTTAGGATAGTGAGATTTGGGTTGCTAGATGGGTTAAGCAGATTTGTTGATATTAGGAATTGGTCGAGGAATGCCGAGCTAGCTGGGTAAGTGGGCGAATGAGAGGTAAGGTTAGTAAGGTTCGGTGTTGAATTTAACCAATTCACCAGTCCTCTTCCATTTTGGTTAACAATTGAGTCGCCCCATAGTGTATTTTTCGAGTTGAGATCTCCACCTAGAATGACTCCATCATAGGAGTCGGCAAGCCTATCTATCTTATCCAGCTCCTCTCGCATAAGTTGGGGCTGGCAATTAGTTGGGAAGTACATTGATCCAATTAGGAAGAATTTAGGAACCTGATTTATGGTTAGTTTGATTTTTACGAAAATATTTGGAAATTTGGGGTTTGGGATATTTACTTCCCAGTATCTAACTTTGGTCCTTAGTGCTATAGCTACCCCTTGGTTGGAGTTGTTCGGTATGAATTTAAACCCGTTTAAGAGAACTTTGTGTTTACTATGGAGGTGCGTCTCCTGTACGAAGGCTGCAAAGCAGTCGTTTGCGTGTAGCATCTCAGCAAGCTGTATTCTTCGGCTATGGTCTATCAAGGATTGAATATTAAAGGTAAGAAAATTAAGCTTCATTATATATTTGATGTGAGTTGATTAAGGAGTATTAGGTACTCCAGTCTTTTTTGTTGGATGCTAGTCGAGTTGTTTATGTTTTTAACAAAGCTCTCAATTTTGAGGAACAGCTGATCAACTCCGACTCCGAAGAGTTCGTTGGCCAGACTTAAAAATTGACCCACGAAGTTGTGATTTTTGTTTGCTGAGGATAAGCCTACGGGATTTTGAGCCGTTAAAACGTCTGATTGATTCAGGGTCGATTTGAAGTGGCTAGCATAACTAATACTAGGGCAAACCTTTGAACTTGGATTAATTTGTTTAGTGGGGGAGTTGAATTTCCCTCTATTCTCCCTTCCTTCCCTTACCAGATTTTTCCTGGATTCCGAATACTTTTTGTAAGCCGGGCAACCACGCCAATTAGCTGGATGGTCCCCTCGACAGTTTATGCAAGATGCTTTAGTATTATCTGCTAATTTGACTGAACAATTCCCCGGGAGATGTTCGTCGAGGCACTTAACACATTTATAATTTTTGCCACAGTTTTTTGCTAGGTGGCCGAAGCTCTGGCATTTCTTACACTGTACAACGCCCCCCACCGATTTGGGTTTTTCCCACTTAACCTTTGAATTAAAGACATAGTTAAGACCGATTATATCACTCACCGTCCTCCCCGGGGAGAGACGAACTAGGAATAAATTATAATTGAGGTTGGGATTGTTTTTGGATTTAGGTGTTTCGAAAGTTTCTACTTGAGATACGATACCCGGAATCATCGAATTCAACTCATCTAGGATTTCATTGGTCGAAAAATCCGAAGTAAGACCCCTTAGGATAAGATTATAAGTACGATTTTGCTTTAATGTGTAAGAGTACCCTTCGATCCGACTCCCCTTAACCATGTTCAAAAGTTCCTGATGGACGTCAGGATTGTCTATATATATTTTGGATTTAAATACGTAGGTATTATTAATTTTGTCAAAACGACCACCACAATTGACCACTTTAAATTTAAAATCTTTTTGGTTTTTCTTAAGACTAACAATAATCTCGCGGATATTAGCGTCAAATAAAATAATTGGAGGGCAAAACTTACCGTGGTGGGGTTTGTGCACATTTCTATTGTCTTGCTGTTCATTGCTGTTCGCCACGTTGTTGTTGTTCTTCGTACAGTTGATGTTGCTGCTGTTGGACTTGCTGTTGTTTCCGTGACTTGTTGAAGCGTCAGTGTCTTGAGTCGGAATAATTACGGATTTTATATTGTTATTTATTTTAAACTTAGTTTTTTGAATTTGAATTTCATTTAAAATAGCAAATCTGTTGTTTGCTAAAGTAACGGGTGGTTTGTGCGCAATAGCTGGATTTATGCCGTTGCCATTAACGGTTCTGTCGGGTGGTTCGACTTCCATTGTAGTATTTGCCATCTTGAATTTGGTGGCGTCATCTTTTAGTTTCGGCGCAATCGAAATAGGGCAACCGTTATTTTTCATCTCCGAGAGCAATTTAGCGGCTCTTATGGCCCTAGGACTGTGGCTTAACGATGTTGACAGCTTATCCGCTTTCTTTTTTTTGTAGCCATCTGCTTGACTGGTTTTCATGGCTGGCGGAGCCCCACGTTTATATGATGCCCCGCCGCCCAGTATCTGCTGTCTATTGCTGGGTATACTTGTATGCAGTATATCCGAATGTTCCGTTGGGTAACTGCACACCGTTGGGTAACTGCACAACACCAAGCACCGTTAACTGTATCACACCACGAACACCAGAACTGAATTGTCTACTGGGTTTTTTTTTTTTTTTTTTTTTTTTTTTTTTTTTTTGTGATAGTCAAAACGATTTTTTTTTTTTTTTTTTTTTTTTTTTTTTCAATGAAACTTTGGAACTGTACTTTACGGTTAGTTGAGATATATATATACGCTCACTATCCACACGTGTTGAATTGCAAATGGTGACGCCTTGTGAAACATGGAGAAAATGCATGCGTCATTCTTTCCACAATAGAATTTTTTTTTTTTTTTAATTATTTAATTTTGGCTTATTTGGTTTTTTATTTTTTTTTTTTTTTTTTTTTAATTTACAGAGTACACACGCAGATACACTTTATTCACTTTATTCACTTTTTGTTCACCACCGAATTTAAGCATCTGTATCCCACGAAGTCTAAAACCAGAATCGGGTTTGTGATATAGATAAACTAACTAGATGTCAAACTCTACTAATACTTTTGCAAACCCTTAAGTTTTGCCCAGACGCACTGTAAGTGAATTCCAACACTTCTGCATCTCAAAATTTGCTAGAAGGAGAGCAATTTACAAGTAAAATTGCTAAAATGAGAGCGATTTGCACGAATGTGTGTAATGGAGACGACATTTTATTTGATTAAAATGGGTGTGGTTTGTATAAAAGGAGAGGGAAATTGCCATTGATGACAATTTACACGTATTCACAGACAGGATCACACGGATAGGGCGATCAGTAGAAAACCGGTTTTGATTTTCCAATATCTGGAAAGTTTGATTTCTAGGTATAGTTGGTCTATGGTTTGTGAATAGAGTTACTGGCATGGATTGGTTAGATTAGAGCGGAAATGTCTTATACCTTATGAGTGCATATGGTATTTTTGTGGTAGTCAGCGACGGATGTTCACTTTGGCCGCTAGAGGCACCACCATCGATTTCCTCGAGTGATAGTACTATTAGTTTCATATACTATATGTACAATGCCGCCATGTATCGGGAAAATTTTTTTTTGTTTCATTTTCCCTCTTATTCCTCTCTTTTGCACTTATTTGAATGTCTCTAAACATGCGCTGTGTAAAAGCCGTCAAGATGTCGCTATTTGCATTTCGGTTTATTGCCGTTGCAAAATTCTTTGTTCATCAAAATATTAGATTTGTTTATTTTGTTAATTTAATGTGTCCAAAATGTTTTAATTTGTTCCACATCAACTCATTAAGAGGGTCATTGTTGATTGTCGTGTTTACAGGCGATTGAGGGGAAAAGCTGATTCACAGCATCCTAAAGGTTACGATCTGGAAGCCAAAGGTTGACATCGACGAACTTCATACCCTCTTGACGGAGGCCGAGCGGATAACAAATATGAGAACCCTTACATGTCAGCGAGGATCCACTTGATATGTCTCCGCTTACAACCGACAGCTTCCTTTCTGGTGGTGCCAGCCCTGTCGAGAACGGGCTACTTTTTCCGAGACTCCAGTACACTTCTTTTCTTTGGAGACGATGGAAAACCGAGTATTTGTGACTTTTGCGTTCAGCGCGCTTCACAAATAAATCTTTTTTGAGGAAAGTTCAACCAGCAGACGTTATCTTGGTTTGGGACGCTGCTACACCAAGAATACTATGGAAGTTGGCCATCGTGGAAATTCGTTTCCCAGGACGTGTCTAATTTAACATCACCTGCTTAACTTCGTAACTAACTAATATAATATATTTATCTCTTTTCATTAATGCCATATGAAATAACTTTTTATTCACATTTGCCCATATAAAGCGAATACAACGCCTGAATTATGAACAGTTAACGATTTTCTTAGACCCTTAGACAGAATTCATTATTGTAATAAAATAATTATTAATATTCGACCTCAGTCTTTTTTCCATATCTCGCATTATTTCTCTTCACCGTTGCTGGAAGGCAAATGGGGGCCATTTCGAATAACTAGTTTTATTAACTATATAACTTAATTCGAGCGGTTTTTTTTTTTTCAAAATTTGAACGTTTATTTAAGAAAAACATGTACTCGTACAATAGTATTATTCAAAGTATTGCCCATCTGAAGCTATGACTTCATAGCCTTTGGAGCCTAGCAAATACTTTGATGGGGTAACACGTATAAGGAAACCGTCCTCCAAATTTTAAATATTTAAAGCTTACATTTTAAAGTAAAACTAGAGTGTCAGTTAATTCAAACTGTGTAAAATCTTGTATCATTTATTGTCATATTGAAGGGCAAAAAAGAAAAAATGAAGTGCTCTGTTATCAAAAGGTCGATAGACATGAACTGAAAATCCAGTGTGTGAATTGTAAAGAATTTCTACACGCTAAGTGTGCCAAACTTGAAAAAAGAGAAGTTGACTTTTTAGAAAAGAGTAGTCAAGGCTACAAATGTGACAAGTGTACGATTCAGCGTAGAAAATCTATATTAGTAGATTCTCCCATATCTCCATCTCCTAACATCATTTCAATTAAGAGCTCCACTCCTTCTACTGCTGCCAATGCCGGCAAGAACTATAACACTCCAAGTATATCCGCATTAACTCTTGTTCTAGCAGCTTTAACAACAGCATCCCATGACGACAACAATACGGGTCAACAAACGATTACGTTACAGTTGCTGTACACCGAAATTGTTCATCTCAGGCAAGTAAATACAGATGCACTCAAGCAGCTTAGATCTCTTGAAGACAACATACTTGAAATGAAGCTATACATAATAGAGCAAAGAGAGAAACAGTGTGCGGTCGATATTGTCGGTATTCCAGACATCAGCAATGCCAACGTCAAAGAGAAAGTGTGTACGCTCTTAAATGCAGTGAATGGAGAGGTTGCTAGTGATTCTGTAATTAAATCATGTTACGTAAAGAATATTCAATTAAATGAAAAGGGCAGACCACATGCAAACTCCAGTATTGTATGTGTTAAATTTTCTTCTACGAGTATTATACATAAAAAAACTGTGATGAACAAAATGCGAGAGAAAAGGAACAACATTACGACTAATATTTATGGTACTTATCTACATAAACGATAGTCTGACTAGCTACACACGAGCATTATTAAAAAAGGCTAATGATCTCAAGAAAACCAACAAATGTAAGTTCGTTTGGGTGAGGGATTCTGCAATTTTAATAAGGAAAAGCAAAGGTGATAAGGTCATTAAAATTGATAAGTTTGAGGATTTTACCAAACTTTCCGATTAATTTTTAGTCTTAATCTATGTCTAATGTAAATATAAGTAATAATTTAATTACTAATCCTCAAGATATAATATGTATTAATAATAGCTTATCCACTTTAAGTTCTAATAATTTACAATGTTTTTGTGTAGAACATTCAAATGTTAGTCAGTATTCTGGTTTCTCTGTAGTTCATCAAAATATACGCAGCATGAGAAGTAATTTCGACAGTTTTTTCTCACATCTCTCATCTCTGAGTCATTTGCCTGATATTATTTTCCTTTCCGAAATTTGGATTTTCGATGAAGAATCTTCTGAATATAAAATACCTAATTTCATATTTGAACCGAATTGCAATAATTACTATTCAGCTGGAGGTGTTGCAGTATTTTTTAGAAATGATCAAGTTTAATTTGGATAGTGCAGACATACTCGTAATAAGTGTTTCTTGCAAAATCTCTGGCTTACACTATTGCTTTATACTCGTATGTATATATAGACTACATAAATGTACAATAAGAACTTTTTTGGAAGAATTGTCAGTATTTTTGGTATCTCAAACTAGTAAAAATTTAATACTCATTGATGATTTGAATATTAACATCCTATCTGAAACAGTTGATACTGATCATTACGTGTCAATTTTATCGTCTTTCGGTATGGATTCTGCTTTGGCACAACCTACACGTTATAGGTCCTGCTTAGATCACATATTTATAAGGGTGCATAGAAACAATAGTGTTAACTATAAAACAATGGTCTATGATCTAAATATTACGGATCACAGTTTAACTAGTATACAACTGGATCATAATATACTTAGAGCTAATAAACCCGAGTATAAAAAAACTAGTTAGAATAGACTTTGCCGTTCTAAAACAACAACTATTTTTTGAACATTGGGAAGACGTTTATTCTGCGCAGGATCCTTCTGGTGCTTTTGATCTATTCCTTGAAAAGCTCCAATCATATATTTCAACAAGTAGTCAGAATACTTTCAATAAAACCAACAATTTTAAACGCATTAAGCAATGGATGACCATTTCCCTACTTAATAAAATCAAAAAGAAAAAAGCACTATATCATAAAGTTAAAAAGCATCCTAACAACAACAGGCTTACAAAATTCTACGACAGATTCTGTTTAAATATGAAAACTGAAATCTCACGTCGTAAAGATTCTTACTTTACTAATAAACTGGCCAGAAATGTTGGTAATGCTAAAAAGGAGTGGTCAGTCGTAAATGAAATTTTAAATAGAACTACTATTAATAGTGATATATCCATAAAAAGTACTAATGTAATGACTTCTGAGCCTGTGGAAGTCGTAACGTTATTCAAAAATTTTTTTACTGGTACTAAATTTTCTGAAGACTTCGTATTAAGCAATAGTCCAACTTTAAATTCTTTTAATTTAGGTCATATGCATTTTCAACCAGCAACTTTTGCTTTTAAAGAATTTACTGCATTTGAAATTCACAAAATCGTAATGACACTAAAAACAACGAGTTCGCCTGGCTTTGATCAGATTTCTTGCTCTGTTTTAAAAAACATTTCATTTCAAATTTCAGACGTTCTGAGTTTCATATTCAATCTCAGTGTTCAAAAGGGTATTTTCCCGGATGCATTGAAGGGAGTGATAGTAATACCCCTTCACAAAAAGGGTAATACTTTTGAGCTTGATACCTACCGCCCTATTTCACTACTGTCAGTGTTTTCAAAAATTCTTGAAAAAGGTATTAAATCTAGGATTGTGTCTTTCTTAGATAGGATTAATTTTTTGAGCATTTCACAATTCGGCTTCAGAAGTGAGAAATCTACACAAGATGCTTTATTGAAACCTACTGCTGAATTATATAACAGTTTAAACAAATCTGAAATACCATCCGCCCTGTTTATAGATATTACGAAGGCGTTTGATATGGTGGATCACACAATATAATTAGACAAACTATACAAAGCGGGTTTTAGAGGTATTATTTATTCTTGGTTCTCATCATATCTTACAAATCGTAAACAAATGGTAAAGATCCGAAATCAGCTTAGTTCTCAGAAAGTAAACAATACTGGTATGCCACAAGGTTCTGTTTTGGGGCCTATTCTATTTTTGATATATGTCGATTCCCTTTTTATTCAACCTTTTAATGGCAAAATCACAGCATTTGCTGATGATACAGCGCTTTCGTATTCCAATAATAGTTATCTCGATCTTTTTTTCGACGTCAATCATGATTTGGATTTATTGCGAAGGTGGTTTACATACCACAAATTGGTCATAAGCAAAAAAACTAAATTTATGATTTTTAATATTCTGGGTGTCACCTGTGAGGATTTTCCTTTATACTATCATGCACCCAGCTGTATGCGCTTTTGCTTAGTCGATGGTCGCAATTCTTTTCCATTTAACAGTAGTTTAAATTGCAATAATACATGTTTTAAAATTGAATGCGTTGACAACTTTAAGTATTTAGGAGTAATATTGGACAAGAGACTTTATTGGAAAGACCATACTTTGTACCTTAAAAAGTACCTTAATTGCGTTGTAAGGCAACTTTATCACCTTAGTCTGTATTGTCGACTGCCTACTTTAAAGTTGGTATATAATGGTCTTTTAAAGTCTAAGCTGCAGTACGGTGTATCATGTTGGGGTGGTACACATCTCAACAAAATACAACCTTTATTCTTAAAGCAAAAACATGCAATCAGAATAATGTGTAAAGTGAATCGTAGAACTCCTAGTTTCGATTTATTCAAAAGTCTCGAAATCCTTCCAATAAGGCATCTTTACTGTTACAAAGTTTTAAAAATATTTTTTTTAAAGTCCGGGTTTTATGCTGTTGCGACAATCCATAAAACACATTATACGCGTTTCTATTCAGTAACTGCACCCCGACTTTTTAATGCATTACCGGCAAACCTTAGATGTGAGAGAGTGAAAGCAGTCTTTCTTAAAAATACAAAGAAGTGGTTATTCACTTTTGACCATTCTGCCATAAATAATTTAATATAAATTAACGTTTATTATACAATTTTGCTCTACTCCTGATATTTGTTCATGTTCATCACTTTTGTTAATATGAATATATCTTCTTTCTTTCTTTCTTTTTACAACTTCCTTCAATTCCTTTAATGAATTATTTTATTGTATTTCCCCATCAATAAATTGTTTAAAAAATCAAATCAAGAAATGACAGATCCACTCACCTCTTGTCATGAAAAGGCAACAGATTGTACCTAACTATTTCATTCAAAATGTATACAATTATAATACACGCTGTAATTTAGTATACGTTTTGTTTTGTTATGAGAAATAAAGATCTGAGAAAAAAAAAAAAAAAAAAACTTTTTCCCATCTTTCTGGCAATTTGTGGATCCCATCCCAAAAGAACTGCGTCGGCTTGGCAGCCAAGAATGAATCAAGCCAATTTTTGATAGTCAGAGGGGCAAGGTCTGGGTTATAGGCGGGTGGGGTAAGACTTCCCATCCACTGTTTTCCAAATAGTTCTTAATCGGAATAGCAACGTGGGACCGAGCGTTGTCATGATGGAAAATTATTGCCTCATGTCTGGTCGCATATTCCGGGCATTTTTCGGCCACTGCTCTCTTCAAATGGATTAATTGTGTTCGGTAGCGTTGTCCATTGATGGTTTCACCCGGTTTTACAAGCTCATAATACAGCACACCCATCTGATCCCACCAAATATAGAGCATTACCTTCGCGTCATGGATATTCGGGGCTTTGCCGTTGATTTGGTTGGTTGGCCGGGTTTCACATATGATTTTTTTTTGTCGTAATGGATCCATTTTTCATCACCAGTAACAATCCGATGCAAAAATGACTTCCTTTTGTGGCGTTCCAGCAGCATTTCGGACATGCAAAACCGCCTTTCGACGTCTCTCCTCTTGAGTTCATGTGGAACCCAATTTCCTTGCTTTTGAATATATTCAGCTGCTTTTAAACGTTTTGAAATGGCTGCTTGAGTGACACCCAAAGATTCTGCGAGCTCTTCTTGGCAACAATCTTCATAGAGTAATGCTTCCAGTTCTTCATCTTCAAACTTTTTTGGCTGCCCAGGACGTTCATCGTCTTGCAAGCCAAAATCACCACTTCGCTCAGCTGGCGCATGTTCACCATAAACTTCCACCAAAATACGATGACTTTCGGCAGCAGTTTTCTTCATATTAAAGTAATGAAGAAGAACTCCCCGCAAAAACACTTTTTCAGGCACAAAGTTCGACATATTTGAGTAAAAAAAAATTATTGTTGTTTACGCTTCAAATGAATGACATATACTGAAATGACAGTAGCTTTCCAACGCATGTTCCAAAGTAATAACAAATTACACCATCGCTTAGCAAACCGCACGAATTAAGTTATTGACTTAATACAGCTACAATTCGTAGTCACTGGGTGACCTAATAAATAGAAGAAAAAAGTTTTGAAAAATATTCTTCCGTTTTAATTTTATTAGCCAAAAACTGTGTTCCAAAACATTTAGTAGTACTAGGTACATCCTGGTCTTCAACTCTTTAAAAATAAAATTTACTTTCGTTACGATCACCAGTAAATGCATGCGAATGTGGTTGATAGGTATCCGGTAACTCTGTTTGTAACACATGGGCTGGAAAGTTCGTTTTATAGTAAAACACAAAGTTTTTGCAAAATTCAACTTTATTTATCAATATAGTTGCCTTCGAAGGCAATACACTGATTGAAACAATTTTTAATCTTTCGATACCAGTTTTGTAGTACAATTTCGGTTTAGCCTCAAAATAGGCCTCTGTTTCGGCGATTCGGTCTTAAACCTCTTTCCGGCGAGCATTCTTTTGAGGTCTGCGAACAAGAAATAGTCGCTGGGGGCCAAATCTGGAGAATACGGTGGGTGGGGAAGCAATTCGTAGCCGAATTCATTCAATTTTGCCATCGTTTTCATTTTGTGACACGGTGCATTGTCTTGATGAAATAGCACTTTTTTTTTCTTCATTTCGTTTTTCTGCGATTTCGTCCTTCAAACGCTCCAACAACGCAATGTAATGGTCGCTGTTGATTGTCTGCCCCTTTTGGAGATAGTCGATGAAAATTATTCCATGTGCATCCCAAAATACGGATGCCATAACCTTGCCAGCCGACTGTTGAGTCTTTGGTCGTTTTGTGCGAGGTTCGTCGCCTGCTCGCCACTCAGCTGACTGCAGACTTGACTCTGGTGTGAAGTGATGGAGCCAAGTTTCATCCATTGTCACATTGAAACAGCCTCTTTTGGACGTCCACTGCACGCATCATCTTCGATGCTTGTATGACCACTTTTAAATTTTTCAATCCACTTGCGAATGGTTCGTTCGGCTGGTGCAGAGTCCGGGTAACACTTATCAAGCCATTTCTTTGCATCGGCTGCACTTTTTCCCATCAAAAAGCAATGATAAATCAACACACGAAATTGCTTTGAATCCATTTTTTTCCACAATAACAAAAGTTGCTTCACTCACAACGCTATATCTCGAGAACTAATCGTCCGACAGCTGTCAAATTTATACACGTATCTTTTGAAGGTTGGTACTAACTGAAAATGGTATGGATTTAGTTCAAGTGGTGCCCTCTCTTAGAAACGGACTTTTCAGCCCATGTGTTATTGAGCTTGCGCAAATTGAACATTAAATCCATTTGGATCTATGTATGTCCACAAGCAGTTCTTGCTTTTGCTACCTATCCACGATCGCACTTCTATAGACTTCATGAAGGTAAGTTACCATCTAGTCTGCATCTGCTCTTGGCTTCTCTTATTTTTATACGAGCTTTATTTCTAAGTCTTCGAATTTTATAGTTTCACGTATTTAAGGTAATCCAAGAAATACTCGTACTGAGAAAAAAAGAGGAGGACTTTTCTGAATTGCGTTTTATAGTCACACAACGGGATAGCCTTAACGGAAATTAGTCGAGCGAAAATAGAAATAGCAATGATGTCGATTAAGAGGACAGTCGAAAAATAAGTTATTTAACTATTGGAATTGGAAAATATTTTACACCCTACGTAGATTAACTACATACACAACACAAAAAAAAAGAAAAAAAGATCAGATTTTCGTTCTTTATTATAAATTGAGCAAAATAGAAAAAAACTAAATAAGCAGCAGACAAAATCATATTTTCAACTCATTTAAAATCAAAACTGCAGATAAAAAATCGCTTTTATTTTACTTAAAGAAAAATTACCACAAAAAAATAATAACAACGAGGATACCTTTACAAAAGGTACGATCTCCCCGGCTCGATATGGTCAAGTAAAGTCATAAAGTCTACAAACTAGCCAATGTTCCGTCTTTCACCATTTCCAAAAGTTGTACTAAATCCGGTGATCTCATCGTTAAAAATTCATTTTGATCTACACTAATGAGACATCGCATTAATGCAGTAATTAGCTCTGCACTGCCAGAGCACAAACATGCTGTAGCCATCAGATTTATGTCCTGCATTCGAAATTTATAACCGGTGATCTGAGAAAATTCTTCGATTGAAGGTGCAAATAAAGCTGCGTCCGCTTTGAGGATTATTCCCAAAAGAAGATCAACTGTTTCATGAGATCTCTCTTTGACGCGACTTAGCATAAAACGACATGCGTTTATTTTGTTTAGTCCTGTGCAGGTTAATGCCGTAAAGACATTTTTAATAAATAGTAAGCAATCGGGTTGAATCTCACAATCGTAAATCATGTGAAAAAGTTTGGAACGCATTTTACGACGTGCGTACTCTTCACAGAAGATAGGAAAATACAATTTAAACATCTTGTAATGTCTCCAAATAATCCTATATGCAGCGTTCAAGTCTCTATTTTGAAGAAGACTGAGGGAAGGTACTACAACTCGATGCTCTAATAGTTGGTGGCTATATTTGCAAGAGGATTCAAAACATCTATTGGCTAAAAAGCCATAGCAAATTGAACCAAACATCTTTGAAATATCTTGGTTCTGAATAGGGGATGAAAGGTTCACATCGGAAGTTGAATCTTTTGGAAGGCTTGCATTAACAATAGTTAAGGTTGGCGTTGGGCTTAAATAATTATCCGAAAACGAAGTGATAAGATTTTGATTTGCATTTCCTAACGGATTTTGCATGCTAGGTGCTAGTGTTTTTAGTTGTAACTCATTTCTTGGTTCGTTATTTACTGACTTTCGCCGTGGAATTTTAAATTGTTTTAGAAACACATTCACCTCCTGCTGATTTGTATGTGAGAAAAGAGTATCTAGATAACTGGATGGGGCAGCGTCAATATTGTTTTTAGACACATTGGCGCAGTTTTGATACCTCACGTTTGATGTGCTGTCATCCAGAAGCGTAAAGTCAGCAAAACGATCTTCAGCTGGTGAGCTAAAAGAAAAACAAAAAAAAAAATAAATAAAGTAAGTCTTTTAAAAGTATAGAAAAAAAAACACATGAAGTTTCATTCAAAAACTTTTCATGGCCTCCTTACAAAACTTAAATTACATGTACAAGTATATGTATAAAAAAGAAGATGGATGAACAAAAAAATGTTGCCTTGTCTTGTTAGTCTTATCAATTTGTACACAGGACCTCACAGTGTCCGATCTTTTATCACGGGTGGTGACGTGAGAAAAATTACTATTTCTTACGAAGTCCAACGCAAGTTTTGACAGTTTCTGGGGATTGTCATCATCCGGAGTAAAACTTTTTAACAGCATCGTTTTAGAGATACTCGAACTGTTGCATTAGTTTCTTTTAATATTTATATTTTAACTTAGGTGTAAGCGGAAGACCCTTTTATTCGGCAAGGAAAATAGTGGATAAAAAAAAGAATGAGGTTAGCTTGACCTTTCAAAGCGTTAGATTAGTTTATTGGAATCATAATTGATGTGATGCGTCGCTATATGGAAAAGACGGATACATCGTAAGTTATAAGGATTGTTATTAAATTGAATTGAAAAGGGATGTGAAATTAACAGACCCTGAGAGGCGTCAATGAATGAATAGAATATCTTATACGTCCTTGCGTTTTTTAAGGGTATTCAAATTACATAAAATGGTTGAGTCGGTTTTGATAGAAGGTAGTGTCAGAGTGGTTTTCGAAGATCAAATCAAATAACAGGATGTTAAATGTTCTCAATTGTAAGAACATGAATCCGCTGAAAGGCGGAACAACTGGTGTTCGCAAGCAGGGGCAAGCGAATGTAATATGGAGGTATCTGAAGACGTAAAATAGGGAAATTCTGATAAAGAAAAAATTAAGTTGATGAACAAAGGTCGCGAAAAGATTGAACTAATGGTTCAGGCTGACCGTGAAGGAGATTAGGTCAAAGAGGAAACTGGTCGCGCTTAGATGATGATGTAATAAATGCATAATTGCCGGTTTAAGCTCAAAACTATTTTTAAGGCACCAAATAAGCTATTAAGATATTTTAGAAGAAATTTAGCATCTTGAGGTGAAGCTTTAAAAATACCGGTATCATCAGCGTAGAGGGAGAAAGAGGAGTGCTTAGTAACCCTATCAAGATCGCTGATAGTTAGACTTACTGGATGCGCCTAAATTAAGAGGATATTTATTTTAATTTTCGCGTAAAAGTCGCGGGGAGAAAATTTTAAGAGGAACAATTGAGTTTGTAATAGTTTTGGGTTTTTAATAATTTTCCTTTCAGGCGTCATATAGAATACTTTCGGTATATGAGAAAATTTAACAATGGGGTATAATTGGTTACTTTTAACTTGTCTATCGGGATTATGAAAGAGATCTGCTAAACCTGAGAAAATCCTCCTTGTGTGATGGATAGAATTAATAGGGAGAAAATGGGGAAAGGGACCGGGTAAGAATTCATCATTAAGTTGTTGTAAGGAGCTAAAAATGAAAGTTCACTAGAAAAAGGAGCCAACGAGAAGTTAATTTAGTAATTGAAGTAGGAGGGATGCAACACGAAATGTTGTCTGCTGATTGCTGGAAAAAGGTTGACGAAGATACGAGGGCGGGTCAATAAGTCAATAAGTTTTTGAATTTCTGACCTCTTTACTGAAACAGCAACACTGCTCCTGTCAACAGGCATATGTGAGTTGACTCCTGTCAAAATTTAAACTTGCTGCGTCAGTTAGTTTGTGTTTGACAGCTATTTTTATCAGACTACTCACTAATTTGAGGAGAAAATGGAAAAAAGTGAATTTCGTGTGCTTATTAAGCATTATTTCTTGCGAAAAAAAACCATTACCGAGACCAAGGCTAAGCTTGATAAATACTATGGGGACTCTGCACCATCGATTTCAATGGTAAAAAAGTGGTTTACTGAATTTCGTTGTGGCCGTACAAGCACTGAAGATGCCGAACGTCCTGGACGCCCAGTTGAGGTCTCTACACCCGAAACAATCGAAAAAATTCACGATATGGTGTTGGCCGACCGAAGATTGAAAGTGCGAGAGATTGTGGAAGCCGTAGGGATCTCGCATGGCTCAGTGGTTTCAATTTTGAATGATCACTTGGGCATGAGAAAGCTTTCCGCAAGATGGGTGCCGCGTTTGCTCACAGTCGACCACAAACGCAATCGTGTAACAACTTCACAGGAAGGTTTGGCGTTGTTTAATCGCAATATGGAGGAGTTTTTGCGCCGTTTTGTAACCGTGGACGAAACATGGATCCATCACAACACACCAGAGAACAAACAACAGTCAAAACAGTGGGTTTCTAAGGGTGAATCGGCGCCAAATAAGGCCAAGGTGGGTTTGTCAGCCAGTTTTTTGGGATGCACGCCGGATAATCCACATTGACTACCTTCAAAAGGGAAGAACAATCAATGGGGAATATTATGCCAACTTATTGGACCGATTCAATGACGATTTGAAAAAAAAAACGACCTCATTTGGCCAAGAAAAAAGTTCTTTTCCACCAAGACAATGCAAGGGTGCACACATGTGCAGTTGCCATGGCAAAAATCCATGAATTGGGCTATGAATTGCTCCCTCATCCACCCTATTCTCCAGATTTGGCTCCGAGCGACTACTTCTTGTTCCCAAACCTGAAGAAATGGCTTGGTGGAAAAAGATTTGACTCCAATGATGAAGTCATCTCGTCATTTTGAGGACCTCGACAAATCATTTTTTTTGGAAGGGATAAAAAAAATTGGAGAAGCGTTGGACAAAGCTCAAGGAAGACTACGTTGAAAAATAAAATTATTTTTTTATCAAAAAATCTGTTTTAATCCAAAAGTCACGGACTTATTGACCCGCCCTCGTATGTGGATTGATTGATAATTTTTTTTCGAAAGATAAACGAAGAATAACCACCGGACTTAGAATCGTTTATAAGATTGGTTTGCGGTAAAAGTAGCCCTGTTTCACAGATATAGAAAAGTGTATGAAAATACTGAGGAAAAAACTATATGCGAATGAAAACTGCCCACAACTTTTTTGTTGTTGGTTATACCAAAAAGATGATGTAAATTATTCAAATGGGCACGTCAGGGTATTCATCTGCTAATAAGAATATTGCTATGGGGGAAAAGGTTTCGCACCGAAAAACTCAGCTGGAGAAGATATGCCAAACTTACACCGTCTTAATATAGTTGATAATATATTTATTAAGCAAGAGTGGAACTTAACGACATATTGGGACATCAAACCCAGATAGTTTAACATCTATGCCGCAATAACGTGAAATGACAAGTAAAAAGATTATAATGCAATTTTGCGCTAATCACTTGCAAGTCAGTACATGCCGACTTTTGCTAATAGAATTTTCAGTGAATCACCCGGGGATAAACAAACGAAAACCGGAATCAGTCGAGAAAATAAACGGAGACAACTTAAACAAGTGAAAAGACTAGTACAAGACAGTGTACAAAGTGCGGAACAATTTCTCTTCCTTTCGCAGATGATAGTGCTCATATACGCAACGACATGATAGTCCTTCACTCCTAATAATTGGACAGAGCCAAAAGAAGAAAACGAGTCACGAATCAGTCATACTAGGACCGAATATCTGCGGTGTTGATTTTCCTAACCAAAAACCTAATTCCTGGCATCTATTTAAAAGGCGTCATCGTGATAAAGCACGAACCTTAAGCAGTAAGGAAATTGGTATGACGATGCCACACATAGTCAGTTAAACGGCGCGAAAACTCCGCTGTATTTTGTGACAGAAAAGTGCCGCTTAAACTTAAATGTGCATCGCAATGTACGAGAAATATAAAGGATACACGACAGCGACGGAAATAAAAATGTTATGAATGTCAGACAATGTAACAAAACGTGATGTAATACATAAGTAAGCGCATTCGCGGAAAAAATCGATGATTGATAAATTTCAGGCTGAACAAACAACCTGGTTTCGCCACGTTTAGCATAGCTGTTCGGAAAATCCGCTATCCGCCCGAAAAGCGATAGGAATTTAAATTCCAGAGGACGAACGAAAGCTATTTTAATAAACATAAATTTTTGGAAAAAATTAGACCCGACCAAACTATTAATTTTTTTGGATGCAATGGATGTTGAGGAAAATATTTCTCAGATGGACGAAAAGGCCGAAACGCTATATAATTCGCACTAAAAGAATGCACATTTGGCAAATTTACACGGCTGCTTGCAAGCTCTATTCTGGTTTTCACCAAATTAGATAGCTGGTTTAAGGCAAGGACAACTTTGCCAAATATTGCTTCTTTGAGTCCCTGAGCACAACGTTAATATTGTCTATGATGACTAACCCAAAGTTATGATAAAAACGCATCATCGTATGCCCAACAAGAAAAAAAAAACAGCATGCATGACCCAAATTTTAAACGTTTCGAGCAACCAATAATGATTTGTCCCAATAACTCGTTGTAGTCAAGGTACGAACATATGTGGATATGTTGAACCCCTCAGCCCTGAAAAACCAAGGATGTTTGGCATAAAACTGGTGTAATCGCAAGAGACTATGTGGCTTTTGATGATCACGATCACGATCACCAGCACCAAAGCAAATAACCAATAGTGATACTGTCTGTTAGTTAGGATAGTGTATTTAATATGCTAGGTATTACGCTGTCTATTTGACGAGAATGCCTGAATAGCAATATACAAACTAAAGACCAATAAAACAGTTGAAATAATGCCCATTAAATAGAATTTCAGCATTGCTTGCCTGACCCCAAGAGGGGAGGACCTCACGACTACCTCAGCTAAATGAACCTTTCCAACATCATAGTTCAAAGGGTTATGCGAAATTCATAGGCCAATATCAGTATTAGGTGTGCAATAATTCAATTTCAGCATTATTCATCAGGATAGAAGACATACAAATTCGGTTGCGCAGGTCTGTTAGACACCGGAAAATTCACAAATACCACGAATAAGTAAGCGGGTCTGAAAGATTTTCTAATTTGGTTCTATCCGGTCTAAGATCCATACGTTTTTTTTGCACGTAAGACTAAGAATGCAGCTTTCAGATTGCAACCTAAGACTACTATTATTATTTAGTACTTACTTAAAGCCAGACGATGGTGCAAGCGATAATAAATCATCATTTACACAATTATCAAAATCCAGTTGGGAATCTTCGATATTCTTTTCTATTTCCAGCAATGACATGGCCGTCATAGCCTCCACCTTAGTTTTATCTTTTCGAGATATGTCGTCATCTTCAATTGAAACAGCTTCCTTGTCTTTTTTACACTTTTCAATTGGACTTTGGCTAACAGAATCTTTGCTCATACCGCTCAAAGTTTTCGAAGATAATTGTGCAGGAATCGACGTACTGAAAACAATTTTTGCTTGTTGGGAAGAGGCACCAAATAGGTGGTCGTTTATGTCATCCAACAGTGGCATATTGCGTGCAGTTTTGAAAATGATACTGCTGTCTTTTGCATTTTCTTCTGAAACATTTGTGTTTTTCTTTTGAGTCGCAGTCGGCGAATTATGCGGGTAGCACAAAAGCCCGTCGTTGTAATTCGCTGTTGTGGAATGGGCAACATTTATTTCCTTGGTACTTGATTCCAAGTTTTCTTTTGCTGATTGAGAAACGGATGCCTCTTCTTGGGTGGGCCCAACAATCTTGTAACTTCCATTAGTTTGAGTAATTATCGTATTTGGATTCGAAGCAATTGAATTCAGATTATTGTTCTGAGTAACTTCACCATTCCCGTCTAAGACTCTAGCGATGACATTATTCCCGTCGTCTATGGATTGATTTTCTATGAAGTTTACCTAAAAACAAAATAAAAACAGTCCTTAAGCGTGAAACAATTCTGGGGCTATTACTTACAAAATCTTCAAACGGTATAAATCCCTCTTGTCCACTATTAGTCCCTTCGGCGAATGTCCCACTGGGGTCTGTTGTCGAAACTGACTGAGGATCACTATTTGTTGGAGCGGATAATGTCCATGTACCGTTCAAAAGATAAGCAACTTGGCCACTTTGCACAGGTGGACCATCCCAATTCTGTGTAGTTGAAGTTACATGCTGTGAAACAGTTGACGGAGATTGAGCATTACATTCAAACATCTCAACATATTTAGCTAGTTCGCTTTTTTCAATTGTCTTCTTATTCTTTGAACCTGGCTTACGTCCACGTTTCTTCGGTGGATCATCGGACACTGCCTTACTAACCCTTCGTTTAAGCGTGCGCTTGTTTTGCGTTGGAGTTAATTCAGCTTCTGGACCTAGCTCAATAGAAATGTTTGACTGCGATGTTGAATTTTGTACCAATGGTGCAGGTGACTCGCCTAGTTGTGGTGAAGTCTTTATCTCAATTTTGTTCTCTTTTTCAAAATCATTAACGGTTTGGGTTTCGACACTAGTATGAGTTTCTACGTTAATCTTAAAATTTTTCGCGGGATTTGAATCGTGTGTGTTTTTTTTCATCTTCTCCAACTCGGATGCATTTGTCGTCTTCAGATGGTGTTCCAAGTTAATATCCACAATTTTTTTTGAGATGTCCAAACGATTTAAATCTATCGAGATTTTGTATTTACAACTGCGCCAAGTTTCCTGCAAAATCGTCGGTATGAAAATTGTTATGAGGTTTGTTGAAGCTGTTAATGGAAGGCTTTCAACTTGAACCAAACCATTAAGTTCGGTTAGATGATCACAACAGCCATTGTTGTTACATGATGTGGCCCTGCCATCACCAGAAATAGAACCTTTTCTATCAACCCTTGCACCAGGGTTAAAGAATTTTACAACGGCTGGATCTTGGAATATAGTTTTACGCACACGCGTTGTTCGCCTTAAATGTTGTTGAGCAACAGACTCATCAATACGCCTCTGAAACTCAGACAATGATTTCTTCACGTTCATTATGATGCACTTTAAGTCTAATTTCTGAAGTTGCACTTCAGGATTTGAGTTGAAAAGTTGTAAATGAACTTTCCTACGGAGCTCTGCGTCTGCTTTCACATCGCTACGTTGCAAATTCGGGCATAAATAGTACGTCTGCGATATAATATCATCAAAATTAATGTTTTGCATTATTTGAAGGGTGCGGGGTGGTCTGATTTCAAGTTGCACGATTACTAAGTCTTTTGAAAAAGTAAAATTTCTTGTTAATGCGATGGTGTTTGTACCTTACACATAACTTTACCGGCAAATTTGGAAATAAACTTACAGCTTTCAGTCTAACAATTATGAGAATACAATTATGGGAATGTAAGAACTGTTATCTGTATTCAATAATTCAATCAATTCAAGCATGAGCAATTAGAATTTAACCGCTATCTCTCCAACACAGTATTCGAATGCATTAAGGGTTCGTTAGCACTTGCACTCGAAAATTTATTCAAAGCAAAAACAATGAAATTTAAAACATATGAAATATAATAACTGACTTACGTATGTATGTTATACATATCTACGTTTTTTTTTTTTTTTTTTTTTTTTTGTTTTTTGGTTAAATAACATACTTTGATTTTAATCTAATCCTGGAAGAATAAAATGCAATTACTTCACCAAGGAAATTTACATTTTAAGAATTCCACAGCAGGCCGCAGTACTTTCTCATTATTCATGTAAGATCCTTCTGCTCGAAATATTAGAAAAGTGGAACGTCGGCACAGCAAGTAGAATATTCAAAAGTCATCTCGGGCGAGCAAGTCGACACTAACCTTTGCTGACAGATAATTCCGTTAATAAAGTAGAGAACAAAAATTGACATCTGTCGAATAGGAAATTAATTAAGGTAGGAGGGCTGTTCTCGCTTAATTTGAGAGAATGGCTTCAATATCCCATAGACCAAGAAGAAGAACTAAGCGCACAAGGTATGTGGACCAACTTCGCAGAACGTAAGAGTAAAATAAAAATAGACTTATGTACAACTAAACTAATAAGCGAAACTAAAAAAGTGCGTACTGAGTTAGACCATTATAACTTTGTAAAAAAGAGGCTAATAAATCGGTACCCAGAGCATGTGCGATGGCAGTAAAGGTATTGCATTTGCAATTATTAAACGTTATTATTAAACGAGTAATGTCCGTACAGTACCATTCCCACGGCTGTCGCGTACGAAGAGGAAACGGCATTTTTAACGGAAGCCGAAAGTAAGCAAAGCTGCACATAAAATGAACAGCCGACACTGCAAGGCAACAAAAAAAAAATAATAATATTCGGATCTGCACATAGAATGTTTGGATCTTATACAGGACACGTGTGGTTGAGAAACTAGGCGTAGACCATGTCTATATGGATGCGTATTTGTTGTAGGCAGCAGACAAGATGAGATGTGTTGAGTTTTTAGCAAGTAAGTGAACGCATTGTAACAATCCGCTTCAATACTAATCTCCCCAATATCAGCGATATACAATCGTGCTCCCACAGAAAAAATAGACAATACTACCAATGAATGCTTTTACGGGTAAGACCTTAAAATCATTTTAGGTGATTTTAATGCTAAATTAGACGAAGATAAATATTTGTTAGCACAATCGAGAAACATAGCATACACGATACCACTTCTGCAAATGGACTTCGAATTATCGATTTTGCTGGGGTTAGAGTATTACCATACCTAGCAAACGGTTTCCTACCCTCAATATCTTTTAGCCTCCCATCAATATACTACATTATGTGCTCAGATCAGGTGAAAAGATACCAAGAAGCAGTCAGAAAAGTTCCAATACTGTGCTAGGTTTTACCCGACCACCTGCACGAAACTACTTATTTGATGAAGACTGCTAGCAAGCACATGTAAAGTAATTTGCCCATACAGCGTCAGTACATAGAAGAACGAGAGCGATGGTTTACTGTACGAGCAAAGGAGAAGGGAAGAACATCATATCCGAACAATTAAGGCCACGAAACCTTAGTCGATGGAACAAGCCATTTTTTTTCGAAAGCTTCCAATTAATACGATAACCAAACAAGGGAAAAGTCTCATAGTTTACAAATTTTTTCTTCACGTTTAGTTTATGAAAATTAATTCCTTAATATCACCTGTTGATGTTGTAATCGAACTAAAACAAAACATCACTGTTATATCCCTGTACATTCCTCCGGATCCAAGTTTTCTGTTTCGGAAATCGAAACTTCCAATTTCCATTTCTGATTACAATCCCTGGAGACTCCTTTGAGAATCGCGCTGTATGAATACGGCCATTAAAATTACGGAAGATTTCTTGACTGTTTTAAATGATGGTAAGGGTTTTTCTACTCACAACACTTTCTCATCACTGGGCAAAAAGCTGACGACAAATGTTTTGATCTCTTAACTAAAAATCAACAGAATGAAACAACCGGAAATATGTACTATATGTACTTAACCACCAAATTCTCGGAAGCAGCTTTTACAAAGTTGGAGTTCTATCCGAATTTGAAATTCCTGATTTACACGACGCGTTATCTGACGTGTGTGACTTAAAATTGTTGATAAAACGTATGAAAACTGAAGGGGGAAGTCAAACACTGATGGTCCCCAATTTTCCTTCCGATTCCTGCATTCTCTTCTGTTGTTCTTTCGTTATTTTGTCTGATTTCAAATTGAATTTGAGCTTGCTTATTCTTAAATATTTGTAAAACGAGGTTTTCGAGAGAACATTTAGCATTTCTCTCATCAAAAATAAAAATAAGTCTTTGGAATCCCGTATTTTCTTCTATGGCTTCATCCATACCCTGTGTTTTCCTGTTTTTTTTTGGAATTGGTAAAGCATCTTGGCAACACTTACGCAAATTAATCAAAATGTGTTTTTCCTCTTCATTTTCTAAATCTATGTATGTACCCGCAATTATTGGAGAGGTACATACCTGCTAGAACGAATTACAAATGGCGAAAGTACTTGAATATCAAATCACTTGAGTGAAAATTTGAATCGTGTAAATGCACCGTACGTGCTTACAAGATTTCCAAGGTCAATTTCGTTTGCCCTTCATTAGAGTGTTGTTTGTAAATTAAATGTCTAAACCGACGCAAAGAAGCTCCTTAGTTACTTTGTAATTATAGCCAACGAGAATAATATTTTGTCGCAGTTGATAAGTAACCGATTTCTTCTTTATCGACACGTTTTTCGCCTTCTCCTCATTAACTTTTAGAACTGATCTTATCATTTTTCAATGTAAACGCTTCTACGAGTTCATTCATCATTGACACGTTTTGTGCGAAGTCGTTAACAGCTGATGGGACCTGTTGAATGCCTTCGATGGGTAGGTAGTACAGACGGAGTTTAATGCGCATCTTTTCGTCATTTTCTTTTGAACTGTCATTCTGTGATGCGCGCATTATTAAACGAGGACTTTTTTTTCATTCTTTGGTGTTGCATGTTATTTGACGTCTATTTATATTTTATTTCATCTTTTATGCTGTTGTGTGGCCGTGGTCCAAGTGGTAGTGGATTGGCTTCCAAATCGGAAGGTTCGGTGTTCGAATCCCAGCTTCGCCCGAAAGACATATCCATTTTTTCAGTTAACGAAAATTAAATGTTGGACTGAGCCCTATCTATCTTTCTCTCTCTATCCCATTTTCCAAAAAACTTAACACATGCTGAGGCATTATAAGTGTATTCATACCTACTTGAGTGTTAAGTTCTATAAAAAAGAAAATGTCATTTCAAGACCTAAAAGACTTATTGGACTCTGCAGAGGCATTGACGTGGGCATAAAAGTCCTGCTGGAGAACGACGTGTTCACATTTTCATCGGGATGAAAGACTTTTTGACAATTGGAACACTTGAATCGAGCCATTTTTAATTTTTAAACTTGAGCCGTTGGCCTCAAACTTGCCTATTTTCGTCTTCTTTACACTTCCTTGCTCATAAACGATCAAAACTAAAATTAAAAAATATGTCAGAATTGGAACGATATGGGAAAAAACGCCATGTTTCACACGAAAATACATTTCACAAGTGGAATTTCAGTGGTAGTAACCCTTCTTCTTCCCACTTAAATAAAAAGCGTTCTGCCTTTCGGACAATCTTCCTGCCCACGCCAATGTAAACAGGCACTTATGGAGGTTTCGCGAATGCGCGTAGTTCTTTTAAGACATTCGTAACATTATCACCCTCCAAAACCGACATTATTTATCTTGTCTTGCATTATTATATTTCTACTTCCAGTACTTCATCAAAATTGCCAGCAGAATTCCGCCCCTTTAAATTTTCAAACCGTAAACTGTTCTTACTAAGAATGGTCATCAGTTTACCCTCAATTCATTTTCGGACGTACCCCGAGATATGGATTAGCCGCACATCTCGCCTATGCTATGCCCTGACAAGCTTTTTATTCTCTAATAGTTACAACCTGAAAAGATTCATGACCAAAGCACATCGGTAACTTTCTTTTTTTTTACTCGTCCTGTTTCGCCTGCACTGTATTTTAGAGGTATTCCTCATCCAAAAAGGAGAGGACTTTAACTCGAATTTCAACATTAAAGTGAGCAGAGTTAACTCTATATACTCTTACATAGCTTGTGAAGATTGTCTCTCAGTCGATAGGAAAACCGCTCTGCTTATTACCCATTTTACATTATGTTCCATATGTTTGAACATAAATATTCATAGGTTATTAATTTCTTTCTCTGAACTAATATCAAATACAAAAATTTGAAACGGTTTTCAAGGTCTTAACCGATATTTGTAGGTAGAAACAAATTGCATTTGAGGCAATGCCGTCATCTGTCAGCTGTGTAGATTTTCACCATTTAAACGTCAAACTAGACGACGGCAGATTTTCGTGTTACATCACTTGGTTTATTAGTGCGAAATAAATTAAATACAAAAGAAAAACATTTTCTACATATTCACTACTAATCTTCCAAATTGATTTACCGCTTGTTATGTTACATATAGATAAATTGAATTAAGGAAAATAATTGGATTCCAAACAGCAGCCGTGCTATTGATGCAAAACTTGGTTTTGTAAAATGTCAGAAATCGATCAGGTTAGAGGAGTTTGAGTTTTAATGCGTGATGTGATTTTGAATTTTAATTTGTTTTGTTTTGTTGCTAATTTTCTGTTATTTAATTTTTTAAGGGCAGCAAAGCAAAGCGTATTTTATTTAGAACGTAGTATGTACATCGGATTAGGAGCATTCAAGATATTTTTAGTCAAATGACAGATAGTTGAGCATCTACGTTGACGTAGTTATAATGGAATGCATATTTTGTTTTATTTAACTTTTTCATTTTGTGATAATTGCATTATTTTACAGATTTATACGAATCTTTTTATGACTCAACACATTCTAAATGTATTTCTAAAAAAAAAAATTAAATCTAAAGAAATGCACGGCCAAGATGTGGGAACGTGCAAACAGGAGACTTGTTTCTTTTTTAACCAATTCTTGCACAGCCTAAGAGATGATATGCTAGTACACCAAAATAAGTGTTAATACCGTCTTTCCATTGAATTCAGCGTGTTATCAATTTTCTTAAAAATAAAATTTACAAAAAGAAAGGAATTCGCAATATCTAAGGGGTTTCTATCAGTTTAGGGTTTCTAACCAAATTTGCTTCTTTAATCCTAAAAGAATACACAGTCAAGTTTTGATTAATTCATCCAATAAAATAAGACCAACAAATGTGATAAAAGAAAGAGATCTTCTAGGAGTATATAAAATTTATATTTTTTACTTAAAATTTATTGCAAAATAATTAAAATAAACACTAATGATATAGGTACTTGAAAAACAAAATTCCAAGTATATTAAACAGGTTCTATTGGTTTAGGTAACCTTGGATTTGGACAACAAAACTAGTGTATTTAAACTAAACTTCCCCTTGTGATTTCAGCATATCAGACAAAATTAATAAGCAATCAATTTCGCGTTAACTTTCTTCTGCCGTTAATGTTAAAATACGTAAACTCCCCAGCTGATATGCTCAATTTGAAGCTTTCCCCAATCAGTGTTTTTAAATGGAGATTTGGAATCCTTAATTGTGTTTCTCGTATATTGTTCAACGCTGCGATTTGTATGTAGGAAAAAAAAATAATAAAAAAAATAAACATGATATGGGAGAACATGCGAAAGTTATCGCTATTCATTTACTCGATCTATAATAAGCCAGAGGCCTAAATTCAATTTACAGAACAATAGGAAATATAATTTCTGACGTTTTCACCTTATGAGAGAAATTTATTCGTGGTGCACAACGAGCAACTATCGCCGTCAATTCATTTCTTTTTAATCAGCGCATGTGTTGTCTTGCGGCTAAGATTATGTATAGTACAACTTATTACATTTGTTCGAAATTTGGAACAGATAATCATTTTGCAAAGATGTTGCCATAATACGAATCTCTTGAAGGCGTTTTCGTCATTATCATGCGTTTTACCGAGGAACTTTCCAGACGAGAGTAAGGCAGTTTTTTTTTAACTGTGAACTCCGATAAAGTCATGTTCATACCAAATAAACCCACATTATAGTTGCCGATATTTGAAATTATCATGGTTGGCATTCCCTGTAGGAGCACTCTCTGGATCGCTTTCAATCATTGTCAAAATGTACTTGTCCTAGCCGTTCCAAGCAAAACTTCCAACTTGTCGGGCGCTGAAAGCAAATAGCATCATCCTGTTGGAACCACATGTTCACCAAACCAAAACTGTCGATTCCGTGCCGATATTGCATAAAGAGTAAGTTTGGAGTGATTAAAATGGCGAATGTCAGCGGGTGAAACAAAAGTGATAAAAGTGATCTAATAAGAAAAACACGTTTCGATCTCGACGTCACTGACTATGTGATCACACCTGTAGAATGGTATGAAGGTTTGAAACAGTTTCATCCATTGTGCTTTAGGAAGTTTTTTGGTGGTATGAACTGAACATACTGTGATAGGATTTTAATTTTATTGGGTTCCTCTAAAGCACATTTAGTCTAAAGAATGTCTAAAGCGTACTTCCGTCATGCTGATTTGTTATATTTTTTCGCATTATTACGTTCACATTTAATGCACATATTACATATGTACTATATATATTATGCGCTATTGAAAATAGAAGCTGACATTATACGCTTGTCAATCAATCTGTTTATGGTAATTTGATTCTCTCTCTTCGGAGATTAGCTCTCCTATTTTCAGACATAATATTTGTTTTATGTACACTGATAAGGAAATTATCAGTTACAGTATACACATCTGATGGTACCACTTCATCCTACATCCCTGCAGAAAAAACGCAGTTAGTTACAACTCTAAGGCTTAAAATGTTAGGTTACACAAAAGCTATTGTACTTTATCTTGTTATTTTTTCAATGGACAATATCGAGCATGATTTCAAAATTCGTAGTTAACCTTTTGCTAAATACATTTTCAATGTGGATATCTCTGTCAATATTTTGGTTTAAGCGACGGTGATATGAGATTGATATACTGACTAAATAAATGTTGAACGTGACGGCAAACATTTGTTAATGACTATCGTCAAGTCAATTCTTAGCATCCAAGCTAAAGTAACCTATATTGCTATCTAACCAAACTACCCATGCTACCTCTAGAAAAAAAAAACAAAACAAAATAACAACAATAAGTAAAATTTATCAGTCTATGTATGTTACAGTGAAATTGTGCCGGTGTTTATACGCGTACCTTTATCAAATTGTGAATTGTAACCATAATATAAACAAAGAGGAAATTTAACCTGCTTGCAAGAAAATCCAAAACCCCTTTGAGCAGATAAGAAAACTGATATTGCTCGTAACTTTATCGCCATCATGTTTCTGAATTTTGTTTATTAAACTTGCGCTAAAAATAAAATGAATATAGCTTAGTGTTTATATATTTTTGTTCATTGGCATTGAACCGTAATTAATATTGTATGAGTAGATCATGTATTTTAAGGAACAAGAAGCAGTATTTGTAGTTTTAATACAGTTGAACCAGTGTATAATTGATACACCACAGTTCTGTTGCAAAATGATATTGAATGCAAAATTTAATATTTTTTTTTTGACAATAAAGAAAAAAATGATAGCATCAGTATTTACGAAATAAAAGATTTTATTCTCTTATATGTAAGCCCCCATTTTTAGTAATTTTATATTTGCGGTCATATGAATATTCAAAGTTGTAATTTCTGGAAACATTTATTGCCAATGATATATGTAAATTACTTGAAATTTTGTTTTGTATAGTCATGTTGATGCAAACTGGCGTGTATCGCATTTATGATTTTATTGTTTGCGGAGTGCTATATTGCTTTCTTTTCATTTCATTTGTATTGTATTGGAATTGAATACGTATGAACGATTTGAGATTTTGCACTAAATTTAATAGACTTTGCTGGTCCACATGTAGCAAAAAAATATATTTTTCTAAGGTACGCGATACTTATACACTATGGGTGGTGACACCTTTACTCTTCTTTCTCAAGTAAGATACCTTCTTAAAGTTTCCTAGGCTCCAGTAAAACTGTCAGTTTGCCTAGTAGTGAGCTGTTTAAAGCTTTTTACAAATTAATTTTCTATAATTCCGACGTGCTCTGACATCTAGGCCAAGTAAAAGAACAATATCTATTTTTTTTAAATTCAGTCAAAATGGCTCAGTTGCCTGAGAGAATTTATATCCGTTCACTTTGCATTTTAACATTGGATGTGGCTTTATGAGTTGCAAACAACTCTGTAATATAGATACCGTTGTTTGTTCAATCAATTCAGGCTCATTGAAGATTTAAATAAGATTTTGGCCTCTGTAGGAGAGATGGATGTTATCCAAAATAATACTTTATTATAGTATGTGTTTCATCTTATTTATGTTCGGCAAGCTTGCTGTTAATAGATAATGAACTTCTTTTTTAAAGTTATGAATTAACTTTGGAGAGGAAAAATAGTTCCTTTTATTAGTGTAGAACAATATTTAAAAGTCGACTCTCGATAATTCGAAACAAAAAATTCGAATTAACGAGAGTTCGAATTAACGAAAAATTGTCGACTTCGAATTCCGCTAAGTTTGTGGTCGTAGATCTACCTTGCTGGTTTTGGGAAACAATCGATTTACAATGGAAAAGCATTACCACCTTGATCAAAAAGTTTTCGGAATTTATTAAGAAAATTAAAAATATAAGTTTATTCATTTAAATCTATATTGTACCCTTCAAAGTAATCCCCATCGACTGCAACACACTTATGCCAGCGCTGGATCCAATCCTCGAAATATTTTTTATATTCGGTTTTCAGTGCTTCCTGCGATTTTTCCATTACTTCCTCTTGGCTGCTGAAACGTGTTCCCCGTAGTATTTTTTTTAACTCGATTGAATAGAAAGAAGTCGCAGGGAGCTAAATCGGGTGAAGTCGGTGGCTGTTAGATGGTATTTGTTGCATTTTTCTTCAAAAAATTACGAATAATAATGGCACTGTGCGACGGTGCGTTATCATGGTGCAAAATTCACGAATTTTCTGAACACAATTCTGGTCTCTTTCGGCGAATTGCTTTACGCAAACGTCTCATAACGCCCAAATAATACTCTTTATTTAACGTCTGGCCTTCTGGCAAAATTGCATGATGCACTACACCGTTGTAATCCATGAAAACCGTGAGCATTGCCTTCTTTTTTGACTGAAAACGACGTGGTTTTTTGGTTTGGGCTCATTTGATGAACGTCATTCACTTGCCTGATGTCTGGATTGTGTCGTACTCATAAACACGCGTCCCGTCTCCAGTAATGGTCGTTTTGATGAATGTGAGATCGGATCCAGCCTCGCAAATCATCTCTTTTGCGGCGTCAACATGGTCTCTTTTTTGCATGGAATTGAGGTCTTTTGGTACCAACTTTGCTACTACACGACGGAAACCCAAATCATTAACCAAAATGTCTTGGACGAATCCACAGGCAATGTTCAAGTCGTCCGCTATCTCCCTGATGGTTAATTTGCGGTTATTGACCAACATTTCTTTTACTTCATCAATGATTTCGTCGGCTTTCGATGTCGATGGTCTGCCACTGCTTTCTTTATAGAATCGCTGCCGAAACACTTTTCCAACATTTCCAACGTTCGCGCACCATTAAATCCGTATTTTACGCAAAATTTAATACAAGTTCGTTGTTGCAAATTTAAATCCATTTCTAAAATTGTAAAAAATCACCAACACGCACAGAGATAGATGTACTCTTGGCTACGTAACTTTTGCAAATGTTAAGCTAAGATTTAGAGGGAATGTCAACAACAGAACAAAAAAAAAAACGGAACTCAAATCGGAACAATGGGATCGCCACACGGTGGTGTGGTGCGGGAACTTTTTGATCGAAAAGCTTAGGTATGCAGGACAGCTTAGCAATTGGTCGATAGTTGGAAATATCATCTTTTCGGCCTTTTTTATGCGATGGAAATAATCCCTGGGTGATAGAAAGTGAAAGAGAGCTGCAAGAGATTGGGCTAGGTGCATTTCTCTTTTCTTTAAAAATATAGGGGGAAGATCATCAGGGCCAGCAGAATAATCATCTTTAAGGTTTATTATTTTATCTTTAACCTGCTCTTAAGTTATAGACATAGATTCCAAAGTTGTTTGTGGGCAGCTATTTAAGTAGAAGAAGTAAGAGTGGTCTGGCCCTTGGGAATGGGTGGCGAACGCTTGGCTAAAAAAAATTGCGAAGAGATTTGCAATGATTTGGGAATCGCCCGAGGAGTTATCTAGAAAATTCCGATTTACTTGTAGAATCTTAATATGCAGAATATATATAAAAAAAACCATACATATTAAAAGATATTTATTACCGATTTCTTTTTATTTGTAGAATCTTAACATGCATTCCTATTTTAGATTTTATAACATTGGTAACAGTAAATCAAATTTACACTTAATCCTGCGAAACACGGTCTTTTGTTTCAGGTTATAGCATAAGTATTGCGCTAAAGGCAAACATCTAGTCCTTCATTAGAAAACACTTCTGCCCATATTCCAGACAACTTCTTAATGCATCTTGAACATCATCGCGAGATCTAAAATATTTTCCATCAAGGAAGTTTTGCCGACTTCGGAACAAGTGGAAATCTGGAGGTGCTAAATCTAGAGAATAAGACGGATGCACTATTTTTTCCTGTAACTGTGTATAGGTGGTCCAAGCTGTATGAAAGCGAGAGCATTATCCTGACGGAATAGAACACCCCTTCGATAAACCAGACCTGGCCCTTTCTGGCGAAGAAACAGCTCAAAATTGATTATTCCCTCAGCATCCTACCATACAAACAGTAACACAATGAGCGGGCGGTGTCCGTTTTGGGGATGCGGTGCTGGACTGTTTTAGTGGCGACGTTTAATGTTATTGTAAAGAATCAATTTTTCATCTCCGGTAACGATCCGGTTCAAAAACGTCTCTTGATTTTGACGGGACAAAAGTTCAGTCCAAGCTTCGGTTCTTTGCTGAAATTTATTTTGCGATTTTTTTTATTTTATAAATGTCGCGCGCTCAAGGGGATTTTGGTACCCTTAAAAGGTTAAAATTAGGGAGGGATGAAAAAGTGACACCGATGTACGTTGGTTTTGAATATAAGAACTTGATAGCGCATTCCATAAGCGAGTTGTACGGCTTAGGAAAGCATCACGATATTTCAATGTACGTCCGAAAGTGGGCTTGAGCGTAAACTGATGAGCATTCATAGCGAGACGGGTGTTACGGTAAAGGTTTGAAGGGGCGGAGTGTTACTGGCAATTTCACTGGAGCACTGGTGGTCAAAATAGCGATAGAACAATGTTAGACAGGTTGATATTAGTATCACCTATGAGTTCTATCGCATGGTTTCGAATCCTTTCTAGCAGGTGCAGAGAGGTATTCGTTGCATCCGACCAGATGTAGGCATGGTACTATGTACAATTTTGGGGGGATGAATGCCTTATATATTGAGGTCAGATCAAAGGTGGATGGCCGTGGCTCAAGTGGTAGTGAACTGGCTTCTAAATCTGGAGGTTCTGTGTTCGAATCCTACCCGCGTCCGAAAGACATTCATTTTTTGAGTTAACAAAAATCAAGTAAAATGAATAGTTGACTAGATATTAACAATCCAGCTTCCACTATGAATTTAGTCTCCCCATTAAATGTTGGATCCCACCTATTGAGTGAAATAACCACT
The DNA here is from genome assembly GCA_963966105.1 of Volucella zonaria. NCBI lineage: Eukaryota > Metazoa > Arthropoda > Insecta > Diptera > Syrphidae > Volucella > Volucella zonaria. Next base: position 45,284,560 of record OZ014532.1, on the reverse strand, counting down.
GCGCCCAAACATATTTCTTCCTCTCTATCCCATTTTCCAAAAAACCTTAACATGCTAAGGCATTATAAGTGTATTCATACCCACTTGGGTGTTAAGTTCTCTTTAAAAAATAAACAAAAAAGAGTGGGTGAAATAATTGTTACATCGCTTGAGGAAACACAGACATTTTGTTGAATTTTCGGCGACATCAAATTTGTGGTGTGATACCCATTTTCCCAACTTTACGAGTTTTCCCATATTTGTTAGGTGTCGATAGATTGCCATATCGTTTACCTTGAGTTCCCTTGGGAGTTCCCTTGCCATAACAGTCGGATTTCTTTCTACGATGAACTTGAGGAGCTCATCGTCTAGCTCTTCTGGCCTGCCGGAACGCTCAAAATTGTTTTTGCTAAACTTTGCCAACCAAGCCCGACACTTGAAACTTGGACTCGCGGAGAACACACTCTCCATACACATCTTGGATTTCTCTAGAGGCTTGACTTGCATTCTGGCTTTTCCGGAATAAAAATAATAAAATATGCCGAATATGGCGAATATGCCGAATATGCTCTTCCGATACATCCATTTCAAGCTCAGTTAAAAATGCTTACAATGATGTTTACACAACGAAATTTGCAGACTGAATATACCAAATACTAAATTCAATAAGGATTCCAGCATTAAATTGGTTTTGTGCATTTTATGACAATTGCAACTTATTTTACAACCTGGTACACGTAATATTGATGACTTGCTAGTTTGATGACTACAACTTTTCTGGCTTATTGGAAGTAATGTAATGCGAAGTGAAAAAAGTTGAAGACATTAAGTAAGAATAAGAATTATGGCTCTTAGACAGACTTGTATGTCTTAAACAGGTATTACTAATCAGCAGGCTTACGCAGCACAAATATGGTTTATAAACATTTTGAAAAGGTTAAACCCTAAGGCTTACAGGTAAATCTCCAAGTTATGCTCTTTATATAGAAACCGGAATAGATTGTGGACATGTTTACACACACGCAACGTATTTTTTGAATATGATGACAAAGGATTACATCGTATACTGTTAGAAAATCATAGAAAAAAATATATTTTGGGTTAACGACAATATAAAAATCATGTTTTGTTTTTTCGGGCTCATGTGCTTTGGTCAAAACTGGAAATTTATTGTTTGGAGGAACGAGGCCAAAATAATAGAAACCGAAAAAATGGAATATTAACAATTAAAGCAACATTTATGGTGTCTGTACTTAAACATCGGAGGAATGTGCAAAATAATCAAATTAAAATTCTTTATGTCTAGAATAGAATAATCGTAATTATACTGCTTATTGGAGGATGTAATAATAATGAGTGATATTAACATTAACATTGATTTGCTTGAAAATAATACATAAAAACGGAAAATAGAACAAATAATAGCAGACAACTAATTGCAACAAATTGTGGTTGAACCTACAAGAATAACAGACATTTCGGCGACATTAAAACAAAAAACAGTGCGGAGTTATTATCCTCCAACCCTTGTGTGAAATAAAAAAAAAATTAATGATAATGGAACAATTATAACAAACAAAAATAATAGTGAATACACTTAACAAGTTCTTCATCAGAAGCGTAGAAGAAATATGCGGCAATATTTCATATGAGCCATACGTCAATCAAACAGAAAAAAGAAACGAAAGTATCTTTAAATTTTAATTAATAAGAGTTAATGAGCGACGAATGAAAATGGTGTTGAGCACATTCAAAATTATAGAGCCAATATTTCTTAAAATAATTACTAAATCTCTTCCATCGGGCATCTTCCTTGACTACTGGAAGGAAGGTCCGGTGGTACCTACTAGAAAAGTAACCTCCTTGGGAATGAAAATAAATTTGTTTTTAAATGTTTTTTTTATTTTATTCAATATAGTCTCCTTTTAGTTTGATACACTTATTCCAGCGATTTTCCAACTTCTTGATCCCGTCCGAAAAGTAATTTTCCGGAAGGTTTGCAAAATACTCCTCCGTGGCGTCGACGATTTCCTCGCGTGGGCTGAAATTTTTATTGATGAGCCATCTTTTAAGGTTTGGGAAGGGATAATAGTCCGAGGGATCCAAATCCAGTTACCAATCGACGCCAAAAATCCGCCCAATTCCGCATCAGCAAGTCCAAACACTCTTTCGAAGTGCTCTCGCGTTCGTGTTTTTGGTCAGGAGTGAGCGGCACCCAGTGGCAGGATAACTTTTTCATATGCAGAATATTGCCCTAAATATGGCGTGTGCACTCAGTACTAATCTTTGTGGTATCTGCTAGCTCGCGCACCTTCACTTTCCGGTCAGCCAACACCATTTCATATATTTTTTTGACGTTGTCCTCTGTAACCGCATCGGAGGGCCTGCCGCTGCGGACTAGATCGGTAGTGGAGTTGCGGCCACCACGAAACTCTCGATCCCAATATTTGACCGTGTAATCTGACGGAGCATTAGCCCCATAATATTTATCCAACTTTTCTTTTGTTTCCTTCGCCGTTTTGCCTCTCAAAAAATAATGTTTTATGAGAGAACGAAAATCGTTTTTGTCCATACTCAACATGATGCCAAACACGTCAACAATAATCAGCTGTCAAGACAAAACTAAAGACAGTATCGCACTGAGGTTTGGCATGTCTGCCTAAATATGAACAGACTTCTAGGCACCATAACCTTTTTTGCAGTAGCATTCTGGTCAAGGAGGTTACTTTTCACTCTACCTAGTATTGAGAATGTTAAAAATACTGACAAACCGGTCGAATTTCGTCCTGTGAATAGTTTTTAAGCAACTGACCAGATATATGGAAAACAATAATTTTCTATCCTAATACCAGTCTGGATTCAGAATAGAACACAATTGTGAATTCTGGTTAAATCTGGTGATAACACAAGGGAAAACAGACGTATTTTGGTGGTATTTTTGGATCTTCAGAGGGCATTTAAAACTGTCCCGGTTCCAGACCAATTCTCATTAAACATAAACAAAAATATGGGCTAGGAGGAACCAAGTTGAAATGGTTTGTCAGCTATTTATCAAGTAGATATAAACGAACTCAATTACTCGTAGCAGAGTACATGGTTGAGTTACGTCACCATTTGACCTTCCCTCTCCATTCTACCATTAAATCCTCCCATAAGTCCGGTTCGTCACCATTTGACCTTCCCTTTCCATTGCATCATTAAATCGCCCCATAAGTCCGGTTTGATAATGCGCAAGCCATATACACCATTAGAACGCAAGTAACCATTTTTGCGTAATTAGCAAAACGCTCAACTCCATATCCTCCACACGCGCCATTCATTTGACACCTGCACAAAGAAGCTGCATTCCATTTCCACGGGAGGAAGCTCGATGCAGAGTAATCATTTTTGAGAGTTCACACGTTGTCAGATGCAAACTCCATTGTCAGTACACTTCGTTCAGATCATTACATTTCATTTTGTGTCACCTAGCGTTAAGATCGTTTGTTATAATACTGTTTAAATCAATAAAAATATATTTAATACAGATTTAGAAATTGTAACAAATTACTTGAAAATGAATAGTAAAACTAAATTTATGATTACAAGTGCACATTTCGGATATTGTTCTACAATTTGCGATTACAAAAATTACAAAGTTGGGGTATGAGATGTATCTTAAAGTGCAATATATTAACTCCTATTAGACTTATGATTGGCGCTCTTTATGGCTAACAATAATCCTAAGAATAGGAATGTCTCTTCTTAGATTGCTTAACAGGCTCAAGTCTATGCCACGTCCGCGGTATATCCAACTACATGGGCAAGGAATTAGACCTTATTTTCACAACAAATTCAATGAAACCCTCAATCTCACTTCGTCCCCTATCTCTCTCAACAATTGATAACTACCACCCTCCCCTTCTTTTCGCGTTTTTTCATAACTCTTCTGTCCACTAAATTGTAACTAACTGAAATAAAGAAAACCTTAGAAAACAAAGGATAAACTATTCATTTTGTGTTAGCAAAATCTAAAACATTACAATTACCTACTGAACTTCTCCAATTTCCCACTTCTCTCTCACACCTTGGACCCGTCTTATATCGTATATAAGTTACACCAACTTAATGAGGAATTTTCACCTGGTCCAGATGGCTTACCTGCCATATTTCTTGAAAAATTATCCTCCTCTCTTTTCCTTGCCTTTTCTAATATTTTTCGTCTATCTCTTTTACAAGTACAATAGAATTTCCTCAGGCTTGGAAAACCTCCTTCATAACCCCGACCGCTAAACCCTCCATATACCCAACACTTCGAAAGTATTTTGTATGAAGCTCTAAGCTTCGAATGCAAATAACTTATTTCCCCTAGACAAAATGGCTTCCTGAAGGATAGGTCAACTACCACAAATCTCGCTGAATTCGTATCCTTTATTGTCTCTGCTCTAGAGAATGGTAACGAAGTCGATGTAGTTGCAACCGATTTTAGCAGGGCCTTCGATGAAATCCCTACCTCGGCTTTGAACCGATACTGTTAAAATGGATATCCTCTTACCTGGAAAACCGTTTTTATAGTATTCGTTTTAGGTCAGCCTACTCGGCTCCATTTTTGGATACCTCAGAAGCTCCACGAGGCAGCCATCTAGGTCGTATTTTTATATATTAAGGGGTTAGGCCACTCTAGAGGCTGTAAAAGTAGGCTTTTTTGTGATTTTTTTTTCAGGAAAAATATGAAATGAATCGAGTATACAAAGGTAGAAGTGGGTGCGGCCAACTTGAAAAATTCAGTTTTGAGATAAAATCGTTTAAAATTTTAAGTTATAGAAAGCCTACCAGGTACTATACTTTGAAAAACGAGTACTTCGAGATATTTCCCGGCCATAATCTTTTGGGATATCATTTTTGAGGTTCTCAGGGACCATTGAAAGCAATACAAAAAATCGATTTTTTGAAAATCTTAGAGTGGCCTAACCCCTTAGCCATAAATGATCTCGATAGGATCATCAAACACTCGCCTTTCTCCCTATACGCCGACGATACCAAATTTCTCCAAATCATTTCCTCACCCCATGACTCTTTTCTCCTTCAACAAAATCTTGACACTTTTTCGATCTAGTGATTCAAAAATTGTTTTCATCTTAATATTCCTAAATGCCAATCCATAACCTTTTCAAATAAGCGACACCAATCTCCTCCCCAATTCTACCTTCTCCACAACCAATCTATCTCCTCCGTTCAATCTCTTCGCGATCTCGGCATTTTGTTTACATAAGGATGAGATAATCCTTAAAGCCAACTCTGCACTAGGTTTTGCCAAACGGTGTTCCAAAGAATTCACTAACCCATACGTGACCAGGACTCTATATTACATTTGTACGCCCCTCATAGAGTACACCCATCAAGTGCGGTTCCCATATCATCGTGTTCATATCTCGAGAATCGAAAGCATCCAGCGCCGTTTTCTTAGATTTGCTCTTCGAGATATGCCCTGGGATGATCCTTTTATTCTGCCTCCATATCAACCGGCTCAACCTTATTAACTTAAACACCGAGCAACGCAGAGATGCTGCCGACTTTCTTTTCATTCATCGACTCCTTTCAGGTCACGTTGAATGCGCGTCCCTGCACAACTCTATTTCCATCAACACTAATCCTCGTAATCTATGTACCCCTCGTCTCTTCTTTCTACCAACACACCACATCTCCTATGGCGCGAACGAACCAATCTCCCGTATGTTGCGTAAGATCAATTCAAACCTTACCGTCTTTCATTTTCATCGCACCACTCCTTACCTCAAATGCGTTCTCCTTCACCACTCCAGCCAACCTTAGTTTTAAGTTTAATTTAAGTTAGTTTAAGATTGCATAGCCTGTATTAAGCTGAATGAATGGGGGCGTTCGCCCCCACCACATTGACCATTCTCGTTTTGATTTCGTAGTTAATTTCTCTGCTCCAAAATACATTTTTCATTTTACAGGAGACCGCCCTCGCTTGTTCTATTGTACACGGTATTTCTTTAATAGGGTTAGCGTTATTATTAATTATCGTTCCTAGATACTTGGAGTTACTGACTCTTTCGATGTTCTTGTTGTTTATTTTTAGCTCAAGGTCCGGTCTTTGAGGTTTCCTAGTTAATACCATAAACTTTGTTTTATGCGTAGTCCGTAGTGTCTATTCATCATATTACTTAATTTTTTTATACTGGTTGCTATTATGATAGCATTATAATCGTATTTTAAGTTATTAATATTCAGTCCACTGTCGCTTTCTTTTAGTGCTCCTTTAAATATTTATTCAAAGTACATTTTGAAAAGTAATGGTGATAAAATGCATCCTTGTCTCACTTCTTTACGAATCTCTGCTTCATCCGATTCCTCTTTTTTTATTGCTATTTTTGCTTTCTGACAAAAATATAGGTTTCTGATCACTTTGCTATCGTTCATGTCTTTAGGTTTACTTTCAAGGATTTCTATTATTTTGTTGTTCTGTACTCTGTCAAAGGTTTTTTGATAATCTACGAAGCGTACAAAAACGTCTTTGTTCATCTCCACGCTTCGTTGAAAGTTAACAGTACCTCGCTGGTACTCAAGAGAGGGGGGGGGGGGGGGGGGGGTGATTTAATTTTCAACTTTATTACAATACATATTCTCCTATGTATTACTATATTTTTAGGGAGATCTTTAGCGTATGGCTCATTCGGCTAATTGTTCTGTAGTCGCAATATTGTACAGCTTTACTTTTCTTCGGTAGTGCTATGAAGATAGTTTGTGTTGACTAGTACCGGTATATTTTCTTCACCAATAAGCTTATGAAGTTAATTCAGTAATCCATCTGGGCCTGTTGCTTTTTTATTTTTGGACACTTTTAGTACTTTCATGATTTCTTCTTTCATTATTTCTGGTCCCTCAGTACCGTAAAGGTTCTATTGTAGTTGGTCTCATTCATCCATACAAAGTTTCCCGATGTACTCTTTCCATCGTCTTAGTTTGTCTTTCGTGCTCACTAAGATTTTGCCTTCCTTGTCTTTTAGCACCCCGAATTGCTTTTTTCTTCTTGCCAGAAATTTATTTTACTTTTTTTATGCAAGTTAAAGCTGTCGTGATTTCTATCATGCGTTTCTAATTCCTCACATTGCTCTTGTAAGTGTCTATTCTTATTTCTCATCAATCTTTGTATCTATTTTTATTCGCCTTATTCTTTCATTAGGGCTAGTATTTCATTTGTCATCCACACCTGTATTGGGCGTTGATATCTGTTGTTCAGATGCCGAAGTAACTTATATAGTATACATAATTATAATTAAAGTCTCTACTTATATAAATGCTAGAATGTGCAACGTTAAAATCAACAGGAACATGGATCTAAAGATCTGTCGTTACGGAAATATCTGGTCGTTGATCAGCTTACCAGACTTAAAACGATACTGATAGGAATTTATCAGGTTGTCAATGAAGGCTGTTTTACCATATGGAAGATAGAATATTATATACAATGTTGAGGAGAGTGATGCCTTTATAGTTGGCGTCTCTTTTATAGCTTGTAACTTCTCTGGAAGACAACAAGAAGTTTTTGTATTTGAGTAATCAAAGCTGGTCAATTTAGAGACTATAATATCCACGTACAACTACTTCTCATCAGAATTTTATTGAAACTGCCACAGCTCTTTGAATGCTTTAATTTCAGTAAAAATTATGCTTTAAAAGCTTAAAATATACACCTACTGTACTTCAAACATTTTTACATTTAAGTTTTCTCTTACTTTTCATTTAGTTGTATGCTAATATAATTTTTTTATTTATTTTGCTATTTTTTCAGTTCGGTTGGTGTATATTTTCCTAAATCCATTTTATACAATAAAACATATTATTTAACCCCATCCTTATGATGAGAAAGCTATAATTTGATACTTAATTTATTGATTGTTATAATTTGCGCCAGAGAATTGCTATATTGTTTATATTTATACTTTATTTTCGTATCTGTGAGAAAAAGTTTATAAAAAAGAACAAAGACACAGAAAACTCTATTAATTGTTTAATTTTAAATAAAAAATAATGGCGGCATATTTGAATCGCACAATTTCAATGGTAATCGGACATGACGGCAACACGACTTCATCGCTTGATCCCAATGCTTTGACTGATGTTCGTTCACTACAAAATGCGGCTGCAACTGATAAATCTCCGCTTCAGGTTTTTGTGAGGGCTAAAAAGAAAATCAATGATATTTATGGAGAAATTGAAGAATACGTGCTTGAAACCACACAGTTCGTTGACAGTAAGTATTTTATATAGTTGGAGAACAATTTCTTAAAATGTAGCTAATTTAATTTGCTTTAGTTTTACCAGACGACGTGGAAATTGTTGATAAATCAGAACGTGAATTGTTTCACAGTTATGTTCATAAAATTGCAGCAATTCGGGAAGTTCTCTCTCGCGATCACATGAAAGTTGCCTTCTTTGGCCGAACGTCGAATGGTAAAAGCTCTGTGATAAATGCAATGTTACGTGAAAAAATTTTACCCAGCGGGATTGGTCATACGACAAATTGCTTCTGCCAAGTAGAAGGTAGTGATGATCAAGAAGCATATTTAATGAAAGAAGGTTCCGAAGAGAAGCTTAATGTTGTGGTAAGTTCACAATTATTAAAATATAAATATATGTTTCCAATATTCGAGTTCTTTATACTATTGTTCACTTACTTCAAGATGCTCATGTTTTTTATGATCATTGTCTTAGACATATCAAACAGATTAAATTAACCTATAGAAAATAAAAATTGATACTTACCACCTTGATCAAAAAGTTCCCGCACCACACCACCGTGTGACGCTCCTATTGTTCCGATTTGAGTTCTGTTTTTTTTTTTTTGTTAAGTTGGTAAATCTGTTGTTGACATTCCCTCTAAATCTTATCGTCATAGCTTGACATTTGCAAAAGTACATTTATCTCTGTGTGTGTTGGCGATTTTTTACAAATTTAGAACTGGATATAAATTTGCAACAACGAACTTGTATTAAATTTTATGTAAAATACGGATTTAATGGTGCGCGAACGTTGGAAATGTTTTAAAAGTGTTTCGGCAAAGATTCTGTAAGAAAACGGTCGTTTACCAGCGGCACGAGCGGTTCAAAAGTGGTCGTGAGTCAATCGAATATGATGAACGCAGTGGCAGACCATCGACAACGAAAACCGACGAAAACATTGATGAAGTAAAAGAAATGTTGGTCAATAACCGCAAATTAACCATTAAAGAAATAGCGGAGGACTTGAACATTGCCTATGGATCCGTCCAAGACATTTTGGTTAATGATTTGGGTGTCCGTCGTGTTGCAGCAAAGTTGGTGCCAAAAGACCTTAATTTCATGCAAAAAAGAGACTGTGTTGACGTCGCAAAAGAGATGATTTGCGAGGCTGAATCCGATTCCACATTCATTAAAAGGATCATTACTGGAGGCGAGACGTGGGTTTATGATGTCGTACTCATAATGCAATCCAGATATCAGGCAAGTAAATGGCGTCCATCAAATGAGCCGAGACCAAAAAAACACTTCGTTTTCAGTCAAAAAAGAAGGCAATGCTCAGAAAACTCGTGAATTTTGTACCATGATAACGCACTGTCGCTCAGTGCCATCATTATTCGTAATTTTTTGACTTCTTTCTGTTCAATCCAGTTAAAAAACCACTACGGGGAACGCGTTTCAGCAGCCGAAAGGAAGTAATGGAAAAATCGCAGGAAGCACTGATGGATATAACGAAAACCGAAGTGCTGGCATAAGTGTGTTAGATGAATAAACTTGTATGTTTACTTTTCTGAATAAATTCCGGGAATTGATCAAAGTGGTATTACATCTTTCCCTTTCTATACAACTTAATAACTTTCAATAATCAAATTCAAGGTTCAATAACCGTTGGGGTAAATTACGATTACGTCTGTGTCTATGCAACGTTATTTTTCCGGTGTTGTATTCCTAGCTTCAATCGATGGTTGCATTACTTCATTAATGACCGACAGTACGGTTTTCGTAGCAACAGGTCCACTGGTGATCTGATGGCATGTCTCACCGAAAAGTGGAACCAAAGCGTACATCAATCTGGTGAAAGCAAGATAGTTGCACTTGATATTTCTAAGGTATTTGACAGAGTTTGGCATCAGGCTCTTTTGTCGAAAATGCGTGCTCTTGGGATCGACGACTCTCTTCTTCAATGGATTAGAAATTACCTTTCGGAATGTTCAATTCAAGTTGTCTTGAATGGTTTCAAATCTGATATTCACAAAATAAATGCTGCTGTGCCCCAGGGCTCAGTTCTGTCTCCGACACTCTTTTTAATTTTCATCAACGATCTCTTGTCTGCTACTTCTAATCCAATATATTCCTTTGCTGACAGTATTCTCTGCTTTTCATATTCGTTCCCGGACTCACGTCCCTGCTCTTCGGCTGTAGAACGGAAACGGCAGCGTATGTTAAGATCATTAAATTCTGATATTAACAGCATAACTAATTGGGGAACCACTAACAGAGTAGAATTTAATGCTTCCAAAACACAATGCTGTCTGCTGTCGTTAAAGCGAAATTTAAACACCCAGCCGTTATCCATGAATGGCACTTGCATCGTCGAATCCGATAAACTTTCCATTCTCGATATGTGCGTCAATGAAAACTTACGTTGAAACGATCACATATTCGCTGTCGTCAAAAACGTTGCGAAAAGTCTAGGTTTCCTTAAGCGATGTAAGAAATATTTCACCCCTTCTGATCTGGCCTCAATATATAAGGCGTTTATCCGCCCGAAATCGGAGTACAATTCCCACATCTGATCGGATGCGCCCAAAACATCTCTGCACCTGCTAGACAGGATTCAAATCCGTGCGATAAAACTCATAGGTGATACTAATATCACTCAAACAATGGACACCCCCGAACACCGACGTAATGTCTCGTGTCTCACTCTGTTTTATCGCTATTTCCACCAATAGACCCTCATCCTCTTAGTAAACGGCCTTGTTGTAATGAAATTGCATTCGGTTAATACCAAAACTGTATTATCACATTTGGGTCCATATTTCAGGCTTTCGGTCAAATTTCTTATTTCTCTGTCTTTCTTAATTGCCACATTTAACTCTTTAACTGCAATCGGTAAATGTTCAATTGATTCTGTTCCAATTTGACCAGTCTCACCTCTATGCTTGGTTGTTTCTTGTGTTGGCAATCAGGACAATGCATCGGCATTAGCATTTTCTTTAGACTTCCCCAACCTAATCTCATAGTTGAAAGACTCCAAATAAATAGTGTAGTGTTACATCCGTGTGGCTGATAAGATGGGGAAGAATTTGTTTAATGAAAAGATTTGTGATACTGCTTTGTTGTCTGTAATGAGTGTGAATTTCCTTCCGAACAAATTTCCACTCGTCCCTGCGCCAAATAAATATCGACTATCTTCACACTAACTGATTTTATTTTCTACGAGCATAAAGTTACAATGGTTAACAAATCGTACAATTTAAATTTACTTTATAAACTTACATAGGTGCCCTTGAAATTCCACCAGTGGCACCAGCAACTCCTTTTGTTTCTCACGATTTTAAATTCTATTTTAAACTGAACTGCCGTATGACAGTAGCAAAACCAAAGTCGAAATTTATTCTGTACCCAAAACCGGCACCCGGTAGATTTCCAATGCACCTTCCCGTGTGGTATGACAGTTAAAAAAAACACAAGTCTAAATTGCACTTACAAATTCTCCGAAGAGAGGGGCAAAGCTATTTGAAGGTTAGAGCGATTCGCAACCTGGTTTAAAAGAGTTGCCAGCAGTGTGGAAGAAACATTTATGTTAACAGTGGGCACACCTTTCCGAATCTATGCGTGCTTTAATTCAATTAAATTAAATTTAAAATATTTTGTAATTGAGTTCATAAATTTAGAAAAAACAAAACATAAAAAAATAATTAAACCTTGTTGCTCGGTGACACGCCTCCTTGTCTAACTGACTGTAACGTTGTTGCGTGTTATTCAATGTCCTAGATGCGAATTGCATATAGTATGTAGGTCCGTTTCGTCACTATACTCATGACTAAGAACAGCACCCACTCCAGTAGGGCTTGCGTCAACAGCTAGGGTTATTGGAACTTTCAGGTCATAGTGTGCTAATATGATGTCGGATTATATTTGTTGTTTTACTTCAGCAAAAGCAATCTCACATTTGGAATCGAAATTAAAAGGAACTTCGTTATGAAGTAACCTATTAAAGGGCTACACTATTGCACTTAAGTTTTTGATGAAGCGCCCATAATAATTTATCAATTACGAAAATAAACGTACCTCATTCATGAAATGTACTTGTAGTACTTTTCATGTTCTGTCGGGCCTCGATTTTGTACGGCATTTTCCGAATGTAATTTTTATTAATTATGTTGCTGTCTCCTAAAAACTGGGATTTATCCAAATTAATGCGCATATTATGTCTATGCAATCGATTTAAAACTTCATCTAGGTGTTCTAGGTGTAACTAATCGTTGCTAGCGGTAATTTTCACTTCATCTAAGAAAATTTTCACACCTGGAATGTCCGCTAGTAGCATACTCTATAAATCTTTGTGACGGTGCATATGCAACACCAAACATTAATCAAGTTGGTTGCTACACCTTTATGTATATTCAATATCAGTAAATGGCGGTCATCGGAGTGTTCCTCCAACTGTAAATACACCTTTCAAAGTTCGACTTTTTTTTTTGTCCTCAATAGGTATGCCTAACATGAAAAAGACATGTTTATGATATAGATAATGTAAGAAAGATAAATAAGATGCATTCTATAATTTAGAACTAGTGTCGTATGCATCTATACCATTTGTTAATAGACAATTGAGGAAGAAATGGGTGACAGACAGGGTGATGAAGCTGGTTCTTCGAGAAGCTGAACAGTTCATCAGTTGTACGTAGTGGGTGTGGATCGACTACAAGCTCAGGGTTCACAGTTGCCTTCAAATCTCCGCAAATATGTATGTATTTTGTCATATATTTTTCGTGCCACTACAATGGGTGTTGCCCATTCATCTTATCCACTTTTACTAGCAATCCATTCTTAACTTGCTCTGCAATTCCTGTTCAACCAATTGCAGGAGAGGAAGCGCAACTCGTTTAGCCTTGACAAACTTTGGAACTGCAGTTGTTTAATATATAACCGTGCTTGGAATCCATTGATTTTACCTTTCGTAGGGGAAAAAAACAAAGAAGGATATTTTTCTAAAATTTGTTTCAACTGATCTTCACGTTTTACTATTTCCTGTATCTGGTTCACCATATTGGACGATCTAAATTTACTTTTCAATGTTTTAGACTAATCTATTTGCACTCTACCTAAAAGAGGGCTGCGATCTGAATGCACAATATACATTTACAATTGTGTATTGAAAAAGATCCTTACACTGTGACCCATATATGTATAGCCAGCACAATTAGTTGGTGTTTTACAATAGCAGTAGAGCTCTAAGTCCGATTTGGGGATTTTTAAATTTCGAGCAAAATACTTCTTGGCATCTGCCATGTTCATAATTATTACGGGTGCACCGGTATCTACCTTAAATGTGATGTTTTTGCTATTCACGATCAATTTACGTAGGATTTTATCACGTATTCAACTTGGATGCCCGCATTGATCTGCATTAACTCCTCCGTCGAATCACTGCCATTATTATTATATTCCTGTTCTGCTATATGGCCTAACATCCTTTTGACATTAAAACTCTGCGTAAGTGGCCTTTCTTTTTGCAATAGCTGCAAATTGTATCGATATGTTTGTTGTCAATTGGTAAATGGTCGGAGCTACCACATCTCAAACATTTGCCTATAGTGTTATTAGTCATTGACGTGGTGTATTTCGTGAGACTTTTTTATTGCGTTTGGTCCATGTATTTCTGTCCTGTACTTTGTCGACATTTTCTTTGTTAGCGTTGTTAATTTTTCGGCGGTTTCACATGCGCTTATTATGTTACAACCTAATAGTCGGCTCTCAAATTTTTGATTTTCTAAGCCATAGACGAATTGGTTTATTAAAGCTTTGTCTAAATAATTATCAAAAGCACACCCGACTGATAAATGCCGCAAAGTTATTACAAATTCTGCTGCAGATTCGTCTGCGGGAGTGGAATCTACATATACGAGGGTTGTTTGAAAAGTTACCGACCGCAACGTAAAGATAACGGCACTCGTCACTAAAAGCTATTGAATGCTAGTTGTGCATCTTTTGACAGTTACTTACGGAAGTTTCAGACATTTTGGAGCGCAGTTTTTAGTCGACAGTCGTTTGAGTGAGCCGATGTGAGTGTTTTTTATGAAAATGGAAAAAATTGAGCATCGAGCTGTTATTAAATTCTTGTTTTTGAAAGGCAATACGACTACGCAAATCAAAAACGAGTTGGACTCTGTGTATGGGGACTCTGCACCATCATTTACCACAGTGAAATTTTGGGCAGCTGAGTTTAAACGTGGGCGTAAGAGCTTGGGAGATGATGAATGTTCGGGACGTCCAAAAACTGCAACCACTGACGATAACATTGCTAAAGTTCACCAAATGGTGTTAGACGACCTCCGAATTAAAGTGAGAGAGATAGTAGAGGTTATGAAAATGTCCAAAGAACGTGTTTGTTACATACTAAATCAAGATTTAGACATGAGAAAGCTGTCCGCGCGTTGGGTGCCACGTTTGCCTACGTTAGACCAAAAACATGTTCGAATGAACATTTCCAACGCTCTGTTGGCGCAGAGTAGAAGCAATAAATACGAGTTTTGGCGCCGATTAATTACTGTAGATGCAACTTGGATAAACCATTATATACCCGAAACAAAAATTCTGTCAAAACAGTAGACTGCAAAGGGCGAGCCGGCTCCAAAAAAGCAAAAACTGTTTTTTCGGCTGGGAAAGTGATGGCGACTATTTTTTGGGATAGTAAAGGAGTTATCTTAATCGATTATCTTCAAAAAGGAAAAACCATTACAGGAGCATACTACGCATCATTACTTGCCAAGCTACTTGCGGAAAAACCCGGGTTGAAGAGATGGGAGCATCGCTGGGAGAAGTGTGTAGAGTTACAAGAAGATATGTAGAAAAATAAAAAAATTCAGTAAAATTTCGTTGGGTTCCAGACTGTAGTGCTTCTTTAATGTTGCTATGATATATATATACTGCAACTCTTCAGGTGCCTGTAGCAACGCTTTAATACAGAGTTTATCGTATGCCGCCGTACTCATGTAATGTAATAAATATTGCTTCTTTTTTCTCTTCTTAAACCTTCGGCTCCATATGGTAATTTTCTCGTCGAAGGAATCAATGTGGAAAGTGGACATGTTCGTAAAAATATTTCTTGTTGTATTTTCGTTTGTGTTAAGTTCTTGATAAGGCATTATTCAGAATATAATCTTCTTTTTTTTCAGAAAAGATTAAAATGCTTCGTCCTTTTATGCTTCGCCAGAATTATTATAGAAAAACACGTGTCTGTAGTGCAGGTTAACTGACTACCGATTAGCTGTCTATTCATACTATTTTCTTGTATAATACTTATATGTTTGTGTTATTACAAATGCAGTTATTATAACGGGTGACCGGATAGCAATGATAGTTTTTTCCAATTGTTATGTTTCAACCGCTGTCAAAGTTACCAAAGACATCCAGTTGTTAAAATATTCAATAAGGTTTGCCATTTCATCATGCATCGTTCTACGCTTGCCGAACGTGCGGAAATTATTAAAAAATATTATCGAAAATCCGGCTCAGTTGTAAATATGCAACGTGAATTTCGTCGTGAGGTCGGTCTTCATCATGGCTTTAATGTGCAGGCAATTCCGTTTAAATTTTTTAACGTCAGCACACTCTTTGATTTTAAGCCACCAATCAAACTGAGATTAGCTGAATTGGGCATCGCCAGAGAGTCAATCCGGCTTGTTTTGTGGTAGAATTTGTGCCTAGATCCCTATAAGATTGGTGTTGACGCAAGAATTGAAGGCGAACGACCATAGAAATGGTCGCTGAAGATCCGGCCGGAGATTTGGCCAAAACATCATCTTCTCGGACGAGGCCCATTTTTGGCTCAGCGGCTATGTCAACAAGTAAAATTTCCGTTATTGGAGCGAACACAATCCACAAGTGTTCGGCCAACCATCAATGCATTAACAAAGATTGACTGTTGATGCGGTTTATGGCAGCATCATTGGACCTTTTTTCTTTCGAATTGAGGAAGGAGACACCGTTACCGTCAATGGTCTCAGCTATAGAGCGATTTTAATCGGCGCTATATACCATATAAGCGACGCAACGTTCGAAGTTGTGAAGGAGAAATTTGGCGGCTGGGTCATCTCACGGCGAGCGTTCATCAATTGGCCGCCGCGATCATGCAATTTGACACCACTCTATTATTTTCTCCGGGGTTACATCAAGTCGGTAGTCTACGCTAACAAGCCAACCACTTTGGACGAACTCGAGGGCAACGTTCGATACCCTATTGCCGGAATAACGCCGCACATATTGGACCGACTGCTTGAAACACTGCCAGCGAAGGCGAGGCGGCCATTTGAATGATGAGCTATTCCGCACATAATAGCATGAACGTAGCTTCAAAATAAAGTCTGAATCAATTTTATATCTCTCACCGTTGTTGGTTTATTTAAATTGTTTTTCCTATCGTTCTTATCTGGTCTCCCTTTATTACAACATTGTTCGGAAAATAAATTTTTATAAATAAGAATTATTACTCACAGTCAGTTATAAATATCGTTAACCATGAAATAAAATGTAATACAATTTCTTATGAATTT
Organism: Volucella zonaria; assembly: GCA_963966105.1. Taxonomy (NCBI): domain Eukaryota; kingdom Metazoa; phylum Arthropoda; class Insecta; order Diptera; family Syrphidae; genus Volucella; species Volucella zonaria. The sequence goes on along the minus strand of OZ014532.1, from coordinate 45,267,795 downwards.
CTTATTCTGAGGAAAGATCGTTACGAAATAATCTCTCTCTCTCTTTCTCTTTGCAGAATATTAAACAACTCGCTAACGCATTGTGCCAAGAAAAGCTCAGCGAGAGTTCTTTGGTGCGAATATTTTGGCCACGTGAACGATGTAGCCTTCTTCGTGATGATGTCGTATTCATGGATTCACCTGGTGTTGATGTATCACCAAATCTCGATGACTGGATTGATAATCATTGCTTGAACGCAGATGTTTTTGTCCTGGTGCTTAATGCCGAATCAACTATGACACTTGCCGAAAAATCCTTCTTTCACACTGTTTCGAAAAAACTATCCAAACCGAATGTGTTTGTTTTAAACAATCGCTGGGATGCTTCTGCTAATGAGCCAGAATTTCAAGAATCGGTAAGAACAAGCTTTCTATTGATATTTCATATCATTCAATGTTCGGAGAAAATATACATTTTTTTGTTTTTTTTTCGTTCATTTATATCCTTGTTGGTTGTTGTATGTTCAGGAACTTGAAAAGGTAAATTATCGGATATGCCTTCATAGTTCATAGTGACATCGCTTTGTTTACCCTGTTTTTTTTGTCGCTGTTGAGAGTTTAAATTTTTTGTTTGCACTGCTCTTGTAAAGGCTTTCGTTAATGCAAATTTTTTCACTTATAGGTCAAATCGCAACACACAGAAAGATGCATCGATTTTCTCACAAAGGAATTGAAAGTGTGTACTGAAAAAGAAGCAGCGGAACGCGTATTCTTTGTTTCTGCAAGGGAGACTCTACAGGTATAATTTATTTAATGGGAAATTATGAGAGCTTAATAAAATAGCAAAATATCAATTGAAAATTATTTAGGCTCGACTTGAAGAAGCTAAAGGTAATCCAGCTCACATGGGTGCAATTGCTGAAGGTTTCCAAAATCGCTACTTCGAGTTTCAAGATTTTGAACGCAAATTTGAGGAATGTATTTCGAAAAGTGCTGTCAAAACGAAATTCGAACAGCACAGTTCACGCGGCAAAAATGTGTCCAGCGACATGCGTCTGATGTTGGACAACATTTACGATCGTGCCAATACGCATCGTAATCAAAAACTCGAACAGAAAAAAATAATTACTGACCGCATTCAGGGTACAGAGACACAAATGATGCAGGTCACTAGAGAGATGAAGTTAAAAATTCACAAAATGGTCGAAGAAGTCGAACAAAAAGTTGCAAAGGCCTTAAATGAGGAAATTTGGCGTCTTGGTGTGCTTATCGATGAATTTAATATGCCATTCCACACGGAGCCATTGGTTTTAAATATATACAAAAAGGAGATCAATAGCCATGTGGAAGCAGGACTGGGGTCAAACTTGCGTGCTAGATTGTCAATGGCATTAGCAATGAATGTTGAAACTGCGCAACGCGAAATGACAGGTAATGATTTGAAACTTTGATTAGATTTATTAATATATTTAATAATTTATATAATCAAACAGGAAAAAGTAATTTACCGGTCGCACAAAAAAACTAATTTGATATTATTGAAAAGGGCACGGGTGGGCAGTCTACCAGCGTTAATTCCGGAATCTTGAAGAAAACACCCTAGATCTATATGTGTATATTGCATGACATTCTTATATACATACTTTTGTAATCTTTGCGCCGTCGATATAAGATCTGCCAGAAATCTGTCGATCGCTTTCTCCTGACCGATAAAGAAAGTATGCAAATCTTTCCCACAATCAACTTTTTTTCTACTTGTCGACTATCTAGAACTCTCCCATATATTTTCATTGTATGCGACATTAGCTTCACCGATCAGTAATTGCCAGACTTAATACATTGGGACAAGAAAGTTCTGCCACCGTCTGAGCATCCGATCATCCCTCATCACTTTATTGAATTAAATCGTGAACTACGAGGGGCGTTCAATATATTCTCGGTATCGATATGAAGGAAAATGCGAATTCAATTTAAATTGTTTTTATTTTTCAATATAATCTCCCCTAACATCAATGCATTTGTTACATCTTGAGATAAGCTTTTTTAAACCCTCAAAAAAATAAACCCATTTATTGCCGACTTGAGTTCTTCATCATCCGAAAATCTTTTTCCACGAAGACATTTTTTCAAATCCGGAAACAGGAAATAATCACTAGGGGCAAGGTCTGGACTATAGGGTTGGTGCTGGATTTCTTCGAAACCACAATCTCGCGCAGCAGCCTTGGAAACTCGCGCCGTGTGAACAGGAGCGTTGTCATGAAGAGGCAACACACCCGCTGCGAGTTTACCCCGTCTTTTCTTTTTAATTTCCTCCCGCAAATTATGCAAAGTGGAAGCGTAGGATGTGGCGTTGATGGTTTCACCTTTTTTTTTGTACTCAATGAGCAAGATTCCCTTTGAGTCCCAAAAAACTGTGGCCATGAGCTTCCCGGCAGACGGAGTGACTTTGAACTTCTTCGGGGGGTCTGTTCCTTTTTTATGCCACTGCATGGACTCTTGTTTGCTTTCAGGGTCATAGTGGTGGACCCATGTTTCGTCCCCAGTAACAATTCGATCCATAACACCGTCCGCGTTCTCACTACACATCTCCAAAAGCTCTCTACAGCATGCGATTCTCACTTTTTTCTGAGGCGCTGTGAGCATTCGTGGCACCCACTTTGCACTGACCTTTGAAAGGTTAAGATGGTCATGAAGAATGGTGTGAATGGTACCAATTGAAAGCTTGGTGATCTCTGCCATCATTTTCACCTTTATTCGGGCATCCTCAAGAACAAGTTTTTCGACTTCTTTGATGCTTTCTCCCGTACAAGCAGTAGCCGGGGCGCCGGAGCGGGGGTCGTCTTCAATGCTCTCTCTGCCTCTCTTGAACTCACTTGACCACTTTTGCACAGTTGATAATGAAGGTGCGGAACCCTGGTGAACAGCCACCATCTCTTCATGAATAGTTTTTTGACTTTTTCCTTGCTTAGTGAGAAATTTAATTACAGCGCGATGCTCAATTTTCACCATCATCGTCTCAGTTGCCATTATGATTCTGTTTAACTAGAGATAAAACGCGAATTAATAATCACATTTATATGAAATTTTACATGAATGCACTAAAATAATAGTATTACTTGATAAATAAGTCAATTTATATATACAACCACAGCTTCACCCCAATACCGAGAATAAGTTGAAAGCCCCTCGTATATTCATTTCTTTTACAGCATCGTTTACACGTCTTTTGATTTGTGATCCTCATGCGCGATAACAACGGAAATGTTACTTTAGGAATTCTTCATTAATTAACGGGTTAACATACTCTTTCTGCCTATCGCAAAAAAAGGAACTTATGATTTTTTACCTTCGTTTCTAACAACAGTTGACAATAAGAGTGGCTTTCCAAGAATTAATAATTTTCCATTAGGTTTTTTTAAAATTCATAGCAATTAAAAAATTTTAAAGCGTGCTCGTTTATTTGACTATCTATCAAAACCCTAATTTCCTTACCCTGTTACTTAAAGGTTCTCAGAAAGAGTTAGGTTTGCGGAAAATTTACCAAATAAAAATGGTATAAAAGAAAACTAAGAATTAATTCATCAGTTTAATTGTTTATGCCAAGGTTACAGTTGCTTAGAAACGTTATCTGAAATGTCTGTATTTATAAACCAAGAGTACGCAGACATTATACGCAGACAGGATATCAACCCGGAGGAGTAGCGACTTGTATGAAAGTATTCCTATCTGCGAAAATCTCTAATTTAGAAACCCATTGTGAGCAAACCTGAATCCTGGATCTGGTGTAATATAAAGGTTCTACAAAATGTAGAATACAAACAAACTCCGTAGAAAAAATAATGCAGATACATGGGAAAAATTATCGTATTATAATAGTTAATACGAATAGAAGGTAAACAGAGAATCTTATGAAATTGAGTGAATAAGATTTTTTTAAATGCAATAACCTCTCATAAGTCTTTCGTTCTCTTTTAATCCCCTCAAAAAATATGATTTGCCAAAGCCTTTAAAATATACTTAACATATTATGTAAGAACACTTAAAGTGGTCGACATTGTCTTCCTCATTTGAGCAAGCCAGATGCCAGGAAATTACATATACTGTAGAGGCAATGGGAGTTCCTAGCGCAGTTTGTGCAACTTACCCATAATGACCCGTATAGGAGAGCTTGTGCATTGTTGCAAAAATCCGCAGTGTTATAGGTTTATTCGCCCTTAATTTAATTTGTTACGTAAAATAAGAACAACCAATCCAATTGATAAACAGCATAATGCCCTTTAACAATTTTTGGTTTTGTTTTGTAGATCGGATGCACGCTCTGGTACCGAGTGAAAAACTTATTGTTCAAACAAAAGTAGTGGCTCGAACGCAACCGTTCGAAATGCTTTACTCACTAAATTGTCAAAACCTTTGTGCTGACTTCCAAGAGGACCTGGAATTCAAATTTTCATGGGGCATAACTGCAATGATACAAAGATTCACTGGCAAAGTAAAAGGACATAACAAAAAAGTTCCTGCAATTGCTTGTAATCGACAAAATAGCGTAAGTGAAGTCTCATTTGTAAACACTAAAAAAACATTTGATATCTTTTAAAATTTTGTAGAATATGCTATCACCTGTAACACCGGTTTCAGAAACACCACTTTGTCTTATGCCAACACACTCTAGTGGAATAACACAAGAACAGTTGTCAATGATTTCGCGTTTCGCTGTTGCTTCCATAGGCTCACAGGGAACAGTTGGAGGGCTGGTTGTTGCAGGAATTGTAAGTATTCCTTTTTACATTTGGAACATTAGTAAAAAACTCTTCTCTATACAGATGCTAAAAACAATTGGCTGGCGTGTACTGCTCGGCGTTGGTGCTCTCTACGGTTGTATTTACCTATATGAACGCCTATCATGGACTAATTCCGCAAAGGAACGTTCATTCAAAAGTCAATATGTGCGTCATGCAACTAAAAAGCTAAAAATGATTGTTGATTTGACATCTGCAAATTGCAGTCATCAAGTTCAGCAGTAAGTGATACACACAATAGCAACGGATTGAAGGGGAAAAAAATTACCTCGTTTTTTTTTTACAGAGAATTGTCCAGCACTTTCGCCCGTTTGTGCCGTGTTGTTGATAATGCCACCACCGATATGAATGAAGAACTCAAGACGATCGAACAATCCCTGGGTGTGCTAGAAGCAAATCAAAAGCAAATTAAGCTGCTGCGCAACAAAGCAAACTACATACAAAATGAATTAGACATTTTCGAAAATAACTACATTAAGCCGAATTGATCATCGGCCAAAAGAAATCCTATTTCCTCATATCGGTTTAAAATTTTCCACAAACACATACCTATCCGGCAATTACCTAAAACTTGTAAAAACATAAAGTTGAACCAATCAACCAGTCATTACAACAAAATCGATCCTATTTGTGTAAATCCTTAAAACTTAAGTGTTGGTGTTAAGACGGATTTGTAAAAAAAAACTGCTGGTGACACTCTTAAGACATTAAACAGCAAAGACCCTTAAAAAATCTATTTATGTTGGCTTCAATCTTAACTCAAAATCCAAGAACCTTGTTTATTTATTGTTTTTTGTTTTAATTTTTTTTTCTCTAATGTTTCAATATGTTAAAAGAAATATTTAATGAAAATGAAAAATAAATAAAACGTTAAATACATATAAAGTAAAGCCAAATCTTTATTACTAGAAAGATGGACGAATAGACTAGTCAGTATAGCCCCGATATTTTATAAACTAATATAAAAATTACAACTTTTGTTTAAAATTTTGAATACTGCGAAAAGGAAAAGTAAATAAATATAATAACTAATGTGAATATTGTATTTACAAAAAAAAATATATATAAAATATAATCGAATGAATTAACTATGATCTAGGGAAAAATAAAATGAATGTAATTGTATACACATCAATTAATCGAAACATGTAGGAACTAACGCATAAAGAAGAAGCCACCAATTCTATTTCGGTTGAAATATTGAGACGATTGTGTTAAACGTAGTTTATCTATAAAAATAAAAAAAAAAAACATATATATAAAAAAAGTAAAACAAAAATTTAATAGCTGACTTTAAAATTAAAAACAAAATATTTCTGAAAGAATAATGAGTTTGCCTGGGAACAAATTAAAAGCCTTGAAGCGAAATCGGTACCCTAATATTATAGCTTGGTGTTTTATTTCAAAACTATGGGGTAGACTAGAACTAACTACATGGGAGCTCTATAGATCCGTAATACTCCATTCTGTACAAGAATGTATACAAATCGAAAAATCCAAGCACAGCATATGAGGGAAAACCGGAAAGCTGAGCTAAGAACTATACGATAAAAAGTATTCAGAAAATTGGAAATACAAGTTTATTATTCTAAATCTATATAATCCCAAATCAGGTGAATTCGGTGGCTGTTGGATGGTATTTGTTGCATTTTTCGTCAAAAAATTACGAATAATGATGGCACTGTGGGACGGTGCGTTATCGTGGTTCAAAATTCACGAGTTTTCTGCCCACAATTCTGGTCTCTTTCGGCGAATTGCTTCACGCAAACGTCTCATAATGCTCAAATAATACTTTTTGTTTACTGTCTGGTCTTCTGGCAAAAATCCGTTATAATCCATGAAAACCGTGAGCATTGCCTTCTTTTTTGAACAAAAAAGGCCGGGGTTTTTTTGGTCTCGGCTCATTTTGATGAGCGCCATTCACTTGCCTGATGTCTGGATTGCGTGTCGTACTCATAAACCCACGTACCGTCTCCAGTAATGATCCTTTTGATGAATGTGGGATCGGATTCAGCCTCACAAATCATCTCTTTTGCGACGTCAATACGGTCTTTTTTTTGCATCCGCTATCTCTCTGATGGTTAATTTGCGGTTATTGACCAACATTTCTTTTACTTCATCAATGTTTTCGTCGGTTTTCGATGTCGATGGTCTGCCACTGCGTTCATCATCTTCGATTAACTCACGACCACTTTTGAACCACTCGTGCCACTGTTAAACGAAAGTTTTCTTTAGAGAATCGTTGCCGAAACACTTTTCCAACATTTCCACCGTTCGCGCACCATTAAATCCGTTTTTTACGCAAAATTGAATGCAACTTCGTTGTTGCAAATTTAAATCCATTTCCAAAATTGTAAAAAGTCGCCAACACACGCAGAGATAGATGTACTCTTGGCTACGTAACTTTTGCAAATGTCAAGCTATGACGCTAAGATTTAGAGGAAATGTCAACAACAGATTTACCAACTTAACAAAAAAAATCAGAACTCAAATCGGAACAATGGGAGTGCCACACAGTGGGTGTGGTGCGGGAACTTTTTGATCAAGGTGGTATACATATATTTGGAACATATATTTGGAAATAATTGTTTATTCGATGTCGCCAAAAATGTTGCGAAATGTCTAGGTTTCCTCAAGCGATGTAAGAAATATTTCACCCCCTTTGATAAGGCCCACATCTGATCAGGTGCTCCTAAGACCTCTTTGTACTTGCTAGATAGGATCTAAAATCATACGATAAAACTCATAGGTGATACTAATATCACTCAGTCAATGGACACCCTCAAACACCGACGGAATGTCCCATGTCTCACTCTGTTTTATCGCTATTTTCACAGCCAGCACTCCACCGAAATTGCCAGTAGCATTCCGCCCTTTCAAACTTTAACATCCGTTTCGCTATGAATGCTCATCAGTATATCCTCTAGCCCACCTTCGGACGTACTCGGAAATATCGTGATTCTTTTTTAAGCCGTACCATTCGCTTATAGAATGCCCGGCCGATCTCTTTATTTCCTAGTCTGCATAATTTGCAAACATTTAAAACCAACGCACATCGGTATCTCTCTTTTTTCCCTCCCTAACTTCCTTTCGCCCGCGCTATATGCAAACATCTTAAGGGTATAGTCCGTTTCAAATCACCGTGCATTTGGAAAGCTGCGCAAAGAGAACCTGGAAGCGCATGCTACTCATCTGCTCACTGGAAAATGATATTTACGAAACGGCTGAACTTTCTCCACTTTCTTTCATACTTAACCCATTTGCATCATAAGCGTATATATGCGCGTATTTTGCCTGGCCACTACTTTTTTTGTGACAAAATTCAATCCTTCCTGCAACAAATGGATTCAATTCGACACACATTTTTTTATGAAAAGGGTTAGGTAAAAAATATATATTCAGATTATTTTATAAATGCGCAATAATGGAATTTTTAATTTAGTTTTAAAAAACAAGTTAATTTACATATATACAATGAACTGGTTTAAGCCAGGAAAGCCTTTAACACACGCCAAGCAAAAGTGCTTACGCTGAAAATTTACCGCAAAAACTTGGATTATGAAAACAACCATGCAAATGCAGCTCCTACGAGAGCAGCATAGGACCATATACAAAATATTAAAAGAGCAAGAACAAACTGGAGCAGTATACTCCTTCCACCAATTTGACAAGAAAGTCGTAACATTGAGCGCCCTTAGGGAACAAACCCGTTAAGAATTGCAAATGGAGAAGCAAGACATCCCTTTGGAGGTATCTGAAAGCCAAAGGATTCATTTTTTATAAGACGGAAGACAATAGCAAAATCCTTTGTGAAAGGACGGAAGTGAAAATTCAAAGGTTAAGATATATCCGTCAAATAAGGAACTTTTGTGAAAGTGGATATCAGATAATCTATGTAGATGAATCATGTATACATAGCTCCCACACAAGAGGAATGTCTTGGAATGATGGAAGTACGGAAGGACTAAAAAAGGCTATTGGAAAAGGGTCTCAGTTTATATTGTAATTACACACGCTGGTGGTTTAAATGGATTTGTCAAAAACAGGTCTTCTAATCTTTAAATCTGGATCGAAGTCGGGTGACTACCATGATGAGATGAATTTTGACAATTTCTCAAAATGGTTAAGAGAGTACTGAACCAGCTAGAGGAACCGTCGGTTATTGTAATGGACAGCGCCCCCTATCACAATAAATTAAAAATTGGCTAGTAGCAAATAATGTTGCGCATAGCTCTTCAATGCTGAAGATTGAACGGTATGATTTAGTCTGACAAAACAAGACATCCCCGCAGCATTAAATAAACGACTTGATTAGATCAGCAGGCCATGAGGTACTCAGGCTACCACCATACCAACCGGACTTGAACCCAATTGAGAACATATGGGGTATTGTAAAATCAAGAGTGTCGGGTAGAAACACCACATTTAAGAAAATAGCAGAAGAAGAGTTTGCAAAAATTACTGTCGAGGAATGGAAAAAAATATGCGATAAGGTCATAGGGACAGAAGAAAGTTGTTTGAGCTATGAACTGAGTTGGGACGATTAAGTGTATTGACCTTCAAAAAATAAGGGTTGGATCATAGAACACATCTTAAAAAAATAAACACTTAACTTAAATTTATTCAACATTTATATTGCTATTTTAAGTTAAATTCATATTAGCAAAACATTATTCCTTCTTTCCAACACAATAATTGTGAAGAGAGTGCTTTCCATAAAATCGTCATTGCCAACTCCACTGAAAAAATATACAATGGACACGCCTTCCACGTCCGTGATTCTCTCTACGCTCTGGTTTCGCATCTGTCAATACCGGCTTCTTACCTTTTTCACAATACATTATCCAATGCCATTCAAGCAGATAATCAGTATGCGCTGAGGCCATAGATAAACTAACCTAGATGGCAAACTTTCCAGATATTGGAAAATCAAAACCGGTTTTCTACTGATCGCCCTTATCCGTGTGATCCTGTCTGTGAATACGTGTAAATTGTCCCTCCCCTTTTACACAAACCACGCCCATTTTAATCAAAAAAATGCCGTCTCCATTACACACATTCGTGCAAATCGCTCTCATTTTAGCAATTTTACTTGTAAATTGCTTTCCTTCTAGCAAATTTTGACAAAGAGATACAGAAGTGTTGGAATTCACTTACAGTGTGCCTGTGCAACAGTTAAGGGTTTGCAAAAGTATTAGTAGAGTTTGACATCTAGTTAGTTTATCTATGGCTGAGGCTCATTACACGAACGCATACCAGGTTCCAGATCACCCCACTGATCAAGTTATTAGCTCTTTGTGAGAGAGGAAATGAACTGAACTGCTTTGGTTTATCCAGCCATTCCACTGCTATTTCTTCCCCTCCACTCTTAAATTGAGTATTAAAATTATTTTAGTTTTAAGAATTGTAATTCACTTAGTATCTTAACGTACAAAGCCTTATAATTAAATAAATTGAATTGAATTGAATTGAATTGAACTTTGCCCACCCCACGGAAAAATAATAGCCGATATCTATGATAAACTAAATACTAATAAGGCTGCTGGAAGAGACGGACTTCTCGACGAATTAACTAAAGCAGCGGTTGTTAACTTTGTTTTTCTGCAAACTTGTTGATGATTTCTGTTTTTATTAAAACGATATGTTTATTATACATTTTCTGGAAAAAAATTACCTCAAAGTCAAAGGCAAGAAAAATGGAACAGGCTTAGAAATTGGATAACTGTAGACTCAAACAAGATATCAGTTCTATTAAACGTAGTTACAGAGGCTAGTATCTCTTCTAAAACTTAAGTCCTTAGTAGTTTCCCTGAACATGGGTTAAGGTATACTAAAGTAAACCTTTTCTTAAATTCTCGATAAATGATGTCAACATTGGAGGTAGACTCTTACTGTAGAACGATTTTTTCTTAAAATATACCCAAGAATCACTTCCCAAGTTATCCTTGATGAATTAGGGTGTGAGATATAAAATTGATTATAGCCTTATTTTGAAGTTAGGTTCTTGCCATTGTAGAATAGCACATCATTCGAATGGCCGCCTCGGCTTCGCTGGCAGTGCTTCAAGCGGTCGGTCCAATATGTGCGGCGTTATTCCGGCAATAGTGTATCGAATCTTGCCCTCGAGTTCGTCCAAAGTGGTTGGCTTGTTAGCGTAGACTGAGAACTTTACGTAGCCCCAGAGAAAATAATCGAGTGGTGTCAAATTGTGTGTTGTTTGTATGGCATACACCGCCGTCTGGTTGAATATCGATATTGTCGAGCTCTGACCACAGAAAGTCGATTAACGTAGCTGTAAACCTGAGACTATTAACGGTAACGGTGTCTACTTCCTCATTTAGAAAGAAATAAAGTCCGATTATGCCGCCATGCCATAAACCGCACCAAACAGTCAATCTTTGTGAATGCGTTGATGTTTGGCCGAATACTTGTGAATTGTGTTCGCTCTTATAATGGCAATTTTGCTCTTGACATATCCGCTGAGCCAAAAATGGACCTTGTCCGAGATGACTTTTTGGTGAAAATCCGAATCTCCGGTCAACATTTCCAGCGCCCAATTAGCGAACTCACGGCCCAAATCCAACCGCAAAATAAGCTGGGTTGACACTTTGCCGATGCCCAATTCAGCTGATCGGCGCCGAATCGACATTTTTGGGTCTTCTTCAAAGATTGTACTCAGGTTCAAACTTTTCCACGGTGTGACGATTGCCTGCAGACTGAAGTCATGATGATGACAGATCTCACGATGAAGTTCACGCTGCTGGAGCCAAAATTTCGAAAATATTCTTTAATAATTTCCACACGGTCGGCAAGCGTAAAACGATGCACGATGAAATGACAAACCTTACTGAATATTTCGACAGTTGGATGTCATTGGTAACTTTCATAGCTGCTGAAACATAACAATTCTAAAAATTATCATTGCTATCTGGTCACCCGTTAGCACGAATAAATCTATTGAAGTTCAAATCACGTCAAATCAAATCAAATCAAAGCTCCGAGAGAAATGTTGGGTGAGTTTATAAAGGTCAGCATACTCGTAGCATAGCACAATCGCATATCTTTCCTTGTGTATTTTTGAACGATGCTTAGTACGATAGTCATTTGCTTTGCGTTCAAAAATGCCATGTCAGTGCGAAAGGGTAATATTCAGCCAAATCTTAGATTTGTTTTTTTTTCAAAAGAAAAATGTTATTAATTTTTAATACATATTATTTCAATAGTTCTTACATCCTTCCTTTTCAAAAAACACAGAACTGTTCTGTAGCCTTAATAAAAATGCCTATCTAGTAACGTTTATGAACACTTGGGTAATACAGTTTCACTAAGTTAGTTCTGCAGAAAATTTGCATTATTGAACACAAAATATGCAGTTCTTTGTTATGGCGTTTGCCATTGGCCGACAGATGCCTTCTTTCTGCACTCCAGAGAGAAAAAATTTTCTGAAAATGTTCTATGCCCTCTTCTCACTTTCTCCGAATCAACATTTTGTTTCTGAATTTCATTTCAGAAGCAAAATTTTTCTTCTGGATTTTAGGTCAAAATGTACAATACTAACACGCATATACTCGTATGTATACAAATCTCAAATAATATAGTGTGCCAAACCAGATTTTTGTTTTCGAGCAATCGACTGTGTTTGGCTTCGTTGTTTTAATCTTTCATAAATGTATGGTTTTTTAGTTTTATTTTAACTCAATTAATCAGTCTTCTTCCAATCGGTCTTTTGCCTAACAAAGAACCGATACATGTAAAAATTTTGACCGCAAAATCAGAAGAAGTATGAAGTATAATATCATGTTTTTGAAAACACCCGTTGTTTGAATGATTTTCGGTCTTGTCTGTATAAAAGGAATTTCGATAAAAATCGAAACGGTATTCGTTACTTAAATATTGGTAGCGAGATCCTCTCTAGTGATGTTGGAACGGAGTGATCTGTTTATGCACAGACTTCGTGCAAAGGTCGCCGAGGTGGGGCTCGTGGAGGCACAAATTGTACATATGTATACATATAATGTCGACGAAAGCGGATTACTTTTTCCTTGCCTACGAGATAGAGCATACATACTAGATGGAGTAAAAAGTGACCTCCTTGGGAATTAAAAATTTTTTTTTTAAAAATATGATATAAAAAATTATTCAATATACGTAGTTCCCTTTTAGTTTGATACACTTATTCCAGCGATTTTCCAACTTCTTGATCCCCTCCGAAAAGTAATTTTCCGGAAGGTCTGCAAAATACTCTTCCGTGGCGTCGATGATTTCCTCGCGTGAGCTGAATTTTTTTATTGGTGAGCCATCTTTTGAGGTTTGGGAAGAGATAATAGTCCGAGGGATGCAAATGGAGTTACCAATCGACGCCAAAAGTCCGCCCGATTCCGCATTAGCAAGTCCAAACACTCTTTCGAAGTGCTCTCGCGTTCGTGTTTTTGGTCAGGAGTGAGCATTCGCGGCAACCAGCGGCAGGATAACTTTTTCATATGCAGAATATTGCCCAAAATATGGCGTGTGCTCTCAGTAATAATCTTTGTGCTATCTGCTAGCTCGCGCACCTTCACTTTCCGGTCAGCCAACACCATTCCATGTATTTTTTTTACATTGTCCTCTGTAACCGCATCGGAGGGCCTGCCGCTGCGGACTTGATCGGTAGTATAGTTGCGGCAACCACGAAACTCTCGAAACCAATATTTGACGGTGTAATCTGACGGAGCATTAGCCCCATAATATTTATCCAACTTTTCTTTTGTTTCCTTCGCCGTTTTGCCTCTCAAAAAATAATGTTTTATGAGAGAACGAAAATCGTTTTTGTCCATACTCAACATGATGCCAAACACGGCAACAACAATCAGCTGTCAAAACAAAACTAGAGGCAGTATCGCACTGAAATTTGGCATATCTGCCTAAATATGAACGGACGTTAAGGCACCATAACCTTTTTTGCAGTAGCAGCGCATTCTGACGGTCAAGGAGGTTACTTTTCACTCCACTGCTTGTGAAAAAGGTTCCTGGATACAAAATACAAATAGAACTCATTTCAATTTTACTTGGTCCAAATACTGATGGCTCAAACAAATTAAAGACATTTGTCGGAAAAGCAAAAACACGAAAGTGCTTAAAAGAATTTAATAACCCACTTCATTACTACTTGGAAGGCTTGGATGACGTCGTGGATCTTTCATGAGTGGTTTCACAAGATATTTATTGAAGAAGTGAGGACAAATAATCTCATTTTTGGTTCCATGTTTTTAAAATATCTTTCATTTAACAGGCCACGCGATTCTCTGAAGAATATCATTTGCCTTAGAAGGCCCTTTTGCTTATCGATAACTGCTCTGCTCTTGAACTAATTAAGAAATTTCAAAGTGACAATGGTGACATAATTGCATTTTTCTGTCCACCAAATGTGACAGATGCTATGCAACCAATGGATCAAAGTCTCATAAAGCTAACAAAACTAATTTACTGAGCTACTTGCTCAATTAATCACTGAATGTGGCGTACTGAATAATGTTTCGAAACGCCATTCAGTCCGCAATGCAAAGAATGGCTGCTAAAGAATTCTTGGTCCAACTTTTTAAATTGGGACTCGGACCCCACAGGCTCAAAGTTCTGGAGTTTCAGCCATTTTAGTGATTTGAAATTTAGACCGGCTGCTATTTAGTTTTTTTTTATGTTGCATACTATGACCCACAGAGGCTCTTAGTTGAGGAGTTACAGCCATTTTCGTGTTGCAATTTGTATCAGCTCCTTTCCAATTTGTTTTTCTATGGTGCATAATATTGTACCATATGACCCTCACAGGCTCTTAGTTTAGGAGTTACAGCCATTTAAGTGTTGAAATTTTTAATTTTTATTGCATATTTCGATTCCCACAGGCTCTAATTTTAGGAGTTACAACCATTTTAGTGTTGACAATTTTTTTTTGGTGGTTCATATTATGACCCCCACAGGCTCTTAGTTTAGGAGCTACAACTATTTCTTTTTATGGTGCATAATATGACTCCCACAGGGGAGTTACAGCCATTTTAGTGTTGGCATTCGTTTTTTTCTATGGTGCATAATATGACCCCCATAGGCTCTTGGTTGGTTCACTCTCTACTGTTCGTCGTGTTCGGACGTGTTTTCGTTTTGCTCCGAATTAAAATTTCAAACTTTTAGATAAAATTTATTTCTTCCCCTTCCATATCTCTACCTCTGATATCAGTTCCGCGACATTATTGCATTACCTTAAGTGCTGACTGTCCCTTTGGCCTTTTTTTTTATTTTTGGCTGACCTCAATCTTTCGCGCTCAATAACTGTCGCTGTGTCACTTCTGGTTCGGTTCCGCATATATTTAGTGCACTGCCCCAAGTGTTGACCAATTTTCGGATTTTGCTGAATTTCCACTCGCAGTGCATAACAGTGTGTAAAGGTCATTGTTTACTTTTCTCATTTACTTTTGATAAAATTGCCATGTCTTGCGGAAACACTAACTGCCCAATTTTTGATGACAATGCTGACTTTGTTACTTGCAAGGGCATCTGTGGAAAATCTTTCCATGCAATTTGTGTCGGATTAAATAAAAAGAATACTTTATACATCAAAGAGTTCTCTGACAACCATCTATTCCTCTGTGATGAGTGCAAGATCATCTCGCACGTGTTACTTGCTATAAAGTGACTCAGTGACTCTAATGACTCATTCCAAAAAAGTCTCACAAAAATGATCACGACGAATCAGTCCAATTTAGAAAGTAGTGTCAGTTATGTTGATGAATTAGGTAACTCGGTTCTGTCCTCAACCGAAATAATTAAGTCCAAGCTCACCCACATCGATAAACTATCTGCAACTCTGGTCGAGATGACTACTGCGATCAATGATCTCAAAGCAGTTTGTTCCGCCCAAGACATCTCTAACCGTAAATTGACCGAATCGATAAACAACCTTCGTGAAGACCTTGAGACCCATTTTCAATCAACCTCAAAGAAACAACCATCTCTAATGCAGCCTGATCCAATGCTCGAAGTAGTCTTTTTTTAGAATAAATGGTGTTGGTGACGATCTAGCTGCTGCGAAATCAACCATTTTCGATATCGCAAAATTGACAATTTACCAACTCATAAGCAACACAACCAGAATATCCACTACAATACATCAATTTTGGCTGAATTACTGGAAACCGAAGTCGACCCACTTTTACCACCACCTCCTCGTCCACCACTGTTAACCTGCAAATTCTCCCACTGCCCCTTCAACCCAAGAGACCGAAACTGTTTCAATATCAACTCCTCCAGTCGCCGCCCCACGCAAGCTCATCAAACATTTTGGTACAACATGGACACCTTCCGAATGGAGGCGTAGACTGGAAAACATTGAAACCGATATGAGTACATTTTTAATCAAAGGCTTCCCCCAAAATCCTGGTATTCCTTGGATCACGAAATTCTTCGCAAACAAATACGGCATCACTATCAGCAAATGTAAAATGTTGCTGCCATCTCACCACAAAGTTAATCGAAACTTTAAATTCGACCTCCCTGCTAGATACGAGTGGTTATTTAAGAACCCTGCTGGTGCTGCTTTCAGCATTGGAAAGATGTGCATCTGTAAATGGATCGACACGCCTACCAAGAAACAGGATAAAACGAAGCTTAATTCTAAGTTACCTAATCCCATTTCCAACTCCCGTCCCAAACCGGACTCTAATAAAATACCGAAACCCGTCACAAACCGCCCCAAACCTGACTCTATACCGAAACCCATTTCCAAATCTAGTTCCAAATCTGACTCTAATTGGACATTTAAAACTAATATATTCCCCAATTTCGTCCCTCCCACTCACATCCCGAACCAACTTCATCAGTTCTCCAATTATATTGCAACAGCTGCCTCCGTCCCACCCAAGCCTTTCAAATTAACCCCAACCGCTCACACTAACTCCTCTGAAATACCTAACCCCCCTGCACATGTCCGCACTAGCACTGCCCCTTCAATTACCGCTGCATCGCCCTCAAAATCTGCGTCGATCAGCCCCATTTTTGACCCCCTTCTGCCTCCCACAGTTAAAATAACCCAACAAACTTTTGACACAACAGAATGTCGTTATGCACTTTCTAGGCTTAGAGAAGAAAAGACGTACGAAAATATACGTCTCCTTGTAGCGTATTTGCATGATAAATCAGACTCAGTTTGTTACGTGGGAAAAACTAAGACAAGCGTCATGGTCTCCATACTGACCTTACAAGTCTGAGGAACGTATACATTAAATTCCACGAGATTTTCAATATGTCTCCCCAAAAAGTCTGAGACGACGTTGCTGCTTTCGGTAAATATGTGCACTCATAAACGATCTCACACCTTCAACGGAGCAGAGCTGACAATGACAAATTTTTTCATCCCTAACGTGCTACCATTGCCAGTGTTTTAACCATCCACTCCTATACCCTCTCAACATAACATTCCTATAACCTTCTACTATCTGAGCTAGCTGAGCGAACGTGCCAAAAGTGGTTTGCACGATTTAAAAGTGGTGATTTTGGCTTGGAAGACGATGAATGTCCTGGGCAGCCAAAAAAGTTTGAAGATGAAGAACTGGAAGCATTACTCTATGAAGATTGTTGCCAAACACAAGAAGAGCTCGCAGAATCTTTGGTTGTCACTCAAGCACCCATTTCAAAACGTTTAAAAGCAGCTGAATATATTCAAAAGCAAGGAAATTGGGTTTCATATGAACTCAAGAGGAGAGACGTCGAAAGGCGGTTTTGCATGTCCGAAATGCTGCTGGAACGCCACAAAAGGAAGTCATTTTTGCATCGGATTGTTACTGGTGATGAAAAATGGATCCATTACGACAACCCCAAGCGCAAAAAATCATATATGAAACCCGACCAACCAGCCAAATCAACGGCAAAGCCGAATATCCATGGCGCGAAGGTAATGCTCTGTATTTGGTGGGATCAGATGGGTGTGCTGTATTTTGAGCTGCTAAAACCGGGTGAAACCATCAATGGACAACGCTACCGAACACAATTAGTCCGTTTGAAGAGAGCAGTGGCCAAAAAACGCCCGGAATATGCGACCAGACACGAGGCAATAATTTTCCATCATGACAACGGCCCCACGTTGCTATTCCGGTTAAGAACTATTTGGAAAACAGTGGATGGGAAGTCTTACCCCAACCGCCTATAACCCAGACCTTGCCCCTTCTGACTATCATTTGTTCCGGTCGATGCAGAACGCTCTCACTGAAATACGGTTCACATCAGAGCAGAATATTAAAAATTGGCTTGATTCATTCTTGGCTGCCAAGCCGGCGTAGTTCTTTTGGGATGGGATCCACAAATTGCCAGAAAGATGGGAAAAAGTTATAGCTTCAGATGGGCAATACTTTGAATAATAATATTGTACATGTTTTTCTTAAATAAACGTTCAAATTTTGAAAAAAAAACGCACGAATATATTTATATACCCAATATATATATAAAAAAAAAACAAACAAAAAAGGAAAGTTGTAAAGTTGTAGCAATGTTGATATGTTTGTCATCAGTATTAAATTTGGCATAACTTAACATATGTAAATATTAGCCATAAGCCACAAAGAAATGTCATTATATTTTACTACATCATACTTCACTTCAATAAAGTCATCACAGTTTAGGAGTTACAGCCATTTAAGTTGAAATTTTTCAATTTATGGTGCAAATTTCGACCCTCACAGGCACTTAGTTTAAGAGAGCGAGCTATTTAACTGTTGAAATTTTTTATTTTATGGTGCATATTTCGACCCTCGCAAGCTCTTAGTTTAAGAGTTACAGCCATTTAAGTGTTGAAATTTTTCATTTTTCATGCACCAGAAAGAAGAAAATTCAAAACTTTAAAATCGCTTTAACTCCTAAACTAGGCGTCTGCGGGGGTCATATTATGCACCAGAAAAAAGAAAATTCAAAACTTTAAAATCGCTATAACTCCTAAACTAGGCGTCTGCGGGGGTCATATTATGCACCAGAAAAAAGAAAATTCAAAACTTTAAAATCGCTATAACTCCTAAACTAGGCGTCTGCGGGGGTCATATTATGCACCAGAAAAAAAAATTCAAAATCTGAAAATAGCTATAACTCCTAAACTAGGCGTCTGCGGGGGTCATATTAAGCACCAGAAGAAAGAAAATTCAAAACTTTAAGATCGCTATAACTCCTAAACTAGGCGTCTGTGGGGGTCATATTATGCACCAGAAAAAAAAAATTCAAAATCTTAAAATGGCTATAATTCCTAAACTAGGCGTCTGCGGGGTCATATTATGCACCAGAAAAAAAAAATTCAAAATCTTAAAATGGCTATAACTCCTAAACTAGGCGTCTGCGGGGGTCATATTATGCACCAGAAAAAAGAAAATTCAAAACTTTAAAATGGCTATAACTCCTAAACTAGGCGTCTGTGAGGGTCATATTATGCACCAGAAGAAAGAAAATTCAAAACTTTAAAATCGCTATAACTCCTAAACTAGGCGTCTGTGAGGGTCATATTATGCACCAGAAAAAAAAATTCAAAATCTTAAAGCGGTTACAACTCCTAAACTAGGCGTCTGCGGGGTCATATTATGCACCAGAAAAAAAAATTCTAAATCTTAAAATGGCTATAACTCCTAAACTAGGCGTCTGCGGGGGTCATATTATGCACCAGAAAAAAAAATTCAAAATCTTAAAGCGGTTACAACTCCTAAACTAGGCGTCTGCGGGGTCATATTATGCACCAGAAAAAAAAATTCTAAATCTTAAAATGGCTATAACTCCTAAACTAGGACTCTGCGGGGGTCATATTATGCACCAGAAAAAAAAAATTCAAAATCTTAAAGTGGTTATAACTCCTAAACTAGGCGTCTGCGGGGGTCATATTATGCACCAGAAAAAAAAATTCAAAATCTTAAAATTTCTATTACTCCTAAACTAGGCGTCTGCGGGGGTCATATTTTGCACCAGAAAAAAAAATTCAAAATCTTAAAATTTCTATTACTCCTAAACTAGGCGTCTGCGGGGGTCATATTATGCACCAGAAAAAAAAATTCAAAATCTTAAAGCGGTTACAACTCCTAAACTAGGCGTCTGCGGGGTCATATTATGCACCAGAAAAAAAAATTCTAAATCTTAAAATGGCTATAACTCCTAAACTAGGACTCTGCGGGGGTTATATTATGCACCAGAAAAAAAAAATTCAAAATCTTAAAGTGGTTATAACTCCTAAACTAGGCGTCTGCGGGGGTCATATTATGCACCAGAAAAAAAAATTCTAAATCTTAAAATGGCTATAACTCCTAAACTAGGCGTCTGCGGGGGTCATATTATGCACCAGAAAAAAAAATTCAAAATCTTAAAGCGGTTACAACTCCTAAACTAGGCGTCTGCGGGGTCATATTATGCACCAGAAAAAAAAATTCTAAATCTTAAAATGGCTATAACTCCTAAACTAGGCGTCTGCGGGGGTCATATTATGCACCAGAAAAAAAAATTCAAAATCTTAAAGCCGTTACAACTCCTAAACTAGGCGTCTGCGGGGTCATATTATGCACCAGAAAAAAAAATTCTAAATCTTAAAATGGCTATAACTCCTAAACTAGGACTCTGCGGGGGTCATATTATGCACCAGAAAAAAAAAATTCAAAATCTTAAAGTGGTTATAACTCCTAAACTAGGCGTCTGCGGGGGTCATATTATGCACCAGAAAAAAAAATTCAAAATCTTAAAATGGCTATAACTCCTAAACTAGGCGTCTGCGGGGGTCATATTATGCACCAGAAAAAAGAAAATTCAAAACTTTAAAATCGATATAACTCCTAAACTAGGCGTCTGCGGGGGTCATATTATGCACCAGAAAAAAAAATTCAAAATCTTAAAATGGCTATAACTCCTAAACTAGGCGTCTGCGGGGGTCATATTATGCACCAGAAAAAAGAAAATTCAAAACTTTAAAATCGCTATAACTCCTAAACTAGGCGTCTGCGGGGGTAATATTATGCACCAGAAAAAAAAATTCAAAATCTTAAAATAGCTATAACACCTAAACTAGGCGTCTGCGGGGGTCATATTATGCACCAGAAAAAAGAAAATTCAAAACTTTAAAATCGCTATAACTCCTAAACTAGGCGTCTGCGGGGGTCATATTAAGCACCAGAAGAAAGAAAATTCAAAACTTTAAGATCGCTATAACTCCTAAACTAGGCGTCTGTGGGGGTCATATTATGCACCAGAAAAAAAAAATTCAAAATCGTAAAATGGCTATAATTCCTAAACTAGGCGTCTGCGGGGTCATATTATGCACCAGAAAAAAAAAATTCAAAATCTTAAAATGGCTATAACTCCTAAACTAGGCGTCTGCGGGGGTCATATTATGCACCAGAAAAAAGAAAATTCAAAACTTTAAAATGGCTATAACTCCTAAACTAGGCGTCTGTGAGGGTCATATTATGCACCAGAAGAAAGAAAATTCAAAACTTTAAAATCGCTATAACTCCTAAACTAGGCGTCTGTGAGGGTCATATTATGCACCAGAAAAAAAAATTCAAAATCTTAAAGCGGTTACAACTCCTAAACTAGGCGTCTGCGGGGTCATATTATGCACCAGAAAAAAAAATTCAAAATCTTAAAGCGGTTACAACTCCTAAACTAGGCGTCTGCGGGGTCATATTATGCACCAGAAAAAAAAATTCTAAATCTTAAAATGGCTATAACTCCTAAACTAGGACTCTGCGGGGGTCATATTATGCACCAGAAAAAAAAAATTCAAAATCTTAAAGTGGTTATAACTCCTAAACTAGGCGTCTGCGGGGGTCATATTATGCACCAGAAAAAAAAATTCAAAATCTTAAAATTTCTATTACTCCTAAACTAGGCGTCTGCGGGGGTCATATTTTGCACCAGAAAAAAGAATTCAAAAATTTAAAATCGCCATAGCTCCTAAACTAGGCGTCTGCGGGGGTCATATTATGCACCAGAAAAAAAAATTCAAAATCTTAAAATAGCTATAACTCCTAAACTAGGCGTCTGCGGGGGTCATATTAAGCACCAGAAAAAAAAATTTCAAAACTTTAAAATCGCTATAACTCCTAAACTAGTCGTCTGCTGGGGTCATATTATGCACCAGAAGAAAGAAAATTCAAAACTTTAAAATCGCTATAACTCCTAAACTAGGCGTCTGCGGGGGTCATATTAAGCACCAGAAGAAAGAAAATTCAAAACTTTAAGATCGCTATAACTCCTAAACTAGGCGTCTGTGGGGGTCATATTATGCACCAGAAAAAAAAAATTCAAAATCTTAAAATGGCTATAATTCCTAAACTAGGCGTCTGCGGGGTCATATTATGCACCAGAAAAAAAAAATTCAAAATCTTAAAATGGCTATAACTCCTAAACTAGGCGTCTGCGGGGGTCATATTATGCACCAGAAAAAAGAAAATTCAAAACTTTAAAATGGCTATAACTCCTAAACTAGGCGTCTGTGAGGGTCATATTATGCACCAGAAGAAAGAAAATTCAAAACTTTAAAATCGCTATAACTCCTAAACTAGGCGTCTGTGAGGGTCATATTATGCACCAGAAAAAAAAATTCAAAATCTTAAAGCGGTTACAACTCCTAAACTAGGCGTCTGCGGGGTCATATTATGCACCAGAAAAAAAAATTCTAAATCTTAAAATGGCTATAACTCCTAAACTAGGCGTCTGCGGGGGTCATATTATGCACCAGAAAAAAAAATTCAAAATCTTAAAGCGGTTACAACTCCTAAACTAGGCGTCTGCGGGGTCATATTATGCACCAGAAAAAAAAATTCTAAATCTTAAAATGGTTATAACTCCTAAACTAGGACTCTGCGGGGGTCATATTATGCACCAGAAAAAAAAAAATCAAAATCTTAAAATTTCTATTACTCCTAAACTAGGCGTCTGCGGGGGTCATATTTTGCACCAGAAAAAAGAATTCAAAAATTTAAAATCGCCATAGCTCCTAAACTAGGCGTCTGCGGGGGTCATATTATGCACCAGAAAAAAAAAATTCAAAATCTTAAAATGGCTATAACTCCTAAACTAGGCGTCTGCGGGGGTCATATTATGCACCAGAAAAAAGAAAATTCAAAACTTTAAAATCGCTATAACTCCTAAACTAGTCGTCTGCTGGGGTCATATTATGCACCAGAAGAAAGAAAATTCAAAATTTAAAATCGCTATAACTCCTAAACTTGGCGTCTGTGGGGGTCATATTACGCACCAGAAAAAAAAATTCAAAATCTTAAAATGGCTATAACTCCTAAACTAGGCGTCTGCGGGGGTCATATTATGCACCAGAAAAAAAAAATTCAAAATCTTAAAGCGGTTATAACTCCTAAACTAGGCGTCTGCGGGGGTCATATTATGCACCAGAAAAAAAAATTCTAAATCTTAAAATGGCTATAACTCCTAAACTAGGCGTCTGCGGGGGTCATATTAAGCACCAGAAAAAAAAATTTCAAAATCTTAAAGCGGTTATAACTCCTAAACTAGGCGTCAGCGGGGGTCATATTATGCACCAGAAAAAAAAATTCAAAATCTTAAAATGGCTATAACTCCTAAACTAGGCGTCTGCGGGGGTCATATTATGCACCAGAAAAAAAAAAATTCAAAATCTTAAAGCGGTTATAACTCCTAAACTAGGCGTCTGCGGGGGTCATATTATGCACCAGAAAAAAAAATTCTAAATCTTAAAATGGCTATAACTCCTAAACTAGGACTCTGCGGGGGTCATATTATGCACCAGAAAAAAAAAATTCAAAATCTTAAAATGTCTATAACTCCTAAACTAGGACTCTGCGGGGGTCATATTATGCACCAGAAAAAAAAAATTCAAAATCTTAAAATGGCTATAACTCCTAAACTAGGCGTCTGCGGGGGTCATATTTTGCACCAGAAAAAAGAATTCAAAAATTTAAAATCGCCATAGCTCCTAAACTAGGCGTCTGCGGGGGTCATATTATGCACCAGAAAAAAAAAATTCAAAATCTTAAAATGGCTATAACTCCTAAACTAGGCGTCTGCGGGGGTCATATTTTGCACCAGAAAAAAGAATTCAAAAATTTAAAATCGCCATAGCTCCTAAACTAGGCGTCTGCGGGGGTCATATTATGCACCAGAAAAAAAAATTTAAAATCTTAAAATGGCTATAACTCCTAAACTAGGCGTCTGCGGGGGTCATATTTTGCACCAGAAAAAAGAATTCAAAAATTTAAAATCGCCATAGCTCCTAAACTAGGCGTCTGCGGGGGTCATATTATGCACCAGAAAAAAAAATTTAAAATCTTAAAATGGCTATAACTCCTAAACTAGGCGTCTGTGGGGGTCATATTACGCACCAGAAAAAAAAATTTAAAATCTTAAAATGGCTATAACTCCTAAACTAGGCGTCTCCGGGGGTCATATTATGCACCAGAAAAAAAAATTCAAAATCTTAAAATGGCTATAACTCCTAAACTAGGACTCTGCGGGGGTCATATTATGCACCAGAAAAAAAAAATTCAAAATCTTAAAATGGCTATATCTCCTAAACTAGGCGTCTGCGGGGGTCATATTATGCACCAGAAAAAAGAAAATTCAAAATTTAAAATCGCTATAATACCTAAACTAGGCGTCTGTGGGGGTCATATTACGCACCAGAAAAAAAAATTCAAAATCTTAAAATGGCTATAACTCCTAAACTAGGCGTCTGCGGGGGTCATATTATGCACCAGAAGAAAGAAAATTCAAAACTTTAAGATCGCTATAACTCCTAAACTAGGCGTCTGTGGGGGTCATATCATGCACCAGAAAAAAAAAATTCTAAATCTTAAAATGGGTATAACTCCTAAACTAGGACTCTGCGGGGGTCATATTATACACCAGAAAAAAAGATTCAAAATCTAAAAGTGGTTATAACTCCTAAACTAGGCGTCTGCGGGGGTCATATTATGCACCAGAAAAAAAAATTCAAAATCTTAAAATGGCTATAACTCCTAAACTAGGCGTCTGCGGGGGTCATATTATGCAGCAGAAAAAAGAAAATTCAAAATTTAAAATCGCCATAACTCCTAAACTTGGCGTCTGTGGGGGTCATATTACGCACCAGAAAAAAAAATTCAAAATCTTAAAATGGCTATAACTCCTAAACTAGGCGTCTGCGGGGGTCATATTATGCACCAGAAGAAAAAAAATTCAAAACTTTAAGATCGCTATAGCTCCTAAACTAGGCGTCTGCGGGGGTCATATTATGCACCAGAAAAAAGAAAATTCAAAATTTAAAATCGCTATAACTCCTAACCTTGGCGTCTGTGGGGGTCATATTACGCACCAGAAAAAAAAATTCTAAATCTTAAAATGGCTATAACTCCTAAACTAGGACTCTGCGGGGATCATATTATGCACCAAAAAAAAAAAATTCAAAATCTTAAAGTGGCTATAACTCCTAAACTAGGAGTCTGCGGGGGTCATATTATGCACCAGAAAAAAAAAATTCAAAATCTTAAAATCTCTATAACTCCTAAACTAGGTGTCTGTGGGGGTCATATTATGCACCAGAAAAAAAAAATTCAAAATCTTAAAATGGCTATAACTCCTAAACTAGGCGTCTGTGGGGGTCATATTACGCTCCAGAAAAAAAAATTCAAAATCTTAAAATGGCTATAACTCCTAAACTAGGCGTCTGCGGGGGTCATATTATGCACCAGAAAAAAAAAATTCAAAATCTTAAAATCGCTATAACTCTTAAACTATGCGTCAGCGGGGGTCATATTATGCACCAGAAAAAAAAAATTCAAAATCTTAAAGCGGTTATAACTCCTAAACTAGGCGTCTGCGGGGGTCATATTATGCACCAGAAAAAAAAAAATTCAAAATCTTAAAATCGCTATAACTCCTAAACTAGGCGTCTGCGGGGGTCATATTATGCACCAGAAAAAAAAAATTCAAAATCTTAAAGCGGTTATAACTCCTAAACTAGGCGTCTGCGGGGGTCATATTATGCACCAGAAAAAAAAAAATTCAAAATCTTAAAATCGCTATAACTCTTAAACTAGGCGTCAGCGGGGGTCATATTATGCACCAGAAAAAAAAATTCAAAATCTTAAAATGGTTATAACTCCTGAACTAGGACTCTGCGGGGGTCATATTATGCACCAGAAAAAAAAAATTCAAAATCTTAAAGTGGTTATAACTCCTAAACTAGGCGTCTGCGGGGGTCATATTATACACCTGAAAAAAGAAAATTCAAAATTTAAAATCGCTATAACTCCTAAACTAGGCGTCTATGGGGGTCATATTACGCACCAGAAAAAAAAATTCAAAATCTTAAAATGGCTATAACTCCTAAACTAGGCGTCTCCGGGGGTCATATTATGCACCAGAAAAAAAAATTCAAAACTTTAAAATCGCTATAACTCCTAAACTATACGTCTGCGGGGGTCATATTATGCACCAGAAAAAAAAATTCAAAATCTTAAAATGGCTATAACTCCTAAACTAGGCGTCTGCGGGGTCATATTATGCACCAGAAAAAAAAATTCAAAATCTTAAAATGGCTATAACTCCTAAACTAGGCGTCTGCGGGGGTCATATTATGCACCAGAAAAAAAAATTCAAAATCTTAAAATGGCTATAACTCCTAAACTAGGCGTCTGCGGCGGTCATATTAAGCACCAGAAAAAAAATTTTCAAAACTTTAAAATCGCTATTACTCCTAAACTAGGCGTCTGCGGGGGTCATATTATGCACCAGAAGAAAGAAAATTCAAAACTTTAAGATCGCTATAACTCCTAAACTAGGCGTCTGTGGGGGTCATATTATGCACCAGAAAAAAGAATTCAAAAATTTAAAATCGCTATAACTCCTAAACTAGGCGTCTGCGGGGTCATATTATGCACCACAAAAAAAAAATTCAAAATCTTAAAATGGCTATAACTCCTAAACTAGGCGTCGGCGGTGTCATATTATGCACCAGAAAAAGAAAATTCAAAATTTAAAATCGCTATAACTCCCGAACTTGGCGTCTGTGGGGGTCATATTATGCACCAGAAAAAAAAAATCCAAAATCTTAAAATGGCTATAACTCCTAAACTAGTCGTCTGCGGGGGTCATATTATGCACCAGAAGAAAGAAAATTCAAAACTTTAAGATCGCTATAACTCCTAAACTAGGCGTCAGCGGGGGTCATATTATGCACCAGAAAAAAAAAATTCAAAATCTTAAAGCGGTTATAACTCCTAAACTAGGCGTCTGCGGGGGTCATATTATGCACCAGAAAAAAAAAAATTCAAAATCTTAAAATCGCTATAACTCCTAAACTAGGCGTCTGCGGGGGTCATATTATGCACCAGAAAAAAAAAAATTCAAAATCTTAAAATCGCTATAACTCTTAAACTAGGCGTCAGCGGGGGTCATATTATGCACCAGAAAAAAAAATTCAAAATCTTAAAATGGTTATAACTCCTGAACTAGGACTCTGCGGGGGTCATATTATGCACCAGAAAAAAAAAATTCAAAATCTTAAAGTGGTTATAACTCCTAAACTAGGCGTCTGCGGGGGTCATATTATACACCTGAAAAAAGAAAATTCAAAATTTAAAATCGCTATAACTCCTAAACTAGGCGTCTATGGGGGTCATATTACGCACCAGAAAAAAAAATTCAAAATCTTAAAATGGCTATAACTCCTAAACTAGGCGTCTCCGGGGGTCATATTATGCACCAGAAAAAAAAATTCAAAACTTTAAAATCGCTATAACTCCTAAACTATACGTCTGCGGGGGTCATATTATGCACCAGAAAAAAAAATTCAAAATCTTAAAATGGCTATAACTCCTAAACTAGGCGTCTGCGGCGGTCATATTAAGCACCAGAAAAAAAATTTTCAAAACTTTAAAATCGCTATTACTCCTAAACTAGGCGTCTGCGGGGGTCATATTATGCACCAGAAGAAAGAAAATTCAAAACTTTAAGATCGCTATAACTCCTAAACTAGGCGTCTGTGGGGGTCATATTATGCACCAGAAAAAAGAATTCAAAAATTTAAAATCGCTATAACTCCTAAACTAGGCGTCTGCGGGGTCATATTATGCACCACAAAAAAAAAATTCAAAATCTTAAAATGGCTATAACTCCTAAACTAGGCGTCGGCGGTGTCATATTATGCACCAGAAAAAGAAAATTCAAAATTTAAAATCGCTATAACTCCCGAACTTGGCGTCTGTGGGGGTCATATTATGCACCAGAAAAAAAAAATCCAAAATCTTAAAATGGCTATAACTCCTAAACTAGTCGTCTGCGGGGGTCATATTATGCACCAGAAGAAAGAAAATTCAAAACTTTAAGATCGCTATAACTCCTAAACTAGGCGTCTGTGGGGGTCATATTATGCACCAGAAAAAAATAATCCAAAATCTTAAAATGGCTATAACTCCTAAACTAGGCGTCTGCGGGGTCATATTATGCACCAGAAAAAAAAAATTCAAAATCTTAAAATGGCTATAACTCCTAAACTAGGCGTCTGCGGGGGTCATATTATGCACCAGAAAAAAAAAAATTCAAAATCTTAAAATCGCTATAACTCTTAAACTAGGCGTCAGCGGGGGTCATATTATGCACCAGAAAAAAAAATTCAAAATCTTAAAATGGCTATAACTCCTGAACTAGGACTCTGCGGGGGTCATATTATGCACCAGAAAAAAAAAATTCAAAATCTTAAAGTGGTTATAACTCCTAAACTAGGCGTCTGCGGGGGTCATATTATGCACCAGAAAAAAAAATTTAAAATCTTAAAATGGCTATAACTCCTAAACTAAGCGTCTGCGGGTGTCATATTATGCACCAGAAAAAAGAAAATTCAAAATTTAAAATCGCTATAACTCTTAAACTAGGCGTCAGCGGGGGTCATATTATGCACCAGAAAAAAAAATTCAAAATCTTAAAATGGCTATAACTCCTAAACTAAGCGTCTGCGGGTGTCATATTATGCACCAGAAAAAAGAAAATTCAAAATTTAAAATCGCTATAACTCTTAAACTAGGCGTCTGCGGGGGTCATATTATGCACCAGAAAAAAAAAATTCAAAATCTTAAAGCGGTTATAACTCCTAAACTAGGCGTCTGCGGGGGTCATATTATGCACCAGAAAAAAAAAAATTCAAAATCTTAAAATCGCTATAACTCTTAAACTAGGCGTCAGCGGGGGTCATATTATGCACCAGAAAAAAAAATTCAAAATCTTAAAATGGCTATAACTCCTGAACTAGGACTCTGCGGGGGTCATATTATGCACCAGAAAAAAAAAATTCAAAATCTTAAAGTGGTTATAACTCCTAAACTTGGCGTCTGTGGGGGTTATATTACGCACCAGAAAAAAAAATTCAAAATCTTAAAATGGCTATAACTCCTAAACTAGGCGTCTCCGGGGGTCATATAAAGCACTAGAAAAAAAAATTTCAAAACTTTAAAATCGCTATAACTCCTAAACTAGGCGTCTGCGGGTGTCATATTATGCACCAGAAAAAAGAAAATTCAAAATTTAAAATCGCTATAACTCCTAAACTATACGTCTGCGGGGGTCATATTATGCACCAGAAAAAAAAATTCAAAATCTTAAAATGGCTATAACTCCTAAACTAGGCGTCTGCGGGGTCATATTATGCACCAGAAAAAAAGATTCAAAATCTTAAAATGGCTATAACTCCTAAACTAGGCGTCTGCGGGGTCATATTATGCACCAGAAAAAAAGATTCAAAATCTTAAAATGGCTATAACTCCTAAACTAGGCGTCTGCGGGGTCATATTATGCACCAGAAAAAAAAAATTCAAAATCTTAAAGCGGTTATAACTCCTAAACTAGGCGTCTGCGGGGGTCATATTATGCACCAGAAAAAAAAAATCCAAAATCTTAAAATGGCTATAACTCCTAAACTAGGCGTCTGCGGGGTCATATTATGCACCAGAAAAAAAAAATTCAAAATCTTAAAATCGCTATAACTCTTAAACTAGGCGTCAGCGGGGGTCATATTATGCACCAGAAAAAAAAAATTCAAAATCTTAAAGCGGTTATAACTCCTAAACTAGGCGTCTGCGGGGGTCATATTATGCACCAGAAAAAAAAAATTCAAAATCTTAAAGCGGTTATAACTCCTAAACTAGGCGTCTGCGGGGGTCATATTATGCACCAGAAAAAAAAAAATTCAAAATCTTAAAATCGCTATAACACCTAAACTAGGCGTCTGCGGGGGTCATATTATGCACCAGAAAAAAAAAATTAAAATCTTAAAATGGCTATAACTCCTAAACTAAGCGTCTGCGGGTGTCATATTATGCACCAGAAAAAAGAAAATTCAAAATTTAAAATTGCTATAACTCCTAAACTAGGCGTCTGTGGGGGTTATATTACGCACCAGAAAAAAAAATTCAAAATCTTAAAATGGCTATAACTCCTAAACTAGGCGTGTCCGGGGGTCATATAAAGCACTAGAAAAAAAAATTTCAAAACTTTAAAATCGCTATAACTCCTAAACTAGGCGTCTGCGGGTGTCATATTATGCACTAGAAAAAAGAAAATTCAAAATTTAAAATCGCTATAACTCCTAAACTAGGCGTCTGTGGGGGTCATATTACGCACCAGAAAAAAAAATTCAAAATCTTAAAATGGCTATAACTCCTAAACTAGGCGTCTCCGGGGGTCATATTATGCACCAGAAAAAAAAATTCAAAACTTTAAAATCGCTATAACTCCTAAACTATACGTCTGCGGGGGTCATATTATGCACCAGAAAAAAAAATTCAAAATCTTAAAATGGCTATAACTCCTAAACTAGGCGTCTGCGGGGTCATATTATGCACCAGAAAAAAAAATTCAAAATCTTAAAATGGCTATAACTCCTAAACTAGGCGTCTGCGGGGGTCATATTATGCACCAGAAAAAAAAATTCAAAATCTTAAAATGGCTATAACTCCTAAACTAGGCGTCTGCGGGGGTCATATTAAGCACCAGAAAAAAAATTTTCAAAACTTTAAAATCGCTATTACTCCTAAACTAGGCGTCTGCGGGGGTCATATTATGCACCAGAAGAAAGAAAATTCAAAACTTTAAGATCGCTATAACTCCTAAACTAGGCGTCTGTGGGGGTCATATTATGCACCAGAAAAAAGAATTCAAAAATTTAAAATCGCTATAACTCCTAAACTAGGCGTCTGCGGGGGTCATATTATGCACCAGAAAAAAAAAAATTCAAAATCTTAAAATGGCTATAACTCATAAACTAGGCGTCTGCGGGGGTCATATTATGCACCAGAAAAAAGAAAATTCAAAACTTTAAAATGGCTATAACTCCTAAACTAGGCGTCTGCGGGGGTCATATTATGCACCAGAAGAAAGAAAATTCAAAACTTTAAGATCGCTATAACTCCTAAACTAGGCGTCTGCGGTGGTCATATTATGCACCAGAAAAAAGAAAATTCAAAACTTTAAAATGGCTATAACTCCTAAACTAGGCGTCTGCGGGGTCATATTATGCACCAGAAAAAAAAATTCAAAATGTTAAAATGGCTATAACTCCTAAACTAGGCGTCTGCGGGGTCATATTATGCAACAGAAAAAAAAATTCAAAATCTTAAAATGGCTATAACTCCTAAACTAGGCGTCTGCGGGGGTCATATTATGCACCAGAAAAAAAAATTCAAAATCTTAAAATGGCTATAACTCCTAAACTAGGCGTCTGCGGGGGTCATATTATGCACCAGAAAAAAAAAATTCAAAATCTTAAAATGGCTATAACTCATAAACTAGGCGTCAGCGGGGGTCATATTATGCACCAGAAAAAAGAAAATTCAAAACTTTAAAATGGCTATAACTCCTAAACTAGGCGTCTGCGGGGGTCATATTATGCACCAGAAGAAAGAAAATTCAAAACTTTAAGATCGCTATAACTCCTAAACTAGGCGTCTGTGGGGGTCATATTATGCACCAGAAAAAAGAATTCAAAAATTTAAAATCGCTATAACTCCTAAACTAGGCGTCTGCGGGGGTCATATTATGCACCAGAAAAAAAAAATTCAAAATCTTAAAATGGCTATAACTCATAAACTAGGCGTCAGCGGGGGTCATATTATGCACCAGAAAAAAGAAAATTCAAAACTTTAAAATGGCTATAACTCCTAAACTAGGCGTCTGCGGGGGTCATATTATGCACCAGAAGAAAGAAAATTCAAAACTTTAAGATCGCTATAACTCCTAAACTAGGCGTCTGCGGGGGTCATATTATGCACCAGAAAAAAGAAAATTCAAAACTTTAAAATGGCTATAACTCCTAAACTAGGCGTCAGCGGGGGTCATATTATGCACCAGAAAAAAGAAAATTCAAAACTTTAAAATGGCTATAACTCCTAAACTAGGCGTCTGCGGGGGTCATATTATGCACCAGAAGAAAGAAAATTCAAAACTTTAAGATCGCTATAACTCCTAAACTAGGCGTCTGTGGGGGTCATATTATGCACCAGAAAAAAGAATTCAAAAATTTAAAATCGCTATAACTCCTAAACTAGGCGTCTGCGGGGGTCATATTATGCACCAGAAAAAAAAAATTCAAAATCTTAAAATGGCTATAACTCATAAACTAGGCGTCTGCGGTGGTCATATTATGCACCAGAAAAAAGAAAATTCAAAACTTTAAAATGGCTATAACTCCTAAACTAGGCGTCTGCGGGGTCATATTATGCACCAGAAAAAAAAATTCAAAATCTTAAAATGGCTATAACTCCTAAACTAGGCGTCTGCGGGGGTCATATTAAGCACCAGAAAAAAAATTTTCAAAACTTTAAAATCGCTATTACTCCTAAACTAGGCGTCTGCGGGGGTCATATTATGCACCAGAAGAAAGAAAATTCAAAACTTTAAGATCGCTATAACTCCTAAACTAGGCGTCTGTGGGGGTCATATTATGCACCAGAAAAAAGAATTCAAAAATTTAAAATCGCTATAACTCCTAAACTAGGCGTCTGCGGGGGTCATATTATGCACCAGAAAAAAAAAAATTCAAAATCTTAAAATGGCTATAACTCATAAACTAGGCGTCTGCGGGGGTCATATTATGCACCAGGAAAAAGAAAATTCAAAACTTTAAAATGGCTATAACTCCTAAACTAGGCGTCTGCGGGGGTCATATTATGCACCAGAAGAAAGAAAATTCAAAACTTTAAGATCGCTATAACTCCTAAACTAGGCGTCTGCGGTGGTCATATTATGCACCAGAAAAAAGAAAATTCAAAACTTTAAAATGGCTATAACTCCTAAACTAGGCGTCTGCGGGGTCATATTATGCACCAGAAAAAAAAATTCAAAATCTTAAAATGGCTATAACTCCTAAACTAGGCGTCTGCGGGGGTCATATTATGCACCAGAAAAAAAAATTCAAAATCTTAAAATGGCTATAACTCCTAAACTAGGCGTCTGCGGGGGTCATATTATGCACCAGAAAAAAAAAATTCAAAATCTTAAAATGGCTATAACTCATAAACTAGGCGTCAGCGGGGGTCATATTATGCACCAGAAAAAAGAAAATTCAAAACTTTAAAATGGCTATAACTCCTAACCTAGGCGTCTGCGGGGGTCATATTATGCACCAGAAGAAAGAAAATTCAAAACTTTAAGATCGCTATAACTCCTAAACTAGGCGTCTGTGGGGGTCATATTATGCACCAGAAAAAAGAATTCAAAAATTTAAAATCGCTATAACTCCTAAACTAGGCGTCTGCGGGGGTCATATTATGCACCAGAAAAAAAAAATTCAAAATCTTAAAATGGCTATAACTCATAAACTAGGCGTCAGCGGGGGTCATATTATGCACCAGAAAAAAGAAAATTCAAAACTTTAAAATGGCTATAACTCCTAAACTAGGCGTCTGCGGGGGTCATATTATGCACCAGAAGAAAGAAAATTCAAAACTTTAAGATCGCTATAACTCCTAAACTAGGCGTCTGCGGGGGTCATATTATGCACCAGAAAAAAGAAAATTCAAAACTTTAAAATGGCTATAACTCCTAAACTAGGCGTCTGCGGGGGTCATATTATGCACCAGAAGAAAGAAAATTCAAAACTTTAAGATCGCTATAACTCCTAAACTAGGCGTCTGTGGGGGTCATATTATGCACCACAAAAAAGAATTCAAAAATTTAAAATCGCTATAACTCCTAAACTAGGCGTCTGCGGGGGTCATAATATGCACCAGAAAAACAAAAATTCAAAATCTTAAAATGGCTATAACTCCTAAACTAGGCGTCTGCGGGGGTCATATTATGCACCAGAAAAAAGAAAATTCAAAACTTTAAGATCGCTATAACTCCTAAACTAGGCGTCTGCGGGGGTGATATTATGCACCAGAAAAAAAAATTCAAAACTTTAAAATCGCTATAACTCCTAAACTAGGCTTCTGCGGGGGTCATATTATGCACCACAAAAAAGAATTCAAAAATTTAAAATCGCTATAACTCCTAAACTAGGCGTCTGCGGGGGTCATATTATGCACCAGAAAAAAGAAAATTCAAAACTTTAAGATCGCTATAACTCCTAAACTAGGCGTCTGCGGGGGTCATATTATGCACCAGAAGAAAGAAAATTCAAAACTTTAAAATGGCTATAACTCCTAAACTGGGCTTCTGCGGGGGTCATATTATGCACCAGAAGAAAGAAAATTCAAAACTTTAAGATCGCTATAACTCCTAAACTAGGCGTCTGTGGTTGTCATATTATGCACCACAAAAAAGAATTCAAAAATTTAAAATCGCTATAACTCCTAAACTAGGCGTCTGCGGGGGTCATATTATGCACCAGAAAAAAGAAAATTCAAAACTTTAAAATGGCTATAACTCCTAAACTAGGCGTCTGCGGGGGTCATATTATGCACCAGAAGAAAGAAAATTCAAAACTTTAAGATCGCTATAACTCCTAAACTAGGCGTCTGTGGGGGTCATATTATGCACCAGAAAAAAGAATTCAAAAATTTAAAATCGCTATAACTCCTAAACTAGGCGTCTGCGGGGGTCATATTATGCACCAGAAAAAAAAAAATTCAAAATCTTAAAATGGCTATAACTCCTAAACTAGGCGTCTGCGGGGGTCATATTATGCACTAGAAGAAAGAAAATTCAAAACTTTAAGATCGCTATAACTCCTAAACTAGGCGTCTGCGGGGGTCATATTATGCACCAGAAAAAAAAAATTCAAAACTTTAAAATCACTATAACTCCTAAACTAGGCTTCTGCGGGGGTCATATTATGCACCAGAAGAAAGAAAATTCAAAACTTTAAGATCGCTATAACTCCTAAACTAGGCGTCTGTGGGGGTCATATTATGCACCACAAAAAAGAATTCAAAAATTTAAAATCGCTATAACTCCTAAACTAGGCGTCTGCGGGGGTCATATTATGCACTAGAAGAAAGAAAATTCAAAACTTTAAGATCGCTATAACTCCTAAACTAGGCGTCTGCGGGGGTCATATTATGCACCAGAAAAAAGAAAATTCAAAACTTTAAAATGGCTATAACTCCTAAACTAGGCGTCTGCGGGGGTCATATTATGCACCAGAAGAAAGAAAATTCAAAACTTTAAGATCGCTATAACTCCCAAACTAGGCGTCTGTGGGGGTCATATTATGCACCAGAAAAAAGAATTCAAAAATTTAAAATCGCTATAACTCCTAAACTAGGCGTCTGCGGGGGTCATATTATGCACCAGAAAAAAAAAAATTCAAAATCTTAAAATGGCTATAACTCCTAAACTAGGCGTCTGCGGGGGTCATATTATGCACCAGAAAAAAGAAAATTCAAAACTTTAAGATCGCTATAACTCCTAAACTAGGCGTCTGCGGGGGTCATATTATGCACCAGAAGAAAGAAAATTCAAAACTTTAAGATCGCTATAACTCCTAAACTAGGCGTCTGCGGGGGTCATATCATGCACCAGAAAAAAAAATTCAAAATCTTAAAATGGCTATAACTCCTAAACTAGGCGTCTGCCGGGGTCATATTATGCACCAGAAAAAAGAATTCAAAAATTTAAGATCGCTATAACTCCTAAACTAGGCGTCTGCGGGGGTCATATTATGCACCAGAAAAAAGAAAATTCAAAACTTTAAAATGGCTATAACTCCTAAACAAGGCGTCTGCGGGGGTCATATTTTGCACCAGAAAAAGAATTCAAAAATTTAAAATCGCCATAGCTCCTAAACTAGGCGTCTGCGGGGGTCATATTAAGCACCAGAAAAAAAAAATTCAAAATCTTAAAATGGCTATAACTCCTAAACTAGGCGTCTGCGGGGGTCATACTATGCACCAGAAAAAAGAAAATTCAAAACTTTAAAATCGCTATAACTCCTAAACTAGGCGTCTGCGGGGGTCATATTATGCACCAGAAAAAAAAATTCAAAATCTTAAAATGGCTATAACTCCTAAACTAGGCGTCTGCGGGGGTCATATTTTGCACCAGAAAAAGAATTCAAAAATTTAAAATCGCCATAGCTCCTAAACTAGGCGTCTGCGGGGGTCATATTAAGCACCAGAAAAAAAAAATTCAAAATCTTAAAATGGCTATAACTCCTAAACTAGGCGTCTGCGGGGGTCATACTATGCACCAGAAAAAAGAAAATTCAAAACTTTAAAATGGCTATAACTCCTAAACTAGGCGTCTGACGGGGTCATATTATACACCAGAAAAAAGAAAATTCAAAACTTTAAAATGGTTATAACTCCTAAACTAGGCGTCTGCCGGGGTCATATTATGCACCAGAAAAAAGAATTCAAAAATTTAAAATCGCTATAACTCCTAAACTAGGCGTCTGCGGGGGTCATATTATGCACCAGAAAAAAAAAATTCAAAATCTTAAAATGGCTATAACTCCTAAACTAGGCGTCTGCGGGGGTCATATTATGCACCAGAAGAAAGAAAATTCAAAACCTTAAGATCGCTTTAACTCCTAAACCAGGCGTCTGTGGGGGTCATATTATGCACCAGAAAAAAAAATTCAAAATCTTAAAATGGCTATAACTCCTAAACTAGGCGTCTGCGGGGGTCATATTATGCACCAGAAAAAAAAAATTCGAAATCTTAAAATGGCTATAACTCCTAAACTAGGACTCTGCGGGGGTCATATTATGCACCAGAAAAAAAAATTCAAAATCTTAAAGTGGTTATAACTCCTAAACTAGGCGTCTGCGGGGGTCATATCATGCACCAGAAAAAAAAATTCAAAATCTTAAAATGGCTATAACTCCTAAACTAGGCGTCTGCGGGGGTCATACTATGCACCAGAAAAAAGAAAATTCAAAACTTTAAAATGGTTATAACTCCTAAACTAGGCGTCTGCCGGGGTCATATTATGCACCAGAAAAAAGAATTCAAAAATTTAAAATCGCTATAACTCCTAAACTAGGCGTCTGCGGGGGTCATATTATGCACCAGAAAAAAAAATTCAAAATCTTAAAATGGCTATAACTCCTAAACTAGGCGTCTGCGGGGGTCATACTATGCACCAGAAAAAAGAAAATTCAAAACTTTAAAATGGTTATAACTCCTAAACTAGGCGTCTGCCGGGGTCATATTATGCACCAGAAAAAAGAATTCAAAAATTTAAAATCGCTATAACTCCTAAACTAGGCGTCTGCGGGGGTCATATTATGCACCAGAAGAAAGAAAATTCAAAACCTTAAGATCGCTTTAACTCCTAAACTAGGCGTCTGTGGGGGTCATATTATGCACCAGAAAAAAAAATTCAAAATCTTAAAATGGCTATAACTCCTAAACTAGGCGTCTGCGGGGGTCATATTATGCACCAGAAAAAAAAATTCAAAATCTTAAAATGGCTATAACTCCTAAACTAGGCGTCTGCGGGGGTCATATTATGCACCAGAAAAAAAAAATTCGAAATCTTAAAATGGCTATAACTCCTAAACTAGGACTCTGCGGGGGTCATATTATGCACCAGAAAAAAAAATTCAAAATCTTAAAGTGGTTATAACTCCTAAACTAGGCGTCTGCGGGGGTCATATCATGCACCAGAAAAAAAAATTCAAAATCTTAAAATGGCTATAACTCCTAAACTAGGCGTCTGCGGGGGTCATATTATGCACCAGAAAAAAAAATTCAAAATCTTAAAATGGCTATAACTCCTAAACTAGGCGTCTGCGGGGGTCATATTATGCACCAGAAAAAAAAATTCAAAATCTTAAAATGGCTATAACTCCTAAACTATTCGTCTGCGGGGGTCATATTATGCACCAGAAAAAAAAAATTCGAAATCTTAAAATGGCTATAACTCCTAAACTAGGACTCTGCGGGGGTCATATTATGCACCAGAAAAAAAAATTCAAAATCTTAAAGTGGTTATAACTCCTCAACTAGGCGTCTGCGGGGGTCATATCATGCACCAGAAAAAAAAATTCAAAATCTTAAAATGGCTATAACTCCTAAACTAGGCGTCTGCGGGGGTCATATTATGCACCAGAAAAAAAAATTCAAAATCTTAAAATGGCTATAACTCCTAAACTAGGCGTCTGCGGGGGTCATATTATGCACCAGAAGAAAGAAAATTCAAAACCTTAAGATCGCTTTAACTCCTAAACTAGGCGTCTGTGGGGGTCATATTATGCACCAGAAAAAAAAATTCAAAATCTTAAAATGGCTATAACTCCTAAACTAGGCGTCTGCGGGGGTCATATTATGCACCAGAAGAAAGAAAATTCAAAACCTTAAGATCGCTTTAACTCCTAAACTAGGCGTCTGTGGGGGTCATATTATGCACCAGAAAAAAGAAAATTCAAAACTTTAAAATGGCTATAACTCCTAAACTAGGCGTCTGCGGGGGTCAAATTATGCACCAGAAAAAAAAAAATTCGAAATCTTAAAATGGCTATAACTCCTAAACTAGGCGTCTGCGGGGGTCATATTATGCACCAGAAAAAAAAATTCAAAATCTTAAAATGGCTATAACTCCTAAACTAGGCGTCTGCGGGGGTCATATTATGCACCAGAAAAAAAAAATTCGAAATCTTAAAATGGCTATAACTCCTAAACTAGGACTCTGCGGGGGTCATATTATGCACCAGAAAAAAAAATTCAAAATCTTAAAGTGGTTATAACTCCTCAACTAGGCGTCTGCGGGGGTCATATCATGCACCAGAAAAAAAAATTCAAAATCTTAAAATGGCTATAACTCCTAAACTAGGCGTCTGCGGGGGTCATATTATGCACCAGAAAAAAAAATTCAAAATCTTAAAATGGCTATAACTCCTAAACTAGGCGTCTGCGGGGGTCATATTATGCACCAGAAGAAAGAAAATTCAAAACCTTAAGATCGCTTTAACTCCTAAACTAGGCGTCTGTGGGGGTCATATTATGCACCAGAAAAAAAAATTCAAAATCTTAAAATGGCTATAACTCCTAAACTAGGCGTCTGCGGGGGTCATATTATGCACCAGAAGAAAGAAAATTCAAAACCTTAAGATCGCTTTAACTCCTAAACTAGGCGTCTGTGGGGGTCATATTATGCACCAGAAAAAAAAATTCAAAATCTTAAAATGGCTATAACTCCTAAACTAGGCGTCTGCGGGGGTCATATTATGCACCAGAAAAAAAAAATTCGAAATCTTAAAATGGCTATAACTCCTAAACTAGGACTCTGCGGGGGTCATATCATGCACCAGAAAAAAAAATTCAAAATCTTAAAATGGCTATAACTCCTAAACTAGGCGTCTGCGGGGGTCATATTATGCACCAGAAGAAAGAAAATTCAAAACCTTAAGATGGCTTTAACTCCTTAACTAGGCGTCTGCGGGGGTCATATTACGCAATAGAAAAAAGAATTCAAAACTTTAAAATCGCCATAACTCCTAAACTAGGCGTCTGCGGGGGTCATATTATGCACCAGAAAAAAAAAATTCGAAATCTTAAAATGGCTATAACTCCTAAACTAGGACTCTGCGGGGGTCATATTATGCACCAGAAAAAAAATCTCCAAATTTTAAAATGGCTATAACTCCTAAACTAGGCGTCTGCGGGGGTCATATTACGCACCAGAAAAAAGAATTCAAAACTTTAAAATCGCCATAACTCCTAAACTAGGCGTCTGCGGGGGTCATATTATGCACCAGAAAAAAAAAAATTCAAAATCTTAAAATGGCTATAACTCCTAAACTAGGCGTCTGCGGGGGTCATATTACGCACCAGAAAAAAGAATTCAAAACTTTAAAATCGCCATAACTCCTAAACTAGGCGTCTGCGGGGGTCATATTATGCACCAGAAAAAAAAAAATTCAAAATCTTAAAATGGCTATAACTCCTAAACTAGGCGTCTGCGGGGGTCATATTATGCACCAGAAAAAAAAAATTCGAAATCTTAAAATGGCTATAACTCCTAAACTAGGCGTCTGCGGGGGTCATATCATGCACCAGAAAAAAAAATTCAAAATCTTAAAATGGCTATAACTCCTAAACTAGGCGTCTGCGGGGGTCATATTATGCACCAGAAGAAAGAAAATTCAAAACCTTAAGATCGCTTTAACTCCTAAACTAGGCGTCTGTGGGGGTCATATTATGCACCAGAAAAAAAAATTCAAAATCTTAAAATGGCTATAACTCCTAAACTATGCGTCTGCGGGGGTCATATTATGCATCAGAAAAAAAAAATTCGAAATCTTAAAATGGCTATAACTCCTAAACTAGGCGTCTGCGGGGGTCATATCATGCACCAGAAAAAAAAATTCAAAATCTTAAAATGGCTATAACTCCTAAACTAGGCGTCTGCGGGGGTCATATTATGCACCAGAAGAAAGAAAATTCAAAACCTTAAGATCGCTTTAACTCCTAAACTAGGCGTCTGTGGGGGTCATATTATGCACCAGAAAAAAAAATTCAAAATCTTAAAATGGCTATAACTCCTAAACTAGGACTCTGCGGGGGTCATATTATGCACCAGAAAAAAAAAATTCAAAATCTTAAAGTGGTTATAACTCCTAAACTAGGCGTCTGCGGGGGTCATATTATGCACCAGAAAAAAAATCTCCAAATTTTAAAATGGTTATAACTCCTAAACTAGGCGTCTGCGGGGGTCATATTACGCACCAGAAAAAAGAATTCAAAACTTTAAAATCGCCATAACTCCTAAACTAGGCGTCTGCGGGGGTCATATTATGCACCAGAAAAAAAAATTCGAAATCTTAAAATGGCTATAACTCCTAAACTAGGACTCTGCGGGGGTCATATTATGCACCAGAAAAAAAAATTCAAAATCTTAAAGTGGTTATAACTCCTAAACTAGGCGTCTGCGGGGGTCATATTATGCACCAGAAAAAAAATCTCCAAATTTTAAAATGGCTATAACTCCTAAACTAGGCGTCTGCGGGGGTCATATTACGCACCAGAAAAAAGAATTCAAAACTTTAAAATCGCCATAACTCCTAAACTAGGCGTCTGCGGGGGTCATATTATGCACCAGAAAAAAAAAAATTCAAAATCTTAAAATGGCTATAACTCCTAAACTAGGCGTCTGCGGGGGTCATATTATGCACCAGAAAAAAGAAAATTCAAAACTTTAAAATGGCTATAACTCCTAAACTAGGCGTCTGACGGGGTCATATTATGCACCAGAAAAAAGAAAATTCAAAACTTTAAAATCGCCATAGCTCCTAAACTAGGCGTCTGCGGGGGTCATATTATGCACCAGAAAAAAAAAAATTCAAAATCTTAAAATGGCTATAACTCCTAAACTAGGCGTCTGCGGGGGTCATATTATGCACCAGAAAAAAAAAATTCGAAATCTTAAAATGGCTATAGCTCCTAAACTAGGACTCTGCGGGGGTCATATTATGCACCAGAAAAAAAAATTCAAAATCTTAAAGTGGTTATAACTCCTAAACTAGGCGTCTGCGGGGGTCATACCATGCACCAGAAAAAAAAATTCAAAATCTTAAAATGGCTATAACTCCTAAACTAGACGTCTGCGGGGGTCATATTATGCACCAGAAGAAAGAAAATTCAAAACCTTAAGATCGCTTTAACTCCTAAACTAGGCGTCTGTGGGGGTCATATTATGCACCAGAAAAAAAAATTCAAAATCTTAAAATGGCTATAACTCCTAAACTAGGCGTCTGCGGGGGTCATATTATGCACCAGAAAAAAAAAATTCGAAATCTTAAAATGGCTATAACTCCTAAACTAGGACTCTGCGGGGGTCATATTATGCACCAGAAAAAAAAATTCAAAATCTTAAAGTGGTTATAACTCCTAAACTAGGCGTCTGCGGGGGTCATATTATGCACCAGAAAAAAGAAAATTCAAAACTTTAAAATGGCTATAACTTCTAAACTAGGAGTCTGACGGGGTCATATTATGCACCAGAAAAAAGAAATTTCAAAACTTTAAAATGGCTATAACTCCTAAACTAGGCGTCTGACGGGGTCATATTATGCACCAGAAAAAAGAAAATTCAAAACTTTAAAATGGTTATAACTCCTAAACTAGGCGTCTGCGGGGGTCATATTATGCACCAGAAAAAAAAAATTCAAAATCTTAAAATGGCTATAACTCC
This sequence comes from Volucella zonaria, assembly GCA_963966105.1. Classification (NCBI taxonomy): domain Eukaryota; kingdom Metazoa; phylum Arthropoda; class Insecta; order Diptera; family Syrphidae; genus Volucella; species Volucella zonaria. The sequence goes on along the minus strand of OZ014532.1, from coordinate 45,225,444 downwards.
TAAACTAGGCGTCTGCGGGGGTCATATTACGCACCAGAAAAAAGAATTCAAAACTTTAAAATCGCCATAACTCCTAAACTAGGCGTCTGCGGGGGTCATATTATGCACCAGAAAAAAAAAATTCGAAATCTTAAAATGGCTATAACTCCTAAACTAGGACTCTGCGGGGGTCATATTATGCACCAGAAAAAAAAATTCAAAATCTTAAAGTGGTTATAACTCCTAAACTAGGCGTCTGCGGGGGTCATATTATGCACCAGAAAAAAAATCTCCAAATTTTAAAATGGCTATAACTCCTAAACTAGGCGTCTGCGGGGGTCATATTACGCACCAGAAAAAAGAATTCAAAACTTTAAAATCGCCATAACTCCTAAACTAGGCGTCTGCGGGGGTCATATTATGCACCAGAAAAAAAAAATTCGAAATCTTAAAATGGCTATAACTCCTAAACTAGGCGTCTGCGGGGGTCATATTATGCACCAGAAAAAAGAAAATTCAAAACTTTAAAATGGCTATAACTCCTAAACTAGGCGTCTGACGGGGTCATATTATGCACCAGAAAAAAAAAAGTTCAAAATCTTAAAATGGCTATAACTCCTAAACTAGGCGTCTGCGGGGGTCATATTATGCACCAGAAGAAAGAAAATTCAAAACCTTAATATCGCTTTAACTCCTAAACTAGGCGTCTGTGGGGGTCATATTATGCACCAGAAAAAAAAATTCAAAATCTTAAAATGGCTATAACTCCTAAACTAGGCGTCTGCGGGGGTCATATTATGCACCAGAAAAAAAAATTCAAAATCTTAAAATGGCTATAACTCCTAAACTAGGCGTCTGCGGGGGTCATATTATGCACCAGAAAAAAAAAATTCGAAATCTTAAAATGGCTATAACTCCTAAACTAGGACTCTGCGGGGGTCATATTATGCACCAGAAAAAAAAATTCAAAATCTTAAAATGGCTATAACTCCTAAACTAGTCGTCTGCGGGGGTCATATTATGCACCAGAAGAAAGAAAATTCAAAACCTTAAGATCGCTTTAACTCCTAAACTAGGCGTCTGTGGGGGTCATATTATGCACCAGAAAAAAAAATTCAAAATCTTAAAATGGCTATAACTCCTAAACTAGGCGTCTGCGGGGGTCATATTATGCACCAGAAAAAAAAAATTCGAAATCTTAAAATGGCTATAACTCCTAAACTAGGACTCTGCGGGGGTCATATTATGCACCAGAAAAAAGAAAATTCAAAACTTTAAAATGGCTATAACTTCTAAACTAGGCGTCTGACGGGGTCATATTATGCACCAGAAAAAAGAAAATTCAAAACTTTAAAATGGTTATAACTCCTAAACTAGGCGTCTGCCGGGGTCATATTATGCACCAGAAAAAAGAATTCAAAAATTTAAAATCGCTATAACTCCTAAACTAAGCGTCTGCGGGGGTCATATTATGCACCAGAAAAAAAAAATTCAAAATCTTAAAATGGCTATAACTCCTAAACTAGGCGTCTGCGGGGCTCATATTATGCACCAGAAGAAAGAAAATTCAAAACCTTAAGATCGCTTTAACTCCTAAACTAGGCGTCTGTGGGGGTCATATTATGCACCAGAAAAAAAAATTCAAAATCTTAAAATGGCTATAACTCCTAAACTAGGCGTCTGCGGGGGTCATATTATGCACCAGAAAAAAAAATTCAAAATCTTAAAGCGGTTATAACTGCTAAACTAGGCGTCTGCGGGGGTCATATTATGCACCAGAAAAAAAAATTCAAAATCTTAAAATGGCTATAACTCCTAAACTAGGCGTCTGCGGGGGTCATATTATGCACCAGAAAAAAAAAATTCGAAATCTTAAAATGGCTATAACTCCTAAACTAGGACTCTGCGGGGGTCATATTATGCACCAGAAAAAAGAAAATTCAAAACTTTAAAATCGCTATAACTCCTAAACTAGGCGTCTGCGGGGGTCATATTATGCACCAGAAAAAAAATCTCCAAATTTTAAAATGGCTATAACTCCTAAACTAGGCGTCTGCGGGGGTCATATTATGCACCAGAAAAAAGAATTCAAAAATTTAAAATCGCTATAACTCCTGAACTAGGCGTCTGCGGGGGTCATATTATGCACCAGAAAAAAAAAATTCAAAATCTTAAAATGGCTATAACTCCTAAACTAGGCCTCTGCGGGGGTCATATTATGCACCAGAAAAAAAAATTCAAAACTTTAAGATCGCTATAACTCCTAAACTAGGCGTCTGTGGGGATCATATTATGCACCACAAAAAAGAATTCAAAAATTTAAAATCGCTATAACTCCTTAACTAGGCGTCTGCGGGGGTCATATTATGCACCAGAAAAAAAAAAATTCAAAATCTTAAAATGGCTATAACTCCTAAACTAGGCGTCTGCGGGGGTCATATTATGCACCAGAAAAAAGAAAATTCAAAACTTTAAGATCGCTATAACTCCTAAACTAGGCGTCTGCGGGGGTCATATTATGCACCAGAAAAAAAAAATTCAAAATCTTAAAATGGCTATAACTCCTAAACTAGGCCTCTGCGGGGGTCATATTATGCACCAGAAAAAAAATTCAAAACTTTAAGATCGCTATAACTCCTAAACTAGGTGTCTGTGGGGATCATATTATGCACCAGAAAAAAGAATTCAAAAATTTAAAATCGCTATAACTCCTAAACTAGGCGTCTGCGGGGGTCATATTATGCACCAGAAAAAAGAAAATTCAAAACTTTAAAATGGCTATAACTCCTAAACTAGGCGTCTGCGGGGGTCATATTATGCACCAGAAAAAAGAAAATTCAAAACTTTAAGATCGCTATAACTCCTAAACTAGGCGTCTGCGGGGGTCATATTATGCACCAGAAAAAAAAAATTCAAAACTTTAAAATCGCTATAACTCCTAAACTAGGCTTCTGCGGGGGTCATATTATGCACCAGAAGAAAGAAAATTCAAAACTTTAAGATCGCTATAACTCCTAAACTAGGCGTCTGTGGGGGTCATATTATGCACCAGAAAAAAGAATTCAAAAATTTAAAATCGCTATAACTCCTAAACTAGGCGTCTGCGGGGGTCATATTATGCACCAGAAAAAAAAAAATTCAAAATCTTAAAATGGCTATAACTCCTAAACTAGGCGTCTGCGGGGGTCATATTATGCACCAGAAAAAAGAAAATTCAAAACTTTAAAATGGCTATAACTCCTAAACTAGGCGTCTGCGGGGGTCATATTATGCACCAGAAGAAAGAAAATTCAAAACTTTAAGATCGTTATAACTCCTAAACTAGGCGTCTGCGGGGGTCATATTATGCACCAGAAAAAAGAAAATTCAAAACTTTAAAATGGCTATAACTCCTAAACTAGGCGTCTGCGGGGGTCATATTATGCACCAGAAGAAAGAAAATTCAAAACTTTAAGATCGCTATAACTCCTAAACTAGGCGTCTGTGGGGGTCATATTATGCACCAGAAAAAAAAATTCAAAATCTTAAAATGGCTATAACTCCTAAACTAGGCGTCTGCGGGGGTCATATTATGCACCAGAAAAAAAAATTCAAAATCTTAAAATGGCTATAACTCCTAAACTAGGCGTCTGCGGGGGTCATATTATGCACCAGAAAAAAAAAATTCAAAATCTTAAAATGGCTATAACTCCTAAACTAGGCGTCTGCGGGGGTCATATTATGCACCAGAAAAAATAAAATTCAAAACTTTAAAATCGCCATAACTCCTAAACTAGGCGTCTGCGGGGGTCATATTATACACCAGAAAAAAAAAAATTCAAAATCTTAAAATGGCTATAACTCCTAAACTAGGCGTCTGACGGGGTCATATTATGCACCAGAAAAAAGAAAATTCAAAACTTTAAAATGGTTATAACTCCTAAACTAGGCGTCTGCGGGGGTCATATTAAGCACCAGAAAAAAAAATTCAAAATCTTAAAATGGCTATAACTCCTAAACTAGGCGTCAGCGGGGGTCATATTATGCACCAGAAAACTAGGCGTCTGCGGGGTCATATTATGCACCAGAAAAAAAAATTCAAAATCTTAAAATGGCTATAACTCCTAAACTAGGCGTCTGCGGGGGTCATATTATGCACCAGAAAAAAAAAATTCAAAATCTTAAAATGGCTATAACTCCTAAACTAGGCGTCTGCGGGGGTCATATTATGCACCAGAAAAAAGAAAATTCAAAACTTTAAAATCGCCATAACTCCTAAACTAGGCGTCTGCGGGGGTCATATTATGCACCAGAAAAAAAAAAATTCAAAATCTTAAAATGGCTATAACTCCTAAACTAGGCGTCTGCGGGGGTCATATTATGCACCAGAAAAAAAAATTCAAAATCTTAAAGCGGTTATAACTCCTAAACTAGGCGTCTGCGGGGGTCATATCATGCACCAGAAAAAAAAATTCAAAATCTTAAAATGGCTATAACTCCTAAACTAGGCCTCTGCGGGGGTCATATTAAGCACCAGAAAAAAAAATTCAAAATCTTAAAATGGCTATAACTCCTAAACTAGGCGTCAGCGGGGGTCATATTATGCACCAGAAAACTAGGCGTCTGCGGGGTCATATTATGCACCAGAAAAAAAAATTCAAAATCTTAAAGCGGTTATAACTCCTAAACTAGGCGTCTGCGGGGGTCATATCATGCACCAGAAAAAAAAATTCAAAATCTTAAAATGGCTATAACTCCTAAACTAGGCGTCTGCGGGGGTCATATTATGCACCAGAAAAAAGAAAATTCAAAACTTTAAAATGGCTATAACTCCTAAACTAGGCGTCTGCGGGGGTCAAATTATGCACCAGAAAAAAAAAAATTCGAAATCTTAAAATGGCTATAACTCCTAAACTAGGCGTCTGCGGGGGTCATATTATGCACCAGAAGAAAGAAAATTCAAAACCTTAAGATCGCTTTAACTCCTAAACTAGGCGTCTGTGGGGGTCATATTATGCACCAGAAAAAAAAATTCAAAATCTTAAAATGGCTATAACTCCTAAACTAGGCGTCTGCGGGGGTCATATTATGCACCAGAAGAAAGAAAATTCAAAACCTTAAGATCGCTTTAACTCCTAAACTAGGCGTCTGTGGGGGTCATATTATGCACCAGAAAAAAAAATTCAAAATCTTAAAATGGCTATAACTCCTAAACTAGGCGTCTGCGGGGGTCATATTATGCACCAGAAAAAAAAAATTCGAAATCTTAAAATGGCTATAACTCCTAAACTAGGACTCTGCGGGGGTCATATCATGCACCAGAAAAAAAAATTCAAAATCTTAAAATGGCTATAACTCCTAAACTAGGCGTCTGCGGGGGTCATATTATGCACCAGAAGAAAGAAAATTCAAAACCTTAAGATCGCTTTAACTCCTAAACTAGGCGTCTGCGGGGGTCATATTACGCACCAGAAAAAAGAATTCAAAACTTTAAAATCGCCATAACTCCTAAACTAGGCGTCTGCGGGGGTCATATTATGCACCAGAAAAAAAAAATGCGAAATCTTAAAATGGCTATAACTCCTAAACTAGGACTCTGCGGGGGTCATATTATGCACCAGAAAAAAAATCTCCAAATTTTAAAATGGCTATAACTCCTAAACTAGGCGTCTGCGGGGGTCATATTACGCACCAGAAAAAAGAATTCAAAACTTTAAAATCGCCATAACTCCTAAACTAGGCGTCTGCGGGGGTCATATTATGCACCAGAAAAAAAAAAATTCAAAATCTTAAAATGGCTATAACTCCTAAACTAGGCGTCTGCGGGGGTCATATTACGTACCAGAAAAAAGAATTCAAAACTTTAAAATCGCCATAACTCCTAAACTAGGCGTCTGCGGGGGTCATATTATGCACCAGAAAAAAAAAAATTCAAAATCTTAAAATGGCTATAACTCCTAAACTAGGCGTCTGCGGGGGTCATATTATGCACCAGAAAAAAAAAATTCGAAATCTTAAAATGGCTATAACTCCTAAACTAGGCGTCTGCGGGGGTCATATCATGCACCAGAAAAAAAAATTCAAAATCTTAAAATGGCTATAACTCCTAAACTAGGCGTCTGCGGGGGTCATATTATGCACCAGAAGAAAGAAAATTCAAAACCTTAAGATCGCTTTAACTCCTAAACTAGGCGTCTGTGGGGGTCATATTATGCACCAGAAAAAAAAATTCAAAATCTTAAAATGGCTATAACTCCTAAACTAGGCGTCTGCGGGGGTCATATTATGCACCAGAAAAAAAAAATTCGAAATCTTAAAATGGCTATAACTCCTAAACTAGGACTCTGCGGGGGTCATATTATGCACCAGAAAAAAAAAATTCAAAATCTTAAAGTGGTTATAACTCCTAAACTAGGCGTCTGCGGGGGTCATATTATGCACCAGAAAAAAAATCTCCAAATTTTAAAATGGTTATAACTCCTAAACTAGGCGTCTGCGGGGGTCATATTACGCACCAGAAAAAAGAATTCAAAACTTTAAAATCGCCATAACTCCTAAACTAGGCGTCTGCGGGGGTCATATTATGCACCAGAAAAAAAAATTCGAAATCTTAAAATGGCTATAACTCCTAAACTAGGACTCTGCGGGGGTCATATTATGCACCAGAAAAAAAAATTCAAAATCTTAAAGTGGTTATAACTCCTAAACTAGGCGTCTGCGGGGGTCATATTATGCACCAGAAAAAAAATCTCCAAATTTTAAAATGGCTATAACTCCTAAACTAGGCGTCTGCGGGGGTCATATTACGCACCAGAAAAAAGAATTCAAAACTTTAAAATCGCCATAACTCCTAAACTAGGCGTCTGCGGGGGTCATATTATGCACCAGAAAAAAAAAAATTCAAAATCCTAAAATGGCTATAACTCCTAAACTAGGCGTCTGCGGGGGTCATATTATGCACCAGAAAAAAGAAAATTCAAAACTTTAAAATGGCTATAACTCCTAAACTAGGCGTCTGACGGGGTCATATTATGCACCAGAAAAAAGAAAATTCAAAACTTTAAAATCGCCATAGCTCCTAAACTAGGCGTCTGCGGGGGTCATATTATGCACCAGAAAAAAAAAAATTCAAAATCTTAAAATGGCTATAACTCCTAAACTAGGCGTCTGCGGGGGTCATATTATGCACCAGAAAAAAAAAATTCGAAATCTTAAAATGGCTATAACTCCTAAACTAGGACTCTGCGGGGGTCATATTATGCACCAGAAAAAAAAATTCAAAATCTTAAAGTGGTTATAACTCCTAAACTAGACGTCTGCGGGGGTCATATTATGCACCAGAAGAAAGAAAATTCAAAACCTTAAGATCGCTTTAACTCCTAAACTAGGCGTCTGTGGGGGTCATATTATGCACCAGAAAAAAAAATTCAAAATCTTAAAATGGCTATAACTCCTAAACTAGGCGTCTGCGGGGGTCATATTATGCACCAGAAAAAAAAAATTCGAAATCTTAAAATGGCTATAACTCCTAAACTAGGACTCTGCGGGGGTCATATTATGCACCAGAAAAAAAAATTCAAAATCTTAAAGTGGTTATAACTCCTAAACTAGGCGTCTGCGGGGGTCATATTATGCACCAGAAAAAAAATCTCCAAATTTTAAAATGGCTATAACTCCTAAACTAGGCGTCTGCGGGGGTCATATTACGCACCAGAAAAAAGAATTCAAAACTTTAAAATCGCCATAACTCCTAAACTAGGCGTCTGCGGGGGTCATATTATGCACCAGAAAAAAAAAATTCGAAATCTTAAAATGGCTATAACTCCTAAACTAGGACTCTGCGGGGGTCATATTATGCACCAGAAAAAAAAATTCAAAATCTTAAAGTGGTTATAACTCCTAAACTAGGCGTCTGCGGGGGTCATATTATGCACCAGAAAAAAGAAAATTCAAAACTTTAAAATGGCTATAACTTCTAAACTAGGCGTCTGACGGGGTCATATTATGCACCAGAAAAAAGAAAATTCAAAACTTTAAAATGGCTATAACTCCTAAACTAGGCGTCTGACGGGGTCATATTATGCACCAGAAAAAAGAAAATTCAAAACTTTAAAATGGTTATAACTCCTAAACTAGGCGTCTGCGGGGGTCATATTATGCACCAGAAAAAAAAAAATTCAAAATCTTAAAATGGCTATAACTCCTAAACTAGGCGTCTGCGGGGGTCATATTACGCACCAGAAAAAAGAATTCAAAACTTTAAAATCGCCATAACTCCTAAACTAGGCGTCTGCGGGGGTCATATTATGCACCAGAAAAAAAAAATTCGAAATCTTAAAATGGCTATAACTCCTAAACTAGGACTCTGCGGGGGTCATATTATGCACCAGAAAAAAAAATTCAAAATCTTAAAGTGGTTATAACTCCTAAACTAGGCGTCTGCGGGGGTCATATTATGCACCAGAAAAAAAATCTCCAAATTTTAAAATGGCTATAACTCCTAAACTAGGCGTCTGCGGGGGTCATATTACGCACCAGAAAAAAGAATTCAAAACTTTAAAATCGCCATAACTCCTAAACTAGGCGTCTGCGGGGGTCATATTATGCACCAAAAAAAAAAAATTCGAAATCTTAAAATGGCTATAACTCCTAAACTAGGCGTCTGCGGGGGTCATATTATGCACCAGAAAAAAGAAAATTCAAAACTTTAAAATGGCTATAACTCCTAAACTAGGCGTCTGACGGGGTCATATTATGCACCAGAAAAAAAAAAGTTCAAAATCTTAAAATGGCTATAACTCCTAAACTAGGCGTCTGCGGGGGTCATATTATGCACCAGAAGAAAGAAAATTCAAAACCTTAATATCGCTTTAACTCCTAAACTAGGCGTCTGTGGGGGTCATATTATGCACCAGAAAAAAAAATTCAAAATCTTAAAATGGCTATAACTCCTAAACTAGGCGTCTGCGGGGGTCATATTATGCACCAGAAAAAAAAATTCAAAATCTTAAAATGGCTATAACTCCTAAACTAGGCGTCTGCGGGGGTCATATTATGCACCAGAAAAAAAAAATTCGAAATCTTAAAATGGCTATAACTCCTAAACTAGGACTCTGCGGGGGTCATATTATGCACCAGAAAAAAAAATTCAAAATCTTAAAATGGCTATAACTCCTAAACTAGTCGTCTGCGGGGGTCATATTATGCACCAGAAGAAAGAAAATTCAAAACCTTAAGATCGCTTTAACTCCTAAACTAGGCGTCTGTGGGGGTCATATTATGCACCAGAAAAAAAAATTCAAAATCTTAAAATGGCTATAACTCCTAAACTAGGCGTCTGCGGGGGTCATATTATGCACCAGAAAAAAAAAATTCGAAATCTTAAAATGGCTATAACTCCTAAACTAGGCGTCTGCGGGGGTCATATTATGCACCAGAAAAAAGAAAATTCAAAACTTTAAAATGGCTATAACTCCTAAACTAGGCGTCTGCGGGGGTCATATTATGCACCAGAAAAAAAATCTCCAAATTTTAAAATGGCTATAACTCCTAAACTAGGCGTCTGCGGGGGTCATATTACGCACCAGAAAAAAGAATTCAAAACTTTAAAATCGCCATAACTCCTAAACTAGGCGTCTGCGGGGGTCATATTATGCACCAGAAAAAAAAAATTCGAAATCTTAAAATGGCTATAACTCCTAAACTAGGCGTCTGCGGGGGTCATATTATGCACCAGAAAAAAGAAAATTCAAAACTTTAAAATGGCTATAACTCCTAAACTAGGCGTCTGACGGGGTCATATTATGCACCAGAAAAAAAAAAGTTCAAAATCTTAAAATGGCTATAACTCCTAAACTAGGCGTCTGCGGGGGTCATATTATGCACCAGAAGAAAGAAAATTCAAAACCTTAATATCGCTTTAACTCCTAAACTAGGCGTCTGTGGGGGTCATATTATGCACCAGAAAAAAAAATTCAAAATCTTAAAATGGCTATAACTCCTAAACTAGGCGTCTGCGGGGGTCATATTATGCACCAGAAAAAAAAATTCAAAATCTTAAAGCGGTTATAACTGCTAAACTAGGCGTCTGCGGGGGTCATATTATGCACCAGAAAAAAAAATTCAAAATCTTAAAATGGCTATAACTCCTAAACTAGGCGTCTGCGGGGGTCATATTATGCACCAGAAAAAAAAATTCAAAATCTTAAAGTGGTTATAACTCCTAAACTAGGCGTCTGCGGGGGTCATATTATGCACCAGAAAAAAAAAAATTCAAAATCTTAAAATGGCTATAACTCCTAAACTAGGCGTCTGCGGGGGTCATATTATGCACCAGAAAAAAGAAAATTCAAAACTTTAAAATGGCTATAACTCCTAAACTAGGCGTCTGACGGGGTCATATTATGCACCAGAAAAAAGAAAATTCAAAACTTTAAAATCGCCATAGCTCCTAAACTAGGCGTCTGCGGGGGTCATATTATGCACCAGAAAAAAAAAAATTCAAAATCTTAAAATGGCTATAACTCCTAAACTAGGCGTCTGCGGGGGTCATATTATGCACCAGAAAAAAAAAATTCGAAATCTTAAAATGGCTATAACTCCTAAACTAGGACTCTGCGGGGGTCATATTATGCACCAGAAAAAAAAATTCAAAATCTTAAAGTGGTTATAACTCCTAAACTAGACGTCTGCGGGGGTCATATTATGCACCAGAAGAAAGAAAATTCAAAACCTTAAGATCGCTTTAACTCCTAAACTAGGCGTCTGTGGGGGTCATATTATGCACCAGAAAAAAAAATTCAAAATCTTAAAATGGCTATAACTCCTAAACTAGGCGTCTGCGGGGGTCATATTATGCACCAGAAAAAAAAAATTCGAAATCTTAAAATGGCTATAACTCCTAAACTAGGACTCTGCGGGGGTCATATTATGCACCAGAAAAAAAAATTCAAAACTTTAAAATGGCTATAACTTCTAAACTAGGCGTCTGACGGGGTCATATTATGCACCAGAAAAAAGAAAATTCAAAACTTTAAAATGGCTATAACTCCTAAACTAGGCGTCTGACGGGGTCATATTATGCACCAGAAAAAAGAAAATTCAAAACTTTAAAATGGTTATAACTCCTAAACTAGGCGTCTGCGGGGGTCATATTATGCACCAGAAAAAAAAAAATTCAAAATCTTAAAATGGCTATAACTCCTAAACTAGGCGTCTGCGGGGGTCATATTACGCACCAGAAAAAAGAATTCAAAACTTTAAAATCGCCATAACTCCTAAACTAGGCGTCTGCGGGGGTCATATTATGCACCAGAAAAAAAAAATTCGAAATCTTAAAATGGCTATAACTCCTAAACTAGGACTCTGCGGGGGTCATATTATGCACCAGAAAAAAAAATTCAAAATCTTAAAGTGGTTATAACTCCTAAACTAGGCGTCTGCGGGGGTCATATTATGCACCAGAAAAAAAATCTCCAAATTTTAAAATGGCTATAACTCCTAAACTAGGCGTCTGCGGGGGTCATATTACGCACCAGAAAAAAGAATTCAAAACTTTAAAATCGCCATAACTCCTAAACTAGGCGTCTGCGGGGGTCATATTATGCACCAGAAAAAAAAAATTCGAAATCTTAAAATGGCTATAACTCCTAAACTAGGCGTCTGCGGGGGTCATATTATGCACCAGAAAAAAGAAAATTCAAAACTTTAAAATGGCTATAACTCCTAAACTAGGCGTCTGACGGGGTCATATTATGCACCAGAAAAAAAAAAGTTCAAAATCTTAAAATGGCTATAACTCCTAAACTAGGCGTCTGCGGGGGTCATATTATGCACCAGAAGAAAGAAAATTCAAAACCTTAATATCGCTTTAACTCCTAAACTAGGCGTCTGTGGGGGTCATATTATGCACCAGAAAAAAAAATTCAAAATCTTAAAATGGCTATAACTCCTAAACTAGGCGTCTGCGGGGGTCATATTATGCACCAGAAAAAAAAATTCAAAATCTTAAAATGGCTATAACTCCTAAACTAGGCGTCTGCGGGGGTCATATTATGCACCAGAAAAAAAAAATTCGAAATCTTAAAATGGCTATAACTCCTAAACTAGGACTCTGCGGGGGTCATATTATGCACCAGAAAAAAAAATTCAAAATCTTAAAATGGCTATAACTCCTAAACTAGTCGTCTGCGGGGGTCATATTATGCACCAGAAGAAAGAAAATTCAAAACCTTAAGATCGCTTTAACTCCTAAACTAGGCGTCTGTGGGGGTCATATTATGCACCAGAAAAAAAAATTCAAAATCTTAAAATGGCTATAACTCCTAAACTAGGCGTCTGCGGGGGTCATATTATGCACCAGAAAAAAAAAATTCGAAATCTTAAAATGGCTATAACTCCTAAACTAGGACTCTGCGGGGGTCATATTATGCACCAGAAAAAAGAAAATTCAAAACTTTAAAATGGCTATAACTTCTAAACTAGGCGTCTGACGGGGTCACATTACGCACCAGAAAAAAGAAAATTCAAAACTTTAAAATGGCTATAACTCCTAAACTAGGCGTCTGACGGGGTCATATTATGCACCAGAAAAAAAAAAAATTCAAAATCTTAAAATGGCTATAGCTCCTAAACTAGGCGTCTGCGGGGGTCATATTATGCACCAGAAAAAAGAAAATTCAAAACTTTAAAATGGCTATAACTCCTAAACTAGGCGTCTGACGGGGTCATATTATGCACCAGAAAAAAGAAAATTCAAAACTTTAAAATGGTTATAACTCCTAAACTAGGCGTCTGCCGGGGTCATATTATGCACCAGAAAAAAGAATTCAAAAATTTAAAATCGCTATAACTCCTAAACTAAGCGTTTGCGGGGGTCATATTATGCACCAGAAAAAAAAAATTCAAAATCTTAAAATGGCTATAACTCCTAAACTAGGCGTCTGCGGGGGTCATATTATGCACCAGAAGAAAGAAAATTCAAAACCTTAAGATCGCTTTAACTCCTAAACTAGGCGTCTGTGGGGGTCATATTATGCACCAGAAAAAAAAATTCAAAATCTTAAAATGGCTATAACTCCTAAACTAGGCGTCTGCGGGGGTCATATTATGCACCAGAAAAAAAAATTCAAAATCTTAAAGCGGTTATAACTGCTAAACTAGGCGTCTGCGGGGGTCATATTATGCACCAGAAAAAAAAATTCAAAATCTTAAAATGGCTATAACTCCTAAACTAGGCGTCTGCGGGGGTCATATTATGCACCAGAAAAAAAAAATTCGAAATCTTAAAATGGCTATAACTCCTAAACTAGGACTCTGCGGGGGTCATATTATGCACCAGAAAAAAGAAAATTCAAAACTTTAAAATCGCTATAACTCCTAAACTAGGCGTCTGCGGGGGTCATATTATGCACCAGAAAAAAAATCTCCAAATTTTAAAATGGCTATAACTCCTAAACTAGGCGTCTGCGGGGGTCATATTATGCACCAGAAAAAAGAATTCAAAAATTTAAAATCGCTATAACTCCTGAACTAGGCGTCTGCGGGGGTCATATTATGCACCAGAAAAAAAAAATTCAAAATCTTAAAATGGCTATAACTCCTAAACTAGGCCTCTGCGGGGGTCATATTATGCACCAGAAAAAAAAATTCAAAACTTTAAGATCGCTATAACTCCTAAACTAGGCGTCTGTGGGGATCATATTATGCACCACAAAAAAGAATTCAAAAATTTAAAATCGCTATAACTCCTAAACTAGGCGTCTGCGGGGGTCATATTATGCACCAGAAAAAAAAAAATTCAAAATCTTAAAATGGCTATAACTCCTAAACTAGGCGTCTGCGGGGGTCATATTATGCAACAGAAAAAAGAAAATTCAAAACTTTAAGATCGCTATAACTCCTAAACTAGGCGTCTGCGGGGGTCATATTATGCACCAGAAAAAAAAAATTCAAAATCTTAAAATGGCTATAACTCCTAAACTAGGCCTCTGCGGGGGTCATATTATGCACCAGAAAAAAAAATTCAAAACTTTAAGATCGCTATAACTCCTAAACTAGGTGTCTGTGGGGGTCATATTATGCACCAGAAAAAAGAATTCAAAAATTTAAAATCGCTATAACTCCTAAACTAGGCGTCTGCGGGGGTCATATTATGCACCAGAAAAAAGAAAATTCAAAACTTTAAAATGGCTATAACTCCTAAACTAGGCGTCTGCGGGGGTCATATTATGCACCAGAAAAAAGAAAATTCAAAACTTTAAGATCGCTATAACTCCTAAACTAGGCGTCTGCGGGGGTCATATTATGCACCAGAAAAAAAAAATTCAAAACTTTAAAATCGCTATAACTCCTAAACTAGGCTTCTGCGGGGGTCATATTATGCACCAGAAGAAAGAAAATTCAAAACTTTAAGATCGCTATAACTCCTAAACTAGGCGTCTGTGGGGGTCATATTATGCACCAGAAAAAAGAATTCAAAAATTTAAAATCGCTATAACTCCTAAACTAGGCGTCTGCGGGGGTCATATTATGCACCAGAAAAAAAAAAATTCAAAATCTTAAAATGGCTATAACTCCTAAACTAGGCGTCTGCGGGGGTCATATTATGCACCAGAAAAAAGAAAATTCAAAACTTTAAAATGGCTATAACTCCTAAACTAGGCGTCTGCGGGGGTCATATTATGCACCAGAAGAAAGAAAATTCAAAACTTTAAGATCGTTATAACTCCTAAACTAGGCGTCTGCGGGGGTCATATTATGCACCAGAAAAAAGAAAATTCAAAACTTTAAAATGGCTATAACTCCTAAACTAGGCGTCTGCGGGGGTCATATTATGCACCAGAAGAAAGAAAATTCAAAACTTTAAGATCGCTGTAACTCCTAAACTAGGCGTCTGTGGGGGTCATATTATGCACCAGAAAAAAAAATTCAAAATCTTAAAATGGCTATAACTCCTAAACTAGGCGTCTGCGGGGGTCATATTATGCACCAGAAAAAAAAATTCAAAATCTTAAAATGGCTATAACTCCTAAACTAGGCGTCTGCGGGGGTCATATTATGCACCAGAAAAAAAAAATTCAAAATCTTAAAATGGCTATAACTCCTAAACTAGGCGTCTGCGGGGGTCATATTATGCACCAGAAAAAAGAAAATTCAAAACTTTAAAATCGCCATAACTCCTAAACTAGGCGTCTGCGGGGGTCATATTATGCACCAGAAAAAAAAAAATTCAAAATCTTAAAATGGCTATAACTCCTAAACTAGGCGTCTGCGGGGGTCATATTATGCACCAGAAAAAAGAAAATTCAAAACTTTAAAATGGCTATAACTCCTAAACTAGGCGTCTGACGGGGTCATATTATGCACCAGAAAAAAGAAAATTCAAAACTTTAAAATGGTTATAACTCCTAAACTAGGCGTCTGCGGGGGTCATATTATGCACCAGAAAAAAGAAAATTCAAAACTTTAAAATGGCTATAACTCCTAAACTAGGCGTCTGCGGAGGTCATATTTTGCACCAGAAAAAGAATTCAAAAATTTAAAATCGCCATAGCTCCTAAACTAGGCGTCTGCGGGGGTCATATTAAGCACCAGAAAAAAAAAATTCAAAATCTTAAAATGGCTATAACTCCTAAACTAGGCGTCAGCGGGGGTCATATTATGCACCAGAAAACTAGGCGTCTGCGGGGTCATATTATGCACCAGAAAAAAAAATTCAAAATCTTAAAATGGCTATAACTCCTAAACTAGGCGTCTGCGGGGGTCATATTATGCACCAGAAAAAAAAAATTCAAAATCTTAAAATGGCTATAACTCCTAAACTAGGCGTCTGCGGGGGTCATATTATGCACCAGAAAAAAGAAAATTCAAAACTTTAAAATCGCCATAACTCCTAAACTAGGCGTCTGCGGGGGTCATATTATGCACCAGAAAAAAAAAAATTCAAAATCTTAAAATGGCTATAACTCCTAAACTAGGCGTCTGCGGGGGTCATATTATGCACCAGAAAAAAAAATTCAAAATCTTAAAGCGGTTATAACTCCTAAACTAGGCGTCTGCGGGGGTCATATCATGCACCAGAAAAAAAAATTCAAAATCTTAAAATGGCTATAACTCCTAAACTAGGCCTCTGCGGGGGTCATATTATGCACCAGAAAAAAAAAATTCGAAATCTTAAAATTTCTATAACTCCTAAACTAGGACTCTGCGGGGGTCATATTATGCACCAGAAAAAAAAATTCAAAATCTTAAAGTGGTTATAACTCCTAAACTAGGCGTCTGCGGGGGTCATATTATGCACCAGAAAAAAGAAAATTCAAAACTTTAAAATCGCCATAACTCCTAAACTAGGCGTCTGCGAAGGTCATATTATGCACCAGAAAAAAAAAAATTCAAAATCTTAAAATGGCTATAACTCCTAAACTAGGCGTCTGCGGGGGTCATATTATGCACCAGAAAAAAGAAAATTCAAAACTTTAAAATCGCCATAACTCCTAAACTAGGCGTCTGCGGGGGTCATATTATGCACCAGAAAAAAAAAAATTCAAAATCTTAAAATGGCTATAACTCCTAAACTAGGCGTCTGCGGGGGTCATATTATGCACCAGAAAAAAAAATTCAAAATCCTAAAGTGGTTATAACTCCTAAACTAGGCGTCTGCGGGGGTCATATTATGCACCAGAAAAAAGAAAATTCAAAACTTTAAAATCGCCATAACTCCTAAACTAGGCGTCTGCGGGGGTCATATTATGCACCAGAAAAAAAAAAATTCAAAATCTTAAAATGGCTATAACTCCTAAACTAGGCGTCTGCGGGGGTCATATTATGCACCAGAAAAAAAAATTCAAAATCTTAAAGCGGTTATAACTCCTAAACTAGGCGTCTGCGGGGGTCATATCATGCACCAGAAAAAAAAATTCAAAATCTTAAAATGGCTATAACTCCTAAACTAGGCCTCTGCGGGGGTCATATTATGCACCAGAAAAAAAAAATTCGAAATCTTAAAATTTCTATAACTCCTAAACTAGGACTCTGCGGGGGTCATATTATGCACCAGAAAAAGAAAATTCAAAACTTAAAGATCGCTATAACTCCTAAACTAGGCGTCTGTGGGGGTCATATTATGCACCAGAAAAAAGAAAATTCAAAACTTTAAAATCGCCATAACTCCTAAACTAGGCGTCTGCGGGGGTCATATTATGCACCAGAAAAAAAAAAATTCAAAATCTTAAAATGGCTATAACTCCTAAACTAGGCGTCTGCGGGGGTCATATTATGCACCAGAAAAAAGAAAATTCAAAACTTTAAAATGGCTATAACTCCTAAACCAGGCGTCTGACGGGGTCATATTATGCACCAGAAAAAAGAAAATTCAAAACTTTAAAATGGTTATAACTCCTAAACTAGGCGTCTGCCGGGGTCATATTATGCACCAGAAAAAAGAATTCAAAAATTTAAAATCGCTATAACTCCTAAACTAGGCGTCTGCGGGGGTCATATTATGCACCAGAAAAAAAAAATTCAAAATCTTAAAATGGCTATAACTCCTAAACTAGGCGTCTGCGTAGGTCATATTATGCACCAGAAGAAAGAAAATTCAAAACCTTAAGATCACTTTAACTCCTAAACTAGGCGTCTGTGGGGGTCATATTATGCACCAGAAAAAAAAATTCAAAATCTTAAAATGGCTATAACTCCTAAACTAGGCGTCTGCGGGGGTCATATTATGCACCAGAAAAAAAAATTCAAAATCTTAAAGCGTTTATAACTCCTAAACTAGGCGTCTGCGGGGCTCATATTATGCACCAGAAAAAAAAATTCAAAATCTTAAAATGGCTATAACTCCTAAACTAGGCGTCTGCGGAGGTCATATTATGCACCAGAAAAAAAAAATTCGAAATCTTAAAATTTCTATAACTCCTAAACTAGGACTCTGCGGGGGTCATATTATGCACCAGAAAAAAAAATTCAAAATCTTAAAGTGGTTATAACTCCTAAACTAGGCGTCTGCGGGGGTCATATCATGCACCAGAAAAAAAAATTCAAAATCTTAAAATGGCTATAACTCCTAAACTAGGCGTCTGCGGGGGTCATATTATGCACCAGAAAAAAGAAAATTCAAAACTTTAAAATCGCTATAACTCCTAAACTAGGCGTCTGCGGGGGTCATATTATGCACCAGAAAAAAAATCTCCAAATTTTAAAATGGCTATAACTCCTAAACTAGGCGTCTGTGGGGGTCATATTATGCACCAGAAAAAAAAAATTCAAAATCTTAAAATGGCTTTAACTCCTAAACTAGGCGTCTGCGGGGGTCATATTATGCACCAGAAAAAAGAAAATTCAAAACTTTAAGATCGCTATAACTCCTAAACTAGGCGTCTGCGGGGGTCATATTATGCACCAGAAAAAAAATCTCCAAATTTTAAAATGGCTATAACTCCTAAACTAGGCGTCTGCGGGGGTCATATTATGCACCAGAAAAAAGAAAATTCAAAACTGTAAAATGGCTATAACTCCTAAACTAGGCGTCTGCGGGGGTCATATTATGCACCAGAAAAAGAAAATTCAAAACTTAAAGATCGCTATAACTCCTAAACTAGGCGTCTGTGGGGGTCATATTATGCAAGAGAAAAAAAAATTCAAAATCTTAAAATGGCTATAACTCCTAAACTAGGCGTCTGCGGGGGTCATATTATGCACCAGAAAAAAAAAATTCAAAACTTTAAAATCGCTATAACTCCCAAACTAGGCGTCTGCGGGGGTCATATTTTGCACCAGAAAAAAGAATTCAAAAATTTAAAATCGCCTTAGCTCCTAAACTAGGCGTCTGCGGGGGTCATATTAAGCACCAGAAAAAAAAAATTCAAAATCTTAAAATGGCTATAACTCCTAAACTAGGCGTCTGCGGGGGTCATATTATGCACCAGAAAAAAGAAAATTCAAAACTTTAAAATCGCTATAACTCCTAAACTAGGCGTCTGCGGGGGTCATATTATGCACCAGAAAAAAAAATTCAAAATCTTAAAATGGCTATAACTCCTAAACTAGGCGTCTGCGGGGGTCATATTATGCACCAGAAAAAAAAAAATTCAAAACTTTAAAATCGCTATAACTCCTAAACTAGGCGTCTGCGGGGGTCATATTTTGCACCAGAAAAAAGAATTCAAAAATTTAAAATCGCCATAGCTCCTAAACTAGGCGTCTGCGGGGGTCATATTAAGCACCAGAAAAAAAAAATTCAAAATCTTAAAATGGCTATAACTCCTAAACTAGGCGTCTGCGGAGGTCATATTATGCACCAGAAAAAGGAAAATTCAAAACTTTAAAATCGCTATAACTCCTAAACTAGGCGTCTGCGGGGGTCATATTATGCACCAGAAAAAAAAATTCAAAATCTTAAAATGGCTATAACTCCTAAACTAGGCGTCTGCGGGGGTCATATTAAGCACCAGAAAAAAAAATTTCAAAACTTTAAAATGGCTATTACTCCTAAACTAGGCGTCTGCGGGGGTCATATTATGCACCAGAAGAAAGAAAATTCAAAACTTTAAGATCGCTATAACTCCTAAACTAGGCGTCTGCGGGGGTCATATTATGCACCAGAAGAAAGAAAATTCAAAACTTTAAGATCGCTATAACTCCTAAACTAGGCGTCTGTGGGGGTCATATTATGCACCAGAAAAAAAAATTCAAAATCTTAAAATGGCTATAACTCCTAAACTAGGCGTCTGCGGGGGTCATATTATGCACTAGAAAACTAGGCGTCTGCGGGGTCATATTATGCACCAGAAAAAAAAATTCAAAATCTTAAAATGGCTATAACTCCTAAACTAGGCGTCTGCGGGGGTCATATTATGCACCAAAAAAAAAAATTCAAAATCTTAAAATCGCTATAACTCCTAAACTACGCGTCTGCGGGGGTCATATTATGCACCAGAAAAAAAAATTCAAAACTTTAAAATCGCTATAACTCCTAAACTAGGCGTCTGCGGGGGTCATATTATGCACCAGAAAAAAAAATTCAAAATCTTAAAGCGGTTATAACTCCTAAACTAGGCGTCTGCGGGGGTCATATTATGCACCAAAAAAAAAAATTCAAAATCTTAAAATCGCTATAACTCCTAAACTACGCGTCTGCGGGGGTCATATTATGCACCAGAAAAAAGAATTCAAAATCTTAAAATGGCTATAACTCCTAAACTAGGCGTCTGCGGGGGTCATATTATGCACTAGAAAACTAGGCGTCTGCGGGGTCATATTATGCACCAGAAAAAAAAATTCAAAATCTTAAAATGGCTATAACTCCTAAACTAGGCGTCTGCGGGGGTCATATTATGCACCAAAAAAAAAAATTCAAAATCTTAAAATCGCTATAACTCCTAAACTACGCGTCTGCGGGGGTCATATTATGCACCAGAAAAAAGAATTCAAAAATTTAAAATCGCCATAGCTCCTAAACTAGGCGTCTGCGGGGGTCTTATTATGCACCAGAAAAAAAAAATTCAAAATCTTAAAATGGCCATAACTCCTAAACTAGGCGTTTTCCGGGGTCATATTATGCACCAGAAAAAAGAAAATTCAAAACTTTAAAATCGCTATAACTCCTAAACTAGGCGTCTGCGGGGGTCATATTATGCACCAGAAAAAAAAATTCAAAATCTTAAAGCGGTTATAACTCCTAAACTAGGCGTCTGCGGGGGTCATATTATGCACCAGAAAAAAAAATTCAAAATCTTAAAATGGCTATAACTCCTAAACTAGGCGTCTGCGGGGGTCATATTATGCACCAGAAAAAAAAAATTCTAAATCTTAAAATGGCTATAACTCCTAAACTAGGCGTCTGCGGGGGTCATATTATGCACCAGAAAAAAGAAAATTCAAAACTTTAAAATGGCTATAACTCCTAAACTAGGCGTCTGCGGGGGTCATATTATGCACCAGAAGAAAGAAAATTCAAAACTTTAAGATCGCTATAACTCCTAAACTAGGCGTCTGCGGGGGTCAAATTATGCACCAGAAAACTAGGCGTCTGCGGGGTCATATTATGCACCAGAAAAAAAAATTCAAAATCTTAAAATGGCTATAACTCCTAAACTAGGCGTCTGCGGGGGTCATATTATGCACCAAAAAAAAAAATTCAAAATCTTAAAATCGCTTTAACTCCTAAACTACGCGTCTGCGGGGGTCATATTATGCACCAGAAAAAAAATTTTCAAAACACAAAAATGGCTATAACTCCTAAACTAGGCGTCTGCGGGGGTCATATTATGCACCGGAAAAAAACTATTTCAAAACACAAAAATGGCTATAACTCCGAAACTAGGCGTCTGCGGGGGTCATATTTTCACCAGAAAAAAACTATTTCAAAACACAAAAATGGCTATAACTCCTAAACTAGGCGTCTGCGGGGGTCATATTATGCACCAGAAAAAACTATTTCAAAACACAAAAATGGCTATAACTCCTAAACTAGGCGTCTGCGGGGGTCATTTTATGCACCAGAAAAAACTATTTCAAAACACAAAAATGGCTATAACTCCTAAACTAGGCGTCTGCAGGGGTCATATTATGCACCAGAAAAAACTATTTCAAAACACAAAAATGGCTATAACTCCTAAACTAGGCGTCTGCGGGGGTCATACTAGGCACCAGAAAAAACTATTTCAAAACACAAAAATGGCTATAACTCCTAAGCTAGGCGTCTGCGGGGGTCACATTATGCACCAGAAAAAACTATTTCAAAACACAAAAATGGCTATAACTCCTAAACTAGGCGTCTGCGGGGGTCATATTATGCACCAGAAAAAAACTATTTCAAAACACAAAAATGGCTACAACTCCTAAACTAGGCGTCTGCGGGGGTCATATTATGCACCAGAAAAAAACTATTTCAAAACACAAAAATGGTTATAATTCCTAAACTAGGCGTCTGCGGGGGTCATATTATGCACCAGAAAAAACTATTTCAAAACACAAAAATGGCTATAACTCCTAAACTAGGCGTCTGCGGGGGTCATATTATGCACAAGAAAAAAACTATTTCAAAACACAAAAATGGCTATAACTCCTAAACTAGGCGTCTGCGGGGGTCATATTATGCACCAGAAAAAAACTATTTCAAAACACAAAAATGGCTATAACTCCTAAACTAGGCGTCTGTGGGGGTCATATTATGCACCAGAAAAAACTATTTCAAAACACAAAAATGGCTATAACTCCTAAACTAGGCGTCTGCGGGGCCATATTATGCACCAGAAAAAAAAAATTCAAAATCTTAAAATGGCTATAACTCCTAAACTAGTCGTCTGCGGGGGTCATATTATGCACCAGAAAAAAAAAATTCAAAATCTTAAAATGGCTATAACTCCTAAACTAGGCGTCTGCGGGGGTCATATTATGCACCAGAAAAAAAAAATTCAAAATCTTAAAGCGGTTATAACTCCTAAACTAGGCGTCTGCGGGGGTCATATTATGCACCAGAAAAAAAAAATTCAAAATCTTAAAATCGCTATAACTCCTAAACTAGGCGTCTGTGGGGGTCATATTATGCACCAGAAAAAAAATATCCAAAATCTTAAAATGGCTATAACTCCTAAACTAGGCGTCTGCGGGGTCATATTATGCACCAGAAAAAAAAAATTCAAAATCTTAAAATAGCTATAACTCCTAAACTAGGCGTCTGCGGGGGTCATATTATGCACCGGAAAAACAAAATTCAAAATCTTAAAGCGGTTATAACTCCTAAACTAGGCGTCTGCGGGGGTCATATTATGCACCAGAAAAAAAAATTCAAAATCTTAAAATGGCTATAACTCCTAAACTAGGCGTCAGCGGGGGTCATATTATGCACCAGAAAAAAAAATTCAAAATCTTAAAATGGCTATAACTCCTAAACTAGGCGTCTCCGGGGGTCATATAAAGCACTAGAAAAAAAAATTTCAAAACTTTAAAATCGCTATAACTCCTAAACTAGGCGTCTGTGGGGGTCATATTATGCACCAGAAAAAAAATATCCAAAATCTTAAAATGGCTATAACTCCTAAACTAGGCGTCTGCGGGGTCATATTATGCACCAGAAAAAAAAAATTCAAAATCTTAAAATAGCTATAACTCCTAAACTAGGCGTCTGCGGGGGTCATATTATGCACCAGAAAAACAAAATTCAAAATCTTAAAGCGGTTATAACTCCTAAACTAGGCGTCTGCGGGGGTCATATTATGCACCAGGAAAAAAAAAATTCAAAATCTTAAAATCGCTATAACTCCTAAACTAGGCGTCTGTGGGGGTCATATTATGCACCAGAAAAAAAATATCCAAAATCTTAAAATGGCTATAACTCCTAAACTAGGCGTCTGCGGGGTCATATTATGCACCAGAAAAAAAAAATTCAAAATCTTAAAATAGCTATAACTCCTAAACTAGGCGTCTGCGGGGGTCATATTATGCACCAGAAAAACAAAATTCAAAATCTTAAAGCGGTTATAACTCCTAAACTAGGCGTCTGCGGGGGTCATATTATGCACCAGAAAAAAAAATTCAAATTCTTAAAGTGGTTATAACTCCTAAACTAGGCGTCTGCGGGGTCATATTATGCACCAGAAAAAAGAAAATTCAAAACTTTAAAATCGCTATAACTCTAAACTAGGCGTCTGCGGGGGTCATATTATGCACCAGAAAAAAAAATTCAAAATCTTAAAATGGCTATAACTCCTAAACTAGGCGTCAGCGGGGGTCATATTATGCACCAGAAAAAAAAATTCAAAATCTTAAAATGGCTATAACTCCTAAACTAGGCGTCTCCGGGGGTCATATAAAGCACTAGAAAAAAAAATTTCAAAACTTTAAAATCGCTATAACTCCTAAACTAGGCGTCTGCGGTTGTCATATTATGCACCAGAAGAAAGAAAATTCAAAACTTTAAGATCGCTATAACTCCTAAACTAGGCGTCTGCGGGGGTCATATTATGCACCAGAAAAAAGAAAATTCGAAATTTAAAATTGCTATAACTCTTAAACTAGGCGTCAGCGGGGGTCATATTATGCACCAGAAAAAAAAATTCAAAATCTTAAAATGGCTATAACTCATAAACTAGGCGTCTGCGGGGATCATATTATGCACCAGAAAAAAGAAAATTCAAAATTTAAAATTGCTATAACTCTTAAACTAGGCGTCAGCGGGGGTCATATTATGCACCAGAAAAAAGAAAATTCAAAATTTAAAATTGCTATAACTCCTAAACTAGGCGTCTCCGGGGGTCATATAAAGCACTAGAAAAAAAAATTTCAAAACTTTAAAATCGCTATAACTCCTAAACTAGGCGTCTGCGGGGGTCATATTATACACCAGAAAAAAGAAAATTCAAAACTTTAAGATCGCTATAACTCCTAAACTAGGCGTCTGCGGGGGTCATATTATACACCAGAAAAAAGAAAATTCAAAATTTAAAATCGCTATAACTCCTAAACTAAGCGTCTGTGGGGGTCATCTTACGCACCAGAAAAAAAAATTCAAAATCTTAAAATGGCTATAACTCCTAAACTAGGCGTCTGCGGGGGTCATATTATGCACCAGAAAAAAAAATTCAAAACTTTAAAATCGCTATAACTCCTAAACTATACGTCTGCGGGGGTCATATTATGCACCAGAAAAAAAAATTCAAAATCTTAAAATGGCTATAACTCCTAAACTAGGCGTCTGCGGGGTCATATTATGCACCAGAAAAAAAAATTCAAAATCTTAAAATGGCTATAACTCCTAAACTAGGCGTCTGCGGGGGTCATATTATGCACCACAAAAAAGAAAATTCAAAACTTTAAAATCGCTATAACTCTAAACTAGGCGTCTGCGGGGGTCATATTAAGCACCAGAAAAAAAATTTCAAAACTTTAAAATCGCTATTACTCCTAAACTAGGCGTCTGCGGGGGTCATATTATGCACCAGAAGAAAGAAAATTCAAAACTTTAAGATCGCTATAACTCCTAAACTAGGCGTCTGCGGTGGTCATATTATGCACCAGAAAAAAGAAAATTCAAAACTTTAAAATGGCTATAACTCCTAAACTAGGCGTCTGCGGGGTCATATTATGCACCAGAGAAAAAAATTCAAAATCTTAAAATGGCTATAACTCCTAAACTAGGCGTCTGCGGGGGTCATATTACGCACCAGAAGAAAGAAAATTCAAAACTTTAAGATCGCTATAACTCCTAAACTAGGCGTCTGCGGGGGTCATATTATGCACCAGAAAAAGAAATTCAAAATCCTAAAATGGCTATAACTCCTAAACTAGGCGTCTGCGGGGGTCATATTATGCACCAGAAAAAAGAAAATTCAAAACTTTAAAATGGCTATAACTCCTAAACTAGGCGTCTGCGGGGTCATATTATGCACCAGAGAAAAAAATTCAAAATCTTAAAATGGCTATAACTCCTAAACTAGGCGTCTGCGGGGGTCATATTATGCACCAGAAGAAAGAAAATTCAAAACTTTAAGATCGCTATAACTCCTAAACTAGGCGTCTGCGGAGGTCATATTATGCACCAGAAAAAGAAATTCAAAATCCTAAAATGGCTATAACTCCTAAACTAGGCGTCTGCGGTGGTCATATTATGCACCAGAAGAAAGAAAATTCAAAACTTTAAGATCGCTATAACTCCTAAACTAGGCGTCTGCGGTGGTCATATTATGCACCAGAAAAAAGAAAATTCAAAACTTTAAAATGGCTATAACTCCTAAACTAGGCGTCTGCGGGGTCATATTATGCACCAGAGAAAAAAATTCAAAATCTTAAAATGGCTATAACTCCTAAACTAGGCGTCTGCGGGGGTCATATTATGCACCAGAAGAAAGAAAATTCAAAACTTTAAGATCGCTATAACTCCTAAACTAGGCGTCTGCGGAGGTCATATTATGCACCAGAAAAAGAAATTCAAAATCCTAAAATGGCTATAACTCCTAAACTAGGCGTCTGCGGGGGTCATATTAAGCACCAGAAAAAAAAATTTCAAAACTTTAAAATCGCTATAACTCCTAAACTAGGCGTCTGAGGGGGTCATATTATGCACCAGAAAAAAGAAAATTCAAAATTTAAAATCGCTATAACTCCTAAACTAGGCGTCTGTGGGGGTCATATTACGCACCAGAAAAAAAAATTCAAAATCTTAAAATGGCTATAACTCCTAAACTAGGCGTCTCCGGGGGTCATTTTATGCACCAGAAAAAAAAATTCAAAACTTTAAAATCGCTATAGCTCCTAAACTAGACGTCTGCGGGGGTCATATTATGCACCAAAAAAAAAAATTTAAAATCTTAAAATGGCTATAACTCCTAAACTAGGCGTCTGCGGGGTCATATTATGCACCAGAAAAAAAAATTCAAAATCTTAAAATGGCTATAACTCCTAAACTAGGCGTCTGCGGGGGTCATATTATGCACCAGAAAAAAGAAAATTCAAAACTTTAAAATCGCTATAACTCCTAAACTAGGCGTCTGCGGGGGTCATATTATGCACCAGAAAAAAAAAAATTCAAAATCTTAAAATGGCTATAACTCATAAACTAGGCGTCTGCGGGGGTCATATTATGCACCAGAAAAAAGAAAATTCAAAACTTTAAAATGGCTATAACTCCTAAACTAGGCGTCTGCGGGGGTCATATTATGCACCAGAAGAAAGAAAATTCAAAACTTTAAGATCGCTATAACTCCTAAACTAGGCGTCTGTGGGGGTCATATTATGCACCACAAAAAAGAATTCAAAAATTTAAAATCGCTATAACTCCTAAACTAGGCGTCTGCGGGGGTCATATTATGCACCAGAAAAAAAAAAATTCAAAGTCTTAAAATGGCTATAACTCCTAAACTAGGCGTCTGCGGGGGTCATATTATGCACCAGAAAAAAAATTCAAAACTTTAAGATCGCTATAACTCCTAAACTAGGCGTCTGTGGGGGTCATATTATGCACCACAAAAAAGAATTCAAAAATTTGAAATCGCTATAACTCCTAAACTAGGCGTCTGCGGGGGTCATATTATGCACCAGAAAAAAGAAAATTCAAAACTTTAAAATGGCTATATGCACCAGAAAAAAAATTTCAAAACTTTAAAATCGCTATAACTCCTAAACTAGGCGTCTGCGGGGGTCATATTATACACCAGAAAAAAGAAAATTCAAAATTTAAAATCGCTATAACTCCTAAACTAAGCGTCTGTGGGGGTCATCTTACGCACCAGAAAAAAAAATTCAAAATCTTAAAATGGCTATAACTCCTAAACTAGGCGTCTGCGGGGGTCATATTATGCACCAGAAAAAAAAATTCAAAACTTTAAAATCGCTATAACTCCTAAACTATACGTCTGCGGGGGTCATATTATGCACCAGAAAAAAAAATTCAAAATCTTAAAATGGCTATAACTCCTAAACTAGGCGTCTGCGGGGTCATATTATGCACCAGAAAAAAAAATTCAAAATCTTAAAATGGCTATAACTCCTAAACTAGGCGTCTGCGGGGGTCATATTATGCACCACAAAAAAGAAAATTCAAAACTTTAAAATCGCTATAACTCTAAACTAGGCGTCTGCGGGGGTCATATTAAGCACCAGAAAAAAAATTTCAAAACTTTAAAATCGCTATTACTCCTAAACTAGGCGTCTGCGGGGGTCATATTATGCACCAGAAGAAAGAAAATTCAAAACTTTAAGATCGCTATAACTCCTAAACTAGGCGTCTGCGGTGGTCATATTATGCACCAGAAAAAAGAAAATTCAAAACTTTAAAATGGCTATAACTCCTAAACTAGGCGTCTGCGGGGTCATATTATGCACCAGAGAAAAAAATTCAAAATCTTAAAATGGCTATAACTCCTAAACTAGGCGTCTGCGGGGGTCATATTATGCACCAGAAGAAAGAAAATTCAAAACTTTAAGATCGCTATAACTCCTAAACTAGGCGTCTGCGGGGGTCATATTATGCACCAGAAAAACAAATTCAAAATCCTAAAATGGCTATAACTCCTAAACTAGGCGTCTGCGGGGGTCATATTAAGCACCAGAAAAAAAAATTTCAAAACTTTAAAATCGCTATAACTCCTAAACTAGGCGTCTGCGGTTGTCATATTATGCACCAGAAGAAAGAAAATTCAAAACTTTAAGATCGCTATAACTCCTAAACTAGGCGTCTGAGGGGGTCATATTATGCACCAGAAAAAAGAAAATTCAAAATTTAAAATCGCTATAACTCCTAAACTAGGCGTCTGTGGGGGTCATATTACGCACCAGAAAAAAAAATTCAAAATCTTAAAATGGCTATAACTCCTAAACTAGGCGTCTCCGGGGGTCATTTTATGCACCAGAAAAAAAAATTCAAAACTTTAAAATCGCTATAGCTCCTAAACTAGACGTCTGCGGGGGTCATATTATGCACCAAAAAAAAAAATTTAAAATCTTAAAATGGCTATAACTCCTAAACTAGGCGTCTGCGGGGTCATATTATGCACCAGAAAAAAAAATTCAAAATCTTAAAATGGCTATAACTCCTAAACTAGGCGTCTGCGGGGGTCATATTATGCACCAGAAAAAAGAAAATTCAAAACTTTAAAATCGCTATAACTCCTAAACTAGGCGTCTGCGGGGGTCATATTATGCACCAGAAAAAAAAAAATTCAAAATCTTAAAATGGCTATAACTCATAAACTAGGCGTCTGCGGGGGTCATATTATGCACCAGAAAAAAGAAAATTCAAAACTTTAAAATGGCTATAACTCCTAAACTAGGCGTCTGCGGGGGTCATATTATGCACCAGAAGAAAGAAAATTCAAAACTTTAAGATCGCTATAACTCCTAAACTAGGCGTCTGTGGGGGTCATATTATGCACCACAAAAAAGAATTCAAAAATTTAAAATCGCTATAACTCCTAAACTAGGCGTCTGCGGGGGTCATATTATGCACCAGAAAAAAAAAAATTCAAAGTCTTAAAATGGCTATAACTCCTAAACTAGGCGTCTGCGGGGGTCATATTATGCACCAGAAAAAAAATTCAAAACTTTAAGATCGCTATAACTCCTAAACTAGGCGTCTGTGGGGGTCATATTATGCACCACAAAAAAGAATTCAAAAATTTGAAATCGCTATAACTCCTAAACTAGGCGTCTGCGGGGGTCATATTATGCACCAGAAAAAAGAAAATTCAAAACTTTAAAATGGCTATATGCACCAGAAAAAAAAATTCAAAACTTTAAAATCGCTATAACTCCTAAACTAGGCTTCTGCGGGGGTCATATTATGCCCCACAAAAAAGAATTCAAAAATTTAAAATCGCTATAACTCCTAAACTAGGCGTCTGCGGGGGTCATATTATGCACCAGAAAAAAGAAAATTCAAAACTTTAAGATCGCTATAACTCCTAAACTAGGCGTCTGCGGGGGTCATATTATGCACCAGAAAAAAAAAATTCAAAACTTTAAAATCGCTATAACTCCTAAACTAGGCTTCTGCGGGGGTCATATTATGCACCAGAAGAAAGAAAATTCAAAACTTTAAGATCGCTATAACTCCTAAACTAGGCGTCTGTGGGGGTCATATTATGCACCACAAAAAAGAATTCAAAAATTTAAAATCGCTATAACTCCTAAACTAGGCGTCTGCGGGGGTCATATTATGCACCAGAAAAAAGAAAATTCAAAACTTTAAAATGGCTATAACTCCTAAACTAGGCGTCTGCGGGGGTCATATTATGCACCAGAAGAAAGAAAATTCAAAACTTTAAGATCGCTATAACTCCTAAACTAGGCGTCTGCGGGGGTCATATTATGCACCAGAAAAAAAAAATTCAAAACTTTAAAATCGCTATAACTCCTAAACTAGGCTTCTGCGGGGGTCATATTATGCACCAGAAGAAAGAAAATTCAAAACTTTAAGATCGCTATAACTCCTAACCTAGGCGTCTGTGGGGGTCATATTATGCACCACAAAAAAGAATTCAAAAATTTAAAATCGCTATAACTCCTAAACTAGGCGTCTGCGGGGGTCATATTATGCACCAGAAAAAAGAAAATTCAAAACTTTAAAATGGCTATAACTCCTAAACTAGGCGTCTGCGGGGGTCATATTATGCACCAGAAAAAAAAAAATTCAAAATCTTAAAATGGCTATAACTCCTAAACTAGGCGTCTGCGGGGGTCATATTATGCACCAGAAGAAAGAAAATTCAAAACTTTAAGATCGTTATAACTCCTAAACTAGGCGTCTTCGGGGGTCATATTATGCACCAGAAGAAAGAAAATTCAAAACTTTAAGATCGTTATAACTCCTAAACTAGGCGTCTGCGGGGGTCATATTATGCACCAGAAAAAAGAAAATTCAAAACTTTAAAATGGCTATAACTCCTAAACTAGGCGTCTGCGGGGGTCATATTATGCACCAGAAGAAAGAAAATTCAAAACTTTAAGATCGCTATAACTCCTAAACTAGGCGTCTGTGGGGGTCATATTATGCACCAGAAAAAAAAATTCAAAATCTTAAAATGGCTATAACTCCTAAACTAGGCGTCTGCGGGGGTCATATTATGCACCAGAAAAAAAAATTCAAAATCTTAAAATGGCTATAACTCCTAAACTAGACGTCTGCCGGGGTCATATTATGCACCAGAAAAAAGAATTCAAAAATTTAAGATCGCTATAACTCCTAAACTAGGCGTCTGCGGGGGTCATATTATGCACCAGAAAAAAGAAAATTCAAAACTTTAAAATGGCTATAACTCCTAAACTAGGCGTCTGCGGGGGTCATATTTTGCACCAGAAAAAGAATTCAAAAATTTAAGATCGCCATAGCTCCTAAACTAGGCGTCTGCGGGGGTCATATTAAGCACCAGAAAAAAAAATTCAAAATCTTAAAATGGCTATAACTCCTAAACTAGGCGTCTGCGGGGGTCATACTATGCACCAGAAGAAAGAAAATTCAAAACTTTAAGATCGCTATAACTCCTAAACTAGGCGTCTGTGGGGGTCATATTATGCACCACAAAAAAGAATTCAAAAATTTAAAATCGCTATAACTCCTAAACTAAGCGTCTGCGGGGGTCATATTATGCACCAGAAAAAAAAAATGCAAAACTTTAAAATGGCTATAACTCCTAAACTAGGCGTCTGCGGGGGTCATATTATGCACCAGAAAAAAAAAATTCAAAACTTTAAAATCGCTATAACTCCTAAACTAGGCGTCTGCGGGGGTCATATTATGCACCACAAAAAAGAATTCAAAAATTTAAAATCGCTATAACTCCTAAACTAGGCGTCTGCGGGGGTCATATTATGCACCAGAAAAAAGAAAATTCAAAACTTTAAAATGGCTATAACTCCTAAACTAGGCGTCTGCGGGGGTCATATTATGCTCCAGAAGAAAGAAAATTCAAAACTTTAAGATCGCTATAACTCCTAAACTAGGCGTCTGCGGGGGTCATATTATGCACCAGAAAAAAAAAATTCAAAACTTTAAAATCGCTATAACTCCTAAACTAGGCGTCTGCGGGGGTCATATTATGCACCACAAAAAAGAATTCAAAAATTTAAAATCGCTATAACTCCTAAACTAGGCGTCTGCGGGGGTCATATTATGCACCAGAAAAAAGAAAATTCAAAACTTTAAAATGGCTATAACTCCTAAACTAGGCGTCTGCGGGGGTCATATTATGCGCCAGAAGAAAGAAAATTCAAAACTTTAAGATCGCTATAACTCCTAAACTAGGCGTCTGCGGGGGTCATATTATGCACCAGAAAAAAAAAATTCAAAACTTTAAAATCGCTATAACTCCTAAACTAGGCTTCTGCGGGGGTCATATTATGCACCAGAAGAAAGAAAATTCAAAACTTTAAAATGGCTATAACTCCTAAACTAGGCGTCTGCGGGGGTCATATTATGCGCCAGAAGAAAGAAAATTCAAAACTTTAAGATCGCTATAACTCCTAAACTAGGCGTCTGCGGGGGTCATATTATGCACCAGAAAAAAAAAAATTCAAAATCTTAAAATGGCTATAACTCCTAAACTAGGCGTCTGCGGGGGTCATATTATGCACCAGAAGAAAGAAAATTCAAAACTTTAAGATCGTTATAACTCCTAAACTAGGCGTCTGCGGGGGTCATATTATGCACCAGAAGAAAGAAAATTCAAAACTTTAAGATCGTTATAACTCCTAAACTAGGCGTCTGCGGGGGTCATATTATGCACCAGAAAAAAAGAAAATTCAAAACTTTAAAATGGCTATAACTCCTAAACTAGGCGTCTGCGGGGGTCATATTATGCACCAGAAGAAAGAAAATTCAAAACTTTAAGATCGCTATAACTCCTAAACTAGGCGTCTGTGGGGGTCATATTATGCACCAGAAAAAAAAATTCAAAATCTTAAAATGGCTATAACTCCTAAACTAGGCGTCTGCGGGGGTCATATTATGCACCAGAAAAAAAAATTCAAAATCTTAAAATGGCTATAACTCCTAAACTAAGCGTCTGCCGGTGTCATATTATGCACCAGAAAAAAGAATTCAAAAATTTAAGATCGCTATAACTCCTAAACTAGGCGTCTGCGGGGGTCATATTATGCACCAGAAAAAAGAAAATTCAAAACTTTAAAATGGCTATAACTCCTAAACTAGGCGTCTGCGGGGGTCATATTTTGCACCAGAAAAAGAATTCAAAAATTTAAAATCGCCATAGCTCCTAAACTAGGCGTCTGCGGGGGTCATATTTAGCACCAGAAAAAAAAATTCAAAATCTTAAAATGGCTATAACTCCTAAACTAGGCGTCTGCGGGGGTCATACTATGCACCAGAACTAAGAAAATTCAAAACTTTAAGATCGCTATAACTCCTAAACTAGGCGTCTGTGGGGGTCATATTATGCACCACAAAAAAGAATTCAAAAATTTAAAATCGCTATAACTCCTAAACTAGGCGTCTGCGGGGGTCATATTATGCACCAGAAAAAAAAAATTCAAAACTTTAAAATGGCTATAACTCCTAAACTAGGCGTCTGCGGGGGTCATATTATGCGCCAGAAGAAAGAAAATTCAAAACTTTAAGATCGCTATAACTCCTAAACTAGGCGTCTGCGGGGGTCATATTATGCACCAGAAAAAAAAAATTCAAAACTTTAAAATCGCTATAACTCCTAAACTAGGCGTCTGCGGGGGTCATATTATGCACCACAAAAAAGAATTCAAAAATTTAAAATCGCTATAACTCCTAAACTAGGCGTCTGCGGGGGTCATATTATGCACCAGAAAAAAGAAAATTCAAAACTTTAAAATGGCTATAACTCCTAAACTAGGCGTCTGCGGGGGTCATATTATGCGCCAGAAGAAAGAAAATTCAAAACTTTAAGATCGCTATAACTCCTAAACTAGGCGTCTGCGGGGGTCATATTATGCACCAGAAAAAAAAAATTCAAAACTTTAAAATCGCTATAACTCCTAAACTAGGCTTCTGCGGGGGTCATATTATGCACCAGAAGAAAGAAAATTCAAAACTTTAAGATCGCTATAACTCCTAACCTAGGCGTCTGTGGGGGTCATATTATGCACCACAAAAAAGAATTCAAAAATTTAAAATCGCTATAACTCCTAAACTAGGCGTCTGCGGGGGTCATATTATGCACCAGAAAAAAGAAAATTCAAAACTTTAAAATGGCTATAACTCCTAAACTAGGCGTCTGCGGGGGTCATATTATGCACCAGAAAAAAAAAATTCAAAATCTTAAAATGGCTATAACTCCTAAACTAGGCCTCTGCGGGGGTCATATTATGCACCAGAAAAAAAAATTCAAAATCTTAAAGCGGTTATAACTCCTAAACTAGGCGTCTGCGGGCTCATATTATGCACCAGAAAAAAAAATTAAAAATCTTAAAATGGCTATAACTCCTAAACTAGGCGTCTGCGGGGGTCATATTATGCACCAGAAAAAAAAAAATTCAAAATCTTAAAATGGCTATAACTCCTAAACTAGGCGTCTGCGGGGGTCATATTATGCACCAGAAAAAAGAAAATTCAAAACTTTAAAATGGCTATAACTCCTACACTAGGCGTCTGCGGGGGTCATATTATGCACCAGAAGAAAGAAAATTCAAAACTTTAAGATCGCTATAACTCCTAAACTAGGCGTCTGTGGGGGTCATATTATGCACCAGAAAAAAAAATTCAAAATCTTAAAATGGCTATAACTCCTAAACTAGGCGTCTGCCGGGGTCATATTATGCACCAGAAAAAAGAATTCAAAAATTTAAGATCGCTATAACTCCTAAACTAGGCGTCTGCGGGGGTCATACTATGCACCAGATAAAAGAAAATTCAAAACTTTAAAATCGCTATAACTCCTAAACTAGGCGTCTGCGGGGGTCATATTATGCACCAGAAAAAAAAATTCAAAATCTTAAAATGGCTATAACTCCTAAACTAGGCGTCTGCGGGGGTCATATTATGCACCAGAAGAAAGAAAATTCAAAACTTTAAGATCGCTATAACTCCTAAACTAGGCGTCTGTGGGGGTCATATTATGCACCAGAAAAAAGAAAATTCAAAACTTTAAAATCGCCATAACTCCTCCCCTAGGCGTCTGCGGGGGTCATATTATGCACCAGAAAAAAAAAATTCAAAATCTTAAAATGGCTATAACTCCTAAACTAGGCGTCTGCGGGGGTCATATTATGCACCAGAAAAAAGAAAATTCAAAACTTTAAAATGGCTATAACTCCTAAACTAGGCGTCTGACGGGGTCATATTATGCACCAGAAAAAAGAAAATTCAAAACTTTAAAATGGTTATATCTCCTAAACTAGGCGTCTGCCGGGGTCATATTATGCACCAGAAAAAAGAAAATTCAAAACTTTAAAATGGCTATAACTCCTAAACTAGGCGGCTGACGGGGTCATATTATGCACCAGAAAAAAGAAAATTCAAAACTTTAAAATGGCTATAACTCCTAAACTAGGCGTCTGCGGGGGTCATATTATGCACCAGAAAAAAGAAAATTCAAAACTTTAAAATGGCTATAACTCCTAAACTAGGCGTCTGCGGGGGTCATATTATGCACCAGAAGAAAGAAAATTCAAAACTTTAAGATCGCTATAACTCCTAAACTAGGCGTCTGTGGGGGTCATATTATGCACCAGAAAAAAGAATTCAAAAATTTAAAATCGCTATAACTCCTAAACTAGGCGTCTGCGGGGGTCATATTATGCACCAGAAAAAAAAAAATTCAAAATCTTAAAATGGCTATAACTCCTAAACTAGGCGTCTGCGGGGGTCATATTATGCACCAGAAAAAAGAAAATTCAAAACTTTAAAATGGCTATAACTCCTAAACTAGGCGTCTGCGGGGGTCATATTATGCACCAGAAAAAAAAAATTCAAAATCTTAAAATGGCTATAACTCCTAAACTAGGCCTCTGCGGGGGTCATATTATGCACCAGAAAAAAAATTCAAAATCTTAAAGCGGTTATAACTCCTAAACTAGGCGTCTGCGGGCTCATATTATGCACCAGAAAAAAAAATTAAAAATCTTAAAATGGCTATAACTCCTAAACTAGGCGTCTGCGGGGGTCATATTATGCACCAGAAAAAAAAAAATTCAAAATCTTAAAATGGCTATAACTCCTAAACTAGGCGTCTGCGGGGGTCATATTATGCACCAGAAAAAAGAAAATTCAAAACTTTAAAATGGCTATAACTCCTAAACTAGGCGTCTGCGGGGGTCATATTATGCACCAGAAGAAAGAAAATTCAAAACTTTAAGATCGCTATAACTCCTAAACTAGGCGTCTGTGGGGGTCATATTATGCACCAGAAAAAAAAATTCAAAATCTTAAAATGGCTTTAACTCCTAAATTAGGCGTCTGCCGGGGTCATATTATGCACCAGAAAAAAGAATTCAAAAATTTAAGATCGCTATAACTCCTAAACTAGGCGTCTGCGGGGGTCATATTAAGCACCAGAAAAAAAAAATTCAAAATCTTAAAATGGCTATAACTCCTAAACTAGGCGACTGCGGGGGTCATACTATGCACCAGAAAAAAGAAAATTCAAAACTTTAAAATCGTTATAAC
The DNA here is from genome assembly GCA_963966105.1 of Volucella zonaria. NCBI lineage: Eukaryota > Metazoa > Arthropoda > Insecta > Diptera > Syrphidae > Volucella > Volucella zonaria. The sequence goes on along the minus strand of OZ014532.1, from coordinate 45,189,398 downwards.
TCCTAAACTAGGCGTCTGCGGGGGTCATATTATGCACCAGAAAAAAAAAATTCAAAATCTTAAAATGGCTATAACTCCTAAACTAGTCGTCTGCGGGGGTCATACTATGCACCAGAAAAAAGAAAATTCAAAACTTTAAAATCGCTATAACTCCTAAACTAGGCGTCTGCGGGGGTCATATTATGCACCAGAAAAAAAAATTCAAAATCTTAAAATGGCTATAACTCCTAAACTAGGCGTCTGCGGGGGTCATATTATGCACCAGAAGAAAGAAAATTCAAAACTTTAAGATCGCTATAACTTCTAAACTAGGCGTCTGTGGGGGTCATATTATGCACCAGAAAAAAGAAAATTCAAAACTTTAAAATCGCCATAACTCCTAAACTAGGCGTCTGCGGGGGTCATATTATGCACCAGAAAAAAAAAAATTCAAAATCTTAAAATGGCTATAACTCCTAAACTAGGCGTCTGCGGGGGTCATATTATGCACCAGAAAAAAGAAAATTCAAAACTTTAAAATGGCTATAACTCCTAAACTAGGCGTCTGACGGGGTCATATTATGCACCAGAAAAAAGAAAATTCAAAACTTTAAAATGGTTATAACTCCTAAACTAGGCGTCTGCCGGGGTCATATTATGCACCAGAAAAAAGAATTCAAAAATTTAAAATCGCTATAACTCCTAAACTAGGCGTCTGCGGGGGTCATATTATGCACCAGAAAAAAAAATTCAAAATCTTAAAATGGCTATAACTCCTAAACTAGGCGTCTGCGGGGGTCATATTATGCACCAGAAGAAAGAAAATTCAAAACCTTAAGATCGCTTTAACTCCTAAACTAGGCGTCTGTGGGGGTCATATTATGCACCAGAAAAAAAAATTCAAAATCTTAAAATGGCTATAACTCCTAAACTAGGCGTCTGCGGGGGTCATATTATGCACCAGAAAAAAAAATTCAAAATCTTAAAGCGGTTATAACTCCTAAACTAGGCGTCTGCGGGGGTCATATTATGCACCAGAAAAAAAAAATTCAAAATATTAAAATGGCTATAACTCCTAAACTAGGCGTCTGCGGGGGTCATATTATGCACCAGAAAAAAGAAAATTCAAAACCTTAAGATCGCTTTAACTCCTAAACTAGGCGTCTGTGGGGGTCATATTATGCACCAGAAGAAAGAAAATTCAAAACTTTAAGATCGCTATAACTCCTAAACTAGGCGTCTGTGGGGGTCATATTATGCACCAGAAAAAAGAATTCAAAAATTTAAAATCGCTATAACTCCTAAACTAGGCGTCTGCGGGGGTCATATTATGCACCAGAAAAAAAAAAATTCAAAATCTTAAAATGGCTATAACTCCTAAACTAGGCGTCTGCGGGGGTCATATTATGCACCAGAAAAAAGAAAATTCAAAACTTTAAAATGGCTATAACTCCTAAACTAGGCGTCTGCGGGGGTCATATTATGCACCAGAAAAAAAAAATTCAAAATCTTAAAATGGCTATAACTCCTAAACTAGGCGTCTGCGGGGGTCATATTATGCACCAGAAAAAAAAAAATTCAAAATCTTAAAATGGCTATAACTCCTAAACTAGGCGTCTGCGGGGGTCATATTATGCACCAGAAAAAAGAAAATTCAAAACTTTAAAATGGCTATAACTCCTAAACTAGGCGTCTGCGGGGGTCATATTATGCACCAGAAAAAAAAAATTCAAAATATTAAAATGGCTATAACTCCTAAACTAGGCCTCTGCGGGGGTCATATTATGCACCAGAAAAAAAAATTCAAAATCTTAAAGCGGTTATAACTCCTAAACTAGGCGTCTGCGGGCTCATATTATGCACCAGAAAAAAAAATTAAAAATTTTAAAATGGCTATAACTCCTAAACTAGGCGTCTGCGGGGGTCATATTATGCACCAGAAAGAAAAAAATTCAAAATCTTAAAATGGCTATAACTCCTAAACTAGGCGTCTGCGGGGGTCATATTATGCACCAGAAAAAAGAAAATTCAAAACTTTAAAATGGCTATAACTCCTAAACTAGGCGTCTGCGGGGGTCATATTATGCACCAGAAGAAAGAAAATTCAAAACTTTAAGATCGCTATAACTCCTAAACTAGGCGTCTGTGGGGGTCATATTATGCACCAGAAAAAAGAATTCAAAAATTTAAAATCGCTATAACTCCTAAACTAGGCGTCTGCGGGGGTCATATTATGCACCAGAAAAAAAAAAATTCAAAATCTTAAAATGGCTATAACTCCTAAACTAGGCGTCTGCGGGGGTCATATTATGCACCAGAAAAAAGAAAATTCAAAACTTTAAAATGGCTATAACTCCTAAACTAGGCGTCTGCGTGGGTCATATTATGCACCAGAAAAAAAAAATTCAAAATCTTAAAATGGCTATAACTCCTAAACTAGGCCTCTGCGGGGGTCATATTATGCACCAGAAAAAAAAATTCAAAATCTTAAAGCGGTTATAACTCCTAAACTAGGCGTCTGCGGGCTCATATTATGCACCAGAAAAAAAAATTAAAAATTTTAAAATGGCTATAACTCCTAAACTAGGCGTCTGCGGGGGTCATATTATGCACCAGAAAGAAAAAAATTCAAAATCTTAAAATGGCTATAACTCCTAAACTAGGCGGCTGCGGGGGTCATATTATGCACCAGAAAAAAGAAAATTCAAAACATTAAGATCGCTATAACTCCTAAACTAGGCGTCTGCGGGGGTCATATTATGCACCAGAAGAAAGAAAATTCAAAACTTTAAGATCGTTATAACTCCTAAACTAGGCGTCTGCGGGGGTCATATTATGCACCAGAAAAAAGAAAATTCAAAACTTTAAAATGGCTATAACTCCTAAACTAGGCGTCTGTGGGGGTCACATTTTGCACCAGAAAAAGAATTCAAAAATTTAAAATCGCCATAGCTCCTAAACTAGGCGTCTGCGGGGGTCATATTAAGCACCAGAAAAAAAAAATTCAAAATCTTAAAATGGCTATAACTCCTAAACTAGGCGTCTGCGGGGGTCATATTATGCACCAGAAGAAAGAAAATTCAAAACTTTAAGATCGCTATAACTCCTAAACTAGGCGTCTGTGGGGGTCATATTATGCACCAGAAAAAAAAATTCAAAATCTTAAAATGGCTATAACTCCTAAACTAGGCGTCTGCCGGGGTCATATTATGCACCAGAAAAAAGAATTCAAAAATTTAAGATCGCTATAACTCCTAAACTAGGCGTCTGCGGGGGTCATATTATGCACCAGAAAAAAGAAAATTCAAAACTTTAAAATGGCTATAACTCCTAAACTAGGCGTCTGCGGGGGTCATATTATGCACCAGAAAAAGAATTCAAAAATTTAAAATCGCCATAGCTCCTAAACTAGGCGTCTGCGGGGGTCATATTAAGCACCAGAAAAAAAAAATTCAAAATCTTAAAATGGCTATAACTCCGAAACTAGGCGTCTGCGGGGGTCATATTATGCACCAGAAGAAAGAAAATTCAAAACTTTAAGATCGCTATAACTCCTAAACTAGGCGTCTGTGGGGGTCATATTATGCACCAGAAAAAAGAAAATTCAAAACTTTAAAATCGCCATAACTCCTAAACTAGGCGTCTGCGGGGGTCATATTATGCACCAGAAAAAAAAAAATTCAAAATCTTAAAATGGCTATAACTCCTAAACTAGGCGTCTGCGGGGGTCATATTATGCACCAGAAAAAAGAAAATTCAAAACTTTAAAATGGCTATAACTCCTAAACTAGGCGTCTGACGGGGTCATATTATGCACCAGAAAAAAGAAAATTCAAAACTTTAAAATGGTTATAACTCCTAAACTAGGCGTCTGCCGGGGTCATACTATGCACCAGAAAAAAGAATTCAAAAATTTAAAATCGCTATAACTCCCAAACTAGGCGTCTGCGGGGGTCATATTATGCACCAGAAAAAAAAAATTCAAAATCTTAAAATGGCTATAACTCCTAAACTAGGCGTCTGCGGGGGTCATATTATGCACCAGAAGAAAGAAAATTCAAAACCTTAAGATCGCTTTAACTCCTAAACTAGGCGTCTGTGGGGGTCATATTATGCACCAGAAAAAAAAATTCAAAATCTTAAAATGGCTATAACTCCTAAACTAGGCGTCTGCGGGGGTCATATTATGCACCAGAAAAAAAAATTCAAAATCTTAAAATGGCTATAACTCCTAAACTAGGCGTCTGCGGGGGTCATATTATGCACCAGAAAAAAAAAATTCGAAATCTTAAATGGCTATAACTCCTAAACTAGGACTCTGCGGGGGTCATATTATGCACCAGAAAAAAAAATTCAAAATCTTAAAGCGGTTATAACTCCTAAACTAGGCGTCTGCGGGGGTCATATTATGCACCAGAAAAAAGAATTCAAAACTTTAAAATCGCCATAACTCCTAAACTAGGCGTCTGCGGGGGTCATATTATGCACCAGAAAAAAAAAAATTCAAAATCTTAAAATGGCTATAACTCCTAAACTAGGCGTCTGCGGGGGTCATATTATGCACCAGAAAAAAGAAAATTCAAAACTTTAAAATGGCTATAACTCCTAAACTAGGCGTCTGACGGGGTCATATTATGCACCAGAAAAAAGAAAATTCAAAACTTTAAAATGGTTATAACTCCTAAACTAGGCGTCTGCCGGGGTCATATTATGCACCAGAAAAAAGAAAATTCAAAACTTTAAAATCACTATAACTCCTAAACTAGGCGTCTGCGGGGGTCATATTATGCACCAGAAAAAAATCTCCAAATTTTAAAATGGCTATAACTCCTAAACTAGGCGTCTGCGGGGGTCATATTATGCACCAGAAAAAAGAATTCAAAACTTTAAAATCGCCATAACTCCTAAACTAGGCGTCTGCGGGGGTCATATTATGCACCAGAAAAAAAAAAATTCAAAATCTTAAAATGGCTATAACTCCTAAACTAGGCGTCTGCGGGGGTCATATTATGCACCAGAAGAAAGAAAATTCAAAACTTTAAGATCGCTATAACTCCTAAACTAGGCGTCTGTGGGGGTCATATTATGCACCAGAAAAAAGAATTCAAAAATTTAAAATCGCTATAACTCCTAAACTAGGCGTCTGCGGGGGTCATATTATGCACCAGAAAAAAAAATTCAAAATCTTAAAATGGCTATAACTCCTAAACTAGGCCTCTGCGGGGGTCATATTATGCACCAGAAAAAAAAATTCAAAATCTTAAAGCGGTTATAACTCCTAAACTAGGCGTCTGCGGGCTCATATTATGCACCAGAAAAAAAAATTAAAAATCTTAAAATGGCTATAACTCCTAAACTAGGCGTCTGCGGGGGTCATATTATGCACCAGAAAAAAAAAAATTCAAAATCTTAAAATGGCTATAACTCCTAAACTAGGCGTCTGCGGGGGTCATATTATGCACCAGAAAAAAAAATTCAAAATCTTAAAATGGCTATAACTCCTAAACTAGGCGTCTGCGGGGGTCATATTATGCACCAGAAGAAAGAAAATAAAAAACTTTAAGATCGTTATAACTCCTAAACTAGGCGTCTGCGGGGGTCATATTATGCACCAGAAGAAAGAAAATTCAAAACTTTAAGATCGCTATAACTCCTAAACTAGGAGTCTGTGGGGGTCATATTATGCACCAGAAAAAAAAATTCAAAATCTTAAAATGGCTATAACTCCTAAACTAGGCGTCTGCCGGGGTCATATTATGCACCAGAAAAAAGAATTCAAAAATTTATGATCGCTATAACTCCTAAACTAGGCGTCTGCGGGGGTCATATTATGCACCAGAAAAAAGAAAATTCAAAACTTTAAAATGGCTATAACTCCTAAACTAGGCGTCTGCGGGGGTCATATTTTGCACCAGAAAAAGAATTCAAAAATTTAAAATCGCCATAGCTCCTAAACTAGGCGTCTGCGGGGGTCATATTAAGCACCAGAAAAAAAAAATTCAAAATCTTAAAATGGCTATAACTCCGAAACTAGGCGTCTGCGGGGGACATATTATGCACCAGAAGAAAGAAAATTCAAAACTTTAAGATCGCTATAACTCCTAAACTAGGCGTCTGTGGGGGTCATATTATGCACCAGAAAAAAGAAAATTCAAAACTTTAAAATCGCCATAACTCCTAAACTAGGCGTCTGCGGGGGTCATATTATGCACCAGAAAAAAAAATTCAAAATCTTAAAGCGGTTATAACTCCTAAACTAGGCGTCTGCGGGGGTCATATTATGCACCAGAAAAAAAAATTCAAAATCTTAAAATGGCTATAACTCCTAAACTAGGCGTCTGCGGGGGTCATATTATGCACCAGAAAAAAAAAATTCGAAATCTTAAAATGGCTATAACTCCTAAACTAGGACTCTGCGGGGGTCATATTATGCACCAGAAAAAAAAATTCAAAATCTTAAAGCGGTTATAACTCCTAAACTAGGCGTCTGCGGGGGTCATATTATGCACCAGAAAAAAGAATTCAAAACTTTAAAATCGCCATAACTCCTAAACTAGGCGTCTGCGGGGGTCATATTATGCACCAGAAAAAAAAAAATTCAAAATCTTAAAATGGCTATAACTCCTAAACTAGGCGTCTGCGGGGGTCATATTATGCACCAGAAAAAAGAAAATTCAAAACTTTAAAATGGCTATAACTCCTAAACTAGGCGTCTGACGGGGTCATATTATGCACCAGAAAAAAGAAAATTCAAAACTTTAAAATGGTTATAACTCCTAAACTAGGCGTCTGCCGGGGTCATATTATGCACCAGAAAAAAGAAAATTCAAAACTTTAAAATCGCTATAACTCCTAAACTAGGCGTCTGCGGGGGTCATATTATGCACCAGAAAAAAATCTCCAAAATTTAAAATCTCTATAACTCCTAAACTAGGCGTCTGCGGGGGTCATATTATGCACCAGAAAAAAGAATTCAAAACTTTAAAATCGCCATAACTCCTAAACTAGGCGTCTGCGGGGGTCATATTATGCACCAGAAAAAAAAAAATTCAAAATCTTAAAATGGCTATAACTCCTAAACTAGGCGTCTGCGGGGGTCATATTATGCACCAGAAGAAAGAAAATTCAAAACTTTAAGATCGCTATAACTCCTAAACTAGGCGTCTGTGGGGGTCATATTATGCACCAGAAAAAAGAATTCAAAAATTTAAAATCGCTATAACTCCTAAACTAGGCGTCTGCGGGGGTCATATTATGCACCAGAAAAAAAAAATTCAAAATCTTAAAATGGCTATAACTCCTAAACTAGGCGTCTGCGGGGGTCATATTATGAACCAGAAAAAAGAAAATTCAAAACTTTAAAATGGCTATAACTCCTAAACTAGGCGTCTGCGGGGGTCATATTATGCACCAGAAAAAAAAATTCAAAATCTTAAAATGGCTATAACTCCTAAACTAGGCCTCTGCGGGGGTCATATTATGCACCAGAAAAAAAAATTCAAAATCTTAAAGCGGTTATAACTCCTAAACTAGGCGTCTGCGGGCTCATATTATGCACCAGAAAAAAAAATTAAAAATCTTAAAATGGCTATAACTCCTAAACTAGGCGTCTGCGGGGGTCATATTATGCACCAGAAAAAAAAAAATTCAAAATCTTAAAATGGCTATAACTCCTAAACTAGGCGTCTGCGGGGGTCATATTATGCACCAGAAAAAAAAATTCAAAATCTTAAAATGGCTATAACTCCTAAACTAGGCGTCTGCGGGGGTCATATTATGCACCAGAAGAAAGAAAATTCAAAACTTTAAGATCGTTATAACTCCTAAACTAGGCGTCTGCGGGGGTCATATTATGCACCAGAAAAAAGAAAATTCAAAACTTTAAAATGGCTATAACTCCTAAACTAGGCGTCTGCGGGGGTCATATTATGACCCAGAAGAAAGAAAATTCAAAACTTTAAGATCGCTATAACTCCTAAACTAGGCGTCTGTGGGGGTCATATTATGCACCAGAAAAAAAAATTCAAAATCTTAAAATGGCTATAACTCCTAAACTAGGCGTCTGCCGGGATCATATTATGCACCAGAAAAAAGAATTCAAAAATTTAAGATCGCTATAACTCCTAAACTATTCGTCTGCGGGGGTCATACTATGCACCAGAAAAAAGAAAATTCAAAACTTTAAAATGGCTATAACTCCTAAACTAGGCGTCTGTGGGGGTCATATTTTGCACCAGAAAAAGGATTCAAAAATTTAAAATCGCCATAGCTCCTAAACTAGGCGTCTGCGGGGGTCATATTATGCACCAGAAAAAAAAATTCAAAATCTTAAAGCGGTTATAACTCCTAAACTAGGCGTCTGCGGGCTCATATTATGCACCAGAAAAAAAAATTAAAAATCTTAAAATGGCTATAACTCCTAAACTAGGCGTCTGCGGGGGTCATATTATGCACCAGAAAAAAAAAAATTCAAAATCTTAAAATGGCTATAACTCCTAAACTAGGCATCTGCGGGGGTCATACTATGCACCAGAAAAAAGAAAATTCAAAACTTTAAAATCGCTATAACTCCTAAACTAGGCGTCTGCGGGGGTCATATTATGCACCAGAAAAAAAAATTCAAAATCTTAAAATGGCTATAACTCCTAAACTAGTCGTCTGCGGGGGTCATATTATGCACCAGAAGAAAGAAAATTCAAATCTTTAAGATCGCTATAACTCCTAAACTAGGCGTCTGTGGGGGTCATATTATGCACCAGAAAAAAAAAATTCAAAACTTTAAAATCGCCTTAACTCCTAAACTAGGCGTCTGCGGGGGTCATATTATGCACCAGAAAAAAAAAAATTCAAAATCTTAAAATGGCTATAACTCCTAAACTAGGCGTCTGCGGGGGTCATATTATGCACCAGAAAAAAGAAAATTCAAAACTTTAAAATGGCTATAACTCCTAAACTAGGCGTCTGACGGGGTCATATTATGCACCAGAAAAAAGAAAATTCAAAACTTTAAAATGGTTATAACTCCTAAACTAGGCGTCTGCCGGGGTCATATTATGCACCAGAAAAAAGAATTCAAAAATTTAAAATCGCTATAACTCCTAAACTAGGCGTCTGCGGGGGTCATATTATGCACCAGAAAAAAAAAATTCAAAACCTTAAGATCGCTTTAACTCCTAAACTAGGCGTCCGTGGGGGTCATATTATGCACCAGAAAAAAAAATTCAAAACTTTAAAATGGCTATAACTCCTAAACTAGGCGTCTGCGGGGGTCATATTATGCACCAGAAAAAAAAATTCAAAATCTTAAAGCGGTTATAACTCCTAAACTAGGCGTCTGCGGGGGTCATATTATGCACCAGAAAAAAAAATTCAAAATCTTAAAATGGTTATAACTCCTAAACTAGGCGTCTGCGGGGGTCATATTATGCACCAGAAAAAAAAAATTCGAAATCTTAAAATGGCTATAACTCCTAAACTAGGACTCTGCGGGGGTCATATTGTGCACCAAAAAAAAGAATTCAAAACTTTAAAATCGCCATAACTCCTAAACTAGGCGTCTGCGGGGGTCATATTATGCACCAGAAAAAAAAAAATTCAAAATCTTAAAATGGCTATAACTCCTAAACTAGGCGTCTGCGGGGGTCATATTATGCACCAGAAAAAAGAAAATTCAAAACTTTAAAATGGCTATAACTCCTAAACTAGGCGTCTGACGGGGTCATATTATGCACCAGAAAAAAGAAAATTCAAAACTTTAAAATGGTTATAACTAATAAACTAGGCGTCTGCCGGGGTCATATTATGCACCAGAAAAAAGAATTCAAAACTTTAAAATCGCCATAACTCCTAAACTAGGCGTCTGCGGGGGTCATATTATGCACCAGAAAAAAAAAAATTCAAAATCTTAAAATGGCTATAACTCCTAAACTAGGCGTCTGCGGGGGTCATATTATGCACCAGAAGAAAGAAAATTCAAAACCTTAAGATCGCTATAACTCCTAAACTAGGCGTCTGCGGGGGTCATATTATGCACCAGAAAAAAAAATTCAAAATCTTAAAATGGCTATAACTCCTAAACTAGGCGTCTGCCGGGGTCATATTATGCACCAGAAAAAAGAATTCAAAAATTTAAGATCGCTATAACTCCTAAACTAGGCGTCTGCGGGGGTCATATTATGCACCAGAAAAAAGAAAATTCAAAACTTTAAAATGGCTATAACTCCTAAACTAGGCGTCTGCGGGGGTCATATTTTGCACCAGAAAAAGAATTCAAAAATTTAAAATCGCCATAGCTCCTAAACTAGGCGTCTGCGGGGGTCATATTAAGCACCAGAAAAAAAAAATTCAAAATCTTAAAATGGCTATAACTCCTAAACTAGGCGTCTGCGGGGGTCATACTATGCACCAGAAAAAAGAAAATTCAAAACTTTAAAATCGCTATAACTCCTAAACTAGGCGTCTGCGGGGGTCATATTATGCACCAGAAAAAAAAAAATTCAAAATCTTAAAATGGCTATAACTCCTAAACTAGGCGTCTGCGGGGGTCATATTATGCACCAGAAGAAAGAAAATTCAAAACCTTAAGATCGCTATAACTCCTAAACTAGGCGTCTGCGGGGGTCATATTATGCACCAGAAAAAAAAATTCAAAATCTTAAAATGGCTATAACTCCTAAACTAGGCGTCTGCCGGGGTCATATTATGCACCAGAAAAAAGAATTCAAAAATTTAAGATCGCTATAACTCCTAAACTAGGCGTCTGCGGGGGTCATATTATGCACCAGAAAAAAGAAAATTCAAAACTTTAAAATGGCTATAACTCCTAAACTAGGCGTCTGCGGGGGTCATATTATGCACCAGAAAAAAGAATTCAAAACTTTAAAATCGCCATAACTCCTAAACTAGGCGTCTGCGGGGGTCATATTATGCACCAGAAAAAAAAAAATTCAAAATCTTAAAATGGCTATAACTCCTAAACTAGGCGTCTGCGGGGGTCATATTATGCACCAGAAGAAAGAAAATTCAAAACTTTAAGATCGCTATAACTCCTAAACTAGGCGTCTGTGGGGGTCATATTATGCACCAGAAAAAAGAATTCAAAAATTTAAAATCGCTATAACTCCTAAACTAGGCGTCTGCGGGGGTGATATTATGCACCAGAAAAAAAAAATTCAAAATCTTAAAATGGCTATAACTCCTAAACTAGGCGTCTGCGGGGGTCATATTATGCACCAGAGAAAAGAAAATTCAAAACTTTAAAATGGATATAACTCCTAAACTAGGCGTCTGCGGGGGTCATATTATGCACCAGAAAAAAAAAATTCAAAATCTTAAAATGGCTATAACTCCTAAACTAGGCCTCTGCGGGGGTCATATTATGCACCAGAAAAAAAAATTCAAAATCTTAAAGTGGTTATAACTCCTAAACTAGGCGTCTGCGGGCTCATATTATGCACCAGAAAAAAAAATTAAAAATCTTAAAATGGCTATAACTCCTAAACTAGGCGTCTGCGGGGGTCATATTATGCACCAGAAAAAAAAAAATTCAAAATCTTAAAATGGCTATAACTCCTAAACTAGGCGTCTGCGGGGGTCATATTATGCACCAGAAGAAAGAAAATTCAAAACTTTAAGATCGCTATAACTCCTAAACTAGGCGTCTGCGGGGGTCATATTATGCACCAGAAGAAAGAAAATTCAAAACTTTAAGATCGTTATAACTCCTAAACTAGGCGTCTGCGGGGGTCATATTATGCACCAGAAAAAAAAATTCAAAATCTTAAAATGGCTATAACTCCTAAACTAGGCGTCTGCGGGGGTCATATTATGCACCAGAAGAAAGAAAATTCAAAACTTTAAGATCGCTATAACTCCTAAACTAGGCGTCAGTGGGGGTCATATTATGCACCAGAAAAAAAAATTCAAAATCTTAAAATGGCTATAACTCCTAAACTAGGCGTCTGCGGGGGTCATATTATGCACCAGAAAAAAAAATTCAAATTCTTAAAATGGCTATAACTCCTAAACTAGGCGTCTGCCGGGGTCATATTATGCACCAGAAAAAAGAATTCAAAAATTTAAGATCGCTATAACTCCTAAACTAGGCGTCTGCGGGGGTCATATTATGCACCAGAAAAAAGAAAATTCAAAACTTTAAAATGGCTATAACTCCTAAACTAGGCGTCTGCGGGGGTCATATTTTGCACCAGAAAAAGAATTCAAAAATTTAAAATCGCCATAGCTCCTAAACTAGGCGTCTGCGGGGGTCATATTTTGCACCAGAAAAAGAATTCAAAATCTTAAAATGGCTATAACTCCTAAACTAGGCGTCTGCGGGGGTCATATTATGCACCAGAAGAAAGAAAATTCAAAACTTTAAGATCGCTATAACTCCTAAACTAGGCGTCTGCGGGGGTCATATTATGCACCAGAAGAAAGAAAATTCAAAACTTTAAGATCGTTATAACTCCTAAACTAGGCGTCTGCGGGGGTCATATTATGCACCAGAAAAAAAAATTAAAAATCTTAAAATGGCTATAACTCCTAAACTAGGCGTCTGCGGGGGTCATATTATGCACCAGAAGAAAGAAAATTCAAAACTTTAAGATCGCTATAACTCCTAAACTAGGCGTCAGTGGGGGTCATATTATGCACCAGAAAAAAAATTCAAAATCTTAAAATGGCTATAACTCCTAAACTAGGCGTCTGCGGGGGTCATATTATGCACCAGAAAAAATAATTCAAATTCTTAAATTGGCTATAACTCCTAAACTAGGCGTCTGCCGGGGTCATATTATGCACCAGAAAAAAGAATTCAAAAATTTAAGATCGCTATAACTCCTAAACTAGGCGTCTGCGGGGGTCATATTATGCACCAGAAAAAAGAAAATTCAAAACTTTAAAATGGCTATAACTCCTAAACTAGGCGTCTGCGGGGGTCATACTATGCACCAGAAAAAAGAAAATTCAAAACTTTAAAATCGCTATAACTCCTAAACTAGGCGTCTGCGGGGGTCATATTATGCACCAGAAAAAAAATCTCCAAATTTTAAAATGGCTATAACTCCTAAACTAGGCGTCTGCGGGGGTCATATTATGCACCAGAAAAAAGAATTCAAAACTTTAAAATCGCCATAACTCCTAAACTAGGCGTCTGCGGGGGTCATATTATGCACCAGAAAAAAAAAAATTCAAAATCTTAAAATGGCTATAACTCCTAAACTAGGCGTCTGCGGGGGTCATATTATGCACCAGAAGAAAGAAAATTCAAAACTTTAAGATCGCTATAACTCCTAAACTAGGCGTCTGTGGGGGTCATATTATGCACCAGAAAAAAGAATTCAAAAATTTAAAATCGCTATAACTCCTAAACTAGGCGTCTGCGGGGGTCATATTATGCACCAGAAAAAAAAAATTCAAAATCTTAAAATGGCTATAACTCCTAAACTAGGCGTCTGCGGGGGTCATATTATGCACCAGAGAAAAGAAAATTCAAAACTTTAAAATGGATATAACTCCTAAACTAGGCGTCTGCGGGGGTCATATTATGCACCAGAAAAAAAAAATTCAAAATCTTAAAATGGCTATAACTCCTAAACTAGGCCTCTGCGGGGGTCATATTATGCACCAGAAAAAAAAATTCAAAATCTTAAAGCGGTTATAACTCCTAAACTAGGCGTCTGCGGGCTCATATTATGCACCAGAAAAAAAAATTAAAAATCTTAAAATGGCTATAACTCCTAAACTAGGCCTCTGCGGGGGTCATATTATGCACCAGAAAAAAAAAAATTCAAAATCTTAAAATGGCTATAACTCCTAAACTAGGCGTCTGCGGGGGTCATATTATGCACCAGAAGAAAGAAAATTCAAAACTTTAAGATCGCTATAACTCCTAAATTAGGCGTCTGCGGGGGTCATATTATGCACCAGAAGAAAGAAAATTCAAAACTTTAAGATCGTTATAACTCCTAAACTAGTCGTCTGCGGGGGTCATATTATGCACCAGAAAAAAAAATTCAAAATCTTAAAATGGCTATAACTCCTAAACTAGGCGTCTGCGGGGGTCATATTATGCACCAGAAGAAAGAAAATTCAAAACTTTAAGATCGCTATAACTCCTAAACTAGGCGTCAGTGGGGGTCATATTATGCACCAGAAAAAAAAATTCAAAATCTTAAAATGGCTATAACTCCTAAACTAGGCGTCTGCGGGGGTCATATTATGCACCAGAAAAAAAAATTCAAATTCTTAAAATGGCTATAACTCCTAAACTAGGCGTCTGCCGGGGTCATATTATGCACCAGAAAAAAGAATTCAAAAATTTAAGATCGCTATAACTCCTAAACTAGGCGTCTGCGGGGGTCATATTATGCACCAGAAAAAAGAAAATTCAAAACTTTAAAATGGCTATAACTCCTAAACTAGGCGTCTGCGGGGGTCATATTTTGCACCAGAAAAAGAATTCAAAAATTTAAAATCGCCATAGCTCCTAAACTAGGCGTCTGCGGGGGTCATATTAAGCACCAGAAAAAAAAAATTCAAAATCTTAAAATGGCTATAACTCCTAAACTAGGCGTCTGCGGGGGTCATACTATGCACCAGAAAAAAGAAAATTCAAAACTTTAAAATCGCTATAACTCCTAAACTAGGCGTCTGTGGGGGTCATATTATGCACCAGAAAAAAGAAAATTCAAAACTTTAAAATCGCCATAACTCCTAAACTAGGCGTCTGCGGGGGTCATATTATGCACCAGAAAAAAAAAAATTCAAAATCTTAAAATGGCTATAACTCCTAAACTAGGCGTCTGCGGGGGTCATATTATGCACCAGAAAAAAGAAAATTCAAAACTTTAAAATGGCTATAACTCCTAAACTAGGCGTCTGACGGGGTCATATTATGCACCAGAAAAAAGAAAATTCAAAACTTTAAAATGGCTATAACTCCTAAACTAGGCGTCTGCGGGGGTCATATTATGCACCAGAGAAAAGAAAATTCAAAACTTTAAAATGGATATAACTCCTAAACTAGGCGTCTGCGGGGGTCATATTATGCACCAGAAAAAAAAATTCAAAATCTTAAAACGGCTATAACTCCTAAACTAGGCGTCTGCGGGGGTCATATTATGCACCAGAAAAAAAATTCAAAATCTTAAAATGGCTATAACTCCTAAACTAGGCGTCTGCCGGGGTCATATTATGCACCAGAAAAAAGAATTCAAAAATTTAAGATCGCTATAACTCCTAAACTAGGCGTCTGCGGGGGTCATATTATGCACCAGAAAAAAGAAAATTCAAAACTTTAAAATGGCTATAACTCCTAAACTAGGCGTCTGCGGGGGTCATATTTTGCACCAGAAAAAGAATTCAAAAATTTAAAATCGCCATAGCTCCTAAACTAGGCGTCTGCGGGGGTCATATTATGCACCAGAAAAAAGAAAATTCAAAACTTTAAAATGGTTATAACTCCTAAACTAGGCGTCTGTGGGGGTCATATTATGCACCAGAAAAAAGAAAATTCAAAACTTTAAAATCGCCATAACTCCTAAACTAGGCGTCTGCGGGGGTCATATTATGCACCAGAAAAAAAAAAATTCAAAATCTTAAAATGGCTATAACTCCTAAACTAGGCGTCTGCGGGGGTCATATTATGCACCAGAAAAAAGAAAATTCAAAACTTTAAAATGGCTATAACTCCTAAACTAGGCGTCTGACGGGGTCATATTATGCACCAGAAAAAAGAAAATTCAAAACTTTAAAATGGCTATAACTCCTAAACTAGGCGTCTGCGGGGGTCATATTATGCACCAGAAGAAAGAAAATTCAAAACTTTAAGATCGCTATAACTCCTAAACTAGGCGTCTGTGGGGGTCATATTATGCACCAGAAAAAAAAATTCAAAATCTTAAAATGGCTATAACTCCTAAACTAGGCGTCTGCGGGGGTCATATTATGCACCAGAAAAAAAATTCAAAATCTTAAAATGGCTATAACTCCTAAACTAGGCGTCTGCCGGGGTCATATTATGCACCAGAAAAAAGAATTCAAAAATTTAAGATCGCTATAACTCCTAAACTAGGCGTCTGCGGGGGTCATATTATGCACCAGAAAAAAGAAAATTCAAAACTTTAAAATGGCTATAACTCCTAAACTAGGCGTCTGCGGGGGTCATATTTTGCACCAGAAAAAGAATTCAAAAATTTAAAATCGCCATAGCTCCTAAACTAGGCGTCTGCGGGGGTCATATTATGCACCAGAAAAAAGAAAATTCAAAACTTTAAAATGGTTATAACTCCTAAACTAGGCGTCTGCCTGGGTCTTATTATGCACCAGAAAAAAGAAAATTCAAAACTTTAAAATCGCTATAACTCCTAAACTAGGCGTCTGCGGGGGTCATATTATGCACCAGAAAAAAGAAAATTCAAAACTTTAAAATGGCTATAACTCCTAAACTAGGCGTCTGACGGGGTCATATTATGCACCAGAAAAAAGAAAATTCAAAACTTTAAAATGGTTATAACTCCTAAACTAGGCGTCTGCCGGGGTCATATTATGCACCAGAAAAAAGAAAATTCAAAACTTTAAAATGGCTATAACTCCTAAACTAGGCGTCTGCGGGGGTCATATTTTGCACCAGAAAAAGAATTCAAAAATTTAAAATCGCCATAGCTCCTAAACTAGGCGTCTGCGGGGGTCATATTTTGCACCAGAAAAAGAATTCAAAAATTTAAAATCGCCATAGCTCCTAAACTAGGCGTCTGCGGGGGTCATATTATGCACCAGAAAAAAAATCTCCAAATTTTAAAATGGCTATAACTCCTAAACTAGGCGTCTGCGGGGGTCATATTATGCACCAGAAAAAAGAATTCAAAACTTTAAAATCGCCATAACTCCTAAACTAGGCGTCTGCGGGGGTCATATTATGCACCAGAAAAAAAAAAATTCAAAATCTTAAAATGGCTATAACTCCTAAACTAGGCGTCTGCGGGGGTCATATTATGCACCAGAAAAAAGAAAATTCAAAACTTTAAAATGGCTATAACTCCTAAACTAGGCGTCTGCTGGGGTCATATTATGCACCAGAAAAAAGAAAATTCAAAACTTTAAAATGGCTATAACTCCTAAACTAGGCGTCTGACGGGGTCATATTATGCACCAGAAAAAAGAAAATTCAAAACTTTAAAATGGTTATAACTCCTAAACTAGGCGTCTGCCGGGGTCATATTATGCACCAGAAAAAAGAAAATTCAAAACTTTAAAATCGCTATAACTCCTAAACTAGGCGTCTGCGGGGGTCATATTATGCACCAGAAAAAAAATTCAAAATCTTAAAATGGCTATAACTCCTAAACTAGGCGTCTGCGGGGGTCATATTATGCACCAGAAAAAAAAATTCAAAATCTTAAAATGGCTATAACTCCTAAACTAGGCGTCTGCCGGGGTCATATTATGCACCAGAAAAAAGAATTCAAAAATTTAAGATCGCTATAACTCCTAAACTAGGCGTCTGCGGGG
The DNA here is from genome assembly GCA_963966105.1 of Volucella zonaria. Lineage (NCBI taxonomy): Eukaryota > Metazoa > Arthropoda > Insecta > Diptera > Syrphidae > Volucella > Volucella zonaria. The sequence goes on along the minus strand of OZ014532.1, from coordinate 45,171,908 downwards.
GTCATATTATGCACCAGAAAAAAGAAAATTCAAAACTTTAAAATGGCTATAACTCCTAAACTAGGCGTTTGACGGGGTCATATTATGCACCAGAAAAAAGAAAATTCAAAACTTTAAAATGGTTATAACTCCTAAACTAGGCGTCTGCGGGGGTCATATTATGCACCAGAAAAAAGAAAATTCAAAACTTTAAAATGGCTATAACTCCTAAACTAGGCGTCTGACGGGGTCATATTATGCACCAGAAAAAAAAATTCAAAATCTTAAAATGGCTATAACTCCTAAACTAGGCGTCTGCGGGGGTCATATTATGCACCAGAAAAAAGAAAATTCAAAACTTTAAAATGGCTATAACTCCTAAACTAGGCGTCTGACGGGGTCATATTATGCACCAGAAAAAAAAATTCAAAATCTTAAAATGGCTATAACTCCTAAACTAGGCGTCTGCGGGGGTCATATTATGCACCAGAAAAAAGAAAATTCAAAACTTTAAAATGGCTATAACTCCTAAACTAGGCGTCTGACGGGGTCATATTATGCACCAGAAAAAAAAATTCAAAATCTTAAAATGGCTATAACTCCTAAACTAGGGGTCTGCGGGGGTCATATTATGCACCAGAAAAAAGAAAATTCAAAACTTTAAAATGGCTATAACTCCTAAACTAGGCGTCTGACGGGGTCATATTATGCACCAGAAAAAAGGAAATTCAAAACTTTAAAATGGTTATAACTCCTAAACTAGGCGTCTGCCGGGGTCATATTATGCACCAGAAGAAAGAAAATTCAAAACTTTAAGATCGCTATAACTCCTAAACTAGGCGTCTGCGGGGGTCATATTATGCACCAGAAAAAAGAAAATTCAAAACTTTAAAATGGCTATAACTCCTAAACTAGGCGTCTGACGGGGTCATATTATGCACCAGAAAAAAAAATTCAAAATCTTAAAATGGCTATAACTCCTAAACTAGGCGTCTGCGGGGGTCATATTATGCACCAGAAAAAAGAAAATTCAAAACTTTAAAATGGCTATAACTCCTAAACTAGGCGTCTGACGGGGTCATATTATGCACCAGAAAAAAGAAAATTCAAAACTTTAAAATGGTTATAACTCCTAAACTAGGCGTCTGCCGGGGTCATATTATGCACCAGAAGAAAGAAAATTCAAAACTTTAAGATCGCTATAACTCCTAAACTAGGCGTCTGCGGGGGTCATATTATGCACCAGAAAAAAGAAAATTCAAAACTTTAAAATGGCTATAACTCCTAAACTAGGCGTCTGCGGGGGTCATATTATGCACCAGAAGAAAGAAAATTCAAAACTTTAAGATCGCTATAACTCCTAAACTAGGCGTCTGCGGGGGTCATATTATGCACCAGAAAAAAGAAAATTCAAAACTTTAAAATGGCTATAACTCCTAAACTAGGCGTCTGCGGGGGTCATATTATGCACCAGAAGAAAGAAAATTCAAAACTTTAAGATCGCTATAACTCCTAAACTAGGCGTCTGTGGGGGTCATATTATGCACCAGAAAAAAAAATTCAAAATCTTAAAATGGCTATAACTCCTAAACTAGGCGTCTGCGGGGGTCATATTATGCACCAGAAAAAAAAATTCAAAATCTTAAAATGGCTATAACTCCTAAACTAGGCGTCTGCCGGGGTCATATTATGCACCAGAAAAAAGAATTCAAAAATTTAAGATCGCTATAACTCCTAAACTAGGCGTCTGCGGGGGTCATATTATGCACCAGAAAAAAGAAAATTCAAAACTTTAAAATGGCTATAACTCCTAAACTAGGCGTCTGCGGGGGTCATATTTTGCACCAGAAAAAGAATTCAAAAATTTAAAATCGCCATAGCTCCTAAACTAGGCGTCTGCGGGGGTCATATTAAGCACCAGAAAAAAAAAATTCAAAATCTTAAAATGGCTATAACTCCTAAACTAGGCGTCTGCGGGGGTCATACTATGCACCAGAAAAAAGAAAATTCAAAACTTTAAAATGGTTATAACTCCTAAACTAGGCGTCTGCCGGGGTCATATTATGCACCAGAAAAAAAAAAATTCAAAATCTTAAAATGGCTATAACTCCTAAACTAGGCGTCTGCGGGGGTCATATTATGCACCAGAAGAAAGAAAATTCAAAACTTTAAGATCGCTATAACTCCTAAACTAGGCGTCTGTGGGGGTCATATTATGCACCAGAAAAAAGAAAATTCAAAACTTTAAAATCGCCATAACTCCTAAACTAGGCGTCTGCGGGGGTCATATTATGCACCAGAAAAAAAAAATTCAAAATCTTAAAATGGCTATAACTCCTAAACTAGGCGTCTGCGGGGGTCATATTATGCACCAGAAAAAAGAAAATTCAAAACTTTAAAATGGCTATAACTCCTAAACTAGGCGTCTGACGGGGTCATATTATGCACCAGAAAAAAGAAAATTCAAAACTTTAAAATGGTTATAACTCCTAAACTAGGCGTCTGCGGGGGTCATATTATGCACCAGAAAAAAAAATTCAAAATCTTAAAATGGCTATAACTCCTAAACTAGGCGTCTGCCGGGGTCATATTATGCACCAGAAAAAAGAATTCAAAAATTTAAGATCGCTATAACTCCTAAACTAGGCGTCTGCGGGGGTCATATTATGCACCAGAAAAAAGAAAATTCAAAACTTTAAAATGGCTATAACTCCTAAACTAGGCGTCTGCGGGGGTCATATTTTGCACCAGAAAAAGAATTCAAAAATTTAAAATCGCCATAGCTCCTAAACTAGGCGTCTGCGGGGGTCATATTAAGCACCAGAAAAAAAAAATTCAAAATCTTAAAATGGCTATAACTCCTAAACTAGGCGTCTGCGGGGGTCATACTATGCACCAGAAAAAAGAAAATTCAAAACTTTAAAATGGTTATAACTCCTAAACTAGGCGTCTGCCGGGGTCATATTATGCACCAGAAAAAAAAAAATTCAAAATCTTAAAATGGCTATAACTCCTAAACTAGGCGTCTGCGGGGGTCATATTATGCACCAGAAGAAAGAAAATTCAAAACTTTAAGATCGCTATAACTCCTAAACTAGGCGTCTGTGGGGGTCATATTATGCACCAGAAAAAAGAAAATTCAAAACTTTAAAATCGCCATAACTCCTAAACTAGGCGTCTGCGGGGGTCATATTATGCACCAGAAAAAAAAAAATTCAAAATCTTAAAATGGCTATAACTCCTAAACTAGGCGTCTGCGGGGGTCATATTATGCACCAGAAAAAAGAAAATTCAAAACTTTAAAATGGCTATAACTCCTAAACTAGGCGTCTGACGGGGTCATATTATGCACCAGAAAAAAGAAAATTCAAAACTTTAAAATGGTTATAACTCCTAAACTAGGCGTCTGCCGGGGTCATATTATGCACCAGAAAAAAGAATTCAAAAATTTAAAATCGCTATAACTCCTAAACTAGGCGTCTGCGGGGGTCATATTATGCACCAGAAAAAAAAATTCAAAATCTTAAAATGGCTATAACTCCTAAACTAGGCGTCTGTGGGGGTCATATTATGCACCAGAAAAAAAAATTCAAAATCTTAAAATGGCTATAACTCCTAAACTAGGCGTCTGCGGGGGTCATATTATGCACCAGAAAAAAAAATTCAAAATCTTAAAGCGGTTATAACTCCTAAACTAGGCGTCTGCGGGGATCATATTATGCACCAGAAAAAAAAATTCGAAATCTTAAAATGGCTATAACTCCTAAACTAGGACTCTGCGGGGGTCATATTATGCACCAGAAAAAAAAATTCAAAATCTTAAAGTGGTTATAACTCCTAAACTAGGCGTCTGCGGGGGTCATATCATGCACCAGAAAAAAAAATTCAAAATCTTAAAATGGCTATAACTCCTAAACTAGGCGTCTGCGGGGGTCCTATTATGCACCAGAGAAAAGAAAATTCAAAACTTTAAAATGGCTATAACTCCTAAACTAGGCGTCTGCGGGGGTCATATTATGCACCAGAAAAAAAAAATTCAAAATCTTAAAATGGCTATAACTCCTAAACTAGGCCTCTGCGGGGGTCATATTATGCACCAGAAAAAAAAATTCAAAATCTTAAAGCGGTTATGACTCCTAAACTAGGCGTCTGCGGGCTCATATTATGCACCAGAAAAAAAAATTAAAAATCTTAAAATGGCTATAACTCCTAAACTAGGCGTCTGCGGGGGTCATATTATGCACCAGGAAAAAAAAAATTCAAAATCTTAAAATGGCTATAACTCCTAAACTAGGCGTCTGCGGGGGTCATATTATGCACCAGAAGAAAGAAAATTCAAAACTTTAAGATCGCTATAACTCCTAAACTAGGCGTCTGCGGGGGTCATATTATGCACCAGAAGAAAGAAAATTCAAAACTTTAAGATCGTTATAACTCCTAAACTAGGCGTCTGCGGGGGTCATATTATGCACCAGAAAAAAGAAAATTCAAAACTTTAAAATGGCTATAACTCCTAAACTAGGCGTCTGCGGGGGTCATATTATGCACCAGAAAAAAACTATTTCAAAACACTAAAATGGATATAACTCCTAAACTAGGCGTCTGCGGGGGTCATATTATGCACCAGAAAAAAAAATTCAAAATCTTAAAATGGCTATAACTCCTAAACTAGGCGTCTGCGGGGGTCATATTATGCACCAGAAAAAAAAATTCAAAATCTTAAAATGGCTATAACTCCTAAACTAGGCGTCTGCCGGGGTCATATTATGCACCAGAAAAAAGAATTCAAAAATTTAAGATCGCTATAACTCCTAAACTAGGCGTCTGCGGGGGTCATATTATGCACCAGAAAAAAGAAAATTCAAAACTTTAAAATGGCTATAACTCCTAAACTAGGCGTCTGCGGGGGTCATATTTTGCACCAGAAAAAGAATTCAAAAATTTAAAATCGCCATAGCTCCTAAACTAGGCGTCTGCGGGGGTCATATTAAGCACCAGAAAAAAAAAATTCAAAATGTTAAAATGGCTATAACTCCTAAACTAGGCGACTGCGGGGGTCATACTATGCACCAGAAAAAAGAAAATTCAAAACTTTAAAATCGCTATAACTCCTAAACTAGGCGTCTGCGGGGGTCATATTATGCACCAGAAAAAAAAATTCAAAATCTTAAAATGGCTATAACTCCTAAACTAGGCGTCTGCGGGGGTCATATTATGCACCAGAAGAAAGAAAATTCAAAACTTTAAGATCGCTATAACTCCTAAACTAGGCGTCTGTGGGGGTCATATTATGCACCAGAAAAAAGAAAATTCAAAACTTTAAAATCGCCATAACTCCTAAACTAGGCGTCTGCGGGGGTCATATTATGCACCAGAAAAAAGAAAATTCAAAACTTTAAAATGGCTATAACTCCTAAACTAGGCGTCTGACGGGGTCATATTATGCACCAGAAAAAAGAAAATTCAAAACTTTAAAATCGCTATAACTCCTAAACTAGGCGTCTGCGGGGGTCATATTATGCACCAGAAAAAAAAATTCAAAATCTTAAAATGGCTATAACTCCTAAACTAGGCGTCTGCGGGGGTCATATTATGCACCAGAAGAAAGAAAATTCAAAACTTTAAGATCGCTATAACTCCTAAACTAGGCGTCTGTGGGGGTCATATTATGCACCAGAAAAAAGAAAATTCAAAACTTTAAAATCGCCATAACTCCTAAACTAGGCGTCTGCGGGGGTCATATTATGCACCAGAAAAAAGAAAATTCAAAACTTTAAAATGGCTATAACTCCTAAACTAGGCGTCTGACGGGGTCATATTATGCACCAGAAAAAAGAAAATTCAAAACTTTAAAATGGTTATAACTCCTAAACTAGGCGTCTGCCGGGGTCATATTATGCACCAGAAGAAAGAAAATTCAAAACTTTAAGATCGCTATAACTCCTAAACTAGGCGTCTGCGGGGGTCATATTATGCACCAGAAGAAAGAAAATTCAAAACTTTAAGATCGTTATAACTCCTAAACTAGGCGTCTGCGGGGGTCATATTATGCACCAGAAAAAAGAAAATTCAAAACTTTAAAATGGCTATAACTCCTAAACTAGGCGTCTGCGGGGGTCATATTATGCACCAGAAGAAAGAAAATTCAAAACTTTAAGATCGCTATAACTCCTAAACTAGGCGTCTGTGGGGGTCATATTATGCACCAGAAAAAAAAATTAAAAGTCTTAAAATGGCTATAACTCCTAAACTAGGCGTCTGCGGGGGTCATATTATGCACCAGAAAAAAAAATTCAAATTCTTAAAATGGCTATAACTCCTAAACTAGGCGTCTGCCGGGGTCATATTATGCACCAGAAAAAAGAATTCAAAAATTTAAGATCGCTATAACTCCTAAACTAGGCGTCTGCGGGGGTCATATTATGCACCAGAAGAAAGAAAATTCAAAACTTTAAGATCGCTATAACTCCTAAACTAGGCGTCTGTGGGGGTCATATTATGCACCAGAAAAAAAAATTCAAAATCTTAAAATGGCTATAACTCCTAAACTAGGCGTCTGCGGGGGTCATATTATGCACCAGAAAAAAAAATTCAAAATCTTAAAATGGCTATAACTCCTAAACTAGGCGTCTGCGGGGGTCATATTTTGCACCAGAAAAAGAATTCAAAAATTTAAAATCGCCATAGCTCCTAAACTAGGCGTCTGCGGGGGTCATATTAAGCACCAGAAAAAAAAAATTCAAAATCTTAAAATGGCTATAACTCCTAAACTAGGCGTCTGCGGGGGTCATACTATGCACCAGAAAAAAGAAAATTCAAAACTTTAAAATCGCTATAACTCCTAAACTAGGCGTCTGCGGGGGTCATATTATGCACCAGAAAAAAAAATTCAAAATCTTAAAATGGCTATAACTCCTAAACTAGGCGTCTGCGGGGGTCATATTATGCACCAGAAGAAAGAAAATTCAAAACTTTAAGATCGCTATAACTCCTAAACTAGGCGTCTGTGGGGGTCATATTATGCACCAGAAAAAAGAAAATTCAAAACTTTAAAATCGCCATAACTCCTAAACTAGGCGTCTGCGGGGGTCATATTATGCACCAGAAAAAAAAAAATTCAAAATCTTAAAATGGCTATAACTCCTAAACTAGGCGTCTGCGGGGGTCATATTATGCACCAGAAAAAAGAAAATTCAAAACTTTAAAATGGCTATAACTCCTGAACTAGGCGTCTGACGTTGTCATATTATGCACCAGAAAAAAGAAAACTCAAAACTTTAAAATGGTTATAACTCCTAAACTAGGCGTCTGCCGGGGTCATATTATGCACCAGAAAAAAGAATTCAAAAATTTAAAATCGCTATAACTCCTAAACTAGGCGTCTGCGGGGGTCATATTATGCACCAGAAAAAAAAAATTCAAAATTCCAAAATGGCTATAACTCCTAAACTAGGCGTCTGTGGGGGTCATATTATGCACCAGAAAAAAAAATTCAAAATCTTAAAATGGCTATAACTCCTAAACTAGGCGTCTGCGGGGGTCATATTATGCACCAGAAAAAAAAATTCAAAATCTTAAAGCGGTTATAACTCCTAAACTAGGCGTCTGCGGGGATCATATTATGCACCAGAAAAAAAAATTCAAAATCTTAAAATGGCTATAACTCCTAAACTAGGCGTCTGCGGGGGTCATATTATGCACCAGAAAAAAAAAATTCGAAATCTTAAAATGGCTATAACTCCTAAACTAGGACTCTGCGGGGGTCATATTATGCACCAGAAAAAAGAATTCAAAAATTTAAAATCGCTATAACTCCTAAACTAGGCGTCTGCGGGGGTCATATTATGCACCAGAAAAAAAAAATTCAAAATCTTAAAATGGCTATAACTCCTAAACTAGGCGTCTGTGGGGGTCATATTATGCACCAGAAAAAAAAATTCAAAATCTTAAAATGGCTATAACTCCTAAACTAGGCGTCTGCGGGGGTCATATTATGCACCAGAAAAAAAAATTCAAAATCTTAAAGCGGTTATAACTCCTAAACTAGGCGTCTGCGGGGATCATATTATGCACCAGAAAAAAAAATTCAAAATCTTAAAATGGCTATAACTCCTAAACTAGGCGTCTGCGGGGGTCATATTATGCACCAGAAAAAAAAAAATTCAAAATCTTAAAATGGCTATAACTCCTAAACTAGGCGTCTGCGGGGGTCATATTATGCACCAGAAAAAAGAAAATTCAAAACTTTAAGATCGCTATAACTCCTAAACTAGGCGTCTGCGGGGGTCATATTATGCACCAGAAAAAAAAAATTCAAAATCTTAAAATGGCTATAACTCCTAAACTAGGCCTCTGCGGGGGTCATATTATGCACCAGAAAAAAGAAAATTCAAAACTTTAAAATCGCTATAACTCCTAAACTATGCGTCTGCGGGGGTCATATTATGCACCAGAAAAAAAATCTCCAAATTTTAAAATGGCTATAACTCCTAAACTAGGCGTCTGCGGGGGTCATATTATGCACCAGAAAAAAGAATTCAAAACCTTAATATCGCCATAACTCCTAAACTAGGCGTCTGCGGGGGTCATATTATGCACCAGAAAAAAAAAAATTCAAAATCTTAAAATGGCTATAACTCCTAAACTAGGCGTCTGCGGGGGTCATATTATGCACCAGAAAAAAAAAATTCAAAATCTTAAAATGGCTATAACTCCTAAACTAGGCCTCTGCGGGGGTCATATTATGCACCAGAAAAAAAAATTCAAAACTTTAAGATCGCTATAACTCCTAAACTAGGCGTCTGTGGGGGTCATATTATGCACCACAAAAAAGAATTCAAAAATTTAAAATCGCTATAACTCCTAAACTAGGCGTCTGCGGGGGTCATATTATGCACCAGAAAAAAGAAAATTCAAAACTTTAAAATGGCTATAACTCCTAAACTAGGCGTCTGCGGGGGTCATATTATGCACTAGAAGAAAGAAAATTCAAAACTTTAAGATCGCTATAACTCCTAAACTAGGCGTCTGCGGGGGTCATATTATGCACCAGAAAAAAGAAAATTCAAATCTTTAAGATCGCTATAACTCCTAAACTAGGCGTCTGCGGGGGTCATATTATGCACCAGAAAAAAAAAATTCAAAATCTTAAAATGGCTATAACTCCTAAACTAGGCGTCTGCGGGGGTCATATTATGCACCAGAAAAAAGAAAATTCAAAACTTTAAAATGGCTATAACTCCTAAACTAGGCGTCTGCGGGGGTCATATTATGCACCAGAAAGAAGAAAATTCAAAACTTTAAAATGGCTATAACTCCTAAACTAGGCGTCTGCGGGGGTCATATTATGCACTAGAAGAAAGAAAATTCAAAACTTTAAGATCGCTATAACTCCTAAACTAGGCGTCTGCGGGGGTCATATTATGCACCAGAAAAAAGAAAATTCAAAACTTTAAAATGGCTATAACTCCTAAACTAGGCGTCTGCGGGGGTCATATTATGCACTAGAAGAAAGAAAATTCAAAACTTTAAAATGGCTATAACTCCTAAACTAGGCGTCTGCGGGGGTCATATTATGCACCAGAAAAAAGAAAATTCAAAACTTTAAAATGGTTATAACTCCTAAACTAGGCGTCTGCCGGGGTCATATTATGCACCAGAAAAAAGAATTCAAAAATTTAAAATCGCTATAACTCCTAAACTAGGCGTCTGCGGGGGTCATATTATGCACCAGAAAAAAAAAATTCAAAATCTTAAAATGGCTATAACTCCTAAACTAGGCGTCTGCGGGGGTCATATTTTGCACCAGAAAAAGAATTCAAAAATTTAAAATCGCCATAGCTCCTAAACTAGGCGTCTGCGGGGGTCATATTAAGCACCAGAAAAAAAAAATTCAAAATCTTAAAATGGCTATAACTCCTAAACTAGGCGTCTGCGGGGGTCATACTATGCACCAGAAAAAAGAAAATTCAAAACTTTAAAATCGCTATAACTCCTAAACTAGGCGTCTGCGGGGGTCATATTATGCACCAGAAAAAAAAATTCAAAATCTTAAAATGGCTATAACTCCTAAACTAGGCGTCTGCGGGGGTCATATTATGCACCAGAAGAAAGAAAATTCAAAACTTTAAGATCGCTATAACTCCTAAACTAGGCGTCTGTGGGGGTCATATTATGCACCAGAAAAAAGAAAATTCAAAACTTTAAAATCGCCATAACTCCTAAACTAGGCGTCTGCGGGGGTCATATTATGCACCAGAAAAAAAAAAATTCAAAATCTTAAAATGGCTATAACTCCTAAACTAGGCGTCTGCGGGGGTCATATTATGCACCAGAAAAAAGAAAATTCAAAACTTTAAAATGGCTATAACTCCTAAACTAGGCGTCTGACGTTGTCATATTATGCACCAGAAAAAAGAAAATTCAAAACTTTAAAATGGTTATAACTCCTAAACTAGGCGTCTGCCGGGGTCATATTATGCACCAGAAAAAAGAATTCAAAAATTTAAAATCGCTATAACTCCTAAACTAGGCGTCTGCGGGGGTCATATTATGCACCAGAAAAAAAAAATTCAAAATCTTAAAATGGCTATAACTCCTAAACTAGGCGTCTGTGGGGGTCATATTATGCACCAGAAAAAAAAATTCAAAATCTTAAAATGGCTATAACTCCTAAACTAGGCGTCTGCGGGGGTCATATTATGCACCAGAAAAAAAAATTCAAAATCTTAAAGCGGTTATAACTCCTAAACTAGGCGTCTGCGGGGATCATATTATGCACCAGAAAAAAAAATTCAAAATCTTAAAATGGCTATAACTCCTAAACTAGGCGTCTGCGGGGGTCATATTATGCACCAGAAAAAAAAAATTCGAAATCTTAAAATGGCTATAACTCCTAAACTAGGACTCTGCGGGGGTCATATTATGCACCAGAAAAAAGAATTCAAAAATTTAAAATCGCTATAACTCCTAAACTAGGCGTCTGCGGGGGTCATATTATGCACCAGAAAAAAAAAATTCAAAATCTTAAAATGGCTATAACTCCTAAACTAGGCGTCTGTGGGGGTCATATTATGCACCAGAAAAAAAAATTCAAAATCTTAAAATGGCTATAACTCCTAAACTAGGCGTCTGCGGGGGTCATATTATGCACCAGAAAAAAAAATTCAAAATCTTAAAGCGGTTATAACTCTTAAACTAGGCGTCTGCGGGGATCATATTATGCACCAGAAAAAAAAATTCAAAATCTTAAAGTGGCTATAACTCCTAAACTAGGCGTCTGCGGGGGTCATATTATGCACCAGAAAAAAAAAAATTCAAAATCTTAAAATGGCTATAACTCCTAAACTAGGCGTCTGCGGGGGTCATATTATGCACCAGAAAAAAGAAAATTCAAAACTTTAAGATCGCTATAACTCCTAAACTAGGCGTCTGCGGGGGTCATATTATGCACCAGAAAAAAAAAATTCAAAATCTTAAAATGGCTATAACTCCTAAACTAGGCCTCTGCGGGGGTCATATTATGCACCAGAAAAAAGAAAATTCAAAACTTTAAAATCGCTATAACTCCTAAACTATGCGTCTGCGGGGGTCATATTATGCACCAGAAAAAAAATCTCCAAATTTTAAAATGGCTATAACTCCTAAACTAGGCGTCTGCGGGGGTCATATTATGCACCAGAAAAAAGAATTCAAAACCTTAATATCGCCATAACTCCTAAACTAGGCGTCTGCGGGGGTCATATTATGCACCAGAAAAAAAAAAATTCAAAATCTTAAAATGGCTATAACTCCTAAACTAGTCGTCTGCGGGGGTCATATTATGCACCAGAAAAAAAAAATTCAAAATCTTAAAATGGCTATAACTCCTAAACTAGGCCTCTGCGGGGGTCATATTATGCACCAGAAAAAAAAATTCAAAACTTTAAGATCGCTATAACTCCTAAACTAGGCGTCTGTGGGGGTCATATTATGCACCACAAAAAAGAATTCAAAAATTTAAAATCGCTATAACTCCTAAACTAGGCGTCTGCGGGGGTCATATTATGCACCAGAAAAAAGAAAATTCAAAACTTTAAAATGGCTATAACTCCTAAACTAGGCGTCTGCGGGGGTCATATTATGCACTAGAAGAAAGAAAATTCAAAACTTTAAGATCGCTATAACTCCTAAACTAGGCGTCTGCGGGGGTCATATTATGCACCAGAAAAAAGAAAATTCAAATCTTTAAGATCGCTATAACTCCTAAACTAGGCGTCTGTGGGGGTCATATTATGCACCACAAAAAAGAATTCAAAAATTTAAAATCGCTATAACTCCTAAACTAGGCGTCTGCGGGGGTCATATTATGCACCAGAAAAAAAAAAATTCAAAATCTTAAAATGGCTATAACTCCTAAACTAGGCGTCTGCGGGGGTCATATTATGCACCAGAAAAAAGAAAATTCAAAACTTTAAAATGGCTATAACTCCTAAACTAGGCGTCTGCGGGGGTCATATTATGCACCAGAAAAAAAAATTCAAAATCTTAAAGCGGTTATAACTCCTAAACTAGGCGTCTGCCGGGGTCATATTATGCACCAGAAAAAAGAATTCAAAAATTTAAGATCGCTATAACTCCTAAACTAGGCGTCTGCGGGGGTCATATTATGCACCAGAAAAAAGAAAATTCAAAACTTTAAAATGGCTATAACTCCTAAACTAGGCGTCTGCGGGGGTCATATTTTGCACCAGAAAAAGAATTCAAAAATTTAAAATCGCCATAGCTCCTAAACTAGGCGTCTGCGGGGGTCATATTAAGCACCAGAAAAAAAAAATTCAAAATCTTAAAATGGCTATAACTCCTAAACTAGGCGTCTGCGGGGGTCATACTATGCACCAGAAAAAAGAAAATTCAAAACTTTAAAATGGCTATAACTCCTAAACTAGGCGTCTGCGGGGGTCATATTTTGCACCAGAAAAAGGATTCAAAAATTTAAAATCGCCATAGCTCCTAAACTAGGCGTCTGCGGGGGTCATATTAAGCACCAGAAAAAAAAATTCTAAATCTTAAAATGGCTATAGCTCCTAAACTAGGCGTCTGCGGGGGTCATACTATGCACCAGAAAAAAGAAAATTCAAAACTTTAAAATGGCTATAACTCCTAAACTAGGCGTCTGCGGGGGTCATATTAAGCAATAGAAAAAAAAAATTCTAAATCTTAAAATGGCTATAACTCCTAAACTAGGCGTCTGCGGGGGTCATATTATGCACCAGAAGAAAGAAAATTCAAAACTTTAAGATCGCTATAACTCCTAAACTAGGCGTCTGTGGGGGTCATATTATGCACCAGAAAAAAGAAAATTCAAAACTTTAAAATCGCCATAACTCCTAAACTAGGCGTCTGCGGGGGTCATATTATGCACCAGAAAAAAAAAAATTCAAAATCTTAAAATGGCTATAACTCCTAAACTAGGCGTCTGCGGGGGTCATATTATGCACCAGAAAAAAGAAAATTCAAAACTTTAAAATGGCTATAACTCCTAAACTAGGCGTCTGACGGGGTCATATTATGCACCAGAAAAAAGAAAATTCAAAACTTTAAAATGGTTATAACTCCTAAACTAGGCGTCTGCCGGGGTCATATTATGCACCAGAAAAAAAAAATTCAAAATCTTAAAATGGCTATAACTCCTAAACTAGGCGTCTGCGGGGGTCATATTATGCACCAGAAAAAAGAAAATTCAAAACTTTAAAATGGCTATAACTCCTAAACTAGGCGTCTGACGGGGTCATATTATGCACCAGAAAAAAGAAAATTCAAAACTTGAAAATGGTTATAACTCCTAAACTAGGCGTCTGCCGGGGTCATATTATGCACCAGAAAAAAAAAATTCAAAATCTTAAAATGGCTATAACTCCTAAACTAGGCGTCTGTGGGGGTCATGTTATGCACCAGAAAAAAAATTTTCAAAACAAAAAATGGCTATAACTCCTAAACTAGGCGTCTGCGGGGGTCATATTATGCACCAGAAAAAATTATTTCAAAACACAAAAATGGCTATAACTCCTAAACTAGGCGTCTGCGGGGGTCATATAATGCACCAGAAAAAAACTATTTCAAAACACAAAAATGGCTATAACTCCTAAACTAGGCGTATGCGGGGGTCATATTATACACCAGAAAAAAACTATTTCAAAACACAAAAATGGCTATAACTCCTAAACTAGGCGTCTGCGGGGGTCATATTATGCACCAGAAAAAAAATTTTCAAAACACAAAAATGGCTATAACTCCTACACTAGGCGTCTGCGGCGGTCACATTATACACCAGAAAAAAACTATTTCAAAACACAAGAATGGCTATAACTCGTAAACTAGGCGTCTGCGGGGGTCATATTATGCACCAGAAAAAAACTATTTCAAAACACAAAATGGCTATAACTCCTAAACAAGGCGTCTGCGGGGGTCATATTATGCACCAGAAAAAACTATTTCAAAACACAAAAATGGCTATAACTCCTAAACTAGGCGTCTGCGGGGGTCATATTATACACCAGAAAAAAACTATTTCAAAACACAAAAATGGCTATAACTCCTAAACTAGGCGTCTGCGGGGGTCATATTATGCACCAGAAAAAAAATTTTCAAAACACAAAAATGGCAATAACTCCTAAACTAGGCGTCTGCGGGGGTCATATTATACACCAGAAAAAAACTATTTCAAAACACAAAAATGGCTATAACTCGTAAACTAGGCGTCTGCGGGGGTCATATTATGCACCAGAAAAAACTATTTCAAAACACAAAAATGGCTATAACTCCTAAACTAGGCGTCTGCGGAGGTCATATTATGCACCGGAAAAAAACTATTTCGAAACACAAAAATGGCTATAACTCCTAAACTAGGCGTCTGCAGGGGTCATATTATGCACCAGAAAAAACTATTTCAAAACACAAAAATGGCTATAACTCCTAAACTAGGCGTCTGCGGGGGTCATATAATGCACCAGAAAAAAACTATTTCAAAACACAAAAATGGCTATAACTCCTAAACTAGGCGTCTGCGGGGGTCATATTATGCACCAGAAAAAACTATTTCAAAACACAAAAATGGCTATAACTCCTAAACTAGGCGTCTGCGGGGGTCATATTATGCACCGGAAAAAAACTATTTCAAAACACAAAAATGGCTATAACTCCTAAACTAGGCGTCTGCGGGGGTTATATTATGCACCAGAAAAAACTATTTCAAAACACAAAAATGGCTATAACTCCTAAACTAGGCGTCTGCGGGGGTCATATTATGCACCGGAAAAAAACTATTTCAAAACACAAAAATGGCTATAACTCCTAAACTAGGCGTCTGCGGGGGTTATATTATGCACCAGAAAAAACTATTTCAAAACACAAAAATGGCTATAACTCCTAAACTAGGCGTCTGCGGGGGTCATATTTTGCACCAGAAAAAGAATTCAAAAATTTAAAATCGCCATAGCTCCTAAACTAGGCGTCTGCGGGGGTCATATTAAGCACCAGAAAAAAAAAATTCAAAATCTTAAAATGGCTATAACTCCTAAACTAGGCGTCTGCGGGGGTCATACTATGCACCAGAAAAAAGAAAATTCAAAACTTTAAAATCGCTATAACTCCTAAACTAGGCGTCTGCGGGGGTCATATTATGCACCAGAAAAAAAAATTCAAAATCTTAAAATGGCTATAACTCCTAAACTAGGCGTCTGCGGGGGTCATATTATGCACCAGAAGAAAGAAAATTCAAAACTTTAAGATCGCTATAACTCCTAAACTAGGCGTCTGTGGGGGTCATATTATGCACCAGAAAAAAGAAAATTCAAAACTTTAAAATCGCCATAACTCCTAAACTAGGCGTCTGCGGGGGTCATATTATGCACCAGAAAAAAAAAAATTCAAAATCTTAAAACGGCTATAACTCCTAAACTAGGCGTCTGCGGGGGTCATATTATGCACCAGAAAAAAGAAAATTCAAAACTTTAAAATGGCTATAACTCCTAAACTAGGCGTCTGACGTTGTCATATTATGCACCAGAAAAAAGAAAATTCAAAACTTTAAAATGGTTATAACTCCTAAACTAGGCGTCTGCCGGGGTCATATTATGCACCAGAAAAAAGAATTCAAAAATTTAAAATCGCTATAACTCCTAA
The DNA here is from genome assembly GCA_963966105.1 of Volucella zonaria. NCBI lineage: Eukaryota > Metazoa > Arthropoda > Insecta > Diptera > Syrphidae > Volucella > Volucella zonaria. Next base: position 45,155,768 of record OZ014532.1, on the reverse strand, counting down.
ACTAGGCGTCTGCGGGGGTCATATTATGCACCAGAAAAAAAAAATTCAAAATCTTAAAATGGCTATAACTCCTAAACTAGGCGTCTGTGGGGGTCATATTATGCACCAGAAAAAAAAATTCAAAATCTTAAAATGGCTATAACTCCTAAACTAGGCGTCTGCGGGGGTCATATTATGCACCAGAAAAAAAAATTCAAAATCTTAAAGCGGTTATAACTCCTAAACTAGGCGTCTGCGGGGATCATATTATGCACCAGAAAAAAAAATTCAAAATCTTAAAATGGCTATAACTCCTAAACTAGGCGTCTGCGGGGGTCATATTATGCACCAGAAAAAAAAAATTCGAAATCTTAAAATGGCTATAACTCCTAAACTAGGACTCTGCGGGGGTCATATTATGCACCAGAAAAAAAAATTCAAAATCTTAAAGTGGTTATAACTCCTAAACTAGGCGTCTGCGGGGGTCATATCATGCACCAGAAAAAAAAATTCAAAATCTTAAAATGGCTATAACTCCTAAACTAGGCGTCTGCGGGGGTCATATTATGCACCAGAAAAAAGAAAATTCAAAACTTTAAAATCGCTATAACTCCTAAACTAGGCGTCTGCGGGGGTCATATTATGCACCAGAAAAAAAATCTCCAAATTTTAAAATGGCTATAACTCCTAAACTAGGCGTCTGCGGGGGTCATATTATGCACCAGAAAAAAGAATTCAAAACTTTAAAATCGCCATAACTCCTAAACTAGGCGTCTGCGGGGGTCATATTATGCACCAGAAAAAAAAAAATTCAAAATCTTAAAATGGCTATAACTCCTAAACTAGGCGTCTGCGGGGGTCATATTATGCACCAGAAAAAAGAAAATTCAAAACTTTAAGATCGCTATAACTCCTAAACTAGGCGTCTGCGGGGGTCATATTATGCACCAGAAAAAAAAAATTCAAAATCTTAAAATGGCTATAACTCCTAAACTAGGCCTCTGCGGGGGTCATATTATGCACCAGAAAAAAGAAAATTCAAAACTTTAAAATCGCTATAACTCCTAAACTATGCGTCTGCGGGGGTCATATTATGCACCAGAAAAAAAATCTCCAAATTTTAAAATGGCTATAACTCCTAAACTAGGCGTCTGCGGGGGTCATATTATGCACCAGAAAAAAGAATTCAAAACTTTAAAATCGCCATAACTCCTAAACTAGGCGTCTGCGGGGGTCATATTATGCACCAGAAAAAAAAAAATTCAAAATCTTAAAATGGCTATAACTCCTAAACTAGGCGTCTGCGGGGGTCATATTATGCACCAGAAAAAAGAAAATTCAAAACTTTAAGATCGCTATAACTCCTAAACTAGGCGTCTGCGGGGGTCATATTATGCACCAGAAAAAAAAAATTCAAAATCTTAAAATGGCTATAACTCCTAAACTAGGCCTCTGCGGGGGTCATATTATGCACCAGAAAAAAAAAATTCAAAACTTTAAGATCGCTATAACTCCTAAACTAGGCGTCTGTGGGGGTCATATTATGCACCACAAAAAAGAATTCAAAAATTTAAAATCGCTATAACTCCTAAACTAGGCGTCTGCGGGGGTCATATTATGCACCAGAAAAAAGAAAATTCAAAACTTTAAAATGGCTATAACTCCTAAACTAGGCGTCTGCGGGGGTCATATTATGCACTAGAAGAAAGAAAATTCAAAACTTTAAGATCGCTATAACTCCTAAACTAGGCGTCTGCGGGGGTCATATTATGCACCAGAAAAAAGAAAATTCAAATCTTTAAGATCGCTATAACTCCTAAACTAGGCGTCTGCGGGGGTCATATTATGCACCAGAAAAAAAAAAATTCAAAATCTTAAAATGGCTATAACTCCTAAACTAGGCGTCTGCGGGGGTCATAATATGCACCAGAAAAAAGAAAATTCAAAACTTTAAAATGGCTATAACTCCTAAACTAGGCGTCTGCGGGGGTCATATTATGCACCAGAAAGAAGAAAATTCAAAACTTTAAAATGGCTATAACTCCTAAACTAGGCGTCTGCGGGGGTCATATTATGCACTAGAAGAAAGAAAATTCAAAACTTTAAGATCGCTATAACTCCTAAACTAGGCGTCTGCGGGGGTCATATTATGCACCAGAAAAAAGAAAATTCAAAACTTTAAAATGGCTATAACTCCTAAACTAAGCGTCTGCGGGGGTCATATTATGCACTAGAAGAAAGAAAATTCAAAACTTTAAAATGGCTATAACTCCTAAACTAGGCGTCTGCGGGGGTCATATTATGCACCAGAAAAAAGAAAATTCAAAACTTTAAAATGGCTATAACTCCTAAACTAGGCGTCTGCGGGGGTCATATTATGCACCAGAAAAAAAAATTCAAAATCTTAAAGCGGTTATAACTCCTAAACTAGACGTCTGCGGGGGTCATATTATGCACCAGAAAAAAGAAAATTCAAATCTTTAAGATCGCTATAACTCCTAAACTAGGCGTCTGTGGGGGTCATATTATGCACCACAAAAAAGAATTCAAAAATTTAAAATCGCTATAACTCCTAAACTAGGCGTCTGCGGGGGTCATATTATGCACCAGAAAAAAAAAAATTCAAAATCTTAAAATGGCTATAACTCCTAAACTAGGCGTCTGCGGGGGTCATATTATGCACCAGAAAAAAGAAAATTCAAAACTTTAAAATGGCTATAACTCCTAAACTAGGCGTCTGCGGGGGTCATATTATGCACCAGAAAAAAAAATTCAAAATCTTAAAGCGGTTATAACTCCTAAACTAGGCGTCTGCCGGGGTCATATTATGCACCAGAAAAAAGAATTCAAAAATTTAAGATCGCTATAACTCCTAAACTAGGCGTCTGCGGGGGTCATATTTTGCACCAGAAAAAGAATTCAAAAATTTAAAATCGCCATAGCTCCTAAACTAGGCGTCTGCGGGGGTCATATTAAGCACCAGAAAAAAAAAATTCAAAATCTTAAAATGGCTATAACTCCTAAACTAGGCGTCTGCGGGGGTCATACTATGCACCAGAAAAAAGAAAATTCAAAACTTTAAAATGGCTATAACTCCTAAACTAGGCGTCTGCGGGGGTCATATTTTGCACCAGAAAAAGAATTCAAAAATTTAAAATCGCCATAGCTCCTAAACTAGGCGTCTGCGGGGGTCATATTAAGCACCAGAAAAAAAAAATTCAAAATCTTAAAATGGCTATAACTCCTAAACTAGGCGTCTGCGGGGGTCATACTATGCACCAGAAAAAAGAAAATTCAAAACTTTAAAATGGCTATAACTCCTAAACTAGGCGTCTGCGGGGGTCATATTTTGCACCAGAAAAAGAATTCAAAAATTTAAAATCGCCATAGCTCCTAAACTAGGCGTCTGCGGGGGTCATATTAAGCACCAGAAAAAAAAATTCTAAATCTTAAAATGGCTATAGCTCCTAAACTAGGCGTCTGCGGGGGTCATACTATGCACCAGAAAAAAGAAAATTCAAAACTTTAAAATGGCTATAACTCCTAAACTAGGCGTCTGCGGGGGTCATATTTTGCAACAGAAAAAGAATTCAAAAATTTAAAATCGCCATAGCTCCTAAACTAGGCGTCTGCGGGGGTCATATTAAGCAATAGAAAAAAAAAATTCTAAATCTTAAAATGGCTATAACTCCTAAACTAGGCGTCTGCGGGGGTCATATTATGCACCAGAAGAAAGAAAATTCAAAACTTTAAGATCGCTATAACTCCTAAACTAGGCGTCTGTGGGGGTCATATTATGCACCAGAAAAAAGAAAATTCAAAACTTTAAAATCGCCATAACTCCTAAACTAGGCGTCTGCGGGGGTCATATTATGCACCAGAAAAAAAAAATTCAAAATCTTAAAATGGCTATAACTCCTAAACTAGGCGTCTGCGGGGGTCATATTATGCACCAGAAAAAAGAAAATTCAAAACTTTAAAATGGCTATAACTCCTAAACTAGGCGTCTGACGGGGTCTTATTATGCACCAGAAAAAAGAAAATTCAAAACTTTAAAATGGTTATAACTCCTAAACTAGGCGTCTGCCGGGGTCATATTATGCACCAGAAAAAAAAAATTCAAAATCTTAAAATGGCTATAACTCCTAAACTAGGCGTCTGCGGGGGTCATATTATGCACCAGAAAAAAGAAAATTCAAAACTTTAAAATGGCTATAACTCCTAAACTAGGCGTCTGACGGGGTCATATTATGCACCAGAAAAAAGAAAATTCAAAACTTGAAAATGGTTATAACTCCTAAACTAGGCGTCTGCCGGGGTCATATTATGCACCAGAAAAAAAAAATTCAAAATCTTAAAATGGCTATAACTCCTAAACTAGGCGTCTGTGGGGGTCATGTTATGCACCAGAAAAAAAATTTTCAAAACAAAAAATGGCTATAACTCCTAAACTAGGCGTCTGCGGGGGTCATATTATGCACCAGAAAAAATTATTTCAAAACACAAAAATGGCTATAACTCCTAAACTAGGCGTCTGCGGGGGTCATATAATGCACCAGAAAAAAACTATTTCAAAACACAAAAATGGCTATAACTCCTAAACTAGGCGTATGCGGGGGTCATATTATACACCAGAAAAAAACTATTTCAAAACACAAAAATGGCTATAACTCCTAAACTAGGCGTCTGCGGGGGTCATATTATGCACCAGAAAAAAAATTTTCAAAACACAAAAATGGCTATAACTCCTACACTAGGCGTCTGCGGCGGTCACATTATACACCAGAAAAAAACTATTTCAAAACACAAGAATGGCTATAACTCGTAAACTAGGCGTCTGCGGGGGTCATATTATGCACCAGAAAAAAACTATTTCAAAACACAAAATGGCTATAACTCCTAAACAAGGCGTCTGCGGGGGTCATATTATGCACCAGAAAAAACTATTTCAAAACACAAAAATGGCTATAACTCCTAAACTAGGCGTCTGCGGGGGTCATATTATACACCAGAAAAAAACTATTTCAAAACACAAAAATGGCTATAACTCCTAAACTAGGCGTCTGCGGGGGTCATATTATGCACCAGAAAAAAAATTTTCAAAACACAAAAATGGCAATAACTCCTAAACTAGGCGTCTGCGGGGGTCATATTATACACCAGAAAAAAACTATTTCAAAACACAAAAATGGCTATAACTCGTAAACTAGGCGTCTGCGGGGGTCATATTATGCACCAGAAAAAACTATTTCAAAACACAAAAATGGCTATAACTCCTAAACTAGGCGTCTGCGGAGGTCATATTATGCACCGGAAAAAAACTATTTCGAAACACAAAAATGGCTATAACTCCTAAACTAGGCGTCTGCAGGGGTCATATTATGCACCAGAAAAAACTATTTCAAAACACAAAAATGGCTATAACTCCTAAACTAGGCGTCTGCGGGGGTCATATAATGCACCAGAAAAAAACTATTTCAAAACACAAAAATGGCTATAACTCCTAAACTAGGCGTCTGCGGGGGTCATATTATGCACCGGAAAAAAACTATTTCAAAACACAAAAATGGCTATAACTCCTAAACTAGGCGTCTGCGGGGGTTATATTATGCACCAGAAAAAACTATTTCAAAACACAAAAATGGCTATAACTCCTAAACTAGGCGTCTGCGGGGGTCATATTATGCACCGGAAAAAAACTATTTCAAAACACAAAAATGGCTATAACTCCTAAACTAGGCGTCTGCGGGGGTTATATTATGCACCAGAAAAAACTATTTCAAAACACAAAAATGGCTATAACTCCTAAACTAGGCGTCTGCGGGGGTCATATTTTGCACCAGAAAAAGAATTCAAAAATTTAAAATCGCCATAGCTCCTAAACTAGGCGTCTGCGGGGGTCATATTAAGCACCAGAAAAAAAAAATTCAAAATCTTAAAATGGCTATAACTCCTAAACTAGGCGTCTGCGGGGGTCATACTATGCACCAGAAAAAAGAAAATTCAAAACTTTAAAATCGCTATAACTCCTAAACTAGGCGTCTGCGGGGGTCATATTATGCACCAGAAAAAACTATTTCAAAACACAAAAATGGCTATAACTCCTAAACTAGGCGTCTGCGGGGGTCATATTATACACCAGAAAAAAACTATTTCAAAACACAAAAATGGCTATAACTCCTAAACTAGGCGTCTGCGGGGGTCATATTATGCACCAGAAAAAAAATTTTCAAAACACAAAAATGGCAATAACTCCTAAACTAGGCGTCTGCGGGGGTCATATTATACACCAGAAAAAAACTATTTCAAAACACAAAAATGGCTATAACTCGTAAACTAGGCGTCTGCGGGGGTCATATTATGCACCAGAAAAAACTATTTCAAAACACAAAAATGGCTATAACTCCTAAACTAGGCGTCTGCGGAGGTCATATTATGCACCGGAAAAAAACTATTTCGAAACACAAAAATGGCTATAACTCCTAAACTAGGCGTCTGCAGGGGTCATATTATGCACCAGAAAAAACTATTTCAAAACACAAAAATGGTTATAACTCCTAAACTAGGCGTCTGCGGGGGTCATATAATGCACCAGAAAAAAACTATTTCAAAACACAAAAATGGCTATAACTCCTAAACTAGGCGTCTGCGGGGGTCATATTATGCACAAGAAAAAACTATTTCAAAACACAAAAATGGCTATAACTCCTAAACTAGGCGTCTGCGGGGGTCATATTATGCACCGGAAAAAAACTATTTCAAAACACAAAAATGGCTATAACTCCTAAACTAGGCGTCTGCGGGGGTTATATTATGCACCAGAAAAAACTATTTCAAAACACAAAAATGGCTATAACTCCTAAACTAGGCGTCTGCGGGGGTCATATAATGCACCAGAAAAAAACTATTTCAAAACACAAAAATGGCTATAACTCCTAAACTAGGCGTCTGCGGGGGTCATATTATGCACCAGAAAAAACTATTTCAAAACACAAAAATGGCTATAACTCCTAAACTAGGCGTCTGCGGTGTCATATTATGCACCAGAAAAAACTATTTCAAAACACAAAAATGGCTATAACTCCTAAACTAGGCGTATGCGAGGGTCATATTATACACCAGAAAAAAACTATTTCAAAACACAAAAATGGCTATAACTCCTAAACTAGGCGTCTGCGGGGGTCATATTATGCACCAGAAAAAAAATTTTCAAAACACAAAAATGGCTATAACTCCTAAACTAGGCGTCTGCGGGGGTCATATTATGCACCGGAAAAAAACTATTTCAAAACACAAAAATGGCTATAACTCCTAAACTAGGCGTCTGCGGGGGTCATATTATTCACCAGAAAAAACTATTTCAAAACACAAAAATGGCTATAACTCCTAAACTAGGCGTATGCGAGGGTCATATTATACACCAGAAAAAAACTATTTCAAAACACAAAAATGGCTATAACTCCTAAACTAGGCGTCTGCGGGGGTCATATAATGCACCAGAAAAAAACTATTTCAAAACACAAAAATGGCTATAACTCCTAAACTAGGCGTCTGCGGGGGTCATATTATGCACCAGAAAAAACTATTTCAAAACACAAAAATGGCTATAACTCCTAAACTAGGCGTCTGCGGGGTCATATTATGCACCAGAAAAAACTATTTCAAAACACAAAAATGGCTATAACTCCTAAACTAGGCGTATGCGAGGGTCATATTATACACCAGAAAAAAACTATTTCAAAACACAAAAATGGCTATAACTCCTAAACTAGGCGTCTGCGGGGGTCATATAATGCACCAGAAAAAAACTATTTCAAAACACAAAAATGGCTATAACTCCTAAACTAGGCGTCTGCGGGGGTCATATAATGCACCAGAAAAAAACTATTTCAAAACACAAAAATGGCTATAACTCCTAAACTAGGCGTCTGCGGGGTCATATTATGCACCAGAAAAAACTATTTCAAAACACAAAAATGGCTATAACTCCTAAACTAGGCGTATGCGAGGGTCATATTATACACCAGAAAAAAACTATTTCAAAACACAAAAATGGCTATAACTCCTAAACTAGGCGTCTGCGGGGGTCATATAATGCACCAGAAAAAAACTATTTCAAAACACAAAAATGGCTATAACTCCTAAACTAGGCGTCTGCGGGGGTCATATAATGCACCAGAAAAAAACTATTTCAAAACACAAAAATGGCTATAACTCCTAAACTAGGCGTCTGCGGGGGTCATATTATGCACCGGAAAAAAACTATTTCGAAACACAAAAATGGCTATAACTCCTAAACTAGGCGTCTGCGGGGGTCATATAATGCACCAGAAAAAAACTATTTCAAAACACAAAAATGGCTATAACTCCTAAACTAGGCGTCTGCGGGGGTCATATTATGCACCAGAAAAAACTATTTCAAAACACAAAAATGGCTATAACTCCTAAACTAGGCGTCTGCGGGGTCATATTATACACCAGAAAAAAACTATTTCAAAACACAAAAATGGCTATAACTCCTAAACTAGGCGTCTGCGGGGGTCATATTATACACCAGAAAAAAACTATTTCAAAACACAAAAATGGCTATAACTCCTAAACTAGGCGTCTGCGGGGGTCATATTATGCACCAGAAAAAAAATTTTCAAAACACAAAAATGGCTATAACTCCTAAACTAGGCGTCTGCGGGGGTCATATTATGCACCAGAAAAAACCTATTTCAAAACACAAAAATGGCTATAACTCCTAAACTATTCGTCTGCGGGGGTCATATTATTCACCAGAAAAAACTATTTCAAAACACAAAAATGGCTATAACTCCTAAACTAGGCGTCTGCGAGGGTCATATTATACACCAGAAAAAAACTATTTCAAAACACAAAAATGGCTATAACTCCTAAACTAGGCGTCTGCGGGGGTCATATTATGCACCAGAAAAAACTATTTCAAAACACAAAAATGGCTATAACTCCTAAACTAGGCGTATGCGAGGGTCATATTATACACCAGAAAAAAACTATTTCAAAACACAAAAATGGCTATAACTCCTAAACTAGGCGTCTGCGAGGGTCATATTATACACCAGAAAAAAACTATTTCAAAACACAAAAATGGCTATAACTCCTAAACTAGGCGTCTGCGGGGTCATATTATGCACCAGAAAAAACTATTTCAAAACACAAAAATGGCTATAACTCCTAAACTAGGCGTATGCGAGGGTCATATTATACACCAGAAAAAAACTATTTCAAAACACAAAAATGGCTATAACTACTAAACTAGGCGTCTGCGGGGGTCATATTATGCACCAGAAAAAACTATTTCAAAATACAAAAATGGCTATAACTCCTAAACTAGGCGTCTGCGGGGGTCATATTATACACCAGAAAAAACCTATTTCAAAACACAAAAATGGCTATAACTCCTAAACTAGGCGTATGCGAGGGTCATATTATACACCAGAAAAAAACTATTTCAAAACACAAAAATGGCTATAACTCGTAAACTAGGCGTCTGCGGGGGTCATATTATGCACCAGAAAAAACTATTTCAAAATACAAAAATGGCTATAACTCCTAAACTAGGCGTCTGCGGGGGTCATATTATACACCAGAAAAAACCTATTTCAAAACACAAAAATGGCTATAACTCCTAAACTAGGCGTCTGCGGGGGTCATATTATGCACCAGAAAAAACTATTTCAAAACACAAAAATGGCTATAACTCCTAAACTAGGCGTCTGCGGGGGTCATATAATGCACCGGAAAAAAACTATTTCAAAACACAAAAATGGCTATAACTCCTAAACTAGGCGTCTGCGGGGTCATATTATGCACCAGAAAAAAACTATTTCAAAACACAAAATGGCTATAACTCCTAAACTAGGCGTCTGCGGGGGTCATATTATGCACCAGAAAAAACTATTTCAAAACACAAAAATGGCTATAACTCCTAAACTAGGCGTCTGCGGGGGTCATATTATGCACCGGAAAAAAACTATTTCAAAACACAAAAATGGCTATAACTCCTAAACTAGGCGTCAGCAGGGGTCATATTATGCACCAGAAAAAACTATTTCAAAACACAAAAATGGCTATAACTCCTAAACTAGGCGTCTGCGGGGGTCATATAATGCACCAGAAAAAAACTATTCCAAAACACAAAAATGGCTATAACTCCTAAACTAGGCGTCTGCGGGGGTCATATTATGCACCAGAAAGAACTATTTCAAAACACAAAAATGGCTATAACTCCTAAACTAGGCGTCTGGGGGGGTCATATTATGCACCGGAAAAAAATTATTTCGAAACACAAAAATGGCTATAACTCCTAAACTAGGCGTCTGCGGGGGTCATATTATACACCAGAAAAAAACTATTTCAAAACACAAAAATGTCTATAACTCCTAACCTAGGCGTCTGCAGGGGTCATATTATGCACCAGAAACAACTATTTCAAAACACAAAAATGGCTATAACTCGTAAACTTGGCGTCTGCGGGGGTCATATTATGCACCAGAAAAAAACTATTTCAAAACACAAAAATGGCTATAACTCCTAAACTAGGCGTCTGCGGGGGTCATATAATGCACCAGAAAAAAACTATTTCAAAACACAAAATGGCTATAACTCCTAAACTAGGCGTCTGCGGGGGTCATATTATGCACCAGAAAAAACTATTTCAAAACACAAAAATGGCTATAACTCCTAAACTAGGCGTCTGCGGGGGTCATATTATGCACCAGAAAAAACTATTTCAAAACACAAAAATGGCTATAACTCCTAAACTAGGCGTCTGCGGGGTCATATTATACACCAGAAAAAAACTATTTCAAAACACAAAAATGGCTATAACTCCTAAACTAGGCGTCTGCGGGGGTCATATTATACACCAGAAAAAAACTATTTCAAAACACAAAAATGGCTATAACTCCTAAACTAGGCGTCTGCGGGGGTCATATTATGCACCAGAAAAAAAATTTTCAAAACACAAAAATGGCTATAACTCCTAAACTAGGCGTCTGCGGGGGTCATATTATGCACCAGAAAAAAACTATTTCAAAACACAAAAATGGCTATAACTCCTAAACTATTCGTCTGCGGGGGTCATATTATTCACCAGAAAAAACTATTTCAAAACACAAAAATGGCTATAACTCCTAAACTAGGCGTCTGCGAGGGTCATATTATACACCAGAAAAAAACTATTTCAAAACACAAAACTGGCTATAACTCCTAAACTAGGCGTCTGCGGGGGTCATATTATGCACCAGAAAAAACTATTTCAAAACACAAAAATGGCTATAACTCCTAAACTAGGCGTATGCGAGGGTCATATTATACACCAGAAAAAAACTATTTCAAAACACAAAAATGGCTATAACTCCTAAACTAGGCGTCTGCGAGGGTCATATTATACACCAGAAAAAAACTATTTCAAAACACAAAAATGGCTATAACTCCTAAACTAGGCGTCTGCGGGGTCATATTATGCACCAGAAAAAACTATTTCAAAACACAAAAATGGCTATAACTCCTAACTAGGCGTATGCGAGGGTCATATTATACACCAGAAAAAAACTATTTCAAAACACAAAAATGGCTATAACTCCTAAACTAGGCGTCTGCGGGGGTCATATTATGCACCAGAAAAAACTATTTCAAAATACAAAAATGGCTATAACTCCTAAACTAGGCGTCTGCGGGGGTCATATTATACACCAGAAAAAACCTATTTCAAAACACAAAAATGGCTATAACTCCTAAACTAGGCGTATGCGAGGGTCATATTATACACCAGAAAAAAACTATTTCAAAACACAAAAATGGCTATAACTCGTAAACTAGGCGTCTGCGGGGGTCATATTATGCACCAGAAAAAACTATTTCAAAATACAAAAATGGCTATAACTCCTAAACTAGGCGTCTGCGGGGGTCATATTATACACCAGAAAAAACCTATTTCAAAACACAAAAATGGCTATAACTCCTAAACTAGGCGTCTGCGGGGGTCATATTATGCACCAGAAAAAACTATTTCAAAACACAAAAATGGCTATAACTCCTAAACTAGGCGTCTGCGGGGGTCATATAATGCACCGGAAAAAAACTATTTCAAAACACAAAAATGGCTATAACTCCTAAACTAGGCGTCTGCGGGGTCATATTATGCACCAGAAAAAAACTATTTCAAAACACAAAATGGCTATAACTCCTAAACTAGGCGTCTGCGGGGGTCATATTATGCACCAGAAAAAACTATTTCAAAACACAAAAATGGCTATAACTCCTAAACTAGGCGTCTGCGGGGGTCATATTATGCACCGGAAAAAAACTATTTCAAAACACAAAAATGGCTATAACTCCTAAACTAGGCGTCAGCAGGGGTCATATTATGCACCAGAAAAAACTATTTCAAAACACAAAAATGGCTATAACTCCTAAACTAGGCGTCTGCGGGGGTCATATAATGCACCAGAAAAAAACTATTCCAAAACACAAAAATGGCTATAACTCCTAAACTAGGCGTCTGCGGGGGTCATATTATGCACCAGAAAAAACTATTTCAAAACACAAAAATGGCTATAACTCCTAAACTAGGCGTCTGGGGGGGTCATATTATGCACCGGAAAAAAATTATTTCGAAACACAAAAATGGCTATAACTCCTAAACTAGGCGTCTGCGGGGGTCATATTATACACCAGAAAAAAACTATTTCAAAACACAAAAATGTCTATAACTCCTAAACTAGGCGTCTGCGGGGGTCATATTATGCACCAGAAAAAACTATTTCAAAACACAAAAATGGCTATAACTCCTAAACTAGGCGTCTGGGGGGGTCATATTATGCACCGGAAAAAAATTATTTCGAAACACAAAAATGGCTATAACTCCTAAACTAGGCGTCTGCGGGGGTCATATTATACACCAGAAAAAAACTATTTCAAAACACAAAAATGTCTATAACTCCTAACCTAGGCGTCTGCAGGGGTCATATTATGCACCAGAAACAACTATTTCAAAACACAAAAATGGCTATAACTCGTAAACTTGGCGTCTGCGGGGGTCATATTATGCACCAGAAAAAACTATTTCAAAACACAAAAATGGCTATAACTCCTAAACTAGGCGTCTGCGGAGGTCATATTATGCACCAGAAAAAACTATTTCAAAACACAAAAATGGCTATAACTCCTAAACTAGGCATCTGCGGGGGTCATATTATGCACCAGAAAAAACTATTACTGAACACAAAAATGGCTATAACTCCTAAACTAGGCGTCTGCGGGGGTCATATTGTGCACCTAAAAAAAACTATTTCGAAACACGACAATGGATATAACTCCTAAACTAGGCGTCTGCGGGGGTCATATTATGCACCAGAAAAAACTATTTCAAAACACAAAAATGGCTACAACTCCTAAACTAGACGACTGCGGGGGTCATATTATGCACCAGAAAAAATCTATTTCAAAACACAAAAATGGCTATAACTCCTAAACTAGGCGTCTGCGGGGGTCATATTATGCACCAGAAAAAACTATTTCAAAACACAAAAATGGCTATAACTCCTAAACTAGGCGTCTGCGGGGGTCATATTATGCACCAGAAAAAAACTATTTCAAAACACAAAAATGGCTATAACTCCTAAACTAGGCGTATGCGGGGGTCATATTGTGCACCAGAAAAAACTATTTCAAAACACAAAAATGGCTTTAACTCCGAAACTAGGCGTCTGCGGGGGTCATATTATGCACCAGAAAAAACTATTTCAAAACACAAAAATGTCTATAACTCCTAAACTAGGAGTCTGCGTGGGTCATATTATGCACCAGAAAAAACTATTTCAAAACACAAAAATGGCTATAACTCCTAAACTAGGCGTCTGCGGGGGTCATATTATGCACCAGAAAAAACTATTTCAAAACACAAAAATGGCTATAACTCCTAAACTAGGCGTCTGCGGAGGTCATATTATGCACCAGAAAAAAACTATTTCAAAACACAAAAATGGCTATAACTCCTAAACTAGGCGTCTGCGGGGGTCATATCATGCACCAGAAAAAACTATTTCAAAACACAAAAATGGATATAACTCCTAAACTAGGCGTCTGCGGGGGTCATATTATGCATCAGAAAAACTATTTCAAAACACAAAAATGGCTATAACTCCTAAACTAGGCGTCTGCGGGGGTCATATTATGCACCAGAAAAAAACTATTTCAAAACACAAAAATGGCTATAACTCCTAAACTAGGCGTCTGCGGGGGTCATATTGTGCACCAGAAAAAACTATTTCAAAACACAAAAATGGCTATAACTCCTAAACTAGGCGTCTGCGGGGGTCATATTATGCACCAGAAAAAACTATTTCAAAACACAAAAATGTCTATAACTCCTAAATTAGGAGTCTGCGCGGGTCATATTATGCACCAGAAAAAACTATTTCAAAACACAAAAATGGCTATAACTCCTAAACTAGGCGTCTGCGGGGGTCATAATATGCACCAGAAAAAACTATTTCAAAACACAAAAATGGATATAACTCCTAAACTAGGCGTCTGCGGGGGTCATGTTATGCACCAGAAAAAACTATTTCAAAACACAAAAATGGCTATAACTCCTAAACTAGGCGTCTGCGGGGGTCATATTATGCACCAGAAAAAACTATTTCAAAACACAAAAATGTCTATAACTCCTAAATTAGGAGTCTGCGGGGGTCATATTATGCACCAGAAAAAACTATTTCAAAACACAAAAATGGCTATAACTCCTAAACTAGGCGTCTGCGGGGGCCATATTATGCACCAGAAAAAACTATTTCAAAACTCAAAAATGGATATAACTCCTAAACTAGGCGTCTGCGGGGGTCATATTATGCACCAGAAAAAACTATTTCAAAACACAAAAATGGCTATAACTCCTAAACTAGGCGTCTACGGGGGTCATATTATGCACCAGAAAAAACTATTTCAAAACACAAAAATGGCTATAACTCCTAAACTAGACGTCTGCGGGGGTCATATTATGCACCAGAAAAAACTATTTCAAAACACAAAAATGGCTATAACTCCTAAACTAGGCGTCTGCGGGGGTCATATTATGCACCAGAAAAAAAATTTTCAAAACACAAAAATGGCTATAACTCCTAAACTAGGCGTCTGCGGGGGTCATATTGTGGACCAGAAAAAACTATTTCAAAACACAAAAATGGCTATAACTCCTAAACTAGGCGTCTGCGGGGGTCATATTATGTACCAGAAAAAACTATTTCAAAACACAAAAATGTCTATAACTCCTAAATTAGGAGTTTGCGTGGGTCATATTATGCACCAGAAAAAAACTATTTCAAAACACAAAAATGGCTATAACTCCTAACCTAGGCGTCTGCGGGGGTCATATTATGCACCAGAAAAAACTATTTCAAAACACAAAAATGGCTATAACTCCTAAACTAGGCGTCTGCGGCGGTCATATTATGCACCGGAAAAAAACTATTTCAAAACACAAAAATGGTTATAACTCCTAAACTAGGCGTCTGCAGGGGTCATATTATGCACCAGAAAAAACTATTTCAAAATACAAAAATGGCTATAACTCCTAAACTAGGCGTCTGCGGGGGTCATATTATACACCAGAAAAAAACTATTTCAAAACACAAAAATGGCTATAACTCCTAAACTAGGCGTCTGCGGGGGTCATATTATGCACCAGAAAAAACTATTTCAAAACACAAAAATGGCTATAACTCCTAAACTAGGCGTCTGCGGGGGTCATTTTATGCACCAGAAAAAACTATTTCAAAACACAAAAATGGCTATAACTCGTAAACTAGGCGTCTGCGGGGGTCATATTATACACCAGAAAAAAACTATTTCAAAACACAAAAATGGTTATAACTCCTAAACTAGGCGTATGCGTGGGTCATATTATACACCAGAAAAAAACTATTTCAAAACACAAAAATGGCTATAACTCCTAAACTAGGCGTCTGCGGGGGTCATATTATGCACCAGAAAAAACTATTTCAAAATACAAAAATGGCTATAACTCCTAAACTAGGCGTCTGCGGGGGTCATATTATACACCAGAAAAAAACTATTTCAAAACACAAAAATTTCTATAACTCCGAAACTAGGCGTCTGCGGGGGTCATATTTTCACCAGAAAAAAACTATTTCAAAACACAAAAATGGCTATAACTCCTAAACTAGGCGTCTGCGGGGGTCATATTATGCACCAGAAAAAACTATTTCAAAACACAAAAATGGCTATAACTCCTAAACTAGGCGTCTGCGGGGGTCATATTATGCACCAGAAAAAACTATTTCAAAACACAAAAATGGCTATAACTCCTAAACTAGGCGTCTGCGGGGGTCATATTATGCACCAGAAAAAACTATTTCAAAATACAAAAATGGCTATAACTCCTAAACTAGGCGTCTGCGGGGGTCATATTATACACCAGAAAAAAACTATTTCAAAACACAAAAATGGCTATAACTCCTAAACTAGGCGTCTGCGGGGGTCATATTATGCACTAGAAAAAACTATTTCAAAACACAAAAATGGCTATAACTCCTAACCTAGGCGTCTGCGGGGGTCATATTATGCACCAGAAAAAACTATTTCAAAACACAAAAATGGCTATAACTCCGAAACTAGGCGTCTGCGGGGGTCATATTTTCACCAGAAAAAAACTATTTCAAAACACAAAAATGGCTATAACTCCTAAACTAGGCGTCTGCGGGGGTCATATTATGCACCAGAAAAAACTATTTCAAAACACAAAAATGGCTATAACTCCTAAACTAGGCGTCTGCGGGGGTCATATTATGCACCAGAAAAAAAATTTTCAAAACACAAAAATGGCTATAACTCCTAAACTAGGCGTCTGCGGGGGTCATATTATGCACCGGAAAAAAACTATTTCAAAACACAAAAATGGCTATAACTCCTAAACTAGGCGTCTGCAGGGGTCATATTACGCACCGGAAAAAACTATTTCAAAACACAAAAATGGCTATAACTCGTAAACTAGGCGTCTGCGGGGGTCATATTATGCACCAGAAAAAAAATTTTCAAAACACAAAAATGGCTATAACTCCTAAACTAGGCGTCTGCGAGGGTCATATTATACACCAGAAAAAAACTATTTCAAAACACAAAAATGGCTATAACTCCTAAACTAGGCGTCTGCGGGGTCATATTATGCACCAGAAAAAACTATTTCAAAACACAAAAATGGCTATAACTCCTAAACTAGGCGTATGCGAGGGTCATATTATACACCAGAAAAAAACTATTTCAAAACACAAAAATTGCTATAACTCCTAAACTAGGCGTCTGCGGGGGTCATATTATGCACCAGAAAAAAAATTTTCAAAACACAAAAATGGCTATAACTCCTAAACTAGGCGTCTGCGGGGGCCATATTATGCACCAGAAAAAACTATTTCAAAACACAAAAATGGCTATAACTCCTAAACTAGGCGTCTGCGGGGGTCATATTGTGCACCAGAAAAAACTATTTCAAAACACAAAAATGGCTATAACTCCTAAACTAGGCGTCTGCGGGGGTCATATTATACACCAGAAAAAAACCTATTTCAAAACACAAAAATGGCTATAACTCCTAAACTAGGCGTCTGCGGGGGTCATATTATACACCAGAAAAAACTATTTCAAAATACAAAAATGGCTATAACTCCTAAACTAGGCGTCTGCGGGGGTCATATTATACACCAGAAAAAAACCTATTTCAAAACACAAAAATGGCTATAACTCCTAAACTAGGCGTCTGCGGGGGTCATATTATGCACCAGAAAAAACTATTTCAAAACACAAAAATGGCTATAACTCCTAAACTAGGCGTCTGCGGGGGTCATATAATGCACCGGAAAAAAACTATTTCAGAACACAAAAATGGCTATAACTCCTAAACTAGGCGTCTGCGGGGGTCATATTATGCACCAGAAAAAAACTATTTCAAAACACAAAATGGCTATAACTCCTAAACTAGGCGTCTGCGGGGGTCATATTATGCACCAGAAAAAACTATTTCAAAACACAAAAATGGCTATAACTCCTAAACTAGGCGTCTGCGGGGGTCATATTATGCACCGGAAAAAAACTATTTCAAAACACAAAAATGGCTATAACTCCTAAACTAGGCGTCAGCAGGGGTCATATTATGCACCAGAAAAAACTATTTCAAAACACAAAAATGGCTATAACTCCTAAACTAGGCGTCTGCGGGGGTCATATAATGCACCAGAAAAAAACTATTCCAAAACACAAAAATGGCTATAACTCCTAAACTAGGCGTCTGCGGGGGTCATATTATGCACCAGAAAAAACTATTTCAAAACACAAAAATGGCTATAACTCCTAAACTAGGCGTCTGGGGGGGTCATATTATGCACCGGAAAAAAATTATTTCGAAACACAAAAATGGCTATAACTCCTAAACTAGGCGTCTGCGGGGGTCATATTATACACCAGAAAAAAACTATTTCAAAACACAAAAATGTCTATAACTCCTAACCTAGGCGTCTGCAGGGGTCATATTATGCACCAGAAACAACTATTTCAAAACACAAAAATGGCTATAACTCGTAAACTTGGCGTCTGCGGGGGTCATATTATGCACCAGAAAAAAACTATTTCAAAACACAAAAATGGTTACAACTCCTAAACTAGGCGTCTGCGGGGGTCATATTATGCACCAGAAAAAACTATTTCAAAACACAAAAATGGCTATAACTCCTAAACTAGGCGTCTGCGGAGGTCGTATTATGCACCAGAAAAAACTATTTCAAAACACAAAAATGGCTATAACTCCTAAACTAGGCATCTGCGGGGGTCATATTATGCACCAGAAAAAACTATTTCTAAACACAAAAATGGCTATAACTCCTAAACTAGGCGTCTGCGGGGGTCATATTGTGCACCTAAAAAAAACTATTTCGAAACACGACAATGGATATAACTCCTAAACTAGGCGTCTGCGGGGGTCATATTATGCACCAGAAAAAACTATTTCAAAACACAAAAATGGCTACAACTCCTAAACTAGACGACTGCGGGGGTCATATTATGCACCAGAAAAAATCTATTTCAAAACACAAAAATGGCTATAACTCCTAAACTAGGCGTCTGCGGGGGTCATATTATGCACCAGAAAAAACTATTTCAAAACACAAAAATGGCTATAACTCCTAAACTAGGCGTCTGCGGGGGTCATATTATGCACCAGAAAAAAACTATTTCAAAACACAAAAATGGCTATAACTCCTAAACTAGGCGTATGCGGGGGTCATATTGTGCACCAGAAAAAACTATTTCAAAACACAAAAATGGCTTTAACTCCGAAACTAGGCGTCTGCGGGGGTCATATTATGCACCAGAAAAAACTATTTCAAAACACAAAAATGTCTATAACTCCTAAACTAGGAGTCTGCGTGGGTCATATTATGCACCAGAAAAAACTATTTCAAAACACAAAAATGGCTATAACTCCTAAACTAGGCGTCTGCGGGGGTCATATTATGCACCAGAAAAAACTATTTCAAAACACAAAAATGGCTATAACTCCTAAACTAGGCGTCTGCGGAGGTCATATTATGCACCAGAAAAAAACTATTTCAAAACACAAAAATGGCTATAACTCCTAAACTAGGCGTCTGCGGGGGTCATATCATGCACCAGAAAAAACTATTTCAAAACACAAAAATGGATATAACTCCTAAACTAGGCGTCTGCGGGGGTCATATTATGCATCAGAAAAACTATTTCAAAACACAAAAATGGCTATAACTCCTAAACTAGTCGTCTGCGGGGGTCATATTATGCACCAGAAAAAAACTATTTCAAAACACAAAAATGGCTATAACTCCTAAACTAGGCGTCTGCGGGGGTCATATTATGCACCAGAAAAAACTATTTCAAAACACAAAAATGTCTATAACTCCTAAATTAGGAGTCTGCGCGGGTCATATTATGCACCAGAAAAAACTATTTCAAAACACAAAAATGGCTATAACTCCTAAACTAGGCGTCTGCGGGGGTCATATTATGCACCAGAAAAAACTATTTCAAAACACAAAAATGGATATAACTCCTAAACTAGGCGTCTGCGGGGGTCATGTTATGCACCAGAAAAAACTATTTCAAAACACAAAAATGGCTATAACTCCTAAACTAGGCGTCTGCGGGGGTCATATTATGCACCAGAAAAAACTATTTCAAAACACAAAAATGTCTATAACTCCTAAATTAGGAGTCTGCGGGGGTCATATTATGCACCAGAAAAAACTATTTCAAAACACAAAAATGGCTATAACTCCTAAACTAGGCGTCTGCGGGGGCCATATTATGCACCAGAAAAAACTATTTCAAAACTCAAAAATGGATATAACTCCTAAACTAGGCGTCTGCGGGGGTCATATTATGCACCAGAAAAAACTATTTCAAAACACAAAAATGGCTATAACTCCTAAACGAGGCGTCTGCGGGGGTCATATTATGCACCAGAAAAAAAATTTTCAAAACACAAAAATGGCTATAACTCCTGAACTAGGCGTCTGCGGGGGTCATATTGTGGACCAGAAAAAACTATTTCAAAACACAAAAATGGCTATAACTCCTAAACTAGGCGTCTGCGGGGGTCATATTATGTACCAGAAAAAACTATTTCAAAACACAAAAATGTCTATAACTCCTAAATTAGGAGTTTGCGTGGGTCATATTATGCACCAGAAAAAAACTATTTCAAAACACAAAAATGGCTATAACTCCTAACCTAGGCGTCTGCGGGGGTCATATTATGCACCAGAAAAAACTATTTCAAAACACAAAAATGGCTATAACTCCTAAACTAGGCGTCTGCGGCGGTCATATTATGCACCGGAAAAAAACTATTTCAAAACACAAAAATGGTTATAACTCCTAAACTAGGCGTATGCGTGGGTCATATTATACACCAGAAAAAAACTATTTCAAAACACAAAAATGGCTATAACTCCTAAACTAGGCGTCTGCGGGGGTCATATTATGCACCAGAAAAAACTATTTCAAAATACAAAAAATGGCTATAACTCCTAAACTAGGCGTCTGCGGGGGTCATATTATGCACCAGAAAAAACTATTTCAAAACACAAAAATGGCTATAACTCGTAAACTAGGCGTCTGCGGGGGTCATATTATACACCAGAAAAAAACTATTTCAAAACACAAAAATGGTTATAACTCCTAAACTAGGCGTATGCGTGGGTCATATTATACACCAGAAAAAAACTATTTCAAAACACAAAAATGGCTATAACTCCTAAACTAGGCGTCTGCGGGGGTCATATTATGCACCAGAAAAAACTATTTCAAAATACAAAAATGGCTATAACTCCTAAACTAGGCGTCTGCGGGGGTCATATTATACACCAGAAAAAAACTATTTCAAAACACAAAAATGGCTATAACTCCGAAACTAGGCGTCTGCGGGGGTCATATTTTCACCAGAAAAAAACTATTTCAAAACACAAAAATGGCTATAACTCCTAAACTAGGCGTCTGCGGGGGTCATATTATGCACCAGAAAAAACTATTTCAAAACACAAAAATGGCTATAACTCCTAAACTAGGCGTCTGCGGGGGTCATATTATGCACCAGAAAAAACTATTTCAAAACACAAAAATGGCTATAACTCCTAAACTAGGCGTCTGCGGGGGTCATATTATGCACCAGAAAAAACTATTTCAAAATACAAAAATGGCTATAACTCCTAAACTAGGCGTCTGCGGGGGTCATATTATACACCAGAAAAAAACTATTTCAAAACACAAAAATGGCTATAACTCCTAAACAAGGCGTCTGCGGGGGACATATTATGCACCGGAAAAAAACTATTTCAAAACACAAAAATGGCTATAACTCCTAAACTAGGCGTCTGCGGGGGTCATATTATGCAGCAGAAAAAACTATTTCAAAACACAAAAATGGCTATAACTCCGAAACTAGGCGTCTGCGGGGGTCATATTTTCACCAGAAAAAAACTATTTCAAAACACAAAAATGGCTATAACTCCTAAACTAGGCGTCTGCGGGGGTCATATTATGCACCAGAAAAAACTATTTCAAAACACAAAAATGGCTATAACTCCTAAACTAGGCGTCTGCGGGGGTCATATTATGCACCAGAAAAAAAATTTTCAAAACACAAAAATGGCTATAACTCCTAAACTAGGCGTCTGCGGGGGTCATATTATGCACCGGAAAAAAACTATTTCAAAACACAAAAATGGCTATAACTCCTAAACTAGGCGTCTGCAGGGGTCATATTATGCACCGGAAAAAACTATTTCAAAACACAAAAATGGCTATAACTCGTAAACTAGGCGTCTGCGGGGGTCATATTATGCACCAGAAAAAAAATTTTCAAAACACAAAAATGGCTATAACTCCTAAACTAGGCGTTTGCGGGGGTCATATTATGCACCAGAAAAAAAATTTTCAAAACACAAAAATGGCTATAACTCCTAAACTAGGCGTCTGCGGGGGTCATATTATGCACCGGAAAAAAACTATTTCAAAACACAAAAATGGCTATAACTCCGAAACTAGGCGTCTGCGGGGGTCATATTTTCACCAGAAAAAAACTATTTCAAAACACAAAAATGGCTATAACTCCTAAACTAGGCGTCTGCGGGGGTCATATTATGCACCAGAAAAAACTATTTCAAAACACAAAAATGGCTATAACTCCTAAACTAGGCGTCTGCGGGGGTCATTTTATGCACCAGAAAAAACTATTTCAAAACACAAAAATGGCTATAACTCCTAAACTAGGCGTCTGCGGGGGTCATATTATGCACCAGAAAAAACTATTTCAAAACACAAAAATGGCTATAACTCTTAAACTAGGCGTCTGCGGGGGTCATATTATGCACCAGAAAAAAAATTTTCAAAACACAAAAATGGCTATAACTCCTAAACTAGGCGTCTGCGGGGGTCATATTGTGGACCAGAAAAAACTATTTCAAAACACAAAAATGGCTATAACTCCTAAACTAGGCGTCTGCGGGGGTCATATTATGTACCAGAAAAAACTATTTCAAAACACAAAAATGTCTATAACTCCTAAATTAGGAGTTTGCGTGGGTCATATTATGCACCAGAAAAAAACTATTTCAAAACACAAAAATGGCTATAACTCCTAACCTAGGCGTCTGCGGGGGTCATATTATGCACCAGAAAAAACTATTTCAAAACACAAAAATGGCTATAACTCCTAAACTAGGCGTCTGCGGCGGTCATATTATGCACCGGAAAAAAACTATTTCAAAACACAAAAATGGTTATAACTCCTAAACTAGGCGTCTGCAGGGGTCATATTATGCACCAGAAAAAACTATTTCAAAATACAAAAATGGCTATAACTCCTAAACTAGGCGTCTGCGGGGGTCATATTATGCACCAGAAAAAAACTATTTCAAAACACAAAAATGGCTATAACTCCTAAACTAGGCGTCTGCGGGGGTCATATTTTGCACCAGAAAACACTATTTCAAAACACAAAAATGGATATAACTCCTAAACTAGGCGTCTGCGGGGGTCATGTTATGCACCAGAAAAAACTATTTCAAAACACAAAAATGGCTATAACTCCTAAACTAGGCGTCTGCGGGGGTCATATTATGCACCAGAAAAAACTATTTCAAAACACAAAAATGTCTATAACTCCTAAATTAGGAAACACAAAAATGTCTATAACTCCTAAATTAGGAGTCTGCGGGGGTCATATTATGCACCAGAAAAAACTATTTCAAAACACAAAAATGGCTATAACTCCTAAACTAGGCGTCTGCGGGGGCCATATTATGCACACAGAAAAAACTATTTCAAAACTCAAAAATGGATATAACTCCTAAACTAGGCGTCTGCGGGGGTCATATTATGCACCAGAAAAAACTATTTCAAAACACAAAAATGGCTATAACTCCTAAACTAGGCGTCTGCGGGGGTCATATTATGCACCAGAAAAAACTATTTCAAAACACAAAAATGGCTATAACTCCTAAACTAGACGTCTGCGGGGGTCATATTATGCACCAGAAAAAACTATTTCAAAACACAAAAAATGGCTATAACTCCTAAACTAGGCGTCTGCGGGGGTCATATTATGCACCAGAAAAAAAAATTTTCAAAACACAAAAATGGCTATAACTCCTAAACTAGGCGTCTGCGGGGGTCATATTGTGCACCAGAAAAAAACTATTTCAAAACACAAAAATGGCTATAACTCCTAAACTAGGCGTCTGCGGGGGTCATATTATGCACCAGAAAAAAACTATTTCAAAACACAAAAATGGCTATAACTCCTAAACTAGGCGTCTGCGGAGGTCATATTATGCACCAGAAAAAAACTATTTCAAAACACAAAAATGGCTATAACTCCTAAACTAGGCGTCTGCGGGGGTCATATCATGCACCAGAAAAAACTATTTCAAAACACAAAAATGGATATAACTCCTAAACTAGGCGTCTGCGGGGGTCATATTATGCATCAGAAAAACTATTTCAAAACACAAAAAATGGCTATAACTCCTAAACTAGGCGTCTGCGGGGGTCATATTATGCACCAGAAAAAAACTATTTCAAAACACAAAAATGGCTATAACTCCTAAACTAGGCGTCTGCGGGGGTCATATTGTGCACCAGAAAAAACTATTTCA
Source organism: Volucella zonaria (assembly GCA_963966105.1). NCBI lineage: Eukaryota > Metazoa > Arthropoda > Insecta > Diptera > Syrphidae > Volucella > Volucella zonaria. The sequence goes on along the minus strand of OZ014532.1, from coordinate 45,131,061 downwards.
AAACACAAAAATGGCTATAACTCCTAAACTAGGCGTCTGCGGGGGGTCATATTATGCACCAGAAAAAACTATTTCAAAACACAAAAATGTCTATAACTCCTAAATTAGGAGTCTGCGCGGGGTCATATTATGCACCAGAAAAAACTATTTCAAAACACAAAAATGGCTATAACTCCTAAACTAGGCGTCTGCGGGGGTCATATTATGCACCAGAAAAAACTATTTCAAAACACAAAAATGGATATAACTCCTAAACTAGGCGTCTGCGGGGGTCATGTTATGCACCAGAAAAAACTATTTCAAAACACAAAAATGGCTATAACTCCTAAACTAGGCGTCTGCGGGGGTCATATTATGCACCAGAAAAAACTATTTCAAAACACAAAAATGTCTATAACTCCTAAATTAGGAGTCTGCGGGGGTCATATTATGCACCAGAAAAAACTATTTCAAAACACAAAAATGGCTATAACTCCTAAACTAGGCGTCTGCGGGGGCCATATTATGCACCAGAAAAAACTATTTCAAAACTCAAAAATGGATATAACTCCTAAACTAGGCGTCTGCGGGGGTCATATTATGCACCAGAAAAAACTATTTCAAAACACAAAAATGGCTATAACTCCTAAACTAGGCGTCTGCGGGGGTCATATTATGCACCAGAAAAAACTATTTCAAAACACAAAAATGGCTATAACTCCTAAACTAGACGTCTGCGGGGGTCATATTATGCACCAGAAAAAACTATTTCAAAACACAAAAATGGCTATAACTCCTAAACTAGGCGTCTGCGGGGGTCATATTATGCACCAGAAAAAAAATTTTCAAAACACAAAAATGGCTATAACTCCTAAACTAGGCGTCTGCGGGGGTCATATTGTGGACCAGAAAAAACTATTTCAAAACACAAAAATGGCTATAACTCCTAAACTAGGCGTCTGCGGGGGTCATATTATGTACCAGAAAAAACTATTTCAAAACACAAAAATGTCTATAACTCCTAAATTAGGAGTTTGCGTGGGTCATATTATGCACCAGAAAAAAACTATTTCAAAACACAAAAATGGCTATAACTCCTAACCTAGGCGTCTGCGGGGGTCATATTATGCACCGGAAAAAAACTATTTCAAAACACAAAAATGGTTATAACTCCTAAACTAGGCGTCTGCAGGGGTCATATTATGCACCAGAAAAAACTATTTCAAAATACAAAAATGGCTATAACTCCTAAACTAGGCGTCTGCGGGGGTCATATTATACACCAGAAAAAAACTATTTCAAAACACAAAAATGGCTATAACTCCTAAACTAGGCGTCTGCGGGGGTCATATTATGCACCAGAAAAAACTATTTCAAAACACAAAAATGGCTATAACTCCTAAACTAGGCGTCTGCGGGGGTCATTTTATGCACCAGAAAAAACTATTTCAAAACACAAAAATGGCTATAACTCGTAAACTAGGCGTCTGCGGGGGTCATATTATACACCAGAAAAAAACTATTTCAAAACACAAAAATGGCTATAACTCCTAAACTAGGCGTCTGCGGGGGTCATATTATGCACCAGAAAAAACTATTTCAAAATACAAAAATGGCTATAACTCCTAAACTAGGCGTCTGCGGGGGTCATATTATACACCAGAAAAAAACTATTTCAAAACACAAAAATGGCTATAACTCCGAAACTAGGCGTCTGCGGGGGTCATATTTTCACCAGAAAAAAACTATTTCAAAACACAAAAATGGCTATAACTCCTAAACTAGGCGTCTGCGGGGGTCATATTATGCACCAGAAAAAACTATTTCAAAACACAAAAATGGCTATAACTCCTAAACTAGGCGTCTGCGGGGGTCATATTATGCACCAGAAAAAACTATTTCAAAACACAAAAATGGCTATAACTCCTAAACTAGGCGTCTGCGGGGGTCATATTATGCACCAGAAAAAACTATTTCAAAATACAAAAATGGCTATAACTCCTAAACTAGGCGTCTGCGGGGGTCATATTATACACCAGAAAAAAACTATTTCAAAACACAAAAATGGCTATAACTCCTAAACTAGGCGTCTGCGGGGGTCATATTATGCACTAGAAAAAACTATTTCAAAACACAAAAATGGCTATAACTCCTAAACTAGGCGTCTGCGGGGGTCATATTATGCACCAGAAAAAACTATTTCAAAACACAAAAATGGCTATAACTCCGAAACTAGGCGTCTGCGGGGGTCATATTTTCACCAGAAAAAAACTATTTCAAAACACAAAAATGGCTATAACTCCTAAACTAGGCGTCTGCGGGGGTCATATTATGCACCAGAAAAAACTATTTCAAAACACAAAAATGGCTATAACTCCTAAACTAGGCGTCTGCGGGGGTCATATTATGCACCAGAAAATAAATTTTCAAAACACAAAAATGGCTATAACTCCTAAACTGGGCGTCTGCGGGGGTCATATTATGCACCGGAAAAAAACTATTTCAAAACACAAAAATGGCTATAACTCCTAAACTAGGCGTCTGCAGGGGTCATATTATGCACCGGAAAAAACTATTTCAAAACACAAAAATGGCTATAACTCGTAAACTAGGCGTCTGCGGGGGTCATATTATGCACCAGAAAAAAAATTTTCAAAACACAAAAATGGCTATAACTCCTAAACTAGGCGTCTGCGGGGGTCATATTATGCACCAGAAAAAAAATTTTCAAAACACAAAAATGGCTATAACTCCTAAACTAGGCGTCTGCGGGGGTCATATTATGCACCGGAAAAAAACTATTTCAAAACACAAAAATGGCTATAACTCCGAAACTAGGCGTCTGCGGGGGTCATATTTTCACCAGAAAAAAACTATTTCAAAACACAAAAATGGCTATAACTCCTAAACTAGGCGTCTGCGGGGGTCATATTATGCACCAGAAAAAACTATTTCAAAACACAAAAATGGCTATAACTCCTAAACTAGGCGTCTGCGGGGGTCATTTTATGCACCAGAAAAAACTATTTCAAAACACAAAAATGGCTATAACTCCTAAACTAGGCGTCTGCGGGGGTCATACTAGGCACCAGAAAAAACTATTTCAAAACACAAAAATGGCTATAACTCCTAAACTAGGCGTCTGCGGGGGTCATATTATGCACCAGAAAAAACTATTTCAAAACACAAAAATGGCTATAACTCCTAAACTAGGCGTCTGCGGGGGTCATATTATGCACCAGAAAAAAACTATTTCAAAACACAAAAATGGCTACAACTCCTAAACTAGGCGTCTGCGGGGGCATATTATGCACCAGAAAAAACTATTTCAAAACACAAAAATGGCTATAACTCCTAAACTAGGCGTCTGCGGGGGTCATATTATGCACCAGAAAAAAACTATTTCAAAACACAAAAATGGCTATAACTCCTAAACTAGGCGTCTGCGGGGGTCATATTATGCACCAGAAAAAAACTATTTCAAAACACAAAAATGGCTATAACTCCTAAACTAGGCGTCTGCGGGGGTCATATTATGCACCAGAAAAAACTATTTCAAAACACAAAATTGTATATAACTTCTAAACTAGGCGTCTGCGTGGTCATATTATGCACCAAAAAAAACTATTTCAAAACACAAAAATGGCTATAACTCCTAAACTAGGCGTCTGCGGGGGTCATATTATACACCAGAAAAAAACTATTTCAAAACACAAAAATGGCTATAACTCCGAAACTAGGCGTCTGCGGGGGTCATATTATGCACCAGAAAAAACTATTTCAAAACACAAAAATGGCTATAACTCCTAAACTAGGCGTCTGTGGTGGTCATATTATGCACCAGAAAAAAACTATTTCAAAACACAAAAATGTCTATAACTCCTAAACTAGGCGTCTGCGGGGGTCATATTATGCACCAGAAAAAAACTATTTCAAAACACAAAAATGGCTATAACTCCTAAACTAGGCGTCTGCGGGGGTCATATTATGCACCAGAAAAAAAATTTTCAAAACACAAAAATGGCTATAACTCCTAAACTAGGCGTCTGCGGGGGTCATATTATGCACCAGAAAAAAAATATTTCAAAACACAAAAATGGCTATAACTCCTAAACTAGGCGACTGCGGGGGTCAATTTATGCACCAGAAAAAACTATTTCAAAACACAAAAATGGCTATAACTCCTAAACTAGGCGTCTGCGGGGGTCATATTATGCACCAGAAAAAACTATTTCAAAACACAAAAATGTCGTTAACTCCTAAACTAGGCGTCTGCGGGGGTCATTTTATGCACCAGAAAAAACTACTTCAAAATACAAAAATGGCTATAACTCCTAAACTAGGCGTCTGCGGTGGTCATATTATACACCAGAAAAAAACTATTTCAAAACACAAAAATGGCTATAACTCCTAAACTAGGCGTCTGCGTGGTCATGTTATGCACCAGAAAAAACTATTTCAAAACACAAAAATGGCTATAACTCCTAATCTAGGCGTCTGCGGGGGTCATATTATGCACCAGAAAAAACTATTTCAAAACACAAAAATGGCTATAACTCCTAAACTAGGCGACTGCGGGGGTCAATTTATGCACCAGAAAAAACTATTTCAAAACACAAAAATGGCTATAACTCCTAAACTAGGCGTCTGCGGGGGTCATATTATGCACCAGAAAAAACTATTTCAAAACACAAAAATGTCGTTAACTCCTAAACTAGGCGTCTGCGGGGGTCATTTTATGCACCAGAAAAAACTACTTCAAAACACAAAAATGGCTATAACTCCTAAACTAGGCGTCTGCGGTGGTCATATTATACACCAGAAAAAAACTATTTCAAAACACAAAAATGGCTATAACTCCTAAACTAGGCGTCTGCGGAGGTCATATTATACACCAGAAAAAAACTATTTCAAAACACAAAAATGGCTATAACTCCTAAACTAGGCGTCTGCGGGGGTCATATGGGGCACCAGAAAAAACTATTTCAAAACACAAAAATGGCTATAACTCCTAAGCTGGGCGTCTGCGGGGGTCATATTATGCACCAGAAAAAAAATATTTCAAAACACAAAAATGGCTATAACTCCTAAACTAGGCGTCTGCGAGGGTCACATTATGCACCAGAAAAAACTATTTCAAAACACAAAAATGGCTATAACTCCTAAACTAGGCGTCTGCGTGGTCATGTTATGCACCAGAAAAAACTATTTCAAAACACAAAAATGGCTATAACTCCTAATCTAGGCGTCTGCGGGGGTCATATTATGCACCAGAAAAAACTATTTCAAAACACAAAAATGGCTATAACTCCTAAACTAGGCGACTGCGGGGGTCAATTTATGCACCAGAAAAAACTATTTCAAAACACAAAAATGGCTATAACTCCTAAACTAGGCGTCTGCGGGGGTCATATTATGCACCAGAAAAAACTATTTCAAAACACAAAAATGTCGTTAACTCCTAAACTAGGCGTCTGCGGGGGTCATTTTATGCACCAGAAAAAACTACTTCAAAACACAAAAATGGCTATAACTCCTAAACTAGGCGTCTGCGGTGGTCATATTATACACCAGAAAAAAACTATTTCAAAACACAAAAATGGCTATAACTCCTAAACTAGGCGTCTGCGGCGGTCATATAATGCACCGGAAAAAAACTATTTCAAAACACAAAAATGGCTATAACTCCTAAACTAGGCGTCTGCGGGGGTCATATTATGCACCGGAAAAAAACTATTTCAAAACACAAAAATGGCAATAACTCCTAAACTAGGCATCTGCGGGGGTCATATTATTCACCAGAAAAAAACTATTTCAAAACACAAATATGGCTATAACTCCTAACTTAGGCGTCTGCGGGGGTCATATTATGCACCAGAAAAAAAATTTTCAAAACACAAAAATGGCTATAACTCCTAAACTAGGCGTCTGCGGGGGTCATATTATGCACCAGAAAAAACTATTTCAAAACACAAAAATGGCTATAACTCCTAAACTAGGCGTCTGCGGAGGTCATATTATACACCAGAAAAAAACTATTTCAAAACACAAAAATGGCTATAACTCCTAAACTAGGCGTCTGCGGGGGTCATATTATGCACTAGAAAAAACTATTTCAAAACACAAAAATGGCTATAACTCCTAAACTAGGCGTCTGCGGGGGTCATATTATGCACCAGAAAAAACTATTTCAAAACACAAAAATGGCTATAACTCCGAAACTAGGCGTCTGCGGGGGTCATATTTTCACCAGAAAAAAACTATTTCAAAACACAAAAATGGCTATAACTCCTAAACTAGGCGTCTGCGGGGGTCATATTATGCACCAGAAAAAACTATTTCAAAACACAAAAATGGCTATAACTCCTAAACTAGGCGTCTGCGGGGGTCATATTATGCACCAGAAAAAAAATTTTCAAAACACAAAAATGGCTATAACTCCTAAACTAGGCGTCTGCAGGGGTCATATTATGCACCGGAAAAAACTATTTCAAAACACAAAAATGGCTATAACTCGTAAACTAGGCGTCTGCGGGGGTCATATTATGCACCAGAAAAAAAATTTTCAAAACACAAAAATGGCTATAACTCCTAAACTAGGCGTCTGCGGGGGTCATATTATGCACCAGAAAAAAACTATTTCAAAACACAAAAATGGCTATAACTCCTAAACTAGGCGTCTGCGGGGGTCATATGGGGCACCAGAAAAAACTATTTCAAAACACAAAAATGGCTATAACTCCTAAGCTGGGCGTCTGCGGGGGTCATATTATGCACCAGAAAAAAAATATTTCAAAACACTAAAATGGCTATAACTCCTAAACTAGGCGTCTGCGAGGGTCACATTATGCACCAGAAAAAACTATTTCAAAACACAAAAATGGCTATAACTCCTAAACTAGGCGTCTGCGTGGTCATGTTATGCACCAGAAAAAACTATTTCAAAACACAAAAATGGCTATAACTCCTAATCTAGGCGTCTGCGGGGGTCATATTATGCACCAGAAAAAACTATTTCAAAACACAAAAATGGCTATAACTCCTAAACTAGGCGACTGCGGGGGTCAATTTATGCACCAGAAAAAACTATTTCAAAACACAAAAATGGCTATAACTCCTAAACTAGGCGTCTGCGGGGGTCATATTATGCACCAGAAAAAACTATTTCAAAACACAAAAATGTCGTTAACTCCTAAACTAGGCGTCTGCGGGGGTCATTTTATGCACCAGAAAAAACTACTTCAAAACACAAAAATGGCTATAACTGCTAAACTAGGCGTCTGCGGGGGTCATATTATGCACCAGAAAAAAACTATTTCAAAACACAAAAATGGCTATAACTCCTAAACTAGGCGTCTGCGGGGGTCATATGGGGCACCAGAAAAAACTATTTCAAAACACAAAAATGGCTATAACTCCTAAGCTGGGCGTCTGCGGGGGTCATATTATGCACCAGAAAAAAAATATTTCAAAACACAAAAATGGCTATAACTCCTAAACTAGGCGTCTGCGAGGGTCACATTATGCACCAGAAAAAACTATTTCAAAACACAAAAATGGCTATAACTCCTAAACTAGGCGTCTGCGTGGTCATGTTATGCACCAGAAAAAACTATTTCAAAACACAAAAATGGCTATAACTCCTAATCTAGGCGTCTGCGGGGGTCATATTATGCACCAGAAAAAACTATTTCAAAACACAAAAATGGCTATAACTCCTAAACTAGGCGACTGCGGGGGTCAATTTATGCACCAGAAAAAACTATTTCAAAACACAAAAATGGCTATAACTCCTAAACTAGGCGTCTGCGGGGGTCATATTATGCACCAGAAAAAACTATTTCAAAACACAAAAATGTCGTTAACTCCTAAACTAGGCGTCTGCGGGGGTCATTTTATGCACCAGAAAAAACTACTTCAAAACACAAAAATGGCTATAACTCCTAAACTAGGCGTCTGCGGTGGTCATATTATACACCAGAAAAAAACTATTTCAAAACACAAAAATGGCTATAACTCCTAAACTAGGCGTCTGCGTGGTCATGTTATGCACCAGAAAAAACTATTTCAAAACACAAAAATGGCTATAACTCCTAATCTAGGCGTCTGCGGGGGTCATATTATGCACCAGAAAAAACTATTTCAAAACACAAAAATGGCTATAACTCCTAAACTAGGCGACTGCGGGGGTCAATTTATGCACCAGAAAAAACTATTTCAAAACACAAAAATGGCTATAACTCCTAAACTAGGCGTCTGCGGGGGTCATATTATGCACCAGAAAAAACTATTTCAAAACACAAAAATGTCGTTAACTCCTAAACTAGGCGTCTGCGGGGGTCATTTTATGCACCAGAAAAAACTACTTCAAAACACAAAAATGGCTATAACTCCTAAACTAGGCGTCTGCGGTGGTCATATTATACACCAGAAAAAAACTATTTCAAAACACAAAAATGGCTATAACTCCTAAACTAGGCGTCTGCGGAGGTCATATTATACACCAGAAAAAAACTATTTCAAAACACAAAAATGGCTATAACTCCTAAACTAGGCGTCTGCGGGGGTCATATGGGGCACCAGAAAAAACTATTTCAAAACACAAAAATGGCTATAACTCCTAAGCTGGGCGTCTGCGGGGGTCATATTATGCACCAGAAAAAAAATATTTCAAAACACAAAAATGGCTATAACTCCTAAACTAGGCGTCTGCGAGGGTCACATTATGCACCAGAAAAAACTATTTCAAAACACAAAAATGGCTATAACTCCTAAACTAGGCGTCTGCGTGGTCATGTTATGCACCAGAAAAAACTATTTCAAAACACAAAAATGGCTATAACTCCTAATCTAGGCGTCTGCGGGGGTCATATTATGCACCAGAAAAAACTATTTCAAAACACAAAAATGGCTATAACTCCTAAACTAGGCGACTGCGGGGGTCAATTTATGCACCAGAAAAAACTATTTCAAAACACAAAAATGGCTATAACTCCTAAACTAGGCGTCTGCGGGGGTCATATTATGCACCAGAAAAAACTATTTCAAAACACAAAAATGTCGTTAACTCCTAAACTAGGCGTCTGCGGGGGTCATTTTATGCACCAGAAAAAACTACTTCAAAACACAAAAATGGCTATAACTCCTAAACTAGGCGTCTGCGGTGGTCATATTATACACCAGAAAAAAACTATTTCAAAACACAAAAATGGCTATAACTCCTAAACTAGGCGTCTGCGGCGGTCATATAATGCACCGGAAAAAAACTATTTCAAAACACAAAAATGGCTATAACTCCTAAACTAGGCGTCTGCGGGGGTCATATTATGCACCGGAAAAAAACTATTTCAAAACACAAAAATGGCAATAACTCCTAAACTAGGCATCTGCGGGGGTCATATTATTCACCAGAAAAAAACTATTTCAAAACACAAATATGGCTATAACTCCTAACCTAGGCGTCTGCGGGGGTCATATTATGCACCAGAAAAAACATTTTCAAAACACAAAAATGGCTATAACTCCTAAACTAGGCGTCTGCGGGGGTCATATTATGCACCAGAAAAAACTATTTCAAAACACAAAAATGGCTATAACTCCTAAACTAGGCGTCTGCGGAGGTCATATTATACACCAGAAAAAAACTATTTCAAAACACAAAAATGGCTATAACTCCTAAACTAGGCGTCTGCAGGGGTCATATTATGCACCGGAAAAAACTATTTCAAAACACAAAAATGGCTATAACTCGTAAACTAGGCGTCTGCGGGGGTCATATTATGCACCAGAAAAAAAATTTTCAAAACACAAAAATGGCTATAACTCCTAAACTAGGCGTCTGCGGGGGTCATATTATGCACCAGAAAAAAACTATTTCAAAACACAAAAATGGCTATAACTCCTAAACTAGGCGTCTGCGGGGGTCATATGGGGCACCAGAAAAAACTATTTCAAAACACAAAAATGGCTATAACTCCTAAGCTGGGCGTCTGCGGGGGTCATATTATGCACCAGAAAAAAAATATTTCAAAACACAAAAATGGCTATAACTCCTAAACTAGGCGTCTGCGAGGGTCACATTATGCACCAGAAAAAACTATTTCAAAACACAAAAATGGCTATAACTCCTAAACTAGGCGTCTGCGTGGTCATGTTATGCACCAGAAAAAACTATTTCAAAACACAAAAATGGCTATAATTCTAATCTAGGCGTCTGCGGGGGTCATATTATGCACCAGAAAAAACTATTTCAAAACACAAAAATGGCTATAACTCCTAAACTAGGCGACTGCGGGGGTCAATTTATGCACCAGAAAAAACTATTTCAAAACACAAAAATGGCTATAACTCCTAAACTAGGCGTCTGCGGGGGTCATATTATGCACCAGAAAAAACTATTTCAAAACACAAAAATGTCGTTAACTCCTAAACTAGGCGTCTGCGGGGGTCATTTTATGCACCAGAAAAAACTACTTCAAAACACAAAAATGGCTATAACTCCTAAACTAGGCGTCTGCGGGGGTCATATTATGCACCAGAAAAAAACTATTTCAAAACACAAAAATGGCTATAACTCCTAAACTAGGCGTCTGCGGGGGTCATATGGGGCACCAGAAAAAACTATTTCAAAACACAAAAATGGCTATAACTCCTAAGCTGGGCGTCTGCGGGGGTCATATTATGCACCAGAAAAAAAATATTTCAAAACACAAAAATGGCTATAACTCCTAAACTAGGCGTCTGCGAGGGTCACATTATGCACCAGAAAAAACTATTTCAAAACACAAAAATGGCTATAACTCCTAAACTAGGCGTCTGCGTGGTCATGTTATGCACCAGAAAAAACTATTTCAAAACACAAAAATGGCTATAACTCCTAATCTAGGCGTCTGCGGGGGTCATATTATGCACCAGAAAAAACTATTTCAAAACACAAAAATGGCTATAACTCCTAAACTAGGCGACTGCGGGGGTCAATTTATGCACCAGAAAAAACTATTTCAAAACACAAAAATGGCTATAACTCCTAAACTAGGCGTCTGCGGGGGTCATATTATGCACCAGAAAAAACTATTTCAAAACACAAAAATGTCGTTAACTCCTAAACTAGGCGTCTGCGGGGGTCATTTTATGCACCAGAAAAAACTACTTCAAAACACAAAAATGGCTATAACTCCTAAACTAGGCGTCTGCGGTGGTCATATTATACACCAGAAAAAAACTATTTCAAAACACAAAAATGGCTATAACTCCTAAACTAGGCGTCTGCGTGGTCATGTTATGCACCAGAAAAAACTATTTCAAAACACAAAAATGGCTATAACTCCTAATCTAGGCGTCTGCGGGGGTCATATTATGCACCAGAAAAAACTATTTCAAAACACAAAAATGGCTATAACTCCTAAACTAGGCGACTGCGGGGGTCAATTTATGCACCAGAAAAAACTATTTCAAAACACAAAAATGGCTATAACTCCTAAACTAGGCGTCTGCGGGGGTCATATTATGCACCAGAAAAAACTATTTCAAAACACAAAAATGTCGTTAACTCCTAAACTAGGCGTCTGCGGGGGTCATTTTATGCACCAGAAAAAACTACTTCAAAACACAAAAATGGCTATAACTCCTAAACTAGGCGTCTGCGGTGGTCATATTATACACCAGAAAAAAACTATTTCAAAACACAAAAATGGCTATAACTCCTAAACTAGGCGTCTGCGGAGGTCATATTATACACCAGAAAAAAACTATTTCAAAACACAAAAATGGCTATAACTCCTAAACTAGGCGTCTGCGGGGGTCATATGGGGCACCAGAAAAAACTATTTCAAAACACAAAAATGGCTATAACTCCTAAGCTGGGCGTCTGCGGGGGTCATATTATGCACCAGAAAAAAAATATTTCAAAACACAAAAATGGCTATAACTCCTAAACTAGGCGTCTGCGAGGGTCACATTATGCACCAGAAAAAACTATTTCAAAACACAAAAATGGCTATAACTCCTAAACTAGGCGTCTGCGTGGTCATGTTATGCACCAGAAAAAACTATTTCAAAACACAAAAATGGCTATAACTCCTAATCTAGGCGTCTGCGGGGGTCATATTATGCACCAGCAAAAACTATTTCAAAACACAAAAATGGCTATAACTCCTAAACTAGGCGACTGCGGGGGTCAATTTATGCACCAGAAAAAACTATTTCAAAACACAAAAATGGCTATAACTCCTAAACTAGGCGTCTGCGGGGGTCATATTATGCACCAGAAAAAACTATTTCAAAACACAAAAATGTCGTTAACTCCTAAACTAGGCGTCTGCGGGGGTCATTTTATGCACCAGAAAAAACTACTTCAAAACGCAAAAATGGCTATAACTCCTAAACTAGGCGTCTGCGGTGGTCATATTATACACCAGAAAAAAACTATTTCAAAACACAAAAATGGCTATAACTCCTAAACTAGGCGTCTGCGGCGGTCATATAATGCACCGGAAAAAAACTATTTCAAAACACAAAAATGGCTATAACTCCTAAACTAGGCGTCTGCGGGGGTCATATTATGCACCGGAAAAAAACTATTTCAAAACACAAAAATGGCAATAACTCCTAAACTAGGCATCTGCGGGGGTCATATTATTCACCAGAAAAAAACTATTTCAAAACACAAATATGGCTATAACTCCTAACCTAGGCGTCTGCGGGGGTCATATTATGCACCAGAAAAAAAATTTTCAAAACACAAAAATGGCTATAACTCCTAAACTAGGCGTCTGCGGGGGTCATATTATGCACCAGAAAAAACTATTTCAAAACACAAAAATGGCTATAACTCCTAAACTAGGCGTCTGCGGAGGTCATATTATACACCAGAAAAAAACTATTTCAAAACACAAAAATGGCTATAACTCCTAAACTAGGCGTCTGCGGGGGTCATATTATGCACTAGAAAAAACTATTTCAAAACACAAAAATGGCTATAACTCCTAAACTAGGCGTCTGCGGGGGTCATATTATGCACCAGAAAAAACTATTTCAAAACACAAAAATGGCTATAACTCCGAAACTAGGCGTCTGCGGGGGTCATATTTTCACCAGAAAAAAACTATTTCAAAACACAAAAATGGCTATAACTCCTAAACTAGGCGTCTGCGGGGGTCATATTATGCACCAGAAAAAACTATTTCAAAACACAAAAATGGCTATAACTCCTAAACTAGGCGTCTGCGGGGGTCATATTATGCACCAGAAAAAAAATTTTCAAAACACAAAAATGGCTATAACTCCTAAACTAGGCGTCTGCGGGGGTCATATTATGCACCGGAAAAAAACTATTTCAAAACACAAAAATGGCTATAACTCCTAAACTAGGCGTCTGCAGGGGTCATATTATGCACCGGAAAAAACTATTTCAAAACACAAAAATGGCTATAACTCGTAAACTAGGCGTCTGCGGGGGTCATATTATGCACCAGAAAAAAAATTTTCAAAACACAAAAATGGCTATAACTCCTAAACTAGGCGTCTGCGGGGGTCATATTATGCACCAGAAAAAAAATTTTCAAAACACAAAAATGGCTATAACTCCTAAACTAGGCGTCTGCGGGGGTCATATTATGCACCGGAAAAAAACTATTTCAAAACACAAAAATGGCTATAACTCCGAAACTAGGCGTCTGCGGGGGTCATATTTTCACCAGAAAAAAACTATTTCAAAACACAAAAATGGCTATAACTCCTAAACTAGGCGTCTGCGGGGGTCATATTATGCACCAGAAAAAACTATTTCAAAACACAAAAATGGCTATAACTCCTAAACTAGGCGTCTGCGGGGGTCATTTTATGCACCAGAAAAAACTATTTCAAAACACAAAAATGGCTATAACTCCTAAACTAGGCGTCTGCGGGGGTCATACTAGGCACCAGAAAAAACTATTTCAAAACACAAAAATGGCTATAACTCCTAAACTAGGCGTCTGCGGGGGTCATATTATGCACCAGAAAAAACTATTTCAAAACACAAAAATGGCTATAACTCCTAAACTAGGCGTCTGCGGGGGTCATATTATGCACCAGAAAAAAACTATTTCAAAACACAAAAATGGCTACAACTCCTAAACTAGGCGTCTGCGGGGGTCATATTATGCACCAGAAAAAACTATTTCAAAACACAAAAATGGCTATAACTCCTAAACTAGGCGTCTGCGGGGGTCATATTATGCACCAGAAAAAAACTATTTCAAAACACAAAAATGGCTATAACTCCTAAACTAGGCGTCTGCGGGGGTCATATTATGCACCAGAAAAAAACTATTTCAAAACACAAAAATGGCTATAACTCCTAAACTAGGCGTCTGCGGGGGTCATATTATGCACCAGAAAAAACTATTTCAAAACACAAAATTGTATATAACTTCTAAACTAGGCGTCTGCGTGGTCATATTATGCACCAAAAAAAACTATTTCAAAACACAAAAATGGCTATAACTCCTAAACTAGGCGTCTGCGGGGGTCATATTATACACCAGAAAAAAACTATTTCAAAACACAAAAATGGCTATAACTCCGAAACTAGGCGTCTGCGGGGGTCATATTATGCACCAGAAAAAACTATTTCAAAACACAAAAATGGCTATAACTCCTAAACTAGGCGTCTGTGGTGGTCATATTATGCACCAGAAAAAAACTATTTCAAAACACAAAAATGTCTATAACTCCTAAACTAGGCGTCTGCGGGGGTCATATTATGCACCAGAAAAAAACTATTTCAAAACACAAAAGTGGCTATAACTCCTAAACTAGGCGTCTGCGGGGGTCATATGGGGCACCAGAAAAAACTATTTCAAAACACAAAAATGGCTATAACTCCTAAGCTGGGCGTCTGCGGGGGTCATATTATGCACCAGAAAAAAAATATTTCAAAACACAAAAATGGCTATAACTCCTAAACTAGGCGTCTGCGAGGGTCACATTATGCACCAGAAAAAACTATTTCAAAACACAAAAATGGCTATAACTCCTAAACTAGGCGTCTGCGTGGTCATGTTATGCACCAGAAAAAACTATTTCAAAACACAAAAATGGCTATAACTCCTAATCTAGGCGTCTGCGGGGGTCATATTATGCACCAGAAAAAACTATTTCAAAACACAAAAATGGCTATAACTCCTAAACTAGGCGACTGCGGGGGTCAATTTATGCACCAGAAAAAACTATTTCAAAACACAAAAATGGCTATAACTCCTAAACTAGGCGTCTGCGGGGGTCATATTATGCACCAGAAAAAACTATTTCAAAACACAAAAATGTCGTTAACTCCTAAACTAGGCGTCTGCGGGGGTCATTTTATGCACCAGAAAAAACTACTTCAAAACACAAAAATGGCTATAACTCCTAAACTAGGCGTCTGCGGTGGTCATATTATACACCAGAAAAAAACTATTTCAAAACACAAAAATGGCTATAACTCCTAAACTAGGCGTCTGCGGAGGTCATATTATACACCAGAAAAAAACTATTTCAAAACACAAAAATGGCTATAACTCCTAAACTAGGCGTCTGCGGGGGTCATATTATGCACCAGAAAAAACTATTTCAAAATACAAAAATGGCTATAACTCCTAAACTAGGCGTCTGCAGGGGTCATATTATACACCAGAAAAAACTATTTCAAAACACAAAAATGGCTATAACTCCTAAACTAGGCGTCTGCGGCGGTCATATAATGCACCGGAAAAAAACTATTTCAAAACACAAAAATGGCTATAACTCCTAAACTAGGCGTCTGCGGGGGTCATATTATGCACCGGAAAAAAACTATTTCAAAACACAAAAATGGCAATAACTCCTAAACTAGGCATCTGCGGGGGTCATATTATTCACCAGAAAAAAACTATTTCAAAACACAAATATGGCTATAACTCCTAACCTAGGCGTCTGCGGGGGTCATATTATGCACCAGAAAAAAAATTTTCAAAACACAAAAATGGCTATAACTCCTAAACTAGGCGTCTGCGGGGGTCATATTATGCACCAGAAAAAACTATTTCAAAACACAAAAATGGCTATAACTCCTAAACTAGGCGTCTGCGGAGGTCATATTATACACCAGAAAAAAACTATTTCAAAACACAAAAATGGCTATAACTCCTAAACTAGGCGTCTGCGGGGGTCATATTGTGCACCAGAAAAAACTATTTCAAAACACAAAAATGGCTATAACTCCTAAACTAGGCGTCTGCAGGGGTCATATTATGCACCAGAAAAAACTATTTCAAAATACAAAAATGGCTATAACTTCTAAACTAGGCGTCTGCAGGGGTCATATTATGCACCAGAAAAAACTATTTCAAAATACAAAAATGGCTATAACTCCTAAACTAGGCGTCTGCGGAGGTCATATTATACACCAGAAAAAAACTATTTCAAAACACAAAAATGGCTATAACTCCTAAACTAGGCGTCTGCGGGGGTCATATTATGCATCAGAAAAAACTATTTCAAAATACAAAGATGGCTATAACTCCTAAACTAGGCGTCTGCAGGGGTCATATTATACACCAGAAAAAACTATTTCAAAACACAAAAATGGCTATAACTCCTAAACTAGGCGTCTGCGGAGGTCATATTATACACCAGAAAAAAACTATTTCAAAACACAAAAATGGCTATAACTCCTAAACTAGGCGTCTGCGGGGGTCATATTATGCACCAGAAAAAAAATTTTCAAAACACAAAAATGGCTATAACTCCTAAACTAGGCGTCTGCGGGGGTCATATTATGCACCAGAAAAAACTATTTCAAAACACAAAAATGGCTATAACTCCTAAACTAGGCGTCTGCGGAGGTCATATTATACACCAGAAAAAAACTATATCAAAACACAAAAATGGCTATAACTCCTAAACTAGGCGTCTGCGGGGGTCATATTGTGCACCAGAAAAAACTATTTCAAAACACAAAAATGGCTATAACTCCTAAACTAGGCGTCTGCAGGGGTCATATTATGCACAAGAAAAAACTATTTCAAAATACAAAAATGGCTATAACTTCTAAACTAGGCGTCTGCAGGGGTCATATTATGCACCAGAAAAAACTATTTCAAAATACAAAAATGGCTATAACTCCTAAACTAGGCGTCTGCGGAGGTCATATTATACACCAGAAAAAAACTATTTCAAAACACAAAAATGGCTATAACTCCTAAACTAGGCGTCTGCGGGGGTCATATTATGCACCAGAAAAAACTATTTCAAAATACAAAAATGGCTATAACTCCTAAACTAGGCGTCTGCAGGGGTCATATTATACACCAGAAAAAACTATTTCAAAACACAAAAATGGCTATAACTCCTAAACTAGGCGTCTGCGGAGGTCATATTAAACACCAGAAAAAAACTATTTCAAAACACAAAAATGGCTATAACTCCTAAACTAGGCGTCTGCGGGGGTCATATTATGCACCAGAAAAAAAATTTTCAAAACACAAAAATGGCTATAACTCCTAAACTAGGCGTCTGCGGGGGTCATATTATACACCAGAAAAAAACTATTTCAAAACACAAAAATGGCTATAACTCCTAACCTAGGCGTCTGCGGGGGTCATATTATGCACCAGAAAAACTATTTCAAAACACAAAAATGGCTATAACTCCTAAACTAGGCGTCTGCGGCGGTCATATAATGCACCGGAAAAAAACTATTTCAAAACACAAAAATGGCTATAACTCCTAAACTAGGCGTCTGCGGGGGTCATATTATGCACCGGAAAAAAACTATTTCAAAACACAAAAATGGCAATAACTTCTAAACTAGGCATCTGCGGGGGTCATATTATTCACCAGAAAAAAACTATTTCAAAACACAAATATGGCTATAACTCCTAACCTAGGCGTCTGCGGGGGTCATATTATGCACCAGAAAAAAAATTTTCAAAACACAAAAATGGCTATAACTCCTAAACTAGGCGTCTGCGGGGGTCATATTATGCACCAGAAAAAACTATTTCAAAACACAAAAATGGCTATAACTCCTAAACTAGGCGTCTGCGGGGGTCATTTTATGCACCAGAAAAAACTATTTCAAAACATAAAAATGGCTATAACTCCTAAACTAGGCGTCTGCAGGGGTCATATTATGCACCAGAAAAAACTATTTCAAAATACAAAAATGGCTATAACTCCTAAACTAGGCGTCTGCAGGGGTCATATTATACACCAGAAAAAACTATTTCAAAACATAAAAATGGCTATAACTCCTAAACTAGGCGTCTGCGGAGGTCATATTATACACCAGAAAAAACTATTTCAAAACACAAAAATGGCTATAACTCCTAAACTAGGCGTCTGCGGGGGTCATATTATGCACCAGAAAAAACTATTTCAAAACACAAAAATGGCTATAACTCCTAAACTAGGCGTCTGCGGCGGTCATATAATGCACCAGAAAAAAACTATTTCAAAACACAAAAATGGTTATAACTCCTAAACTAGGCGTCTGCGGGGGTCATATTGTGCACCAGAAAAAACTATTTCAAAACACAAAAATGGCTATAACTCCTAAACTAGGCGTCTGCAGGGGTCATATTATGCACCAGAAAAAACTATTTCAAAATACAAAAATGGCTATAACTCCTAAACTAGGCGTCTGCGGGGGTCATATTATACACCAGAAAAAAACTATTTCAAAACACAAAAATGGTTATAACTCCTAAACTAGGCGTCTGCGGGGGTCATATTGTGCACCAGAAAAAACTATTTCAAAATACAAAAATGGCTATAACTCCTAAACTAGGCGTCTGCGGCGGTCATATTATGCACCGGAAAAAAACTATTTCAAAACACAAAAATGGTTATAACTCCTAAACTAGGCGTCTGCGGGGGTCATATTATGCACCAGAAAAAACTATTTCAAAACACAAAAATGGCTATAACTCCTAAACTAGGCGTCTGCGGCGGTCATATAATGCACCGGAAAAAAACTATTTCAAAACACAAAAATGGCTATAGCTCCTAAACTAGGCGTCTGCGGGGGTCATATTATGCACCAGAAAAAACTATTTCAAAACACAAAAATGGCTATAACTCCTAAACTAGGCGTCTGCGGCGGTCATATAATGCACCGGAAAAAAACTATTTCAAAACACAAAAATGGCTATAGCTCCTAAACTAGGCGTCTGCGGGGGTCATATTATGCACCAGAAAAAACTATTTCAAAATACAAAAATGGCTATAACTCCTAAACTAGGCGTCTGCAGGGGTCATATTATACACCAGAAAAAACTATTTCAAAACACAAAAATGGCTATAACTCCTAAACTAGGCGTCTGCGGAGGTCATATTAAACACCAGAAAAAAACTATTTCAAAACACAAAAATGGCTATAACTCCTAAACTAGGCGTCTGCGGGGGTCATATTATGCACCAGAAAAAAAATTTTCAAAACACAAAAATGGCTATAACTCCTAAACTAGGCGTCTGCGGGGGTCATATTATACACCAGAAAAAAACTATTTCAAAACACAAAAATGGCTATAACTCCTAACCTAGGCGTCTGCGGGGGTCATATTATGCACCAGAAAAACTATTTCAAAACACAAAAATGGCTATAACTCCTAAACTAGGCGTCTGCGGCGGTCATATAATGCACCGGAAAAAAACTATTTCAAAACACAAAAATGGCTATAACTCCTAAACTAGGCGTCTGCGGGGGTCATATTATGCACCGGAAAAAAACTATTTCAAAACACAAAAATGGCAATAACTTCTAAACTAGGCATCTGCGGGGGTCATATTATTCACCAGAAAAAAACTATTTCAAAACACAAATATGGCTATAACTCCTAACCTAGGCGTCTGCGGGGGTCATATTATGCACCAGAAAAAAAATTTTCAAAACACAAAAATGGCTATAACTCCTAAACTAGGCGTCTGCGGGGGTCATATTATGCACCAGAAAAAACTATTTCAAAACACAAAAATGGCTATAACTCCTAAACTAGGCGTCTGCGGGGGTCATTTTATGCACCAGAAAAAACTATTTCAAAACATAAAAATGGCTATAACTCCTAAACTAGGCGTCTGCAGGGGTCATATTATGCACCAGAAAAAACTATTTCAAAATACAAAAATGGCTATAACTCCTAAACTAGGCGTCTGCAGGGGTCATATTATACACCAGAAAAAACTATTTCAAAACATAAAAATGGCTATAACTCCTAAACTAGGCGTCTGCGGAGGTCATATTATACACCAGAAAAAACTATTTCAAAACACAAAAATGGCTATAACTCCTAAACTAGGCGTCTGCGGGGGTCATATTATGCACCAGAAAAAACTATTTCAAAACACAAAAATGGCTATAACTCCTAAACTAGGCGTCTGCGGCGGTCATATAATGCACCAGAAAAAAACTATTTCAAAACACAAAAATGGTTATAACTCCTAAACTAGGCGTCTGCGGGGGTCATATTGTGCACCAGAAAAAACTATTTCAAAACACAAAAATGGCTATAACTCCTAAACTAGGCGTCTGCAGGGGTCATATTATGCACCAGAAAAAACTATTTCAAAATACAAAAATGGCTATAACTCCTAAACTAGGCGTCTGCGGGGGTCATATTATACACCAGAAAAAAACTATTTCAAAACACAAAAATGGTTATAACTCCTAAACTAGGCGTCTGCGGGGGTCATATTGTGCACCAGAAAAAACTATTTCAAAATACAAAAATGGCTATAACTCCTAAACTAGGCGTCTGCGGCGGTCATATTATGCACCGGAAAAAAACTATTTCAAAACACAAAAATGGTTATAACTCCTAAACTAGGCGTCTGCGGGGGTCATATTATGCACCAGAAAAAACTATTTCAAAACACAAAAATGGCTATAACTCCTAAACTAGGCGTCTGCGGCGGTCATATAATGCACCGGAAAAAAACTATTTCAAAACACAAAAATGGCTATAGCTCCTAAACTAGGCGTCTGCGGGGGTCATATTATGCACCAGAAAAAACTATTTCAAAACACAAAAATGGCTATAACTCCTAAACTAGGCGTCTGCGGAGGTCATATTATACACCAGAAAAAAACTATTTCAAAACACAAAAATGGCTATAACTCCTAAACTAGGCGTCTGTGGTGGTCATATTATGCACCAGAAAAAAACTATTTCAAAACACAAAAATGTCTATAACTCCTAAACTAGGCGTCTGCGGGGGTCATATTATGCACCAGAAAAAAACTATTTCAAAACACAAAAATGGCTATAACTCCTAAACTAGGCGTCTGCGGGGGTCATATGGTGCACCAGAAAAAACTATTTCAAAACACAAAAATGGCTATAACTCCTAAGCTGGGCGTCTGCGGGGGTCATATTATGCACCAGAAAAAAACTATTTCAAAACACAAAAATGGCTATAACTCCTAAACTAGGCGTCTGCGGGGGTCATATTATGCACCAGAAAAAACTATTTCAAAACACAAAAATGTCGTTAACTCCTAAATTAGGAGTCTGCGTGGGTCATATTATGCACCAGAAAAAACTATTTCAAAACACAAAAATGGCTATAACTCCTAAACTAGGCGTCTGCGGGGGTCATATTATGCACCAGAAAAAACTATTTCAAAACACAAAAATGGCTATAACTCCTAAACTAGGCGTCTGCGGGGGTCATATTATGCACCAGAAAAAACTATTTCAAAACACAAAAATGGCTATAACTCCTAAACTAGGCGTCTGCGGGGGTCATATTATGCACCAGAAAAAACTATTTCAAAATACAAAAATGGCTATAACTCCTAAACTAGGCGTCTGCGGGGGTCATTTTATGCACCAGAAAAAACTATTTCAAAACACAAAAATGGCTAGAACTCCTAAACTAGGCGTCTGCGGGGGTCATGTTATGCACCAGAAAAAACTATTTCAAAATACAATAATGGCTATAACTCCTAAACTAGGCGTCTGCGGGGGTCATATTATGCACCAGAAAAAACTATTTCAAAACACAAAAATGGCTATAACTCCTAAACTAGGCGTCTGCGGAGGTCATATTATACACCAGAAAAAAACTATTTCAAAACACAAAAATGGCTATAACTCCTAAACTAGGCGTCTGCGGAGGTCATATTATACACCAGAAAAAAACTATTTCAAAACACAAAAATGGTTATAACTCCTAAACTAGGCGTCTGCGGGGGTCATATTGTGCACCAGAAAAAACTATTTCAAAACACAAAAATGGCTATAACTCCTAAACTAGGCGTCTGCAGGGGTCATATTATGCACCAGAAAAAACTATTTCAAAATACAAAAATGGCTATAACTCCTAAACTAGGCGTCCGCGAGGGTCACATTATGCACCAGAAAAAACTATTTCAAAACACAAAAATGGCTATAACTCCTAAACTAGACGTCTGCGGGGGTCATATTATGCACCAGAAAAAACTATTTCAAAACACAAAAATGTCGTTAACTCCTAAATTAGGAGTCTGCGTGGGTCATATTATGCACCAGAAAAAACTATTTCAAAACACACATATTATGCACCAGAAAAAAACTATTTCAAAACACAAAAATGGCTATAACTCCTAAACTAGGCGTCTGCGGGGATCATATTATGCACCAGAAAAAACTATTTCAAAACACAAATATGGCTATAACTCCTAAACTAGGCGTCTGCGGAGGTCATATTATACACCAGAAAAAAACTATTTCAAAACACAAAAATGGTTATAACTCCTAAACTAGGCGTCTGCGGGGGTCATATTGTGCACCAGAAAAAACTATTTCAAAACACAAAAATGGCTATAACTCCTAAACTAGGCGTCTGCAGGGGTCATATTATGCACCAGAAAAAACTATTTCAAAATACAAAAATGGCTATAACTCCTAAACTAGGCGTCTGCGAGGGTCACATTATGCACCAGAAAAAACTATTTCAAAACACAAAAATGTCGTTAACTCCTAAATTAGGAGTCTGCGTGGGTCATATTATGCACCAGAAAAAACTATTTCAAAACACACATATTATGCACCAGAAAAAACTATTTCAAAACACAAAAATGGCTATAACTCCTAAACTAGACGTCTGCGGGGGTCATATTATGCACCAGAAAAAACTATTTCAAAACACAAAAATGTCGTTAACTCCTAAATTAGGAGTCTGCGTGGGTCATATTATGCACCAGAAAAAAACTATTTCAAAACACAAAAATGGCTATAACTCCTAAACTAGGCGTCTGCGGGGGTCATATGGTGCACCAGAAAAAACTATTTCAAAACACTAAAATGGCTATAACTCCTAAGCTGGGAGTCTGCGGGGGTCATATTATGCACCAGAAAAAAACTATTTCAAAACACAAAAATGGCTATAACTCCTAAACTAGGCGTCTGCGGGGGTCATGTTATGCACCAGAAAAAACTATTTCAAAACACAAAAATGTCGTTAACTCCTAAATTAGGAGTCTGCGTGGGTCATATTATGCACCAGAAAAAACTATTTCAAAACACAAAAATGGCTATAACTCCTAAACTAGGCGTCTGCGGGGGTCATATTATGCACCAGAAAAAACTATTTCAAAACACAAAAATGGCTATAACTCCTAAACTAGGCGTCTGCGGGGGTCATATTATGCACCAGAAAAAACTATTTCAAAACACAAAAATGGCTATAACTCCTAAACTAGGCGTCTGCGGAGGTCATATTATACACCAGAAAAAAACTATTTCAAAACACAAAAATGGCTATAACTCCTAAACTAGGCGTCTGCGGAGGTCATATTATACACCAGAAAAAAACTATTTCAAAACACAAAAATGGTTATAACTCCTAAACTAGGCGTCTGCGGGGGTCATATTGTGCACCAGAAAAAACTATTTCAAAACACAAAAATGGCTATAACTCCTAAACTAGGCGTCTGCAGGGGTCATATTATGCACCAGAAAAAACTATTTCAAAATACAAAAATGGCTATAACTTCTAAACTAGGCGTCTGCAGGGGTCATATTATGCACCAGAAAAAACTATTTCAAAATACAAAAATGGCTATAACTCCTAAACTAGGCGTCTGCGGAGGTCATATTATACACCAGAAAAAAACTATTTCAAAACACAAAAATGGCTATAACTCCTAAACTAGGCGTCTGCGGGGGTCATATTATGCACCAGAAAAAACTATTTCAAAATACAAAAATGGCTATAACTCCTAAACTAGGCGTCTGCAGGGGTCATATTATACACCAGAAAAAACTATTTCAAAACACAAAAATGGCTATAACTCCTAAACAAGGCGTCTGCGGAGGTCATATTATACACCAGAAAAAAACTATTTCAAAACACAAAAATGGCTATAACTCCTAAACTAGGCGTCTGCGGGGGTCATATTATGCACCAGAAAAAAAATTTTCAAAACACAAAAATGGCTATAACTCCTAAACTAGGCGTCTGCGGGGGTCATATTATACACCAGAAAAAAACTATTTCAAAACACAAAAATGGCTATAACTCCTAACCTAGGCGTCTGCGGGGGTCATATTATGCACCAGAAAAAACTATTTCAAAACACAAAAATGGCTATAACTCCTAAACTAGGCGTCTGCGGCGGTCATATAATGCACCGGAAAAAAACTATTTCAAAACACAAAAATGGCTATAACTCCTAAACTAGGCGTCTGCGGGGGTCATATTATGCACCGGAAAAAAACTATTTCAAAACATAAAAATGGCTATAACTCCTAAACTAGGCGTCTGCAGGGGTCATATTATGCACCAGAAAAAACTATTTCAAAATACAAAAATGGCTATAACTCCTAAACTAGGCGTCTGCAGGGGTCATATTATACACCAGAAAAAACTATTTCAAAACATAAAAATGGCTATAACTCCTAAACTAGGCGTCTGCGGAGGTCATATTATACACCAGAAAAAACTATTTCAAAACACAAAAATGGCTATAACTCCTAAACTAGGCGTCTGCGGGGGTCATATTATGCACCAGAAAAAACTATTTCAAAACACAAAAATGGCTATAACTCCTAAACTAGGCGTCTGCGGGGGTCATATTATGCACCAGAAAAAAACTATTTCAAAACACAAAAATGGTTATAACTCCTAAACTAGGCGTCTGCGGGGGTCATATTGTGCACCAGAAAAAACTATTTCAAAACACAAAAATGGCTATAACTCCTAAACTAGGCGTCTGCAGGGGTCATGTTATGCACCAGAAAAAACTATTTCAAAATACAAAAATGGCTATAACTCCTAAACTAGGCGTCTGCGGGGGTCATATTATACACCAGAAAAAAACTATTTCAAAACACAAAAATGGTTATAACTCCTAAACTAGGCGTCTGCAGGGGTCATATTGTGCACCAGAAAAAACTATTTCAAAATACAAAAATGGCTATAACTCCTAAACTAGGCGTCTGCGGCGGTCATATTATGCACCGGAAAAAAACTATTTCAAAACACAAAAATGGTTATAACTCCTAAACTAGGCGTCTGCGGGGGTCATATTATGCACCAGAAAAAACTATTTCAAAATACAAAAATGGCTATAACTCCTAAACTAGGCGTCTGCGGGGGTCATATTATGCACCAGAAAAAACTATTTCAAAACACAAAAATGGCTATAACTCCTAAACTAGGCGTCTGCGGCGGGCATATAATGCACCGGAAAAAAACTATTTCAAAACACAAAAATGGCTATAGCTCCTAAACTAGGCGTCTGCGGGGGTCATATTATGCACCAGAAAAAACTATTTCAAAACACAAAAATGGCTATAACTCCTAAACTAGGCGTCTGCGGAGGTCATATTATACACCAGAAAAAAACTATTTCAAAACACAAAAATGGCTATAACTCCTAAACTAGGCGTCTGTGGTGGTCATATTATGCACCAGAAAAAAACTATTTCAAAACACAAAAATGTCTATAACTCCTAAACTAGGCGTCTGCGGGGGTCATATTATGCACCAGAAAAAAACTATTTCAAAACACAAAAATGGCTATAACTCCTAAACTAGGCGTCTGCGGGGGTCATATGGTGCACCAGAAAAAACTATTTCAAAACACAAAAATGGCTATAACTCCTAAGCTGGGCGTCTGCGGGGGTCATATTATGCACCAGAAAAAAACTATTTCAAAACACAAAAATGGCTATTACTCCTAAACTAGGCGTCTGCGGGGGTCATATTATGCACCAGAAAAAACTATTTCAAAACACAAAAATGTCGTTAACTCCTAAATTAGGAGTCTGCGTGGGTCATATTATGCACCAGAAAAAACTATTTCAAAACACAAAAATGGCTATAACTCCTAAACTAGGCGTCTGCGGGGTCATATTATGCACCAGAAAAAAACTATTTCAAGACACAAAAATGGCTATAACTCCTAAACTAGGCGTCTGCGGGGGTCATATTATGCACCAGAAAAAACTATTTCAAAACACAAAAATGGCTATAACTCCTAAACTAGGCGTCTGCGGAGGTCATATTATACACCAGAAAAAAACTATTTCAAAACACAAAAATGGCTATAACTCCTAAACTAGGCGTCTGCGGAGGTCATATTATACACCAGAAAAAAACTATTTCAAAACACAAAAATGGTTATAACTCCTAAACTAGGCGTCTGCGGGGGTCATATTGTGCACCAGAAAAAACTATTTCAAAACACAAAAATGGCTATAACTCCTAAACTAGGCGTCTGCAGGGGTCATATTATGCACCAGAAAAAACTATTTCAAAATACAAAAATGGCTATAACTCCTAAACTAGGCGTCTGCGAGGGTCACATTATGCACCAGAAAAAACTATTTCAAACACAAAAATGGCTATAACTCCTAAACTAGACGTCTGCGGGGGTCATATTATGCACCAGAAAAAACTATTTCAAAACACAAAAATGTCGTTAACTCCTAAATTAGGAGTCTGCGTGGGTCATATTATGCACCAGAAAAAACTATTTCAAAACACACATATTATGCACCAGAAAAAAACTATTTCAAAACACAAAAATGGCTATAACTCCTAAACTAGGCGTCTGCGGGGATCATATTATGCACCAGAAAAAACTATTTCAAAACACAAATATGGCTATAACTCCTAAACTAGGCGTCTGCGGAGGTCATATTATACACCAGAAAAAAACTATTTCAAAACACAAAAATGGTTATAACTCCTAAACTAGGCGTCTGCGGGGGTCATATTGTGCACCAGAAAAAACTATTTCAAAACACAAAAATGGCTATAACTCCTAAACTAGGCGTCTGCAGGGGTCATATTATGCACCAGAAAAAACTATTTCAAAATACAAAAATGGCTATAACTCCTAAACTAGGCGTCTGCGAGGGTCACATTATGCACCAGAAAAAACTATTTCAAAACACAAAAATGGCTATAACTCCTAAACTAGACGTCTGCGGGGGTCATATTATGCACCAGAAAAAACTATTTCAAAACACAAAAATGTCGTTAACTCCTAAATTAGGAGTCTGCGTGGGTCATATTATGCACCAGAAAAAACTATTTCAAAACACACATATTATGCACCAGAAAAAACTATTTCAAAACACAAAAATGGCTATAACTCCTAAACTAGACGTCTGCGGGGGTCATATTATGCACCAGAAAAAACTATTTCAAAACACAAAAATGTCGTTAACTCCTAAATTAGGAGTCTGCGTGGGTCATATTATGCACCAGAAAAAAACTATTTCAAAACACAAAAATGGCTATAACTCCTAAACTAGGCGTCTGCGGGGGTCATATGGTGCACCAGAAAAAACTATTTCAAAACACAAAAATGGCTATAACTCCTAAGCTGGGCGTCTGCGGGGGTCATATTATGCACCAGAAAAAAACTATTTCAAAACACAAAAATGGCTATAACTCCTAAACTAGGCGTCTGCGGGGGTCATATTATGCACCAGAAAAAACTATTTCAAAACACAAAAATGGCTATAACTCCTAAACTAGGCGTCTGCGGAGGTCATATTATGCACCAGAAAAAACTATTTCAAAACACAAAAATGGCTATAACTCCTAAACTAGGCGTCTGCGGGGGTCATATTATGCACCAGAAAAAACTATTTCAAAACACAAAAATGGCTATAACTCCTAAACTAGGCGTCTGCGGGGGTCATATTATGCACCAGAAAAAACTATTTCAAAACACAAAAATGGCTATAACTCCTAAACTAGGCGTCTGCGGAGGTCATATTATACACCAGAAAAAAACTATTTCAAAACACAAAAATGGCTATAACTCCTAAACTAGGCGTCTGCGGAGGTCATATTATACACCAGAAAAAAACTATTTCAAAACACAAAAATGGTTATAACTCCTAAACTAGGCGTCTGCGGGGGTCATATTGTGCACCAGAAAAAACTATTTCAAAACACAAAAATGGCTATAACTCCTAAACTAGGCGTCTGCAGGGGTCATATTATGCAAAAGAAAAAACTATTTCAAAATACAAAAATGGCTATAACTCCTAAACTAGGCGTCTGCGAGGGTCACATTATGCACCAGAAAAAACTATCTCAAAACACAAAAATGGCTATAACTCCTAAACTAGACGTCTGCGGGGGTCATATTATGCACCAGAAAAAACTATTTCAAAACACAAAAATGTCGTTAACTCCTAAATTAGGAGTCTGCGTGGGTCATATTATGCACCAGAAAAAACTATTTCTAAACACACATATTATGCACCAGAAAAAAAATTTTTCAAAACACAAAAATGGCTATAACTCCTAAACTATTTCAAAATACAAAAATGGCTATAACTCCTAAACTAGGCGTCTGCGAGGGTCACATTATGCACCAGAAAAAACTATTTCAAAACACAAAAATGGCTATAACTCCTAAACTAGACGTCTGCGGGGGTCATATTATGCACCAGAAAAAACTATTTCAAAACACAAAAATGTCGTTAACTCCTAAATTAGGAGTCTGCGTGGGTCATATTATGCACCAGAAAAAACTATTTCAAAACACAAAAATGGCTATAACTCCTAAACTAGGCGTCTGCGAGGGTCACATTATGCACCAGAAAAAACTATTTCAAAACACAAAAATGGCTATAACTCCTAAACTAGACGTCTGCGGGGGTCATATTATGCACCAGAAAAAACTATTTCAAAACACAAAAATGTCGTTAACTCCTAAATTAGGAGTCTGCGTGGGTCATATTATGCACCAGAAAAAACTATTTCAAAACACAAAAATGTCGTTAACTCCTAAATTAGGAGTCTGCGTGGGTCATATTATGCACCAGAAAAAACTATTTCAAAACACACATATTATGCACCAGAAAAAAACTATTTCAAAACACAAAAATGGCTATAACTCCTAAACTAGGCGTCTGCGTGGGTCATATTGTGCACCAGAAAAAACTATTTCAAAACACAAAAATGGCTATAACTCCTAAAGTAGGCGTCTGCGGGGGTCATATTATGCACCAGAAAAAACTATTTCAAAACACAAAAATGTCGTTAACTCCTAAATTAGGAGTCTGCGTGGGTCATATTATGCACCAGAAAAAACTATTTCAAAACACACATATTATGCACCAGAAAAAAACTATTTCAAAACACAAAAATGGCTATAACTCCTAAACTAGGCGTCTGCGGGGGTCATATTATACACCAGAAAAAACTATTTCAAAACACAAAAATGTCGTTAACTCCTAAATTAGGAGTCTGCGTGGGTCATATTATGCACCAGAAAAAACTATTTCAAAACACACATATTATGCACCAGAAAAAACTATTTCAAAACACAAAAATGGCTATAACTCCTAAACTAGACGTCTGCGGGGGTCATATTATGCACCAGAAAAAACTATTTCAAAACACAAAAATGTCGTTAACTCCTAAATTAGGAGTCTGCGTGGGTCATATTATGCACCAGAAAAAACTATTTCAAAACACACATATTATGCACCAGAAAAAAACTATTTCAAAACACAAAAATGGCTATAACTCCTAAACTAGGCGTCTGCGGGGGTCATTTTATGCACCAGAAAAAACTATTTCAAAACACAAAAATGGCTATAACTCCTAAACTAGGCGTCTGCGGAGGTCATATTATACACCAGAAAAAAACTATTTCAAAACACAAAAATGGTTATAACTCCTAAACTAGGCGTCTGCGGGGGTCATATTGTGCACCAGAAAAAACTATTTCAAATCACAAAAATGGCTATAACTCCTAAACTAGGCGTCTGCAGGGGTCATATTATGCAAAAGAAAAAACTATTTCAAAATACAAAAATGGCTATAACTCCTAAACTGGGCGTCTGCGGGGGTCATTTTATGCACCAGAAAAAAACTATTTCAAAACACAAAAATGGCTATAACTGCTAAACTAGGCGTCTGCGGCGGTCATATAATGCACCGGAAAAAAACTATTTCAAAACACAAAAATGGCTATAACTCCTAAACTAGGCGTCTGCGGGGGTCATATTATGCACCGGAAAAAAACTATTTCAAAACATAAAAATGGCTATAACTCCTAAACTAGGCGTCTGCAGGGGTCATATTATGCACCAGAAAAAACTATTTCAAAATACAAAAATGGCTATAACTCCTAAACTAGGCGTCTGCAGGGGTCATATTATACACCAGAAAAAACTATTTCAAAACATAAAAATGGCTATAACTCCTAAACTAGGCGTCTGCGGAGGTCATATTATACACCAGAAAAAACTATTTCAAAACACAAAAATGGCTATAACTCCTAAACTAGGCGTCTGCGAGGGTCATATTATGCACCAGAAAAAACTATTTCAAAACACAAAAATGGCTATAACTCCTAAACTAGGCGTCTGCGGGGGTCATATTATGCACCAGAAAAAAACTATTTCAAAACACAAAAATGGTTATAACTCCTAAACTAGGCGTCTGCGGGGGTCATATAATGCACCAGAAAAAACTATTTCAAAACACAAAAATGGCTATAACTCCTAAACTAGGCGTCTGCGAGGGTCATATTATGCACCAGAAAAAACTATTTCAAAACACAAAAATGGCTATAACTCCTAAACTAGGCGTCTGCGGGGGTCATATTATGCACCAGAAAAAAACTATTTCAAAACACAAAAATGGCTATAACTCCTAAACTAGGCGTCTGCAGGGGTCATATTATGCACCAGAAAAAACTATTTCAAAATACAAAAATGGCTATAACTCCTAAACTAGGCGTCTGCAGGGGTCATATTATACACCAGAAAAAACTATTTCAAAACATAAAAATGGCTATAACTCCTAAACTAGGCGTCTGCGGAGGTCATATTATACACCAGAAAAAACTATTTCAAAACACAAAAATGGCTATAACTCCTAAACTAGGCGTCTGCGAGGGTCATATTATGCACCAGAAAAAACTATTTCAAAACACAAAAATGGCTATAACTCCTAAACTAGGCGTCTGCGGGGGTCATATTATGCACCAGAAAAAAACTATTTCAAAACACAAAAATGGTTATAACTCCTAAACTAGGCGTCTGCGGGGGTCATATTGTGCACCAGAAAAAACTATTTCAAAACACAAAAATGGCTATAACTCCTAAACTAGGCGTCTGCAGGGGTCATGTTATGCACCAGAAAAAACTATTTCAAAATACAAAAATGGCTATAACTCCTAAACTAGGCGTCTGCGGGGGTCATATTATACACCAGAAAAAAACTATTTCAAAACACAAAAATGGTTATAACTCCTAAACTAGGCGTCTGCGGGGGTCATATTGTGCACCAGAAAAAACTATTTCAAAATACAAAAATGGCTATAACTCCTAAACTAGGCGTCTGCGGCGGTCATATTATGCACCGGAAAAAAACTATTTCAAAACACAAAAATGGTTATAACTCCTAAACTAGGCGTCTGCGGGGGTCATATTATGCACCAGAAAAAACTATTTCAAAATACAAAAGTGGCTATAACTCCTAAACTAGGCGTCTGCGGGGGTCATATTATGCACCAGAAAAAACTATTTCAAAACACAAAAATGGCTATAACTCCTAAACTAGGCGTCTGCGGCGGTCATATAATGCACCGGAAAAAAACTATTTCAAAACACAAAAATGGCTATAGCTCCTAAACTAGGCGTCTGCGGGGGTCATATTATGCACCAGAAAAAACTATTTCAAAACACAAAAATGGCTATAACTCCTAAACTAGGCGTCTGCGGAGGTCATATTATACACCAGAAAAAAACTATTTCAAAACACAAAAATGGCTATAACTCCTAAACTAGGCGTCTGTGGTGGTCATATTATGCACCAGAAAAAAACTATTTCAAAACACAAAAATGTCTATAACTCCTAAACTAGGCGTCTGCGGGGGTCATATTATGCACCAGAAAAAAACTATTTCAAAACACAAAAATGGCTATAACTCCTAAACTAGGCGTCTGCGGGGGTCATATGGTGCACCAGAAAAAACTATTTCAAAACACAAAAATGGCTATAACTCCTAAGCTGGGCGTCTGCGGGGGTCATATTATGCACCAGAAAAAAACTATTTCAAAACACAAAAATGGCTATAACTCCTAAACTAGGCGTCTGCGGGGGTCATATTATGCACCAGAAAAAACTATTTCAAAACACAAAAATGTCGTTAACTCCTAAATTAGGAGTCTGCGTGGGTCATATTATGCACCAGAAAAAACTATTTCAAAACACAAAAATGGCTATAACTCCTAAACTAGGCGTCTGCGGGGGTCATATTATGCACCAGAAAAAACTATTTCAAAACACAAAAATGGCTATAACTCCTAAACTAGGCGTCTGCGGGGGTCATATTATGCACCAGAAAAAACTATTTCAAAATACAAAAATGGCTATAACTCCTAAACTAGGCGTCTGCAGGGGTCATATTATGCACCAGAAAAAACTATTTCAAAATACAAAAATGGCTATAACTCCTAAACTAGGCGTCTGCAGGGGTCATATTATACACCAGAAAAAACTATTTCAAAACATAAAAATGGCTATAACTCCTAAACTAGGCGTCTGCGGAGGTCATATTATACACCAGAAAAAACTATTTCAAAACACAAAAATGGCTATAACTCCTAAACTAGGCGTCTGCGAGGGTCATATTATGCACCAGAAAAAACTATTTCAAAACACAAAAATGGCTATAACTCCTAAACTAGGCGTCTGCGGGGGTCATATTATACACCAGAAAAAACTATTTCAAAACACAAAAATGTCGTTAACTCCTAAATTAGGAGTCTGCGTGGGTCATATTATGCACCAGAAAAAACTATTTCAAAACACACATATTATGCACCAGAAAAAACTATTTCAAAACACAAAAATGGCTATAACTCCTAAACTAGACGTCTGCGGGGGTCATATTATGCACCAGAAAAAACTATTTCAAAACACAAAAATGTCGTTAACTCCTAAATTAGGAGTCTGCGTGGGTCATATTATGCACCAGAAAAAACTATTTCAAAACACACATATTATGCACCAGAAAAAAACTATTTCAAAACACAAAAATGGCTATAACTCCTAAACTAGGCGTCTGCGGGGGTCATTTTATGCACCAGAAAAAACTATTTCAAAACACAAAAATGGCTATAACTCCTAAACTAGGCGTCTGCGGAGGTCATATTATACACCAGAAAAAAACTATTTCAAAACACAAAAATGGTTATAACTCCTAAACTAGGCGTCTGCGGGGGTCATATTGTGCACCAGAAAAAACTATTTCAAATCACAAAAATGGCTATAACTCCTAAACTAGGCGTCTGCAGGGGTCATATTATGCAAAAGAAAAAACTATTTCAAAATACAAAAATGGCTATAACTCCTAAACTGGGCGTCTGCGGGGGTCATTTTATGCACCAGAAAAAAACTATTTCAAAACACAAAAATGGCTATAACTGCTAAACTAGGCGTCTGCGGCGGTCATATAATGCACCGGAAAAAAACTATTTCAAAACACAAAAATGGCTATAACTCCTAAACTAGGCGTCTGCGGGGGTCATATTATGCACCGGAAAAAAACTATTTCAAAACATAAAAATGGCTATAACTCCTAAACTAGGCGTCTGCAGGGGTCATATTATGCACCAGAAAAAACTATTTCAAAATACAAAAATGGCTATAACTCCTAAACTAGGCGTCTGCAGGGGTCATATTATACACCAGAAAAAACTATTTCAAAACATAAAAATGGCTATAACTCCTAAACTAGGCGTCTGCGGAGGTCATATTATACACCAGAAAAAACTATTTCAAAACACAAAAATGGCTATAACTCCTAAACTAGGCGTCTGCGAGGGTCATATTATGCACCAGAAAAAACTATTTCAAAACACAAAAATGGCTATAACTCCTAAACTAGGCGTCTGCGGGGGTCATATTATGCACCAGAAAAAAACTATTTCAAAACACAAAAATGGTTATAACTCCTAAACTAGGCGTCTGCGGGGGTCATATTGTGCACCAGAAAAAACTATTTCAAAACACAAAAATGGCTATAACTCCTAAACTAGGCGTCTGCAGGGGTCAT
This sequence comes from Volucella zonaria, assembly GCA_963966105.1. NCBI lineage: Eukaryota > Metazoa > Arthropoda > Insecta > Diptera > Syrphidae > Volucella > Volucella zonaria. The sequence goes on along the minus strand of OZ014532.1, from coordinate 45,096,551 downwards.
GTTATGCACCAGAAAAAACTATTTCAAAATACAAAAATGGCTATAACTCCTAAACTAGGCGTCTGCGGGGGTCATATTATACACCAGAAAAAAACTATTTCAAAACACAAAAATGGTTATAACTCCTAAACTAGGCGTCTGCGGGGGTCATATTATGCACCAGAAAAAACTATTTCAAAACACAAAAATGGCTATAACTCCTAAACTAGGCGTCTGCGGAGGTCATATTATACACCAGAAAAAAACTATTTCAAAACACAAAAATGGCTATAACTCCTAAACTAGGCGTCTGCGGAGGTCATATTATACACCAGAAAAAACTATTTCAAAACACAAAAATGGCTATAACTCCTAAACTAGGCGTCTGCGGAGGTCATATTATACACCAGAAAAAAACTATTTCAAAACACAAAAATGGCTATAACTCCTAAACTAGGCGTCTGCGGAGGTCATATTATACACCAGAAAAAAACTATTTCAAAACACAAAAATGGTTATAACTCCTAAACTAGGCGTCTGCGGGGGTCATATGGTGCACCAGAAAAAACTATTTCAAAACACAAAAATGGCTATAACTCCTAAGCTGGGCGTCTGCGGGGGTCATATTATGCACCAGAAAAAAACTATTTCAAAACACAAAAATGGCTATAACTCCTAAACTAGGCGTCTGCGGGGGTCATATTATGCACCAGAAAAAACTATTTCAAAACACAAAAATGTCGTTAACTCCTAAATTAGGAGTCTGCGTGGGTCATATTATGCACCAGAAAAAACTATTTCAAAACACAAAAATGGCTATAACTCCTAAACTAGGCGTCTGCGGGGGTCATATTATGCACCAGAAAAAACTATTTCAAAACACAAAAATGGCTATAACTCCTAAACTAGGCGTCTGCGGGGGTCATATTATGCACCAGAAAAAACTATTTCAAAACACAAAAATGGCTATAACTCCTAAACTAGGCGTCTGCGGAGGTCATATTATACACCAGAAAAAAACTATTTCAAAACACAAAAATGGCTATAACTCCTAAACTAGGCGTCTGCGGAGGTCATATTATACACCAGAAAAAAACTATTTCAAAACACAAAAATGGTTATAACTCCTAAACTAGGCGTCTGCGGGGGTCATATTGTGCACCAGAAAAAACTATTTCAAAACACAAAAATGGCTATAACTCCTAAACTAGGCGTCTGCAGGGGTCATATTATGCACCAGAAAAAACTATTTCAAAATACAAAAATGGCTATAACTCCTAAACTAGGCGTCTGCGAGGGTCACATTATGCACCAGAAAAAACTATTTCAAAACACAAAAATGGCTATAACTCCTAAACTAGACGTCTGCGGGGGTCATATTATGCACCAGAAAAAACTATTTCAAAACACAAAAATGTCGTTAACTCCTAAATTAGGAGTCTGCGTGGGTCATATTATGCACCAGAAAAAACTATTTCAAAACACACATATTATGCACCAGAAAAAAACTATTTCAAAACACAAAAATGGCTATAACTCCTAAACTAGGCGTCTGCGGGGATCATATTATGCACCAGAAAAAACTATTTCAAAACACAAATATGGCTATAACTCCTAAACTAGGCGTCTGCGGAGGTCATATTATACACCAGAAAAAAACTATTTCAAAACACAAAAATGGTTATAACTCCTAAACTAGGCGTCTGCGGGGGTCATATTGTGCACCAGAAAAAACTATTTCAAAACACAAAAATGGCTATAACTCCTAAACTAGGCGTCTGCAGGGGTCATATTATGCACCAGAAAAAACTATTTCAAAATACAAAAATGGCTATAACTCCTAAACTAGGCGTCTGCGAGGGTCACATTATGCACCAGAAAAAACTATTTCAAAACACAAAAATGGCTATAACTCCTAAACTAGACGTCTGCGGGGGTCATATTATGCACCAGAAAAAACTATTTCAAAACACAAAAATGTCGTTAACTCCTAAATTAGGAGTCTGCGTGGGTCATATTATGCACCAGAAAAAACTATTTCAAAACACACATATTATGCACCAGAAAAAACTATTTCAAAACACAAAAATGGCTATAACTCCTAAACTAGACGTCTGCGGGGGTCATATTATGCACCAGAAAAAACTATTTCAAAACACAAAAATGTCGTTAACTCCTAAATTAGGAGTCTGCGTGGGTCATATTATGCACCAGAAAAAAACTATTTCAAAACACAAAAATGGCTATAACTCCTAAACTAGGCGTCTGCGGGGGTCATATGGTGCACCAGAAAAAACTATTTCAAAACACAAAAATGGCTATAACTCCTAAGCTGGGCGTCTGCGGGGGTCATATTATGCACCAGAAAAAAACTATTTCAAAACACAAAAATGGCTATAACTCCTAAACTAGGCGTCTGCGGGGGTCATATTATGCACCAGAAAAAACTATTTCAAAACACAAAAATGGCTATAACTCCTAAACTAGGCGTCTGCGGAGGTCATATTATGCACCAGAAAAAACTATTTCAAAACACAAAAATGGCTATAACTCCTAAACTAGGCGTCTGCGGGGGTCATATTATGCACCAGAAAAAACTATTTCAAAACACAAAAATGGCTATAACTCCTAAACTAGGCGTCTGCGGGGGTCATATTATGCACCAGAAAAAACTATTTCAAAACACAAAAATGGCTATAACTCCTAAACTAGGCGTCTGCGGAGGTCATATTATACACCAGAAAAAAACTATTTCAAAACACAAAAATGGCTATAACTCCTAAACTAGGCGTCTGCGGAGGTCATATTATACACCAGAAAAAAACTATTTCAAAACACAAAAATGGTTATAACTCCTAAACTAGGCGTCTGCGGGGGTCATATTGTGCACCAGAAAAAACTATTTCAAAACACAAAAATGGCTATAACTCCTAAACTAGGCGTCTGCAGGGGTCATATTATGCAAAAGAAAAAACTATTTCAAAATACAAAAATGGCTATAACTCCTAAACTAGGCGTCTGCGAGGGTCACATTATGCACCAGAAAAAACTATCTCAAAACACAAAAATGGCTATAACTCCTAAACTAGACGTCTGCGGGGGTCATATTATGCACCAGAAAAAACTATTTCAAAACACAAAAATGTCGTTAACTCCTAAATTAGGAGTCTGCGTGGGTCATATTATGCACCAGAAAAAACTATTTCTAAACACACATATTATGCACCAGAAAAAAAATTTTTCAAAACACAAAAATGGCTATAACTCCTAAACTATTTCAAAATACAAAAATGGCTATAACTCCTAAACTAGGCGTCTGCGAGGGTCACATTATGCACCAGAAAAAACTATTTCAAAACACAAAAATGGCTATAACTCTTAAACTAGACGTCTGCGGGGGTCATATTATGCACCAGAAAAAACTATTTCAAAACACAAAAATGTCGTTAACTCCTAAATTAGGAGTCTGCGTGGGTCATATTATGCACCAGAAAAAACTATTTCAAAACACAAAAATGGCTATAACTCCTAAACTAGACGTCTGCGGGGGTCATATTATGCACCAGAAAAAACTATTTCAAAACACAAAAATGGCTATAACTCCTAAACTAGGCGTCTGCGTGGGTCATATTGTGCACCAGAAAAAACTATTTCAAAACACAAAAATGGCTATAACTCCTAAAGTAGGCGTCTGCGGGGGTCATATTATGCACCAGAAAAAACTATTTCAAAACACAAAAATGTCGTTAACTCCTAAATTAGGAGTCTGCGTGGGTCATATTATGCACCAGAAAAAACTATTTCAAAACACACATATTATGCACCAGAAAAAAACTATTTCAAAACACAAAAATGGCTATAACTCCTAAACTAGGCGTCTGCGGGGGTCATATTATACACCAGAAAAAACTATTTCAAAACACAAAAATGTCGTTAACTCCTAAATTAGGAGTCTGCGTGGGTCATATTATGCACCAGAAAAAACTATTTCAAAACACACATATTATGCACCAGAAAAAACTATTTCAAAACACAAAAATGGCTATAACTCCTAAACTAGACGTCTGCGGGGGTCATATTATGCACCAGAAAAAACTATTTCAAAACACAAAAATGTCGTTAACTCCTAAATTAGGAGTCTGCGTGGGTCATATTATGCACCAGAAAAAACTATTTCAAAACACACATATTATGCACCAGAAAAAAACTATTTCAAAACACAAAAATGGCTATAACTCCTAAACTAGGCGTCTGCGGGGGTCATTTTATGCACCAGAAAAAACTATTTCAAAACACAAAAATGGCTATAACTCCTAAACTAGGCGTCTGCGGAGGTCATATTATACACCAGAAAAAAACTATTTCAAAACACAAAAATGGTTATAACTCCTAAACTAGGCGTCTGCGGGGGTCATATTGTGCACCAGAAAAAACTATTTCAAATCACAAAAATGGCTATAACTCCTAAACTAGGCGTCTGCAGGGGTCATATTATGCAAAAGAAAAAACTATTTCAAAATACAAAAATGGCTATAATTCCTAAACTGGGCGTCTGCGGGGGTCATTTTATGCACCAGAAAAAAACTATTTCAAAACACAAAAATGGCTATAACTGCTAAACTAGGCGTCTGCGGAGGTCATATTATACACCAGAAAAAAACTATTTCAAAACACAAAAATGGTTATAACTCCTAAACTAGGCGTCTGCGGGGGTCATATTGTGCACCAGAAAAAACTATTTCAAATCACAAAAATGGCTATAACTCCTAAACTAGGCGTCTGCAGGGGTCATATTATGCAAAAGAAAAAACTATTTCAAAATACAAAAATGGCTATAACTCCTAAACTAGGCGTCTGCGAGGGTCACATTATGCACCAGCAAAAACTATTTCAAAACACAAAAATGGCTATAACTCCTAAACTAGACGTCTGCGGGGGTCATATTATGCACCAGAAAAAACTATTTCAAAACACAAAAATGGCTATAACTCCTAAACTAGGCGTCTGCGAGGGTCACATTATGCACCAGAAAAAACTATTTCAAAACACAAAAATGGCTATAACTCCTAAACTAGACGTCTGCGGGGGTCATATTGTGCACCAGAAAAAACTATTTCAAAACACAAAAATGGCTATAACTCCTAAACTAGGCGTCTGCGGGGGTCATATTATGCACCAGAAAAAACTATTTCAAAACACAAAAATGTCGTTAACTCCTAAATTAGGAGTCTGCGTGGGTCATATTATGCACCAGAAAAAACTATTTCAAAACACACATATTATGCACCAGAAAAAAACTATTTCAAAACACAAAAATGGCTATAACTCCTAAACTAGGCGTCTGCGGGGGTCATATTATGCACCAGAAAAAACTATTTCAAAACACAAATATGGCTATAACTCCTAAACTAGGCGTCTGCGAGGGTCACATTATGCACCAGAAAAAACTATTTCAAAACACAAAAATGGCTATAACTCCTAAACTAGACGTCTGCGGGGGTCATATTGTGCACCAGAAAAAACTATTTCAAAACACAAAAATGGCTATAACTCCTAAACTAGGCGTCTGCGGGGGTCATATTATGCACCAGAAAAAACTATTTCAAAACACAAAAATGTCGTTAACTCCTAAACTGGGCGTCTGCGGGGGTCATTTTATGCACCAGAAAAAAACTATTTCAAAACACAAATATGGCTATAACTCCTAAACTAGGCGTCTGCGGGGGTCATATTATGCACCAGAAAAAACTATTTCAAAACACAAAAATGGCTATAACTCCTAAACTGGGCGTCTGCGGGGGTCATTTTATGCACCAGAAAAAACTATTTCAAAACACAAAAATGTCGTTAACTCCTAAATTAGGAGTCTGCGTGGGTCATATTATGCACCAGAAAAAACTATTTCAAAACACACATATTATGCACCAGAAAAAAACTATTTCAAAACACAAAAATGGCTATAACTCCTAAACTAGGCGTCTGCGGGGGTCATATTATACACCAGAAAAAACTATTTCAAAACACAAAAATGTCGTTAACTCCTAAATTAGGAGTCTGCGTGGGTCATATTATGCACCAGAAAAAACTATTTCAAAACACACATATTATGCACCAGAAAAAACTATTTCAAAACACAAAAATGGCTATAACTCCTAAACTAGACGTCTGCGGGGGTCATATTATGCACCAGAAAAAACTATTTCAAAACACAAAAATGGCTATAACTCCTAAACTAGGCGTCTGCGTGGGTCATATTGTGCACCAGAAAAAACTATTTCAAAACACAAAAATGGCTATAACTCCTAAAGTAGGCGTCTGCGGGGGTCATATTATGCACCAGAAAAAACTATTTCAAAACACAAAAATGTCGTTAACTCCTAAATTAGGAGTCTGCGTGGGTCACATTATGCACCAGAAAAAACTATTTCAAAACACACATATTATGCACCAGAAAAAAACTATTTCAAAACACAAAAATGGCTATAACTCCTAAACTAGGCGTCTGCGGGGGTCATATTATACACCAGAAAAAACTATTTCAAAACACAAAAATGTCGTTAACTCCTAAATTAGGAGTCTGCGTGGGTCATATTATGCACCAGAAAAAACTATTTCAAAACACACATATTATGCACCAGAAAAAACTATTTCAAAACACAAAAATGGCTATAACTCCTAAACTAGGCGTCTGCGGGGGTCATATTATACACCAGAAAAAACTATTTCAAAACACAAAAATGTCGTTAACACCTAAATTAGGAGTCTGCGTGGGTCATATTATGCACCAGAAAAAACTATTTCAAAACACACATATTATGCACCAGAAAAAACTATTTCAAAACACAAAAATGGCTATAACTCCTAAACTAGACGTCTGCGGGGGTCATATTATGCACCAGAAAAAATTATTTCAAAACACAAAAATGTCGTTAACTCCTAAATTAGGAGTCTGCGTGGGTCATATTATGCACCAGAAAAAACTATTTCAAAACACACATATTATGCACCAGAAAAAAAATTTTTCAAAACACAAATGTGGCTATAACTCCTAAACTAGGCGTCTGCGAGGGTCACATTATGCACCAGAAAAAACTATTTCAAAACACAAAAATGGCTATAACTCCTAAACTAGACGTCTGCGGGGGTCATATTATGCACCAGAAAAAACTATTTCAAAACACAAAAATGGCTATAACTCCTAAACTAGGCGTCTGCGTGGGTCATATTGTGCACCAGAAAAAACTATTTCAAAACACAAAAATGGCTATAACTCCTAAAGTAGGCGTCTGCGGGGGTCATATTATGCACCAGAAAAAACTATTTCAAAACACAAAAATGTCGTTAACTCCTAAATTAGGAGTCTGCGTGGGTCATATTATGCACCAGAAAAAACTATTTCAAAACACACATATTATGCACCAGAAAAAAACTATTTCAAAACACAAAAATGGCTATAACTCCTAAACTAGGCGTCTGCGGGTGTCATATTATACACCAGAAAAAACTATTTCAAAACACAAAAATGTCGTTAACTCCTAAATTAGGAGTCTGCGTGGGTCATATTATGCACCAGAAAAAACTATTTCAAAACACACATATTATGCACCAGAAAAAACTATTTCAAAACACAAAAATGGCTATAACTCCTAAACTAGACGTCTGCGGGGGTCATATTATGCACCAGAAAAAACTATTTCAAAACACAAAAATGTCGTTAACTCCTAAATTAGGAGTCTGCGTGGGTCATATTATGCACCAGAAAAAACTATTTCAAAACACACATATTATGCACCAGAAAAAAACTATTTCAAAACACAAAAATGGCTATAACTCCTAAACTAGGCGTCTGCGGGGGTCATTTTATGCACCAGAAAAAACTATTTCAAAACACAAAAATGGCTATAACTCCTAAACTAGGCGTCTGCGGAGGTCATATTATACACCAGAAAAAAACTATTTCAAAACACAAAAATGGTTATAACTCCTAAACTAGGCGTCTGCGGGGGTCATATTGTGCACCAGAAAAAACTATTTCAAATCACAAAAATGGCTATAACTCCTAAACTAGGAGTCTGCAGGGGTCATATTATGCAAAAGAAAAAACTATTTCAAAATACAAAAATGGCTATAACTCCTAAACTGGGCGTCTGCGGGGGTCATTTTATGCACCAGAAAAAAACTATTTCAAAACACAAAAATGGCTATAACTGCTAAACTAGGCGTCTGCGGAGGTCATATTATACACCAGAAAAAAACTATTTCAAAACACAAAAATGGTTATAACTCCTAAACTAGGCGTCTGCGGGGGTCATATTGTGCACCAGAAAAAACTATTTCAAATCACAAAAATGGCTATAACTCCTAAACTAGGCGTCTGCAGGGGTCATATTATGCAAAAGAAAAAACTATTTCAAAATACAAAAATGGCTATAACTCCTAAACTAGGCGTCTGCGAGGGTCACATTATGCACCAGAAAAAACTATTTCAAAACACAAAAATGGATATAACTCCTAAACTAGACGTCTGCGGGGGTCATATTATGCACCAGAAAAAACTATTTCAAAACACAAAAATGGCTATAACTCCTAAACTAGGCGTCTGCGAGGGTCACATTATGCACCAGAAAAAACTATTTCAAAACACAAAAATGGCTATAACTCCTAAACTAGACGTCTGCGGGGGTCATATTGTGCACCAGAAAAAACTATTTCAAAACACAAAAATGGCTATAACTCCTAAACTAGGCGTCTGCGGGGGTCATATTATGCACCAGAAAAAACTATTTCAAAACACAAAAATGTCGTTAACTCCTAAATTAGGAGTCTGCGTGGGTCATATTATGCACCAGAAAAAACTATTTCAAAACACACATATTATGCACCAGAAAAAAACTATTTCAAAACACAAAAATGGCTATAACTCCTAAACTAGGCGTCTGCGGGGGTCATATTATGCACCAGAAAAAACTATTTCAAAACACAAATATGGCTATAACTCCTAAACTAGGCGTCTGCGAGGGTCACATTATGCACCAGAAAAAACTATTTCAAAACACAAAAATGGCTATAACTCCTAAACTAGACGTCTGCGGGGGTCATATTGTGCACCAGAAAAAACTATTTCAAAACACAAAAATGGCTATAACTCCTAAACTAGGCGTCTGCGGGGGTCATATTATGCACCAGAAAAAACTATTTCAAAACACAAAAATGTCGTTAACTCCTAAACTGGGCGTCTGCGGGGGTCATTTTATGCACCAGAAAAAAACTATTTCAAAACACAAATATGGCTATAACTCCTAAACTAGGCGTCTGCGGGGGTCATATTATGCACCAGAAAAAACTATTTCAAAACACAAAAATGGCTATAACTCCTAAACTGGGCGTCTGCGGGGGTCATTTTATGCACCAGAAAAAACTATTTCAAAACACAAAAATGGCTATAACTCCTAAACTAGACGTCTGCGGGGGTCATATTGTGCACCAGAAAAAACTATTTCAAAACACAAAAATGGCTATAACTCCTAAACTAGGCGTCTGCGGGGGTCATATTATGCACCAGAAAAAACTATTTCAAAAACACAAAAATGGCTATAACTCCTAAACTGGGCGTCTGCGGGGGTCATTTTATGCACCAGAAAAAAACTATTTCAAAACACAAAAATGGCTATAACTCCTAAACTAGACGTCTGCGGGGGTCATATTATGCACCAGAAAAAACTATTTCAAAACACAAAAATGTCGTTAACTCCTAAATTAGGAGTCTGCGTGGGTCATATTATGCACCAGAAAAAACTATTTCAAAACACACATATTATGCACCAGAAAAAAACTATTTCAAAACACAAAAATGGCTATAACTCCTAAACTAGGCGTCTGCGAGGGTCACATTATGCACCAGAAAAAACTATTTCAAAACACAAAAATGGCTATAACTCCTAAACTAGGCGTCTGCGAGGGTCACATTATGCACCAGAAAAAAACTATTTCAAAACACAAAAATGGCTATAACTCCTAAACTAGACGTCTGCGGGGGTCATATTGTGCACCAGAAAAAACTATTTCAAAACACAAAAATGGCTATAACTCCTAAACTAGGCGTCTGCGGGGGTCATATTATGCACCAGAAAAAACTATTTCAAAACACAAAAATGGCTATAACTCCTAAACTGGGCGTCTGCGGGGGTCATTTTATGCACCAGAAAAAAACTATTTCAAAACACAAAAATGGCTATAACTCCTAAACTAGACGTCTGCGGGGGTCATATTATGCACCAGAAAAAACTATTTCAAAACACAAAAATGTCGTTAACTCCTAAATTAGGAGTCTGCGTGGGTCATATTATGCACCAGAAAAAACTATTTCAAAACACACATATTATGCACCAGAAAAAAACTATTTCAAAACACAAAAATGGCTATAACTCCTAAACTAGGCGTCTGCGAGGGTCACATTATGCACCAGAAAAAACTATTTCAAAACACAAAAATGGCTATAACTCCTAAACTAGACGTCTGCGGGGGTCAGATTGTGCACCAGAAAAAACTATTTCAAAACACAAAAATGGCTATAACTCCTAAACTAGGCGTCTGCGGGGGTCATATTATGCACCAGAAAAAACTATTTCAAAACACAAAAATGTCGTTAACTCCTAAATTAGGAGTCTGCGTGGGTCATATTATGCACCAGAAAAAACTATTTCAAAACACACATATTATGCAACAGAAAAAAACTATTTCAAAACACAAAAATGGCTATAACTCCTAAACTAGGCGTCTGCGGGGGTCATATTATGCACCAGAAAAAACTATTTCAAAACACAAATATGGCTATAACTCCTAAACTAGGCGTCTGCGAGGGTCACATTATGCACCAGAAAAAACTATTTCAAAACACAAATATGGCTATAACTCCTAAACTAGGCGTCTGCGAGTGTCACATTATGCACCAGAAAAAACTATTTCAAAACACAAAAATGGCTATAACTCCTAAACTAGACGTCTGCGGGGGTCATATTGTGCACCAGAAAAAACTATTTCAAAACACAAAAATGGCTATAACTCCTAAACTAGGCGTCTGCGGGGGTCATATTATGCACCAGAAAAAACTATTTCAAAACACAAAAATGTCGTTAACTCCTAAATTAGGAGTCTGCGTGGGTCATATTATGCACCAGAAAAAACTATTTCAAAACACACATTTTATGCACCAGAAAAAAACTATTTCAAAACACAAAAATGGCTATAACTCCTAAACTAGGCGTCTGCGGGGGTCATATTATGCACCAGAAAAAACTATTTCAAAACACAAAAATGGCTATAACTCCTAAACTAGGCGTCTGCGGGGGTCATTTTATGCACCAGAAAAAACTATTTCAAAACACAAAAATGGCTATAACTCCTAAACTAGGCGTCTGCGGAGGTCATATTATACACCAGAAAAAAACTATTTCAATACACAAAAATGGCTATAACTCCTAAACTAGGCGTCTGCGGAGGTCATATTATACACCAGAAAAAAACTATTTCAAAACACAAAAATGGCTATAACTCCTAAACTAGGCGTCTGCGGGGGTCATATTATGCACCAGAAAAAACTATTTCAAAATACAAAAATGGCTATAACTCCTAAACTAGGCGTCTGCGGGGGTCATATTATACACCAGAAAAAACAATTTCAAAACACACATATTATGCACCAGAAAAAAACTATTTCAAAACACAAAAATGGCTATAACTCCTAAACTAGGCGTCTGCGGGGGTCATATTATGCACCAGAAAAAACTATTTCAAAACACAAAAATGGCTATAACTCCTAAACTAGGCGTCTACGGGGGTCATTTTATGCACCAGAAAAAACTATTTCAAAACACAAAAATGGCTATAACTCCTAAACTAGGCGTCTGCGGAGGTCATATTATACACCAGAAAAAAACTATTTCAAAACACAAAAATGGCTATAACTCCTAAACTAGGCGTCTGCGGAGGTCATATTATACACCAGAAAAAAACTATTTCAAAACACAAAAATGGCTATAACTCCTAAACTAGGCGTCTGCGGGGGTCATATTATGCACCAGAAAAAACTATTTCAAAACACAAAAATGTCGTTAACTCCTAAATTAGGAGTCTGCGTGGGTCATATTATGCACCAGAAAAAACTATTTCAAAACACACATATTATGCACCAGAAAAAAACTATTTCAAAACACAAAAATGGCTATAACTCCTAAACTAGGCGTCTGCGGGGGTCATATTATGCACCAGAAAAAACTATTTCAAAACACAAAAATGGCTATAACTCCTAAACTAGGCGTCTGCGGGGGTCATTTTATGCACCAGAAAAAACTATTTCAAAACACAAAAATGGCTATAACTCCTAAACTAGGCGTCTGCGGAGGTCATATTATACACCAGAAAAAAACTATTTCAAAACACACAAATGGCTATAACTCCTAAACTAGGCGTCTGCGGAGGTCATATTATACACCAGAAAAAAACTATTTCAAAACACAAAAATGGCTATAACTCCTAAACTAGGCGTCTGCGGGGGTCATATTATGCACCAGAAAAAACTATTTCAAAATACAAAAATGGCTATAACTCCTAAACTAGGCGTCTGCGGGGGTCATATTATACACCAGAAAAAACTATTTCAAAACACAAAAATGGCTATAACTCCTAAACTAGGCGTCTGCGGAGGTCATATTATACACCAGAAAAAAACTATTTCAAAACACAAAAATGGCTATAACTCCTAAACTAGGCGTCTGCGAGGGTCATATTATGCACCAGAAAAAAAATTTTCAAAACACAAAAATGGCTATAACTCCTAAACTAGGCGTCTGCGGGGGTCATATTATACACCAGAAAAAAACTATTTCAAAACACAAAAATGGCTATAACTCCTAACCTAGGCGTCTGCGGGGGTCATATTATGCACCAGAAAAAACTATTTCAAAATTCAAAAATGGCTATAACTCCTAAACTAGGCGTCTGCGGCGGTCATATAATGCACCGGAAAAAAACTATTTCAAAACACAAAAATGGCTATAACTCCTAAACTAGGCGTCTGCGAGGGTCATATTATGCACCAGAAAAAAAATTTTCAAAACACAAAAATGGCTATAACTCCTAAACTAGGCGTCTGCGGGGGTCATATTATACACCAGAAAAAAACTATTTCAAAACACAAAAATGGCTATAACTCCTAACCTAGGCGTCTGCGGGGGTCATATTATACACCAGAAAAAAACTATTTCAAAACACAAAAATGGCTATAACTCCTAAACTAGGCGTCTGCGGGGGTCATATTATGCACCAGAAAAAACTATTTCAAAATACAAAAATGGCTATAACTCCTAAACTAGGCGTCTGCGGGGGTCATATTATACACCAGAAAAAACTATTTCAAAACACAAAAATGGCTATAACTGATAAACTAGGCGTCTGCGGAGGTCATATTATACACCAGAAAAAAACTATTTCAAAACACAAAAATGGCTATAACTCCTAAACTAGGCGTCTGCGAGGGTCATATTATGCACCAGAAAAAAAATTTTCAAAACACAAAAATGGCTATAACTCCTAAACTAGGCGTCTGCGGGGGTCATATTATACACCAGAAAAAAACTATTTCAAAACACAAAAATGGCTATAACTCCTAACCTAGGCGTCTGCGGGGGTCATATTATGCACCAGAAAAAACTATTTCAAAACACAAAAATGGCTATAACTCCTAAACTAGGCGTCTGCGGAGGTCATATTATACACCAGAAAAAAACTATTTCAAAACACACAAATGGCTATAACTCCTAAACTAGGCGTCTGCGGAGGTCATATTATACACCAGAAAAAAACTATTTCAAAACACAAAAATGGCTATAACTCCTAAACTAGGCGTCTGCGGGGGTCATATTATGCACCAGAAAAAACTATTTCAAAATACAAAAATGGCTATAACTCCTAAACTAGGCGTCTGCGGGGGTCATATTATACACCAGAAAAAATTATTTCAAAACACAAAAATGGCTATAACTCCTAAACTAGGCGTCTGCGGAGGTCATATTATACACCAGAAAAAAACTATTTCAAAACACAAAAATGGCTATAACTCCTAAACTAGGCGTCTGCGAGGGTCATATTATGCACCAGAAAAAAAATTTTCAAAACACAAAAATGGCTATAACTCCTAAACTAGGCGTCTGCGGGGGTCATATTATACACCAGAAAAAAACTATTTCAAAACACAAAAATGGCTATAACTCCTAAACTAGGCGTCTGCGAGGGTCATATTATGCACCAGAAAAAAAATTTTCAAAACACAAAAATGGCTATAACTCCTAAACTAGGCGTCTGCGGGGGTCATATTATACACCAGAAAAAAACTATTTCAAAACACAAAAATGGCTATAACTCCTAACCTAGGCGTCTGCGGGGGTCATATTATGCACCAGAAAAAACTATTTCAAAACTCAAAAATGGATATAACTCCTAAACTAGGCGTCTGCGGGGGTCATATTATGCAAAAGAAAAAACTATTTCAAAACACAAAAATGGCTATAACTCCTAAACTAGGCGTCTGCGGGTTTCATATTATGCACCAGAAAAAACTATTTCAAAACACAAAAATGGCTATAACTCCTAAATTAGGCGTCTGCGGGGGTCATATTATGCACCAGAAAAAACTATTTCAAAACTCAAAAATGGCTATAACTCCTAAACTAGGCGTCTGCGGGGGTCATATTGTGCACCAGAAAAAACTATTTCAAAACACAAAAATGTCTATAACTCCTAAATTAGGAGTCTGCGGGGGTCATATTATGCACCAGAAAAAAACTATTTCAAAACACAAAAATGGCTATAACTCCTAAACTAGGCGTCTGCGGGGGTCATTTTATGCACCAGAAAAAAACTATTTCAAAACACAAAAATGGCTATAACTCCTAAACTAGACGTCTGCGGGGGTCATATTATGCACCAGAAAAAACTATTTCAAAACACAAAAATGTCGTTAACTCTTAAATTAGGAGTCTGCGTGGGTCATATTATGCACCAGAAAAAACTATTTCAAAACACACATATTATGCACCAGAAAAAAACTATTTCAAAACACAAAAATGGCTATAACTCCTAAACTAGGCGTCTGCGAGGGTCACATTATGCACCAGAAAAAACTATTTCAAAACACAAAAATGGCTATAACTCCTAAACTAGGCGTCTGCGAGGGTCACATTATGCACCAGAAAAAAACTATTTCAAAACACAAAAATGGCTATAACTCCTAAACTAGACGTCTGCGGGGGTCATATTGTGCACCAGAAAAAACTATTTCAAAACACAAAAATGGCTATAACTCCTAAACTAGGCGTCTGCGGGGGTCATATTATGCACCAGAAAAAACTATTTCAAAACACAAAAATGGCTATAACTCCTAAACTGGGCGTCTGCGGGGGTCATTTTATGCACCAGAAAAAAACTATTTCAAAACACAAAAATGGCTATAACTCCTAAACTAGACGTCTGCGGGGGTCATATTATGCACCAGAAAAAACTATTTCAAAACACAAAAATGTCGTTAACTCCTAAATTAGGAGTCTGCGTGGGTCATATTATGCACCAGAAAAAACTATTTCAAAACACACATATTATGCACCAGAAAAAAAACTATTTCAAAACACAAAAATGGCTATAACTCCTAAACTAGGCGTCTGCGAGGGTCACATTATGCACCAGAAAAAACTATTTCAAAACACAAAAATGGCTATAACTCCTAAACTAGACGTCTGCGGGGGTCAGATTGTGCACCAGAAAAAACTATTTCAAAACACAAAAATGGCTATAACTCCTAAACTAGGCGTCTGCGGGGGTCATATTATGCACCAGAAAAAACTATTTCAAAACACAAAAATGTCGTTAACTCCTAAATTAGGAGTCTGCGTGGGTCATATTATGCACCAGAAAAAACTATTTCAAAACACACATATTATGCAACAGAAAAAAAACTATTTCAAAACACAAAAATGGCTATAACTCCTAAACTAGGCGTCTGCGGGGGTCATATTATGCACCAGAAAAAACTATTTCAAAACACAAATATGGCTATAACTCCTAAACTAGGCGTCTGCGAGGGTCACATTATGCACCAGAAAAAACTATTTCAAAACACAAATATGGCTATAACTCCTAAACTAGGCGTCTGCGAGTGTCACATTATGCACCAGAAAAAACTATTTCAAAACACAAAAATGGCTATAACTCCTAAACTAGACGTCTGCGGGGGTCATATTGTGCACCAGAAAAAACTATTTCAAAACACAAAAATGGCTATAACTCCTAAACTAGGCGTCTGCGGGGGTCATATTATGCACCAGAAAAAACTATTTCAAAACACAAAAATGTCGTTAACTCCTAAATTAGGAGTCTGCGTGGGTCATATTATGCACCAGAAAAAACTATTTCAAAACACACATTTTATGCACCAGAAAAAAACTATTTCAAAACACAAAAATGGCTATAACTCCTAAACTAGGCGTCTGCGGGGGTCATATTATGCACCAGAAAAAACTATTTCAAAACACAAAAATGGCTATAACTCCTAAACTAGGCGTCTGCGGGGGTCATTTTATGCACCAGAAAAAACTATTTCAAAACACAAAAATGGCTATAACTCCTAAACTAGGCGTCTGCGGAGGTCATATTATACACCAGAAAAAAACTATTTCAATACACAAAAATGGCTATAACTCCTAAACTAGGCGTCTGCGGAGGTCATATTATACACCAGAAAAAAACTATTTCAAAACACAAAAATGGCTATAACTCCTAAACTAGGCGTCTGCGGGGGTCATATTATGCACCAGAAAAAACTATTTCAAAATACAAAAATGGCTATAACTCCTAAACTAGGCGTCTGCGGGGGTCATATTATACACCAGAAAAAACAATTTCAAAACACACATATTATGCACCAGAAAAAAACTATTTCAAAACACAAAAATGGCTATAACTCCTAAACTAGGCGTCTGCGGGGGTCATATTATGCACCAGAAAAAACTATTTCAAAACACAAAAATGGCTATAACTCCTAAACTAGGCGTCTACGGGGGTCATTTTATGCACCAGAAAAAACTATTTCAAAACACAAAAATGGCTATAACTCCTAAACTAGGCGTCTGCGGAGGTCATATTATACACCAGAAAAAAACTATTTCAAAACACAAAAATGGCTATAACTCCTAAACTAGGCGTCTGCGGAGGTCATATTATACACCAGAAAAAAACTATTTCAAAACACAAAAATGGCTATAACTCCTAAACTAGGCGTCTGCGGGGGTCATATTATGCACCAGAAAAAACTATTTCAAAACACAAAAATGTCGTTAACTCCTAAATTAGGAGTCTGCGTGGGTCATATTATGCACCAGAAAAAACTATTTCAAAACACACATATTATGCACCAGAAAAAAACTATTTCAAAACACAAAAATGGCTATAACTCCTAAACTAGGCGTCTGCGGGGGTCATATTATGCACCAGAAAAAACTATTTCAAAACACAAAAATGGCTATAACTCCTAAACTAGGCGTCTGCGGGGGTCATTTTATGCACCAGAAAAAACTATTTCAAAACACAAAAATGGCTATAACTCCTAAACTAGGCGTCTGCGGAGGTCATATTATACACCAGAAAAAAACTATTTCAAAACACACAAATGGCTATAACTCCTAAACTAGGCGTCTGCGGAGGTCATATTATACACCAGAAAAAAACTATTTCAAAACACAAAAATGGCTATAACTCCTAAACTAGGCGTCTGCGGGGGTCATATTATGCACCAGAAAAAACTATTTCAAAATACAAAAATGGCTATAACTCCTAAACTAGGCGTCTGCGGGGGTCATATTATACACCAGAAAAAACTATTTCAAAACACAAAAATGGCTATAACTCCTAAACTAGGCGTCTGCGGAGGTCATATTATACACCAGAAAAAAACTATTTCAAAACACAAAAATGGCTATAACTCCTAAACTAGGCGTCTGCGAGGGTCATATTATGCACCAGAAAAAAAATTTTCAAAACACAAAAATGGCTATAACTCCTAAACTAGGCGTCTGCGGGGGTCATATTATACACCAGAAAAAAACTATTTCAAAACACAAAAATGGCTATAACTCCTAACCTAGGCGTCTGCGGGGGTCATATTATGCACCAGAAAAAACTATTTCAAAATTCAAAAATGGCTATAACTCCTAAACTAGGCGTCTGCGGCGGTCATATAATGCACCGGAAAAAAACTATTTCAAAACACAAAAATGGCTATAACTCCTAAACTAGGCGTCTGCGAGGGTCATATTATGCACCAGAAAAAAAATTTTCAAAACACAAAAATGGCTATAACTCCTAAACTAGGCGTCTGCGGGGGTCATATTATACACCAGAAAAAAACTATTTCAAAACACAAAAATGGCTATAACTCCTAACCTAGGCGTCTGCGGGGGTCATATTATACACCAGAAAAAAACTATTTCAAAACACAAAAATGGCTATAACTCCTAAACTAGGCGTCTGCGGGGGTCATATTATGCACCAGAAAAAACTATTTCAAAATACAAAAATGGCTATAACTCCTAAACTAGGCGTCTGCGGGGGTCATATTATACACCAGAAAAAACTATTTCAAAACACAAAAATGGCTATAACTGATAAACTAGGCGTCTGCGGAGGTCATATTATACACCAGAAAAAAACTATTTCAAAACACAAAAATGGCTATAACTCCTAAACTAGGCGTCTGCGAGGGTCATATTATGCACCAGAAAAAAAATTTTC